>OX465281.1:237943840-238543840 GCA_949987705.1 Thereva unica
AAAATTAACGACCAACCATAAAAAAAATCCCGATAAATTAAAAGCTGGCAACCCCATGCACACCAATACCACGCCATAAATCACGCATCGACTCCGACTGCACTGAAACAACGAGAAAGAACAAAAGGCTTCAGGAATGCGTAATAACGGCGCGCTTTTTGCCCCGGTCGGGGAGTGCTGGCCTGATCGAGCGTCGGGGGCAGTAAGCAGGAAGTTGTCGAGAGTTGCTCAAGGAAATCAGACCCTGAATCAGTTGGGTGTCTAGAAAAAGTTTTAGTGATTTTGGTTCTGGAGAAAATATAAATTTTTTTATTGGAAAACCTTTTTTCCTGGAAAAATTGGAGCGGAGTGAATTTTGACGGATCCGGCGGATGCACCTGGATAATGGAAAATGCAGTTGTCTGGCGGTTCGAGTTTTT
This sequence comes from Thereva unica, assembly GCA_949987705.1. Classification (NCBI taxonomy): domain Eukaryota; kingdom Metazoa; phylum Arthropoda; class Insecta; order Diptera; family Therevidae; genus Thereva; species Thereva unica. The sequence goes on from OX465281.1 coordinate 237,944,260, forward strand.
GCAGATAAGTAACAGATGGAAGAATCTAGAATCCTTGCGGTAATTCCTTGCGGAATCTAGAATCCTTGCGGTAATTCTGAGGTAATATAGTATAAAAAAAAAAAAAAAAAAAAAAAAAAAAAAAAAAAACTTTTTTTCTTTCGTGGATTGAAAATATTAAAAATATTAAGTGAAGATTATAAGTGCACCGTGAGCGAATTGTCATACAAAAAGGAAAATATTAAGAAAATTTTGGGAATACGGAGTTTTTTTTCTGTGGATAGTGTTCGAATTTTTCGGTACTTTCTCGCGTGAGATTCGCGATTATTTTTTTAATTATTGTTTTTGAAATATGCCAATAGGGACATAGGTCGGTTGAAAAACCATAGAAAACACCACGAGTGAAAGTTACGGTGTTTCATTGTTAATTAATCCAATTGAGAAATTTCGTGAAAATGCTCTAGTTTAACGGTTATCGAGTATAAAATTTCAAACAAATTTTTTTTCTCTTTGATGCCGTTATCACCGGTATCAGAACAAAAGAGTGGACGTTCAGCAGGTAATTAGGTGCGCGGTTCGGTATGTGATTTTTTTTGAGTTGTAGCAAAAATCGTTTAAACTTTTTCCGAGTTTTGTCTTTCCTTTTTTTTTGGGTATCTGAATTATATTTCGAAAGAGTTCGGAATTTCAAAGTTTTTCTTTGTGGATGATGTTTGAACTTTCGGTACTTCCTCGCGTGAGATTCGCGATTTCTTTTAGTTCTTGTTTTTGAAATATGCCAATAGGGTCATAGGTCGTTAGAAAACAATAGAAAACACCACGAGTGAAAATAACGGTGTTTCCATTGTTAATTAATCTAATTTAGGTTCCGTTAGGTTTGGGCGTTAAGCAGATTGGGGTTTTTTTTTCTTTTTCTTGAATAAATTTAGGAATTTATAGTGAAATTCGTACCATCATTGTATGGCGCGGGCAAACGAATTGTTTGTCCTAGAATTAATAATATTTCCTTATCTAGGTATTGTTAAACGTACTTAAGTGCTTGTAGGAATGGATATCAACCAAACTCCAAGCAGAGATTTTGTTTACTTTAGATTTGATGGCCGGACACGCGGAAGATGGTGGGTAATAAATTACCTGTTATAAAGGTGTGTATAAACCAGAAGATTAGTAGTTAGAGTTGTGTGAAAGTAAAATAAATGAATTAATCATTGATAGTGATATAAATACATGGGTAATATATTAATCTGTAGATTATTAATGATCGTCATTATCAGCAGCAGCACCGGCGTAGTAATAAACCTAACAAATATGAATTACATTAGTAACAGAATATAACCTAATTAATAATATCAACAATATTAAATTTTACTACTAACAATCGTAATAATAGTAAAATTGCATTGCACTAGCCGGCTGCTTTGGTGTAAAGGTGGTTTCTGCAGTGACCTTTATTACATCGCTGAATTAATTCTCGGTAGCCATGATTTTTTACGATAATTAATAATAAAAAGAAAATATTGAGAGAAAACCAATTATAGCTATAAGATTTATAAGAAAAAAAAAAAGAGATATATATAATTATAAATATACAAGAAAATTTTTTTTTGTTATTGGATCCTTAATGCAAGGAGAATAGGAAAACGTTTTTTTTGGTGATTTCATTTCTTCTTCTCCATGCCTAAGAGGCAATTTTCGTTGAGTATATGAGCTCAATTATATGAGAGCGTGAGTCTCAAAAATAAAGTTTCAGGTGTGTGTACGGCCTGTGGAAATTTTGTGCGGATCGGGTATGAATAATAAATGTCCTTTTCCATCCAATAAGATTACATGATTGGTAAGGAGTGTTTCGTGACATGGTATGAGCTTATATCGTTTGGGCCCTTAACCGTTTTTGTTTATTGCTGGCTGGAGGTACTGCGCAAGTAGGTGGTTTCTACCGGGCTAGAAATTTAAAACTAATACATCATTATAGATAGAAAGGACAACTAAAAGAAAAAAAAAGAAAGCACACAATTCAGTTAACAAAACATTTTGATCGATTTCACCTGCAAGAGAATCAATGATAACCTAAACTAAAATTACTTCCATACACTCCGGAATTATACATGAATTAATACAAGAAATCTAACAAATTTTACTAACACATCAAGTAATACATGACATATAACCAAGGTCAATTAATACTCGAAATATCATTGTTAATTAATACAGGAGATCTAACCAATTTTTAAGTATGTTTGAATTAATACTAGAACTATAACTAATTTTAATAATACCTCATTTAATACATGAACTATAACCAAAATTTAAAATATGAATTGTTATATATTGGTACGTTTTTCCGTATGATGATCAGGTATAGCCAAAAATATACGATGAGGTATATCCGTATACATTTCTGAGGAAAAACAAATAATCAAATAAGATAATAAAATAAATTAAAATAAAGGAACTATAAACCTTTAACACAAATGAGCAAATAAGTTAATAAAATAAAATAAGATAAAGGAACTGTAAACATTTAACACAAATAATCCAATAAATTAATAAAGCAAACCAAAATAAATGGAAGGGAGTAAATGGAATTTTGAAGGTCTAGATCATTGATAAAATGACCGAATAACAGCCCCCACGTGAGGCCCTCCGGAATAATGATGCCTCCGCGAAGGGCGAGTTCCTTCCACTGGATACCACCGGCCACCTAGCCTCCTACAGTATAACCGTTTCTCGCTGACCGAACCACCCCTTCCGACCCTTACGATCGACCCCCTCTCGTTGACCTCAGTAGATTTTTCTCTCCGCCGCCGCCTCTCTTCTTAATTTCAATCTCAGGCACGAGTTAATTCCTAATATACTGTCATTCTTCGGCATCCCTGTACCGCGAACCCCACCCCATCCGGCGAGCTAGTTCGCGCATCGCACGTCGTGCCGACAAACGGTGCAGCGGATGCCTAAAACTTCGGCGATATTCCCCGGCGGTCAAGTCATCTCAGCCACCTTTTTTTCTGACCCTTTTCTAGTTTTGTGACGATGGTCGTTGCCCTATCTCTTTTTCATTGAGATTATTTTTTTCTTTCTATTTCGTGCTATGGCACACCCACTCCCGACAGTTACAAATGGCGCCCATCGTTGGGCTAAGGAGCTTAATATCCTTTGAGCTTCTTAGTCTAACGGTCTGATGACATGGACATGACTGATTGTCACCTGTTGACATTTTTAAATTTTCCCTTCGGCATTTCATATTCTTCTAGTTTGTCTTCCCTCCCATGTCATCGGTTTTAAATACTCTTATTGGAAATTTCTGCCGAGTTTTCCTTTGAAACTTTTCTTTGTGGCTCAGGCCAGCGAGAGGAGTCAGGAGTGGACTTCCTTCATACGTACAAGTTCCAATTCTCAGTCCAAGTCCCCCCGGCTATTGGGTATTGGGCGAAGGTACTTACCGCGGTACCCTAGCCCTCATAACTTCTTCCGCTTCCTCTTTCCTATCTTTCTTCTCCTTCAACCACTTCAACTTTTACTATCTTACTGCGGTAGCCTCTCTAGTTTTTTTGTTCCTGCCACGTGGGCTCGGAGTCTGGTTAACAGGCGTATACCGCCTGACTCTGCGCGAGTCCACACCTGACAGGGAACACAGCATTTTGGATTTTTTTTTCTCTTTCCTGCCCATAGTATGGACGGGTGCATTTCGTATTGTCGGACCTGCACCGTCTGGGCTACCAGGCGTCCTATCGCCTGGCCTTGCGACAGGGTCGATATTCCGGAATACACCCGCCCCCGTCCAATGGCCGTCTGTCAATCCGCCTTCCTGGAACTCAGCAGAGTTGCTGACCAGTCGTGGTAGATTGACAGAACGGTCCACCTAGCTCATCAGGGAGGCTTCTATCTCTTCTGCTTCTATCCCCTTCTACCACCTTCTATCACTTTCTATCTTGTGTTGTTGGGTCATCGGGATCCGGTCACCGTAGAGGTCGCTGATGTCCGATGGTAGGGACGTCGATGTTGGGAGTGTTCATAGGCAGTAGTCTAGCGACAATCCTTACTTCGGTCCCACAAGTGGAGGCACTGTGGTTGCTGGCGACGAGAATTCCACTCAGCGCCGAAGGCAATCTGACTGACATTGCCGCCGCCAGTCACCGCCGCCTTGTTGGGGGTGCCCTTTTTCCGGAGGGCCCCTTTATAAGCATTACTAACACTTTTGTTCATAGAAATTTTCGCGTATATTTTCTTGATGCTCATATTTTATATGACAATTTTTTTTTGTACAAAACATTTTTTTCAGGATAACATATTTTTATACATTCGTTAAGCTTTAATATTTCATACATTCTTTGAGAATAACATACTCTTACACATTGAATTTTTTTTCGATATTTCATATATTCTTTTAGGATAACATACTTCTACACATTGAATTTTTTTGATATTTCATATATTCTTTTAGGATAACTTACTTTTACACATTGAATTTTTTTTTGATCTTTCATATATTCTTTTAGGATAACATACTATTACACACTGAATTTTTTTTGATATTTCATATATTCTTTTAGGATAACATACTTCTACATATTGAATTTTTTTGATATTCCATATTTGTTCTAACATATTCGCTTTTCTCATAACAGTTTTGTTGTTTCACACATTTTTTGGGTCTTGATAACATATCCTTGCTTATGAGTTCTTTGATATTTATGTTTTCTATGATAACACTCTCCACATATTACTCTTTCCCTCACACTCATCTCGAAAGCAAAAGAAATTTCGGTCGTTAGTCTTATTCCCTAATTATTCACATTGGTTTTCGCAAAGTAGTCTCTCCAACTTGGTGCCTACCACGGGTAGTATATATCTGTGAGCGAATAGTGATCTAACCAGAACTGCCCCTTTTCGTCCCAGGGCAGTCCCTACGCTCCATCATGACTGGCCGGACTAAGCCTAAGAGGAAAGGGACAGCTGCTGCCCAAGAGGCCGACGATCCTCCGGGCGCATCGGACCAACTGGAACCCTCTGACCACTCCGGTGTTGAAGATGAGACAGCCGGCCAAGACTGGCCGGGAGCCGCCGGAGAAGGTCCCTCCAAAATCTCTAAAGCAGACCTGAAAAGTGCCATCGACAAGGCTCTGCCCTATTGCTCCTCGGAGCCTGAACGTGTCCTCCCAGAGGCGCCCCCCAGACCTGCCAGCCTTCAGGTCCCACTGGCCTTAGATTTTCGCCAGAGGACTACTAGTGTTAGCGCCCCTCCCTCTCCCAGAGCGTACGCATCGTACACTACAGCGTGTCATCCGGGACCCAGTGACGTATGGGCAACCAGACCTACTATGGGGCCCCCATTACCCCCAGCTGAAGTCCGTTCCTCCGCAGCCCCGGCCAAGTACAAGTCCCCGGTAGTCCACTGGAAGATCCGATTCTCGGGTCGCGAAAATGCACTCCCCGCAGAAGAATTTTTGTTCCGTGTGCGGACGAGAGCTGAAGACGAGGGAGTCCAGCCACCCGAACTGCTACGTAACATTTCCGCGCTACTAACCGAAAGAGCTGAAGAGTGGTATTGGACACAGTTCCGGAGGGGGTATCCTACTCCTACCTGGCAAGATTTCCGCATGAGGTTCGTGGAGCAGTTTGGCGGTCAAACCTCCGAGTACCAGGTCATCAAAGAAATACTAGAGACCAAGCAGGGGAACTTGGCCTTTGATGACTATGCGGCCAAGATTTTCACCCTCCACAACCGGCTATCCAGGCCGATGCCTCCGACGGAGTTGGTTCGCATCCTGATGCAAAACTTGAACGTCTCCCTAGGGTCCGCCATCATGGGATCCTCGTATCAAGATGTGCGCCAACTTCGCGAGGCTTGTTTAAGGGTGGAAAGCTGGCAGCGGGAAAGGAAGGGCGAGCACCGACACACGCCCAGGATCCACGAGCTCGAGTCACCTCAACCCCAGCCTTATTCAAACCATTACCAGCCCTACGCCCCGGAGCCTGGCTGCCGCGCGGAATCTCACACTAATCAGCCGCCTGCCCTTGAAGAAGTCCGTAAGGCTCAGCCCAGCCGACCACCTCCCAAGTGCTGGAATTGCCGACAAGAGGGACACGGGTTCATGATGTGCACCTCCCCTACTCGCAGCATTTTCTGTTATCGATGTGGGCGACCAGACGCGTATGCACCAACTTGTCCCAGCTGCTCGGGAAACTAGAGTCTGGGTGCGAGACTCCCTGCGAGGCCGCACCCTGCTCAGGATTCCCTACCAATAATGTCTACCCGGCCATGTCACCTATTGCCATGGATAGTTCGGATCTGCCGACAATAGATCCCTTACCGGTCTTCCCATCTCCTCAGGTCAGAGCCTCCTTCATGCAACGATGGGCTAACTATCACACAATCCGTAAACGGATTTTCGAAGAACCCGATAAGACCTTACCAGCCTACAGAGTCCCACCCATTCGGCAACGTGCAATTGAAAAGCGGACTCACGTCCGAAAGATCATCGCCACCCTATTTCAGGATGATGGCGATGACCGACCCTTCGCCAACGTGCGGATTCACAACACCAGTATGTCAGGATTATTGGACTCAGGAGCCAGCATCAGCTGTTTGGGAAGAGGGGCAGAGTCGTTCCTCCTGCATAACCCTGAAATTAAGCTGCACCGGCTGCACACCTCCGTCCAGGTAGCTGACGGCAAGCCAAAGAATGTGCTGGGTTATATTGTCGTACCTATCACCTACGGGTCCCGCACCATCGTAATGACTCTGTATATAGTACCTGACTTGTCTCAAATTCTGTATCTTGGCGTTGATTTTTGGAGGGCTTTTAAATTGGCCCCACATATTATAGGGGAAATACACCACACCCCATCCTCGGACCCCAACAGTCATCACCTTGACGAGTCCCAACAGGAGCGATTGAACCAGGCTCGAGCGCGGTTCCCGTCATTCGACACCTGTGGACTTGGTAGAACGCACCTGGAACAGCACGTGATCGACACTGGCGAGGCGGTACCCATTAAGCAGAGGCACTACCCTGTCTCTCCCGCCATTCAGGCCCTCATGTATGAGGAGGTCGATCGCATGCTGAGTCTAGGTGTAATCGAAGAGTCCAACAGTCCCTGGAACTCGCCCGTAGTCTTGGTTCGCAAGCCCGGAAAGGTTCGCCTCTGTTTGGACTCGCGCAAGGTGAACACAGTAACAGTGAAGGATGCCTACCCGCTGCCTCACATAGACGGCCTTTTAGGACGGTTGCAGGATACCCGCTTTATCTCGGCGATTGACCTCAAGGATGCCTTCTGGCAAATCCCCTTAGAGAAAAAGTCTCGAGAGAAGACGGCCTTCACCGTCCCTGGAAGACCGCTCTATCAATTTAAAGTGATGCCGTTCGGACTCTGTAACGCCCCGCAACGCATGTGTCGCCTCATGGACAAGGTGATCCCAGGCTCTCTTCGAGAACGCGTTTTCGTCTATTTAGACGATCTATTGGTAGTGTCTCCAGACTTCGAGACACACGTCCAGATGCTGGAACAGGTCGCAGACTGTCTGCGAGGTTCTGGTTTAACAGTGAACCTGAACAAAAGCAGGTTCTGCGTCCGGGAGGTGAAATATCTGGGCTTTATCATCGGCGATGGATCACTCAAAACCGACCCCGACAAGGTTGCAGCCATCAGAGACTTCCCAGTCCCAAAGTCTGCCAAACAGGTGCGACGGTTTTTAGGCATGACGGGATGGTATAGGCGCTTCATAAGCAATTATGCCAGCATTGCCTCACCCATCACCGACTGTCTAAAGAGCGGCAAATTTGTTTGGACCGACGAAGCCCTCAGTGCATTTGAGGAACTGAAGAAGTCCATGATGTCTGCTCCTTTATTGGTAACCCCAGATTTCGCCAGCCCCTTCTTTATCCAATGCGACGCCAGTAAAACCGGAGTAGGGAGCGTCCTGTTCCAACGACGCGGCGATGAAGAACACCCCATCGCCTACTTTTCAAAAAAACTGAACAGTGCCCAGCGCAACTATTCGATCACCGAGTTAGAGTGCTACGCTGCAGTGCTGAGTGTTAAGAAGTTCCGGGCGTATGTGGAAGGGCATACCTTCACCATCATTACCGACCATGCCAGCTTGAGGTGGCTCATGAGCCAGACTGACCTAAACGGCCGCCTAGCACGGTGGAGCCTAAAGTTGCAGGGCTTCCAATTTTCAATTGAGCACCGCAAGGGTAGTCAGAACGTGGTGCCGGACGCACTGTCACGAGTCGACTGCATTGATGAAGTGCAGTTCTGCCGTGACGTGGACCTTACGTCCCCAGCCTTCAGGACAGAGGACTATCAACATCTCGCTGATAAAATCAGCAAAGATGCTGAACGGTTACCTGACCTCCAGGTTTCGGACGGATATGTGTTCCACCGCTCGGCCCCCCGTACTGGTGACCCTGAGACGGATGACCTAATATGGAAATTGTGGATCCCTGCAGAACTAACCACTTCTCTGGTCGAGTCCGCTCATGCACCCCCCCAAGCTTCACATGGCGGTATCCGTAAGACACTCGAAAGATTGCGCGAAAAATATTATTGGCCAGGCATGGCTAGCCAAGTTAGATCCTACATCGCAGCCTGTGACACATGTAAAACCACTAAGGCCCCCAACACTATCCTAAGGCCCCCTATGGGTGAAGCCATGGAGGTTCAACGTCCTTTCCAGGTCTTATACGTAGATTATATGGGCCCATACCCCAGATCCAAAAAAGGCTATACCGCCATCTTCGTGGTCTTAGACGCGTTTTCCAAATTTACGTTTCTCCATCCCGTACCCGCCGAAACCTCTAGTGCCGCCACCAGCTTCCTCGAGCACCGTATATTCCATGCTTATGGTGTCCCGGAGAAAATTTTTTCCGACAATGGAAGGCACTTTACCTCTAAGGAGTTCGAGAAGCTATTAACTGACTATGGCATACAGCACCTACGCACGGCAGTCTATGCTCCGCACCCCAACGCGTCTGAGCGAGTAAATCGTTCAGTGCTGGCAGCCATCCGCGCTTATATTGGTACCGATCACCGTGACTGGGACAAACACCTGTCGGCTATAGAGTGCGCCTTCCGTAGCGCTCGTCATGAGTCCATCGGCACCTCTCCCTATCAGGCTCTTTTCGGATACCCCATGGTCCTTCACGGATCAGCGTATCCACTGCTGAAAACCCTGGGAGCTCTGAAAGAAGGAGAGATTGCCGTACTACCGGCTGTGGACTGCGGACAAGCCCTACGTGAGCAAGTAGCACACCAGCTCGCCACCGCCCACGCTAGGCACCAGAAAAATTACAACCTACGTTGTAAGGTCGTACGTTTCTCGCCAGGTCAGCCCGTGTTTTATAGGACCTTCCCAGTCAGTAAGAAAGCTGAACGCTTCTGCGCCAAACTAGCTGACAAATTCACAAAGGCACGAGTGAAGAGACCGATAGGCACCAGCCGATACGAATTGGAGGACCTGACAGGGCGTAGCCTTGGTATCTACCACGCCAAAGACATTAGGACCTGAGGAGCTAACTATTGGAAAGTAGCCCCCCGACCATGAGTTCAGGACGACGACAATATGGCATTGCCGGAGGATCGAATCCATGGGCGAAGGCACTTTCCGAAGGAATGACTTAGCGCTTCCGTAGGGATTTTTCGGGACAAAGTGGATTTGCCTCGATTCTCCCTTCGGGAACCCTAATTCACCCCTCTGGCTATTAGGTTACCAACAGTTTCACCCAGCCTGCTTCGAAGCAAGTCCAACCCCGAGTAGCCCTAATAAGGCATCTCGCCGGCTTCACCGGTTAATAATAGGGTACCCGGCAAGGTCCGCTTAGGTAGCTTCCCTAGCGGATGGTACACCGTGTTGTTACACTTGGCCGTCTGGGACCAAGTTTTAATGTCAACATTTATCATAAGGCTGCCAGACCAGTCTTCATGTCATGCCGCTTCACCCTGGAACGAGGAGTTCTTAGACCCGAGTTTCGCGACATCCACTTCCAATAGTAGCACTGCGACACGGCCAGCAGTGCGCTGGGTTTCAACGCATGCCACAGTTCCACTACGTCCCGACGCACTTAGAATTTCAATTACTTTGGTTCTCTTCTCGAAACTGGATACCTGATAAAAGTGTGGTTCTACCTCAGCAAACGACCCTACAACTAGACCAAAGGATAGGAATACGTAATCATTTAAGAATGGGCTCGACCATCTCCGTAGCTCTTCAAGGAATTGATGGATGATTCATAATCCTCTCGACCAACAACAGGAAGCCCATGACGAGCATATTAGATACGTAATCGATTGAGTTTAGATGCGAATTCAATGCAAATTATCTTACTTCACTAAATACCTGTATGCTAGGTTCATGGGTTGGTGAAACTATCAACACGTGCGGCTTTCCAATCGACAAATCTTGGTTATCAACTAACGAATCATGAACAATAAGTAGAAAAAAGTTATACGTTTTCACGGAACCAGTCAGAACACAAGCCATCCAAACTCGTTTAGCCATTATTATTGGAATAGCATTTTTGTTGATCGGTGTCGGTACGGTATATCCTGGCTTCCATACATTTTCCAAGAAGAAATTTTAATCCAGTTTCTTGAAAGGAATTGATAACAGGTGCTGTCCCATTAGCAACTTTGATAGGAATCTATTCGTATTTGTCAAAATTAATTCCGCTGTTGATTCCCGAATTGAAGATTTCTTCTTCATTATCTGTTGAAAATCTCTCTTGATTTTTCTGTTGCCTCATCCCCCATCTCCACGCTCTGCGTCGTGTTTTCTTCTTCCTCTCCCACCTCCTTCTTGACCATCCCTTTTACCAAAGCAATATCACGAGTCTCAAATCCATGTTCATAGTCCTCATCAAGTTGTTCTGAGCCTCCAATACTTCTATGAGCTTTTTGCCTGAAGCCATCGCTTCTGTCACCATCATCGCGCCGACCGCCAAAACCTTCGCCACCAACTTCCATAGAGACCTAACACCGCTTGGATTATGTCCGTTTGAGTATGGAGCCGACGAATCTAGACACCCTCCCGGCTCATGAGGCCCAATCGACCCTGTAAGACGTCTGCCGAAAAGAGCTCGAGCGACATGTAGAGTTAGGGTTATTCCTGACGGAACAAAACGTCACTCGTACAACACTTAGTAGGAGACGCATGGTGTAACGGTTTATAGGAAAACTAAGCCATGGCCATTGACGAGCGCGTCGTCCTAAATGATTGCTCGTACGCGAGGAAATCCACTACGAGGCGGATATTATGGAAACATTTAAAAGGGCGTCACGCTAGTTTACCCTCCGAAGGCGCGGCGGAATGACCGATGCATGTTGCCTCATACCACTATCCGGAGAACGACTCAGCAGAACCTGAGGAAATTTTAACCTTACCTCCTCTAAGAAGAAAACAAGCGGCAGAGCATGAGACTCTCTCAGGGAGTGGGTGAGCCACACGTTGGCCAAAATCACCATATCAGGCCCCCGTTTATTTTTTCGTGTCCCCTCTCCCCTGGCGACATCTAGGTGACGCGCGTTGTAACGGTCGCCTGTGAGAAAGATTCCCATAAAGCCAAAAATTAACGACCAACCATAAAAAAAATCCCGATAAATTAAAAGCTGGCAACCCCATGCACACCAATACCACGCCATAAATCACGCATCGACTCCGACTGCACTGAAACAACGAGAAAGAACAAAAGGCTTCAGGAATGCGTAATAACGGCGCGCTTTTTGCCCCGGTCGGGGAGTGCTGGCCTGATCGAGCGTCGGGGGCAGTAAGCAGGAAGTTGTCGAGAGTTGCTCAAGGAAATCAGACCCTGAATCAGTTGGGTGTCTAGAAAAAGTTTTAGTGATTTTGGTTCTGGAGAAAATATAAATTTTTTTATTGGAAAACCTTTTTTCCTGGAAAAATTGGAGCGGAGTGAATTTTGACGGATCCGGCGGATGCACCTGGATAATGGAAAATGCAGTTGTCTGGCGGTTCGAGTTTTTGCAGATAAGTAACAGATGGAAGAATCTAGAATCCTTGCGGTAATTCTGAGGTAATATAGTATAAAAAAAAAAAAAAAAAAAAAAAAAAAAAACTTTTTTTCTTTCGTGGATTGAAAATATTAAAAATATTAAGTGAAGATTATAAGTGCACCGTGAGCGAATTGTCATACAAAAAGGAAAATATTAAGAAAATTTTGGGAATACGGAGTTTTTTTTCTGTGGATAGTGTTCGAATTTTTCGGTACTTTCTCGCGTGAGATTCGCGATTATTTTTTTTAATTATTGTTTTTGAAATATGCCAATAGGGACATAGGTCGGTTGAAAAACCATAGAAAACACCACGAGTGAAAGTTACGGTGTTTCATTGTTAATTAATCCAATTGAGAAATTTCGTGAAAATGCTCTAGTTTAACGGTTATCGAGTATAAAATTTCAAACAAATTTTTTTTCTCTTTGATGCCGTTATCACCGGTATCAGAACAAAAGAGTGGACGTTCAGCAGGTAATTAGGTGCGCGGTTCGGTATGTGATTTTTTTTGAGTTGTAGCAAAAATCGTTTAAACTTTTTCCGAGTTTTGTCTTTCCTTTTTTTTTGGGTATCTGAATTATATTTCGAAAGAGTTCGGAATTTCAAAGTTTTTCTTTGTGGATGATGTTTGAACTTTCGGTACTTCCTCGCGTGAGATTCGCGATTTCTTTTAGTTCTTGTTTTTGAAATATGCCAATAGGGTCATAGGTCGTTAGAAAACAATAGAAAACACCACGAGTGAAAATAACGGTGTTTCCATTGTTAATTAATCTAATTTAGGTTCCGTTAGGTTTGGGCGTTAAGCAGATTGGGGTTTTTTTTTCTTTTTCTTGAATAAATTTAGGAATTTATAGTGAAATTCGTACCATCATTGTATGGCGCGGGCAAACGAATTGTTTGTCCTAGAATTAATAATATTTCCTTATCTAGGTATTGTTAAACGTACTTAAGTGCTTGTAGGAATGGATATCAACCAAACTCCAAGCAGAGATTTTGTTTACTTTAGATTTGATGGCCGGACACGCGGAAGATGGTGGGTAATAAATTACCTGTTATAAAGGTGTGTATAAACCAGAAGATTATTAGTTAGAGTTGTGTGAAAGTAAAATAAATGAATTAATCATTGATAGTGATATAAATACATGGGTAATATATTAATCTGTAGATTATTAATGATCGTCATTATCAGCAGCAGCACCGGCGTAGTAATAAACCTAACAAATATGAATTACATTAGTAACAGAATATAACCTAATTAATAATATCAACAATATTAAATTTTACTACTAACAATCGTAATAATAGTAAAATTGCATTGCACTAGCCGGCTGCTTTGGTGTAAAGGTGGTTTCTGCAGTGACCTTTATTACATCGCTGAATTAATTCTCGGTAGCCATGATTTTTTACGATAATTAATAATAAAAAGAAAATATTGAGAGAAAACCAATTATAGCTATAAGATTTATAAGAAAAAAAAAGAGATATATATAATTATAAATATACAAGAAAATTTTTTTTTGTTATTGGATCCTTAATGCAAGGAGAATAGGAAAACGTTTTTTTTGGTGATTTCATTTCTTCTTCTCCATGCCTAAGAGGCAATTTTCGTTGAGTATATGAGCTCAATTATATGAGAGCGTGAGTCTCAAAAATAAAGTTTCAGGTGTGTGTACGGCCTGTGGAAATTTTGTGCGGATCGGGTATGAATAATAAATGTCCTTTTCCATCCAATAAGATTACATGATTGGTAAGGAGTGTTTCGTGACATGGTATGAGCTTATATCGTTTGGGCCCTTAACCGTTTTTGTTTATTGCTGGCTGGAGGTACTGCGCAAGTAGGTGGTTTCTACCGGGCTAGAAATTTAAAACTAATACATCATTATAGATAGAAAGGACAACTAAAAGAAAAAAAAAGAAAGCACACAATTCAGTTAACAAAACATTTTGATCGATTTCACCTGCAAGAGAATCAATGATAACCTAAACTAAAATTACTTCCATACACTCCGGAATTATACATGAATTAATACAAGAAATCTAACAAATTTTACTAACACATCAAGTAATACATGACATATAACCAAGGTCAATTAATACTCGAAATATCATTGTTAATTAATACAGGAGATCTAACCAATTTTTAAGTATGTTTGAATTAATACTAGAACTATAACTAATTTTAATAATACCTCATTTAATACATGAACTATAACCAAAATTTAAAATATGAATTGTTATATATTGGTACGTTTTTCCGTATGATGATCAGGTATAGCCAAAAATATACGATGAGGTATATCCGTATACATTTCTGAGGAAAAACAAATAATCAAATAAGATAATAAAATAAATTAAAATAAAGGAACTATAAACCTTTAACACAAATGAGCAAATAAGTTAATAAAATAAAATAAGATAAAGGAACTGTAAACATTTAACACAAATAATCCAATAAATTAATAAAGCAAACCAAAATAAATGGAAGGGAGTAAATGGAATTTTGAAGGTCTAGATCATTGATAAAATGACCGAATAACAGCCCCCACGTGAGGCCCTCCGGAATAATGATGCCTCCGCGAAGGGCGAGTTCCTTCCACTGGATACCACCGGCCACCTAGCCTCCTACAGTATAACCGTTTCTCGCTGACCGAACCACCCCTTCCGACCCTTACGATCGACCCCCTCTCGTTGACCTCAGTAGATTTTTCTCTCCGCCGCCGCCTCTCTTCTTAATTTCAATCTCAGGCACGAGTTAATTCCTAATATACTGTCATTCTTCGGCATCCCTGTACCGCGAACCCCACCCCATCCGGCGAGCTAGTTCGCGCATCGCACGTCGTGCCGACAAACGGTGCAGCGGATGCCTAAAACTTCGGCGATATTCCCCGGCGGTCAAGTCATCTCAGCCACCTTTTTTTTCTGACCCTTTTCTAGTTTTGTGACGATGGTCGTTGCCCTATCTCTTTTTCATTGAGATTATTTTTTTCTTTCTATTTCGTGCTATGGCACACCCACTCCCGACAGTTACAGTCGCTACTTGTATATACGTTTTTCGTTGTAATAAGTTTTATTCAAGTATTCATTCAGTTTCTGTTCTAATAATTTTAAGTACATTGTTTTTGGTTACGTCACAATTTGGATTCTCACTACTACTATGAAATACACTTGGGGAATTTGGATTGTCATATCACGTATGTATACACTGTACACAGAATCAATTTTAAAAACATAGCCACACAAATATTGTGATATTAAAAATTATTTTGAATATTTGTAAGAGTATTAGTTAGGAGCTTATTCAAAAAGGAAGTCTCCTATAATAAGTTAATAAAAACCGTTATGTAATTAACGTGACATAATAAAAAAATATAAAAATTTTAAACTATTAAATATAATAATAAATAAATATTAAATAAATATATTAAATAAAAGAATAACATAAAATAAAAATATGTGAAGTAATAGTTTTTATTGGCAATATATATGTATATATCCCTTATATATTGCTATGAGATGAGGGAAGACGGCAAAAATTAGTCCGACCCCATTTCAAAGAACACCTTCAATTTCGTTATGTGGGACAGGGCGCTGGGGGCGATGAACCTGTATCTGCAAAGGATACTGAGAAAGTACCTGAACGAAGGCTTCATAACGCAAAAAGTCCTGCAGTCTCGCAAAAAGTCTTGCAGAAAATCTTGCAAAAAGTCTTGCATCTTGTCTTGGCCTTACTAAATGTGTAAGACAAGACTTTTTGTCATCACTGATAGATTTTTGGCACTTAATGATGAGCAAAAAGTCTTGCTATCTGAAGTGTAAGGTCTTGTCCTTGCCTGTTTTATTTGGTCTTGTTTCGGTCTTGCTAAATGTGCACAATTGCTCATCACTAGCTCCTACGGTGGAATAAATCCGAGGGAGTTTTCTAGTTGGGTACGCGGATTTCCAGGGGCAGTTCACGCAATTCAAAGTCTGTCGATTGAAAACGACACAGAGCCTGCTCAAAAAAACTTACTATGGGTAAACACGGGAGTTTTTAAACGTCAAAAAGGCATGCTAGGTGTTATGTTGTAGTTCATCACGAAGTTTCTTTAACGAGTTAACCATAGTTAGGTTTTTGAACGTGCACCATGTCGTTTTCAGTCGACTGCGTGAACTAGCCTCTGTTTTCCTACGCGTCGAAGCTGCAAAGATGATCCTCAATCAAGCAATGGGTAGGAAATCGGCTGGAAACTTGAGCTTGCAGTTCAGAAAACGGAGTTAGGAACGGAGAAAACGGAGATTTCTTTAACAAAGGCTTCAAACTTCCGGTATATGTAGAACAAGAGAAGGCACTATAGTCACAGACAGAGAAGATGTAAAGAAAAGATGGAAGGAAGTTTTTAGCGAGCTGCTGAACGCAAATAGAGATATATTCACGGAATTTGAAGATGGAGCCAAACATGTAGGGCTGCAAATAAATGCAGATAACAGCAAAATTGCAATTCTGTCAAGAGTGGAAAGAAGAAGAAGAAACCACATCACCACCGGGGGGTACTGTAACTTCAAACGGGTAAAGCAATTTAACTACCTGGGGTCCACAGTCAGCGAAGACAACAATGAAACGATAGACGTACAAAGAAGAATACACGCCGCAAACAGAACATACTTCTAACGACTGCCAGTGATAAAATCCAGAGATCACAGCAAAACAAAAATAAGTATCTACAAAACCAACATGCGCACAGTGGATACATATGGATGTGAAACATGGAGTATTTCCCCGAAATTCGCGGACAAGGTATTTGAGAAGAAGGTGTTCCGTAGGATATACGGCCCAATCAATGAAAACAATGCTACAATCATTAATTGTACGATCTATACAAAGAGAATAAACTCTCGCCACATGCCAAGCTACAGTGTTTACGTTGGGCCGGTCATGTCCAAAGAATGGATGACTCAAGGATACCAAAAAAAGCCCTGTATCTACTACCAAATGGCAGAAGACTAGTTGGCAAACCACGGTCAAGGTGGGAAGACAACTTTAAGTCCGAAGCAGCAAAACTGTTCAATACAAGAAACTGGAGATAAGCTGCGGAGCAGAGAGATGTCTGGAGGAAGAAGCTGATGGAGGCCAACGCTCGAATTGGGCTGTAGAGCCCATTGAATAAGAAGATATATTTTTGATTGAAACTACGTAGAAACTGCTTCAAGTGAGGTTCCGTATGCAGTGGTCTAGATGTGCTCAAGCCCCGTGACATTTGGCGCAGGCTTGGGTACAAAGCTCTTAAAAATGTTTCAAAATTTGAGAAAGCTTCATTTAACTTGCTGCCATTTAATCAGCAACCACTGCGTATTGCTAAAGGGAGGTGTATTTTTATGGCGCTTTAATGAATTCGAATTTCAAGCGTAAAGTTGGAAAAACAGTTTTTTACAATTTTTTATATTTTCAGCCGATGTAGGGGTAGTTCTAACCCATGAGAATTATCTGTGCTGTACTGCCAACATAAGGGCTCGCGAGTTACTTTTGACGTTTAAATCGCTAAAGGTTCGATTGTTAAACAAACTGACAAGCTGCTAGCCGGTGAATTCACTAGCTGCTAGTAAACTAGCCCAGTGTCATCATGTTCACTAGCTAACTAGCAGATTATAAACAATCTGCCAAGAAAGTTGAAAGTCGGGCAACTTTACTCGCTTCTATCTGGCGTGTGGGCTTGTTAGCTAGTAAACTAGCCGTGTGCTATCGTAGTTGCTAGTGCACTAGCTGCTAGGTTCGCATTATTTGGTTTCATTGTCTACAAATTGACGGAATTGGTTTTCGCGGGAGTAGGTATTTTTGATAATGCTATCAAAAGGGGGCTCAAAAGAAAAGAAAAACATCAGTTTAACAAAGCAAAAACCAAGCAAGACGCGGGTTTAACTCGCTAAGTAGCTGTCTACCGAGCGAGTGGAAAGTTTTGGTAATCATCGTCACTATCGCACTAGCTGACTCGCCGGCTAGTAGTAAATGTAAATTCTCTTAATGTATATAATCAAGCCGTAAAGATGAATTTAACCCATAACAGGGGTATGAAAAAAGCTTCCTTTTCATGACTTCTAAGACTATTCCTTTTGACCATAAGTTATCCTTCCCATGCGAGAACATAATTAACTTTTAATTTTTTCTCTATAAAGGTTTTAACGGTAGGTTTCGTACGTTTATTGCCCATAAAAGAAATCCCCTAGCACAAGGAATATTGATCGACAGTTGTATCATATGCTATTATTCGTGTTTTGCGAGGCACCAACACTTGTTCATCATATCCTAATGCTATGACACTACAGGCTCACATGCGTTCAATATATTGGAAGGACATTCGTCCTATCGCACTTCTCTACGAATTTACGCAGGCTATTGGAAACTTGCATATGCTCAACCCATACCAAACTACGTTGACAACTTGTCCAACTATCGCCCAATAGTAATTACTTCTATCTTCTATAATGGGGACGAAAACCAACAACAAATTCATACAATATCTAGAACACAAACAAAATTTTAAATGACGCACCTGACGGCTTCAAAGCCGCGAGTGGAGCTTCACCGCAATCAACGTCAATTTTAGTTGAATTTTTAATGGCACCTTTTTGCGACAGGTAATATTAGCCACGTTGCGGGTTCCACGCATATAAATTAACTACGATTTATTTCACTCCTGCTGGGAAGAACATGAAGAAAATCTTTAGTTCCGATTGGATCTTCAGTAAGTTCATACCGATTGCTCCTTTAGTAAACTACAAAATTCAAGACAGTGAGAAAGCGAATTGTGACTTGTTTTAAAAAAAATTGGATATTCAACTATTTTGAAATTTCTGCATTTAATGAAGCAAATTATTTGATCCAACAAGCGTTTTAGCCGCTTATATTTTCTGGGTTGGTAGTATGATAATGATAAGACTATTTCATTTACTGGGGAGATTATTGATTATTTGTCATTGCAATTATGATTTGTGAAACAAAGCTCCAGTCAAAATCGCATTCAACTGGAGCATTGTTACCTAAAGACTAATTGCATTGCATATTAATCCACGATGTACTACTTATCATTATCATTACTACCAGCCCACGACATCTTAGTGGCCAAAAAGCTTGATGGATCAAATCATTTCCTTCAATATTTTCAGGAATTTTGAAATATTTGAATATCATCAATCATTTTGAAAGAAAAATATTATTCGCTCTTTTTGACTGTTTTGAATTTTGTAGTTTACTAGAGAAGGTAGGGGCTTACTGAGGCTCCAATCGAAGCTAAAAATCAAATCATAAATAATTTATAAGCGTGGGACTCTGAAAGTGGCTACTAACTATCAAGTCGCGAAAAGGTGCTATTAAGAATTCAACATAACAGCAATTTAGAAAATTGTTGTTGGTGATTAGTGGGGGTGGTTTGTGGGTTAAGCTAAGGCGATTTGTGCCTTCAACATATGCTACACACCTCAAGGGGCCAACCATAAGTGGCATAGTGTCACCCACTGTTCGAGGTGTCTCTGCATATCTGACTGAATACGGAGGAAACCAAGAAAAAGGTTTAAAGCATCGCGTTAAGAGAATGAACGAATTGCCGCAGTAGAATATGATAGCATCTCTTCGTCCTTTACCAGTCCAAATTTTTAATTGTAGTCCAGTGGAGTATTCGAATTTTATTTCGTAGTTCCTAAAATTATTAGTCCTGGGACATTGCTCAAGTTTTTGCCGTAAATCTTGACTATTCCGAGATAGGCTTATCGTTGCTATAACAAAAATTATTTTTCGAGGAGAGAATGTGAAAATCACGCCCAACCCTTACGTGGAGCACCAGGCAGTGTTTGGTTCGTTTTGAGGTTCAAACCACTCGCCTTGAATGCTCTTTGGTCTGTTACTCGTAGATAGGAAATACCACTCTGGGCTTAACTGATTTAAAGTCAAATCCTTCTAAGAGGTGGAAGTAGGATTCGGTAAGCATGGTTATAAATCCTAGGCGTTTCTGAGGACCTATTTTCTTGAAGTATGTATCGGCATCATCGTAAATCCCTGGGGCTGTTACTGTACCATTTGCTCCCGTTTTTATAAAATTATAGATAATAATATTTTCGCCTGTGTAATTAAAACTTATAGAAAACCAAAATCCAAAACGTTTTGTTTCAGCCTTTATGCCTACAAAAATAAATTTCTGACCTATCAGTCATACACGTTTACAGACTTACAGAATGGTCCCCAAACCAATTCAAAAACAGGATGTTCCTGTATAAGGCAAAAATAACATTGGAACCTCAATATATGTCTCTTCCGTACATACCAATATAGACTCCACTCGGCTAGTATTATTCTTCCAGAGCACCATGTAATGAATGAACATTTTGTAGTGGGGAATGAGGTTTTAGTCCTCGTATTTACCTAACGCAATGAAATGGCTAGACACACCGAATGCCATGTGTAAAAAATCGCCCTTCCGGACTAATACTCGGTGACCAGACCAATGAGGGTAGAATTCACCGTCAAAAATTTATTGTTAGTACTGTTTACCATCATATGCAGAAGTCGTTGACATTGCAACGACTGACTCATTGATGAATGTAGGTAAGCTAGAAACTGCACACAACAACTCTACTAAAGAAAAATGCAGCAGTCTCAAATAATACGGTCAAGCGAAGAGGAATATCGAGAGTTAAGGGGAGAAGAGGTCAAAATTTTTAGATAGGAAAAGGAACTTGAATAAAAATCTCGAATGGGTGTCTGTGAACTAGAACAGTGTCTTCTTCTTCTTTCTTCTTTGATCCGTTCGCTGGCGGTCCGAGCGGAACGTCCCCGCACGGGATAGACTGCTATCGGTGCTGTTGGGTCTCAAACTCGATTCACGATTCGTTTCGTTGTTTCTTTAGGTCGCCCTCGATATTCTTTATCCAGGTTTTCTTCGGTATCGATTGCTGAATTCTCCAGTCTGCAGGACGGTCTCGCCAAAGAAGTTTACGTGGCAAGCGGTTATCATCCATTCGGCAAACATGTCCAAACTACCGTAGTCGACGTTTTTGCATTTCTTCTTCGATCAGTGTCTGTTGATTGCACCTTTGTATAACTGTATCGTTTCGAAGGCAATCGCAAAGTGAAGCACCGTGGATCTGCCTCAAGCATCGAATTTGGAATACCTCGAACATGTTGAAGTCCGGTTTGAGCAGTGCCCACGTTTCATATTCATAAAGAAGAATCGGAAGGGTCAACGTTCAGTACAGGCGTACTTTCGTTTTGATGGCAATATTGGTTCGTTTTCGTATGCACCACTTGACCGAGACGAATGTTGCTGTTGCCTGGCCGATGCGACTGTAAACGTCGGCCGTCGATGCCACATTCGTTTCCTCAACCAATGATCCCAAATATTTGAACAACGGAACCTGTTCGATTTGGGTTACATCGAGACGAGATGAACACTGGCCCTCGATCAGTCCGTTGTGAGCACTTTGGTCTTCTACGCATTGATTTTTAACCCGTATGACTGGGCGAAATATCGTATAAGATGTCCGTTGCTTCGGCATCCATGTCGGCGAAGACGGCGCTATCGTTGGCGAATATCAAGTCGGTTACGAAGTTGTTGTCGTCAAATCGAACTCCGAGTCGGCCATCGAATGCTTCACGCCTAATCGTGTCGATCACAACGTTAAAGAGAAGTAGCGAAGCGACGTCTCCCTGACGGACATCCGTTAGCTGACGGAGTGCGAATATTTGATCAATACATCCTCGATGTCTCCACCGCTGCAGGTGCCCATGGGGAAAGGTCAGGAAATTTCCATCTGATTTTTTGATGTCGTTTGTTGATGTTATTTTGCCGCCGGATTATCAGGTACAGCGTCCGGTATTCGTGCCTCGACGCCCTTTGTTCCATGTCGGCTGCCACGTTATTCCAGTAGGCTTCCCTTCCAACTTCATTAATCGTCGTTCAATCGTCGGTATTGCCCAAAGTCAACGTGTTTAATTCGCTTCAGCTGATTGACGAAATCCATGACTGCGGCGGTCCGAAATCCATGACTGCGTTCGTTTACGGCTAAGTGCGCACAACTCCATTGCACACTCCACAATAGACTCCGACTTTTGCCTTTCTTCTATATCGATATCGTCTGGTATTGCGGGCGCCGCGAACCTGTTGGATAATACCATTTGAAACTTTCGCTCGGTGGCCGGGTCCCGTAGACACGTCCAAACCTCCCTTTATTCTTTTGCTGTTTCATGCTCACGTAATCCTATCTTCGAAATGAAGCTTGTTATTATCTTTCGTCAGGATTGGGTCAAGTAGCTGCAATGTAGTTCTTATGGATTAATAATAGCCATGGACCAATAAAATCACGATTCTTCTGGAGCATAATGGGCATTATATTATCTAAGGTGTCTTCTACGATGACAAACAGTTTCAGTTTTACGATGGTCTAGTTTTATAATTAAGCGATTATAAATCTAAAAATTGGAAAGATCTTTTTAACTAATTTGTCTGATTCGGCAAGTAAAAGCTCGTCTAATAAAGCTATTCTTCTGTGAATGAGCAATATACTTTATCAAGATTTATCTAGATCTCAAAGTATATCTGAAGTATCGTGCTACAAGAGCATGTCTGAATTACAGATCTCCTTGTAGTTGTTCTATGCATAACGAGAGGATAGAAACGAGGATGCTTTAAACCGTATCAAATTCTCATACCTTTTTACACTATACCTATTATCCTCTACAAGTACATCTCATGAATATTTATGTGTACCCACCAACCTAACTGACGCTGTATTATGCTGTTGCAGCAACTGCACCAAATCGGATTAGATGAAAATTCCCGAAGGGTTTGAATTGGCACACATCTCATTGTTTGTTACTTTTTGACAGGTTTTGTTGGTTCTCAATTGCAATACCTTAACTACAACAAGGCCAGGTCTGTTCGTTACTGTGAATATTCGCAGCATCAATAATATTGCTATTCCTTTCCAAAACAATTATAGGCTTGGTCTTCCAATGTATTGTATAGCTGCAGGTAACAATTCAATTTAATTAAAGTTCGCTTGCAGGATATCACCTGGCCCAAAAGATTCGTTTGGCGAACAAAACCTTCGAGAACCAAGCTGCTGTGAACTTCATAGGAAATCCAATTAATCGAATCTAGAAAGCACTCGGTATACGTGGAAGGGCGAATGGATCAATAAAATACATCCGTCAAGTTTAAGTAATTTTTCCAAAACGTCTACTTGTTTTTTGTTGTTGAGCCAAAAGCGAGTAATGTACTTACTTAACTTTTATTCTTGACACACAATAATACTCGGAACTACTTAGCTTATAGCACTCACCGAAGCAATAAAATTCAATGAGTAAACATTTCAATTTTGTTTATTTTCATCCACCTACAACTTTCATTTCGAACGTGGTAAGTGGCTTTTATACCCGATCAAACATATCCTTTGTTACGTTCAACCAAATCATCCTACGTCAATAAACCGTTTTATGTTTAGTTGTAGAGCGGTCGTCCCTACCACCACCATCATCAATATTGGGGGCATAGTATATGGTGGTGCCATGAAAGCAAGCTCCAGCATGAAATTCAATGAATCTCAAGGTTATCCGCAAAATATCAAGTGACATTAATCGAATCTGAATGTCCTTTTTGTCAGTCATGAAAGTGTTATAGACCATCCGTAATTGTCCTCCAGAGTCCGGTAACTGCCGCAACGATAATCATTCTGTTCGTATAACGTTCATGAGTGCTGGCATTCTTATCACTGTACACGTATATATGTATATGTCGGTATTGCTAGCCATGTCACCATTGGTGCCGAAGTAGAATGTGTAACAATAATCCTCGAAATTGCTACGGCGAACAGTGAACCGAATTTATTTTGTCTCATTGAC
The DNA here is from genome assembly GCA_949987705.1 of Thereva unica. Classification (NCBI taxonomy): domain Eukaryota; kingdom Metazoa; phylum Arthropoda; class Insecta; order Diptera; family Therevidae; genus Thereva; species Thereva unica. The sequence continues at coordinate 237,968,112 of OX465281.1, forward strand.
GATTCCAGGCCAATTTTCCAAAAGCGAAATTTATTCGTCCTGAATCTGTATTGAGTTAATGGGACGTGAACTTGTAAATTTGCGGCATTTGTGCTCCTCCGGAAATGGCCCTAAAAAGGTCTGTTCAGGTTACCGGTAGTGATAAATGCAAGGATGCTTAACCTTTCCAAAATTGGGATAACATCCGCAATTGTATTCCTGAAAAGTATCCTATTGTTTACCTGCCGAATGGTGCTGCTGCTGGCATGAGGGTGTGTGACACGTTATCGATTCGGTCATTTGCATTAGTTTTGCAGGATTTTTGGGTCGGCAGTTGGGCCTAATTACAGAAAATAACCATCAAAGTTCCTGACGAAAATTACAACAACTATGCCAATGCTGCCAGGGGTTAATTCCTGTATTCGGGCATTTATATGGATGGCAGATAAACACCCTTGGTCCTCTCGATAGCTTTTTACTATACCAGGCACTAAAAGTAGTTTGTTACTGCATAGAAACGTGAAAGGGTTTAAAAGATGGGTCTAAGTGCTCCCACATAAAAAGAGCACCAAAGTCATTACTCACCCCATGGTTGATATAAATTTTTCAATGAAATGCAACTAAAAGGGGATAAATTTGTTGATTTTCATTCATTTATGGGGCTACTAATAGACTAATTTGGATGCAATACAGCCAGCAATTTCCATCGATTCCCGTCACTTTGTATACATCCTAGCACTCCTTCACTTCACGAAGGTATCCACTTTGCAAAATTGCTATCGATTTCACAAAATTTGTTGTTTTCACGGGGAAGCAGGAATGGTGCAGGAATTTTGTTGCAGCATGTTTTCGGTATCCACACAAAACATATCCATGTCCTGATTTATGGTTTCATTTCGCCAAAGGACATGGGGGCATGCCTGTGCCCTAACTATGCCATGCCATAACAGGAGTTAAGTGTGGTAATTTTGAAAATTTATATGCCGCTTATTATGCCAAATAATTTGAGAAACGAGGAACAACCAGCGAATAGAATTCATGTTCATTAAGTCCTTGATACAGTTGCAACATTTCAAATTTAAATGTCGACATTCAGAAACGCTTTCATTAATTTCATCATAATAATCAGTCTTAAATGCAAAAAATTTCTATTTTGCACACACATATATGAACTACATTTGATATCGTTGGGTTTTATTCAGGAATTAGTTAAAAACTTTGCCAGACCACTAGAGTATTAATTTCAAAGACTTTTTCCGATATTCAGGTCACGTTCAATGGTTTTGATTAGTTGATCGCCATTTTCGGTCGATGGTTTTTCGGTTATCAAATTTGAATATGCAAAAATCTCTAATTGAAAGGTGGGGAATATTTGGTGGCTTGTCCTCGTGCAGTCTGTTTATTCTACGAAATTTAATTTGCTTGGAATATTTTTAAACTTTTGATGGTATGTATGTGATAATTACATTCCATTTTGTAATTTAGTTACAACTTGTGTGATGTTTGAAAACATCAACAGTCAAATCAGGAGCGCTTGAAGGGCATATACCAGATCGAAGGCATAATCTATATTATCATTCATCATGGCGGCAAAAGAGCAAACAACGCAAAGCAGGTATTCGCTGCCGTTTAGGGAAAGCACAGCCAGGACGTTAATTAGCAGCTATTTGGAAAATGAAGCCTCAACAAAATGAATGTCGTCCTGCCTTTAATTAAGAGCTTGGAGCGATGTGAACCAATCGCTGAGGGCAATTTGTTCGAGCTTGGACGAAAACTTACTTAGTAGTATTCATGTGGTTGCTGAAGTGTAGAGAGGTGTTTACCGCCGGGTGTGTACATTAAGCCTATTCAGACGCTGCCATAAGTGTGCTGAGCAAAACCGGTTTTATTCAACCCCTCGGAACACACACGGGGCGTAATTGTGTTTAGAACATTTGAAAGCTTTACAGGAACGTTTAAATGTATTGTAAATAAAATTCACTTGTCAGACAACAACAGAGCTAAAGAAAACAAGAGATAAAAGTAACATTTTATATGTGTGTAAGTTTTCACGCGTTTGCTTTTGCGTGAAAAATGTTTCGTTAAGTTCTTCCGCTCTCTTCCGTCTCTCATCTATAAAACCGGTTTTACTTGCCATGAATGTGCACCGTCTGAATAGCCCCATTGATAGCGGTTTTACAAAATAAAAGAGTAGAAAAAGAAGAAAGAAAGGATGATGATGCATGCTTGGCGTGGGAAAGTGTCATTTTTACACGGGGACTCACTTCCTCACACTCCCTCGTAACCTATTTATCTATGTTTGGTATAAGTCTGCGGGTCCATCGACTCTTAACAGACTTGTCTCACTTGCCTTGCGTTGCTATTACGTTACAGGTTACGTCGCAGGGCGACATCTTTCGTCACACTGACTTTGACTCTAACATATTCTGGATCATAGAGACGCATGCCTTCTCTCGCCAGTATCTTCCCGTTATCACGCATGCCGCATTGTTGGATATGGTCTTGTATGCGCAGTACGCACGAAGGACGCTTAAGCTCCAGATACATGCCTACGTTGGTGCGTGTGGTGATTGATATAATGGAAGTGCTTACATTTAGAAGCAAACTGACATATAGTTACATAAACAGAACGCACCCAACGCAAAAGCTGGTCTACTTCCAACTTTTCCTCATTGCCGGTTTCACCATAGTTTCAAATACCCAATCACGAGCACTCAAAAAAGCCACTTGCACTCGTCGCTTAGATTTTTTAGTTATTTGTAAAAGACTAGTCAGAACTCAAGTAACTCTCTGTCAGCGGAAATTCGCCACATACACCGCAAGTACTATTCGCACGCACGTATCTGCTTCCAATTTTAGTATGTATGCGGCCCTCCATTTTCTGCTGTAAGCCCTCTTTCTTGCTGCTGCGTGCTGCTAATACTGGCACTGCGAAAAGCTAGGTTTGGCTAATCAACCTCGCCTAGAAGAGGCGACGGAATGGTTTGAACCCCACGTTAGGCAACATGCTGGGGAATGAGGCACAAATAGCAAAGCTTTATCCGTCATGCCCTCACGACAACAAAACGCCACCAAACGCTATTGTTCGGCAATGGCTGACGTTGGAAAGCATTTTCTTCTTACGATGTTTGGAGCCAAGAACATGGAAGATCTAGATTGTTTTCGCTACCAGTGTTACTTGCAGGCTGTTGCAAAGCAGTCTATACATTCATTTTTCAAGTTGGCTGCACTTTCTTCCCTCCTCAGCAGCTTCCAGGCAGCATTCATTTAGAAGCTACCACCAAGTGCAGCAGTGGCTGAATGAGAAGAATAACCCGCTCGAGTGGGGGCGGAAGAACAGCACGTCCTGCAGCTCCCCAAGAATTACTTTCCCTCACAGGTGCGCTTGCAAAGACGAATACTTCCGTGACTGCAAGTGCCGAAAGAGTGCTCAAGTATATGCGGTAATTGGTCAGGACTGAATACTGATGAATACTTTACATTAATTTTAGGATGGATTTAATATTCTATACATTTTTACAAATAGTATGGCGTGCGCCAAAACAATTGGGAATTTCAAAATCGCTTTTCCATTTGCAATGAGTGTCCTTAATTTTCGAACAGGTTAATTTGATTTGCAAAAGGGTGTATTTCATTTGCAAAAGAATGAATTTAATTTGCAAAAAGGTGAATTTTATTTGTAAAAAGGTGAATTTTATTTGCAAAAGGATTAATTTGATTTGCAAATGTGAAATAAACTAGTTAATACACAATCTAAATTTTTTAAATAACCGATTCCTCCTTTTTACTTTACCGGTGTACAAATTTAAATATATTGTAAATATTTTCCTGCTAATTTGGTAGAATTTGTTTATATGGCATCATTTAATTTCTGTCAGTTGTTGTTGTTAAAATCCAAAATGTTAAACGAAATAAAATGAAAACTAAATATTATGTACATATGTAGTATCTAAATTTGTTTATGTTTTGCTGTGTTTACTTTGGTTCAGGATTTATATTTTTTCACCTATTTTGTAAACTAGTAAGAAGGAACTTCCGTTTCGTACAACTGTCTTTATTTTCATTTCTGTTTTCTGAATTCACCCCTACCTGCTCGAATCTCGATGTTTCGCTTCAAAAAAACAAAAACTGATATTTTTCAAATCCAGCAGAATAACATCAACTTTTTATCTAAACAGCTTCTAATAATAAAATCAATTGCTACAAAAATCATCATAAATTTCCTACGACGTAAAAACGGATGCGAATATATTAAGTTCTTCTCCTTCATCTACCAACATTGACCCATTAATAAACAAAGAATTAATTTTGGTACACGTTCGTTGATTTTAAGCCTTAGCAATATTTATTTAGGAATAACAAACAAACAACATTGTTCTCCCCTTAAATTTGAACAGAATATAATCAACAGCAGCATCCGAAAATATTAATACCATCACGACTGTGACAAAAATTCCTGCTGGAGTTGTTTCCTTGGCAATTATTACACACCCAACAATGGGACCCGGAAGGATTATAATTTGTCAAAATAACCACAATGAAAAAGAAGAGATTTCTCGTTTCATTAGTTCAGTTAGGGAAAGGCCCTTTATACTGTAGACAATCTATTTTCTTCGTATAGAGTGCAATGTCGAACAGCAGCTCTAGTCGGGGAGGAAGGAACTGCCACAACCTATCTGCGATATTTTTAGTCCACTTACTCCCAACCATTACTATCGCGAATTTTGACATCGGTACATCGGGAAAAAACTAGCTGGAGTGTTATGCCTCCTGAAACGAGTTGAATCTCATCAACCAACTGCGTGGGGCCGGCATTCGAAACCGGGACCTCTGCGATGGTATCCAGACGACTTACTCCCTAGACTACCGAGACCCAAGGCATTTTGAAGGAGATCCCAAAATCCACTTTGATGAATGATTTAATCACTATTATTAACTAGAATTATTTTGATTCCTCCATTTAGTTGTCCTGATAGTCAGTTATTAACTCGGTCTCTTTGAAGTGCTCAAACTTTATCTGAAACTATGTATAGATATAGTGCACACATCCATCCCGTTTTTTATTTCGACTCTTGATAGGAGTTTTGCAACTTTCTTTATCAATAAAAATTGGCCTTGATATTGGCAGCCAGGGACCCAAAAACCGAATGGCAAAACTTTCTCCCCGGAAAAGTAATTAAGGAAGAAGCATGGAGACCTTGTCCTGGTCCGCCAGTGATCTACTGGGAGTTGAACTGAAAGGAATAAAGAAGGAGAAACAGGAAAAAAAACTTTGACAGACAGAATGTAACCTTCCTTTCTACAACAAGTGTTATTTATGTTATCTTAGAAAATGAGGTCCTGAGGACTATAGGGGAGGATCCTTGGGCGTAAAACTTTAACCACATATACCAGCAAATCGAATTCAAGGATACGAATGAAAGATGTTTACTCTTCTTTGGGCCTATTTAAACGCACTCCAGGAAATTGAAAAATGGTCCAAAAAGGTTATTCAGGATCTGTTGAGGGATTTTCGTTTCTTTTCTTTTTTTTAAAGAAGAATTGTGTCCTTGTGGTTTGGGGTATGATTTTAATAACATTTTTTTTTATTTAAAACTTCCCAAGTAAAATTGTTGAATGGCAATTCTGCCTGAAAGATTCATCAATCCTGCTCACTTAAAATTCCTCCCCAAAAAGATCGTTCAATCTAGGGGGTATAAAAAATTCCTAAGAAACTCCTTAAACGCATTCTAAACAGGAAAAAAATTCACACACCTCCGCAATATTTTTTATGGCACATTAAGGATATTGTGAGAAAATCATATAAGAAAAGAATCCTTTAGTTTGTGACATGAGGGAAAATTAAATCTGCGCCTGTAGGATACACAGATAACAATCCACAATATAGACCTGAATGCGGACGACATAAAACCAGACGGACGTAAATAGACACAGTGTAATCCTTTCCGAGGCAATAACAAGGATATCGTTTGGGCTCTGATTTACATAGAAGGGCTTTGCGCCATCGTTCTATGGGGCCAATAAAGATAAATGGCTACAGATTAGGGGGCAGTCATATTTGTTGGTTCGTTTCATTCTTCTAAGGATACCAAGATAGGTACCAAGGAAATGTCCCGACTTAAGTCTCTCAAATAAATGATTTCGTCCTCAATTTAAACTTAAATGGATTTTAGGGCACTGAAATGAACATTTACAGAAGCGTAGGAGTTTTTTTTTTTGGTGTTGGTGCTAGGGCATTATCAACTTTTTTTTTATATATTTCCCTTCAGTATAAAGTAAGTAGTTACAAATTCTAAAGTGGTTTAGGATGGAGATATAATTCTTTACGCAAATTGGGGGGAACAGAGAGAAAAAAAGTTTCTTCCAATTTAAGGAGAGTTTCGATTTGTAATGGACTCTGGCAAATATTGATGGGTCCTAATGAGAGTATTCCGGTTGTTAAAGTAATGATCGAATAATTTTACCATAAAATCGTTCAATATCATTATAAAACGTTTAAAGTTCATTTAATATAAAATGTCGGAAGTCTATCCAATGAAATATTGACATAAAATTAGTTTTGTTTATGTAATTGTGAGAGAATGAATCGATATTGGGAAGCTGTGGTGGTGGAGACGTTTATAGTAACTTTTAGGAACACATATTTTACGACTATAATTTAGGGAGAATAATATTTGATGAAAATTAGATTTTAAATTTATGGAATTTTAAAATAGCACATTTCTTATGACTATGTTTGTTAAAACTGAATAATTTAGATTAAATCTTAATTCTTTGACTGGTATGAAAGTATAAAAACCATTAACTGCGACGTGCTTATAGATGTATGTGTGCTATTGGTACAAACGTTTCACTAAAGTTATTTCATCAGCCACCATATAGCCCTATTACCACAGAACACTGGCTTCGCGGATGGTACAGCAAAAAAGGTTAACTGACGAACTTTTGATGCGCCTTACTGAAATCTCCTTAAAAAAGTGGAAATGGAAGAAGATTTTTGCAATCCCGAGTAAAAATAAAAAATGGGCCTACGGCGGGCAAATCACGGCTGCTTTGGCTCTTTAAGGGGCATACGATGGCCGTAGAATCCAGCAAGTCAACCCAGTCCACTGCTAGACTGTATCATATCACGGTAACACGGTAAAAATTTGGATTTCATTAAACTTTATCATTGTTAGCAGTTATGGAACTAAAAAGGTGCTGGAATGAAAAAGTAGACTGTCAATCCAGTCACTGTACTGGATTGTTTGCTGGAATGGGTATATTCCAGTCCCGGTTCACATTATTCCAGTGGTATTTCAGCGCTTTATTGGATGGCTGGACTGGATTGCTACTGGAGCAATGTGAACCGGGTATAGCTGATTAATCGGGGTACCAAAAATTTACTAAGTTTAGGGCTTTACCTAGCGTACGACACACGCTCTTGTTCCGCCTGGTAGTCTGGTAAAATCTGCCGGTGACAAATGTGTTGTAGTCAGTGTATACTGTCCGCCCAATAGTTTTAACACTGAGATTGGTACTGAACTTGCCAACCTTATTGCAAGGCTCTCTCTGCACTACGAAAACATAATTGTTGCTGGTGATTTTATTGTTAACCTTCTGAAAGTCAATAATCGTTCGACTGCACTTAAGCAATTCCCTGTATCGCTGTATTTACATATCTTGAATGAACTGCCAACATTTTTGAACTGCCAGAATTTCTCCCTACTCGATATTCTAGCTACCACTGCCACGGATGCTGTATTAAAACGCAGTCAAATCTCCCCGCCTAGTTTTCTTGATCATGACCTAGTATTTCTCTAACTAAGTTTGCATTTTCTCCTCCCTCTTCATCTTCTTCCATTTCGTATCGTGACTATAGCAACATTAATTTAGATCAGCTTTCTGTAGTCGCTGCGGCAATGCCGTGGGATGATATCTATTACACCACTTGTATCGACACTAAAGTTGATCTATTAACTGCTTTTATTTATCACCTTTTCGATCAGTGTGTCCCTATAGTAACGAGAAGGCGCCAGGTATTTCGCCATTGTCCATGGTATTCCCGTGAAATCCGCAATCTGATAAATCAGCGTGAGTTTATGTATAGGCGCTATCGCAGGACCAGGATTAATAGGTATCGTAATGCTTACAAACAACTTCGCAACCTAATCACTTGTAAAGTCAAATCTGCTAAACGGGAGTTTTACTCCCGCAAGCTTGATCCCGCTCTAAATTCCAAACAACTTTGGTCCAATATTCGTTCTTTAGGTATTAATACTTCTGTACCCACACCTTCTGATGTGGATGTAAATCTTCTCAATGCTTCCTTTATTCAATCTCCTCCCGATCCCACACTCTCCTCTCCCACGTACTCCCCTTCATCTAGCTCACTCAGTACTGATGGTTTCAACTTTCGTTGTGTAGACTCCTGTGAAGTTCTTGAAACATTGCTGTCCATCTCATCTAACAGTATCGGTTGTGATGAAGTTTCTCCGCGATTTCTTATGTTACTCTCTCCACTAATTCTGGAAACCATCACTCATATCTTTAATTTCTGCGTGACAACTTCACAAGTGCCCCTGATTTGGAAAAAGTCTGTTGTGATTCCATTACCAAAAAAAACCTGTCCAGTAGATTTAACAGATTATCGTCCTATTAGTATTCTTTCCTTTCTTGCCAAAGTCTTTGAGAAAATTCTCTTCGGTCAGATCACGCGCTATATTGAATCTAACAATTTCCTTTCTAAACTACAATCTGGCTTCCGTAAAAACCATCGCTGCGAAACTGCTGTATTGAAGGTAACTTCAGATCTTCGTTCAGTCCTCGCTCAGGGTTATGTAGGATTACTTGTTCTTCTTTATTTCTCCAAAGCGTTTGACTCTGTAATTCACTCGCGTTTGCTTTCCAAACTTAGGACATTCTATAATTTTTCTTCTTCTGCCATCAGACTTTTCTCCTCCCTTCTGTCTAATAGGTTACAGTGTGTTCGTCATAACGGGGTTGCGTCTTCATTCCTACCAGTACTTGTAGAGGTTCCACAAGGCTCAATTCTCGGTCCTCTCCTTTTCTCCCTGTATGTCAACGATGTTACCTCCGTTATTCAACGCTGCTCATTTCATCTACATATATGCTGATGATCTTCAGTTGTACACCTCGTGTCCTCCTAGTAAAATCAGATCTTGCATCTCAAATCTTAATGATATTCTGTCCCAAATAAATGAATGGAGTTCTTCCAATTTTCTCAAATTAAATCCTAATAAGTCCAAAGCACTCATCCTTAAACGTCCCAATAGGTTCCTGGACAATATTCCAAATATCGTCCTTGATAATATTCCTCTTCCCTTTGTTGAATTTGTCAATAATCTCGGTATTGTTATTAATGACAGACTATCCTGCTGGGATCATGTCTCACTTATATTCTCCAAGATCTATGGCACATTGCGTAAACTTTGGCTCTATGGTAATCTCTTACCACAATCTATTCGTGCCAAGCTAGTTAAAACTCTCGTGGTGCCACATTTTCTTTATGGTGCCCTTGTTTCCATTTCTTTTGACTCATCCTGTCGTCAACGTCTTAAGGTAGCATTTAATGATTATCTACGGTATATTTTCCACTTGAGACGCTCGGATCATGTGTCTGGCATACAACATTCTTTATTAGGTCATGAAATTTTTTAAAGCATTTTATGCTAAAAGTCTTGTATACCTCTTTGACTTCCTAGCTGCTTTACAGTCCCTGAGATCAATCAAATTCCTTATACCTGCTCATTTGTCCCTAATTGGTAGTCGCTCCTTCTTTGTGTATACAATTAGACTTTGGAATTGCCTTCCTAACGCAATAAAAAGGATAGGCACAGCAGCTACTTTCAGAAAGCAAGCATCTAGTTTTCTCTTTTCCTCTTCCTCACCTTTTCTTTAGTTCTTTTTATTTCCTTTCTATTTTTCCCCCTATCTAACCCTCTTATCTATCCCCTATAATTTTCTTTTCACTTCAACATTATTTATTAAAGGCTAGTTTAAGTTATTTTTTTAATTGTGGAAGTGCTGTTAAATTCCTCCTTCATGAGACCAAAACAGTGTTCGATCCGAATACGACACTTGCTAAGATGTTTATTAAAACCAGCTCTTTCTTAAGGGTCCCTTGATTTGAGGTTATTCTGAAAGGAGTTATAACAGTAGGTGTTAATTTATAGGCACTATCCGCCACTAAATACTCAAAACCAGTAAAGAATTCCAAGTATTTGATTGACAAATCGCAATTGTTGAATATCTTACTATCGTGAGCACTTCCTATCGTGAACTCTCCACTCCAAACCTCCATTCACTTACAGGCCTATGTGAATTTTAATTTCGTGCTCACAAACTGCCTGCGTTTTTAAGGCATAAATATGTTTGCTGGAAAAATATGTTTCTGGATCCTCAGATGGCTTTTCGGATATATCTCTAATCAACTCCAGAATGACTTTGAAATTAGGCCAATTAACTCGTGTAATTTCTCTAAATCGGTTCTCGTCCATATTTGGCAAAATATTCAGTATGTAATCTTGCGATTTTGCCACAGATTGAAGAACGAATGGCACTGCATATTTAAAATGTTCAGCCACAACAATGGAAATAGTAAAGTCATATAATATTTCCTCTTCTTTTTGTTGTGCATTATTCTCTCTAAAACAAAAAGATAAAAATTATAGGGTCTAATGAAAGATACATTTTCTTCCAAATAACTCTAACATAAGTATATCATCAATCGTTGTTCTTACTGCATTTCAGCATCTTCAGAGTTAAATTTTTATGCCCGCAATAGAAATCAATTTCAAAGTAGTCTATAAATTATATTGACAGAATTGCGCGGCAAATTACACGGCGAATTACATGATTTAACGTAGGGGTGTTCACTTAACAGGGCCGAGTAAATTTACTCAAATACGAAAATGTAAATTTACCATTTTGGGTGAATACCCCTAGTGTAAAATTGCGAGAAACTAAGTTAAATCAAGTAAAACATGTTTTTCCACTAAAAACCTCCATTCACTTACAGGCCTCGACAAAAACTTAAACGCGGCTCCAGACTCACGCCGTGAACACCCGCGAACAAGCGCGAACGGGAGTGTGGATGGTTTTCGCGCCTAGCTTGTGCCTTGTTTCCCGTTGCGAGTGGATACGGCGTGATTTCCTGTCGTAAATTTACGGCTTGAGAGTGAATAGAAGTTCAGATCTTCAGGCACGAACTGCCTCAATCCTTAACCTTCTGCTTCAGGCTCTTTCATACACTTTCTTTTGATATCTATAGGGATATGGGCGCGTTGTAAAAAAAGGTAATCCAGACTGGCAAGTTTAATTTGGAATGACGCCACACTGATTATTGTATTCTATTTGTCATACCCTTTCATTTGGTACCCATAGCTGGGGGTCGGAGAAAACAACTGCAAAATTCGGCCGCCATCTTGGAACCGTCATTTTGGTTTAGTCGCTTGACTGCCATCTCAAAGGTCCGTGGTTCGATTCGAAACTCCATGGTCTTTCTCGCAAATGGATAATATCCTTCTTTCTTGTTCTACCTCTTAGCGAAATTACTTTGTCCAACCTTCGGCCATCGCCTGTATGCAAATACCTTCGGCCGTCTCCTGTGTGATCACCAAAATCAGAGCCCAGTTGCAGTAGTTTGGGAAGAGATACGGTGTTATAAAACCGCGTATTAGCGTTGGCAGTTCTTTCACTCTTCTCTCTACTATCCTATCCTTCCGATTGGTGCTTGTTGCTTGAAATTTCACTTAAAGAACCGTCTATAGTATGAACGGGTATTACTCGGACCTCTAGTTTTTCACAGAAAAGAAGCGAGATCGTCTCTACCCCAGCACCTAAAAACTTTCGTTAGTCTATCTCATACTCTACTAAGCTTACAATCAAAAATTTCGTCCTCACATAAACGACATGACGCACCATAGTAGTACAAAGGGTAATTCTTAAGCAAGCTCTCACTTAACAAATTGTAATACAATCTATGTGCTAACATGCCTCGCTGTAATGCTACATGGAACACATTTATGCTATATGCTCTTTGTAGGTCTCTGTAAGCTTCAATGGCCTTAGCCAAATTTCCAGGTAATTTTGAGTCCATGCAAAATAAGACTGAACGTCGTTTTTATTCTGTTTTGCACCTCTAATCTTCTTTGCACTAAATATTTTTAGCTGCGTTGGCTTTTGGATTGTTTGCATATTCTTCAGCCCTGATTTTAAGAAAAGCTCACACTTTTTTATCATGTTGGTGATTACTACTCCCGAGAAAATTAAAATCTCAAACTAATCCTTTCACGTTTCCATGATTTGGTACCGAATGCCATTTTCAGGTACGCACCACAATGCTTTCATATTCATTTCTTTAAGAACTTGTCAGTTAAATATTTCCCAATTTATTGCTATTGTTTTCGACATTGCTATAGAGTCGCCCACCACCGCTCAATCCTCCACTTATAGGACACTATTTCCTAGTCCGAATCCGACATCGGTAACCAAGTTTTATGCAGCACTAAGAGCAAGTTTATTATCATGTGTATTTATCTTTAGGCGTCATAACCTTTCAACTGCAATCTAAAATCGTGGTTATGGGCTAATGTGTTTGATAAATAATGGGTCGTACGTAGCATCGATTTCAGTGGACCATAAAGACACTTGTGCATATCTGCAAGCATCTACAAATTTTTGATTAACACTATCTGGTTGGTCTGCCCATCTCCGGGGTATTTACCATGCGCTCGTTAAGTTACTTGAAAATAATCCAACACTATTTTCTTGTGCAGATTGTAATTTCCTGCAATGCACAGCTACCTTCATGGCCAAAAGCCAGTTAACACAATTACAAAACCATTCAGAAAATTCAAAGGATTCCTTTTAGCAATTTGGTACTTATGACAGTGCTTGTGATGCCACTTGGATGTTGGATGAAATTACGAAATGCAGTTTCCTGAAATGGCACAGATGCGCATAACATATGATGCTCTATAGCCGTTGGCCCGGAGGACATTATAAATTATGCAAAGTGACACTAATATACGAATGTCACAGGATTATCTCAAATTTGTTAGGATCTGGAAAATTGTTTCTCTTTGGACGTGAACAGACGAGCTCCTTTAATTCTGTTAAAATTTTCGGGGTTGTTTTTTGGTGGACATGGGTTGATATTACTTAAAAGCTATATTCAGTGCCATTTCCGAGGGTTAATAAGGAACAAGAATAAATTTGGTATTTCATGTTCTAGTAAAGATGCGGTTGATTTTTATGGGACGACTTGACTTGCTGGTCATCAATAAATACAGGCATAAACTTACAAAGTGCCTGCAGATGAATTTTAGAGATATCTGCTGTTGAACGGAAATTCGCAAGTTTTTTCGGTGACTAAGACTTCAACATAGTTCTCAAGTCTCCCGCACAGGAAATAGAATATTAGTCAAGGAATACATTAATACTTAACGGCCTATCTACAGTTAATTCCACCAAAGTTCGGTATTGTACTCCTCCCACATATCCACGCCTCGCCTGCTTCTCAAGAAAACCAACTGGTATAAGTTTCAGAAGCCTTTAGCCTCGAAATCAGACCTTCTTGCCTTCTCTATCAGCTCAGTATGTGTTCTTTTTTTCTTATACTTTTTTGCCCTGGTGGTTGCTCCGATAGCAGGCTCTGGGTCGATGGATGCAATGTCAGAGCCCTGTCCAGCTAGGGCATCCGCTTTTTCATTCCCTTTGAAGCATCGATGACCCGAGACCCAGACAAGGGTAACCACTCACGACGCAATGACGGCTTTAACACCCCCAAATTTTGTTAGGCCTACTGTCCACGTATACCGCACGTCATACGCACGCTATCGTCATTTGACGAATGCTTGCATCTTGGGTAGAAATAAACGAAACTGTGTCCACGGTGCGGCAACGTAGCGTTTGCCTGTCGACATGCGTTCGTCATGAAGCTCGTGCGGCAGCATGTTACTACTCAAGCGTATTGCGAGACGCAAAGACGTGTTTATTTTACAAAATGCCCACCTCAGCAATCCATTTTGTTGGCATTATTGAGCAGTATCCTTGCCTCTATAATAATAAACTACCGGAATACTCAAGGAAAGATGTTACGGACAGAGTTTGGAGCGAAGTTGCACAAAAAACAAACACATCTGGTGAGTAATAATAATGTACTTATTTATTTATTCAATTACACAGTAATTCCACTGCCAAGCAGTGCACAGTCAGGTTTAAAAAAATAATTTGATAAATAGTTACGTAAACCATTTGGTGTGTTTTCAAAAGTCATATTGGGTATCAAAATCGGTTTTTGGGTTTGTGTTGTTGAATCCCCGAATGTACTGATTGTGTACTGCACCCCTTCACGTTTACGTATGTAGTTATGCAAAATAAAGTTTAATAAAGTTGTATGCTATGACCACATCTTCATCATCACTTGACATCTTCCCAACCCAATACATATGTGCTTTCGCGTTGCTACTTGAAAGAAAAATGAAACGTTTTGTATCTTGAATACCGATTGTATGACGATACGTGGACATAACTAATATGCAAAAAATGCCTTACGTCATTTGTAGGTTGCATGCATTCGTCAAATGACGACGCCGTGGACAGTGTGCCTTAGGTTTCACACAGGCTCTGGTCTTCAAAATTGACCACATGCTGTAATCTATCGGATTGAGAACCGGCGAGTAGGAAGGCCATTCCGCGGATGTGATAAAATCCTGAAAATAAGCTTCGCACCAATCTGTGAACAAAATCCAATTCCAAGGCAGAGGAGGAGTTGAACTTTTTGAAATTTGTAAGGCTTGACCTTAAGGTGTTTTTTGGCTATTCGGATTTAGCGGGCAATTTTCCTTATAGAGACTCGAGGACTTCGCTGGATTCGCTTCTTGATGTTCTAACGAACCCTTGGCGTGTTGACGGTTCGTTTTCTGCCGCTGCCCGGATGACGTCCGGTATTGCTACGATTCTCAATTTCTTTGATGGTCCGGCTGACATTTGGTGGCGCGACACCTGACATTTGGTGGCCGCCAACATAAAATGGCGGTTTACCGTTTTCCTTGCAACGGCCTCGGTATGGTTATCAAATGGACGTACATTTCGAAAGGTAGGATGTTTCCATATACTGGCTGGAGCAATAAAAACTTTACTATCAAAATTATTTTTTACATTTTAGTTAATTTTAAAATAAAAGTATTCCGCACGAAAGGAGACAAAACTCCAAAATGGCTGAAAATTGTCCGCAGCTTCCTTGTAGCTTTCTAAGAAAACAATTTCGGAATCCAAAAGAAAAAAACATGGCCGCCGGAGATATAGCGTTTTAACTGAGTTTTCCGTATATCTCGGTTTCTATAGGTCATAGAACCCGGTGCAAACTCTCTACTACTTTAATCCTTACAAAAATGTTGACCCGATTAACTCTTTGAAAGTTATTCAAGGTGAAAGTTATCAAAAATCACGTGGTATTTTCAAAAAGTAGGTAGTATTTTCGAAAATTTGTTTTGGATCAGTCGGAACTTGGATCTCTTAAGGACGCCGAAACATTGATACGCTTGTTTGGCGGCTTCTAATATGTGATTATCCCGTCGCAGATCGTTTGATAAAGTCACAGCGAGGATATCAAGAGATGGGTCAGCTGTTTGAATATTCTCGCCCTGGAATAGAGGGAAGAACACAAGTTGTGCTCTTTTTCTGCAACCTTTTCGTGTACCTAACATAGCAAATCATTACAAATACACACTCCTTCCTACAACCCCTTTCTATGATTTGGTGGAAATTTCTCTCACTAACACATTCATAGAACATTTTTCTTGTTCTAGTTTTCCCATCTTTGTATAATTTATCCAGGCTTTAGTATTTCCACTCTGCCGCTCGCCGCTCGTATCGTGGTCGAGGCTTTATAGTCCATTCAAAACGCGCGTTTGGGTGTTCCAAAATAACACCGTTAAGAAAATGGAACCCTAAAGGTTTTTGGGGTCCTTGGTCACGAAAATCGAGGTCTCGTGGTCCTAAAACAAGCGCGTCTCCCCTAAAAATGCAAAAAACACCCCTTTTTATAGGGGTTTTTCGCGATTATTTCAATAATAATGAAAGCTAATGCAATGAAATACACTTTTTTTAATATTTATTTGCGGATGTCACACCACCCAGGCAACTTTGAGGGGCGACGGCTACGAAATAGAACTTGGATTGATTGAGTCGCCACTCTCGGCGACCTCGTCGTCGAGTGGTCTGCATATTGTGCTGCACCCTTCATACTCATAGAAAAGCTGTGTGTTCTATTCGTTTTTGCCAGTCGCTGTGGAAACTATTTTCGCTCTTAGCATGTTTACAGCATGAAGGGTTGAAACCACCCCTAAATCGGCTAAAAATAGAAAAAAAAACGTAAATTTTTTTTTTCAAGTTTATGCTCAGGCGTGATCAGCGACCCCAAAAACCTTTAGGGTTCGATGTTCTTAACGGTGTTATTTTGGAGCATCCCCCCCCCCTCCGCGTTTTGAATGGACTATTAGGCCTACTCAGGTTCGGTCCTTTTCAACTGTCGACCGTTTCCGTTAGTGAAGTATATACAAAACAAAAAATTGGAGTATGCATTGAGTGCTTCCAGAGAGCTTCCTTAACATGTGAATTGGAAGCGCTGTATTTTTGCTTCTCTTGGCAGGGTATGACAAGCGCTTGGTGCAAACTCGTAAATTTTAAACAATCTGTTACACTTTGCATACCTGAATGCCTTTTCATGATAACCAGCTGAAGATATTTGGTTTTTTTTTTTTTTTTTCAGATTTTATACTCTGATAATTTGTTTTCTGGTATTTAATAACAAAAAAATTGGATTCTTTCATCTGATAAACAACAAAAAATAAAAAACAGGCAGACTGTCATTTTAAACTGTTTAATTCATCTACATACAAGTTTTCACAATGAAAGGTTTCATTTTCAGTGAAATAGTATCCACTTAGTAACCACAACGAATCAATACCCTAGAATTCTAGAGAACACTCAATTCTCGATTCAAAAGTGGCATTAGCAAGTGCTTTGAGAATTGAGTGCACAAAAGCATCTATTTAATGGGCTGCTGTACCCATCCCAAAACCGAAATCCATAGATGGCGTTCCTTTGATAAATATGTTATCCCTCGTGTAGGAGGGATATTTTTGCCATCTTTGTGAGTCCTAGATCTGTTCACTGATTCAATTTTACTAGTGAATTGCCTTCAAAATGGAATTTCGCTCTTGTATCTAGTTCCTTTCTATAGTTATGATTAAGTAAGCTTGTATTATGTAGTGTCAATTTAGGCTGGTTGATGGCATTTTTTTTTGCCCCATTAAACTGACAAGATAAATTTCGGTTATCAATCATCGCAGCTTCGACTGATGTGTTTTTTTTGAAAGTATATGGTGTTCTTACTTACCGCACTTAAGTAGATTAAAATCACGTGAGTAATGTTCATATCAGTGCAGTCGATAAGAGGATTTTTGTAATAATATATAAAGACCGGAAAAGACTTGTAATTAGAGTTTCGCGAAAACTACCAATCATCAAAATGAAGTCCATTATTTATCAGTGCCACACCCGCGCACACACCAATTTGCATCAACAAGAACGTTGATTATATTAAATTGACCTTTATATTTATAATATGCCCTAAGTTACATCACACCCCAATGGGTAATTACCCACTTTCATATTGTGGAAGCACAAGCTCATCTACGTTAATAAAAACTCATCAAACGCCCCACAGAGCAGCAGCAGAATCAGGTGCTCTCAGTTGCAGCCTCATGATTGGCAGACAGACGAATCTCCAGGACGTTTGACACAGGTAGGGTGACATACAGGTATATAATATGATATACACACATATATATTAACGTACTGGCATAGCAGCTTGGATACGTTCATTGTTGACTCGTAACCCAGAAGCGCAGTATACATATAAATACATACGCACGAAGGCTTTTCTTTAAAGCGGTGCGGAGCCATTAACTTTTGGATATACAATATATTTTTTTTTGCCTGCCCGTTCTTTTTTTTTTGACGACTGCTCCCGCCAAGCTGAAAGATTTTCCAGAAACTTTACTCCCTATTTATTTTCCTTGACACGTGACGTGTGACATTTTCATTTTACTCCCAAAAAAAAAAAAGTTTTTAAACAAGAAAATCGAACATAAAAATTCGCTTCTAATGGAAACTGAGCTAATGGCACACAATGAGGGAAAATTCCTCCTTTTTTATCCTTCGTCCTTCTTTCTTTTTTGTCTAGAATAAATTTATATTGAAGCTGGAAGAGGTATTTTCTTTCCCTTTTCCATTTGGTGCCTCTTTTCTATATTATTATTATTTTTTTTTCATCATTCAGGATATTTGTTAGACGATGACGGTGGTTCCCCCCTACAAAAGGATACTTTACCCACACACTTTCATTTTATATACAAGTTTGTCGTATGGTAAATTTCATAAAATAAAAGTGATGTAACTTAAGGGAATATTCGAGTCACGTACCTTAACTGAAAAATGAATGGATTAGTAGAATTCTGCGAGGAATTTAAAAATGAAAACCAAAAATATATATAATTCGCAAATATTAATTTCTTTTGAAGGATGTTTTACAATTCCGTTTGTATGTGGGCTTGAATGTGTTGTTTTTTTTTTTTTTTTTTTTTAAATGTTTTTCGTATGCAAATTATTCCTTGTTTCAAGATGATACCAAAATTTTTGCATTTTTTTTAACAGCATTTGTATTTTTTTAAATTTTTTTTTTTATTAAAGGTGAAGCTGCCAAGGATCATTTTCATTTATAAAATATTTACATAGAGTAAGGACTTATGGTAATATTTGAGAATATATTTTCGAAATGAATAGGCTTAGTGAAATTATCTATATTACAGTCACGAATAATGCAAAATTACAATTCGCAAACAGAGCTCAACTTTCCTTGTAGAAATTGACCTTTAGAAGTGTTCTCTTCAAATCGTCCCTACGGCTTAGTTCGTTATACAAAGCTATTCTAGAATGTCATCCATCCGCCTAACACATACCTTGGTCGTCTTATTTAAAGTTCAGCTATCACCCTTCACGTCGTGGTGTAATGTGTAATAGTAAGCTTAGCTAGAAGGACAGAAAATGGATAGAATAAAGAGAATTTTGGGGATGCATACGGATGAGGCGATGTGCTGAGCGTTTAAAATCTTGGATGTGGTATGAGTTCGGAAATTGTGACTATGGCAAGATTCTGAACAGTCAAGTTGTTCGCGTTGTTAGCGAATTTGAAGGCCACCCCTTATACTATATGTAATTGTCTAAGCAGTTAAACTCCTCCGGCGAGTCAAGGGAAATTTCAACATCACTTATAAGTTTGAGAGTCTGGTTTTGAACCTTGTCCAGCCACTCAAGGAGGCTGTCGGGCCCCGCGCCATATAAGGGAGTTGAATTCACCCTCAAATTTAACACGAATCTTGTAGTCTAAGTTAAGTCAAGAATGGGTTCCATGTCCTTGTTAAATGAATTGGACATGTGCTCTCGATTAAACAAACAAGATCTAGCGCCTTACATGATCAATTTAACAAGAATATGGCGAAGGCGATTTGGTGTTTAACCAAAAAAATTAAAACCCATGTCTTCTTCTTCTTTGACGCGCTAACTAGCGGAACGTCAACGGATATCCCTCAACGGATATGCTGCTGTCGGTCTATTCACGATTCGTTTCCATTCTTGCCGGTTTTTGGCGACGTCTCGAGCCTCGGTAACCGTTGATTCTTTAGGTCACCCTAGCTAGATATTCTTTAGCCAGGTTTCCTTCGGGGCCCATCTCCAGTCTGCCAGACGGTTCCGCCAGAGAATATGCCTAAGCAACGATTGTGGACGTTTTTGTATTTCTGCTTCGATCAGTGTCTGCTGATCGCATCTTTGTCTAACTGTTTCGTTTCGCGACTGCGAACATCGGCCGTCGATGCCATTTTCGCTTCCTCAAGCAAGAATCTCAAATATTTGAACATCGGAACCTGTTCCGAGCCTGATATAAAGCTGGGTTCTATCGAGGTCCTACACTCGACCGACTTTGACCTTTTCCGCATTGATTTTTACACGTACCCTCGGCCCAACCGACTTAAAACTCTGTTTTGTGGCGCAGAGAGCTCGCCATTCGCCCGTCTCCCGTTAGCTCCTTCCGAAGAAGTATCCCAGGGGGCACCGCGGGGAGGTGGGATTAGGACTTGCTAACAGGTCTGCTAGGTGTTCGTCTGCAGTGACTTTTCTCGGGTCTTGACAGAAGTGACAACTCTGGTGCCACCACTTTCCGAGGTCTTTGTTAGCCGTTCGCCCCCCTCGCTTTCTTCCACGCCGATGAGACACTATTCGCATGCCAGGTGTGTGTAATGAGGGCATGGAGTCGTTGTGATAAGACATCACTTCTGGCTTTAATCATCTCGGCGGTTATTTGGATTATTCCCGCGGTTTTTGAATTTTTCAGCGATTTTATTGCCGTCTTCTTCTCGAAAATTGTGGGTTCGGTATCAAGAAACTGATTCGTCGGCTGTTCGATAATCGGTGGTTCGAGTGCTGAACCTTGTGGCGGATCGTAGCTGTACGTCTTTGGAAGAATTCTCTCCACCGCTGCAGACGCCCATGGAAAGAAGTCATGAAAGTTCCATCCGATTTTTTTATGTTGTCGTTTGTTGACGTTGTTTTCCTGCCTAACCGCCGGATCGACGCCGCTTCTTCCGTTCTTCTTTTGTCGAACTTCTTTTTTCAGTCGTCGGTATACCTCACGACGTGTTTCATTCGCTTCCACCGATCGACGAGGTCCAGACAGCTTTCCGAGATCCATGGCTGCGTCCGTTTACGGATAGGTGGACACAACTCCATTGCACACCCCACAATTGAACGTGCATTGTAGTCCCTCGCGAGAATTATTAATTCGGTTCGAGGTATCATATTCAGCGTCAGTTGAAACTGATCATAATATTCGTCCTTGTTTGCGTCCATGCTAGGTTCAGTTGGCGCATAAATGGATACGATATGGGTCTTGATCATTCCACCGATGGTTACAACCAACAAACGCTCGGATATCGGTTGGAATGGGATATCGCTGCTGGCAGCTCGTCGATCTACCATAAAGCCGATGCCGGCCTCTCGTCTCTCACCACCGGAATAGTAAAGCGTCATTGACTCGCCGATTGTTGGCGGGATGATCGTCAATGTCCCGGAGCCGGTAAGTCGTAGTTCCGATAGCTCAGCAACTGATATTTTGCATTTCAACAATTCCATTCCTATGATTTCCTTTTTAGTCTATTGATTAGGTCTTAAAAAGCAGAGCAATAAGGAACTAAGACGTTCACGGGGTTTTATTGCAGGAATCGGTCAATGGGTCATTTAAGAAGAAAAAACCGCGGAGTGCTATTAAATTAGAGGGTGGAAATTGGAGATAGGGGTCAAAATGGACCCTTTTTGGGTTTTGCCGTATATCTCGTAAACGAAGCAAAATTTCGATTTATTTTATATAAAATTTTTTGTAGAGAATTAAATTTCCTATGGAAATGGTTTATATAAAAAATTTTGAAAATTTTTTTTATACCGAAAATGTTGAAACAAAAAGAAAAAAAAAGCCAAAATTTCGATGTTTTTTCCCTTTTTTACTTTTTTGCCAATATCTTTTTTTTGGTTAGAGATAGGCATAGGTATTGCTTTATATAAAATAAAGCAGATAAAATTTCCTTTAAAATGATGGGTCGGAAAAATTTTTTGGTTGAAAATTCACCGAAATATGGCCACTCGAACATAGCTTTTTTTATTTTTACCATTTTTATACCGACATTGTTTTCAATCTCATATTGTTGAAAAAATTATTATATTACTCAATTAAAAAAGGTAATTTATGTTTAATTGTGGATAATAAATAATTATGATGCTCTTATATTTCTTCCATAACATTCTCAAACTGTATATCGATATCATCATCTATATCTTCAATAATATCATCTTCTGCAATATCGGGAACTTGCACATTATCACAATTGATCCCCATACATTCTTTGCAAAATATGGAACAATTAATTTGTAATTTTCTGCAACCACAGTTCCCATGGCAACCTGTATTGCAACCACAAGCCACTTTTTTAGCAAAATCTCTGGCGCAGGAGGTGCTGTTGTGCGAATCGCAATTAGTCCATTTTTAGAATTTTTCCAACCCCAGTTCAGAGGGTTTAGGTGATTTCCTTTCCACTGTTGGATCTGGAAAAACGTTCTTAAGCCATGCTGTTTGATGGCATCAAGTGTTGGTGGTAATTGCGTTAGAGAAAATTTGGAGCTTTTGGATAATTTATAAAAATTCTGGAAACGACAGTTGCTTAGGGTCATGTTCAACTTTACAAAGAAGCTGCAATATATTCTGATGCAGAATTTATTTCTATGTCAGTTACATCGTCACGTAAAAACGTGTCCATTACTACGTTTATAAGCGGAGTTTCACTCCCGGATTCTCAATCCAAAGTAAAACTCCCCATGGGTTTATAAGCAATGGGAGTGTAAATCCAAAATACTTTCTGGTTTGAGATGACAGCTCCAAGCTCAAATTCAAAATTATAGCAAAGACAAATATAAACCCAATGTTTAATTTAATGTAATTTAAAAATATCCATAAACAAAGAAAAAAAACTATTGTAGCAAAATAAAACACCCAGCTTCTTCTTTACAAAGTTTTCCCCCTTCGGAAAAAATTCTCACTCCCAGTCAGCGTTTATAAGCACAACATAAACCGGGATCGAAGTTTCACTCCAGCTTTTTCTTCGGGAGCGAAAATCCAAGTTCTGGATTTTCACTCCCGGTTTATAAGCGGTGTTTCACTTCGGATCGAAACTTCCATCCGGAGGAAAACTCCGCTTATAAACGTAGTACATGTAGTGAGATTATGCAAATAATTCTCACAATTCTAATGATATAAGAAACAACAAAGTAGCACAATGATGCAACAAAATTGTTTCCACAAAATGCATTCGATTGCTTATGTAATAAATTCAAACTCGAACTCAGACACATAAAAGAATGACCCATTCATGAAAATAAGAATGCAACCGCCACGATCACCGCATGAAAGGTAAACAAACCTAAATGCAAGCGGCAGTGGAGGGCACTTACTCATAATGAAACCAAAGCCAATGCATGCACGCGTGACCCAAAAGTGCTCGGATTAAATAATAATTTTATGGTTGAGCAAGGCCCGGAAATTTTATGGGCGAAAATTAGGAAAGTGAGTTCATGAATGAAATGCATTGATAAGCAAAAGAAATGCATTGAGAAAGATCATGGAATGAGTGCTGGGGAAGTATAAGAAAGAAAATAGGTATTTGCCCCACCATGGGAAGTTAGTGTAAGAAAAATTTCATTATAAATATGGAGAGTAAGAATCAGTAATAGTCAGTAAGAACTAAGGAGTACTCAACTTGTAATTTAAATTACTCCCAGAAGGCATAGCTTGCAGCATACTGCTTGAACGCCTTGGTGGAGAACTTAAACAATACACAAATAAAGAAAGCAAAGAAAAATTAAATCACGAAGAGTTTTTATTTTATACGTACGCAAGGAAAGTAATTACATGGCGATCCTGCCCATCGACCAGGAAATTCTGAAGGAAGGACGACAACTTGCTAAAAAAGACAGGAAGGAAGCCTCATCTTTACAACAAAAATTGGAGGATCAAACAGCTGGACCGAGACCGATCACCATAGAAGAATATAGGAGGAGGAACATCAAGAAGGCTGAACCCGCTGCACCAAAACCAACAAACATCGCTAGCCTGAACAGGAACCCGCGGGGAGGAAAAAGAATAAAGCTGAGCGAAAGAAGAAGGGAGCTGCGTAGGATTCTAGAAATTACCCTGGATCCAGTACAAAGAAAATTGTTTCTCGAAGAGATAGCGGAGATTAACAAGGAATTATTCGCAAAAATCAGGAACTGAAGAATGGGTGGCGGACAAAGTAAAGATGGTGTAGTCATCAACAATGGCGGAAATGGGAATAGCATCACGCAGGAAAACATTGAAGAAGTAGCATACATAGGAGTAGTAGCTTTAGTTGTAATTATAATCTACAATTGCATAAAAAAGAAATTTAAAAAACAAGTAACAACTAGTGTAAATTTAGCATAGGCATTCATGATAATTTTTTTTTACGGGGAAATAGTTTAACTATTTTTAGGAATAGAAAGCTTGGAGTAAAATAAAGTTAATAAAAATAAAAATAAATAAAAAAAAAAAAAAAAAAATAAATAAAATAAAATAAAATAAAAAAAAAAAAAAGAAAAATTTTTTTTTCTCTTCTTTTCTGTTATTTGCCCAATTTAATATGGACTTGGAATTCGAGAAAGCTTGTGATAAGCTAAAAGATTTTTTCTCATTTATTGAATTAAAAGAAAAATATGAAAAGACTATATTGAAGTTAGAAGAAGAATTAAAAGAGTATGAATTATATGAGAATTGTTTTGCGAAGGAAATTGAGCAAATAAAGGAAAAAATAGAAAAATTAGAAGAAAAAATCAAGACAGTAGAAAAGATGCCATCAGTTGAATTAACAAAATCAGTAGAATTCTAAAATAGCTTACATAGGATCATGGAGGATAGATCAAAAACAGTGTCATTTATAATATTGTGCATAATAACAATAATTTTTGGTATATTATTATTTATGGAAGTAATAAGTGAGATAAATAAGATTGTAGAAAATAATAAAGAAATATTAACAAGGTGGCCAAATAATATGTAAGGAGAATATTAGATAAAAACAAAATATTTAAATCATAGTAGATTTAGTAAGGCAGATTTTAGTATTGATAGGAATTATAGGGATATTAGCACTCGGAACCGTAATGATCATGGATTGCATAAGTACAATGAATGGACTATTAAAATATAGCAGAGAGTATTAAAAAGAATATGTCAGTGCAACGTGCTCAAGAAATAGTAAGGCAACTAGAGCAAATATTAAGCAATTTTAGAAAAGCACCGAACAGACAATTACAAGCGAGCACACTATTACAAAAACAATTGGAAATAGAAGATTTAAGAAAACAAATAAACGAGATTGCGCTCAAGCATAATATATTGTCGCAAATAAAAGAATTTAAACTAAAACAAGAAGAAATAAATATATATTTAAGGAATCAATCAGCAGAAATAGTAAATACAGAAGAAGGCATGAGCAACGAGAAATTAGATATTCAACAAACAAGTGGTGTAATAAATTCATATAAAATGGGAACCCTGGACACTTTTCAAACATTGAAACTAATAACTACATATGGGGGAGAAGAAAAAGAAATCAATAATTTCATAAATACAATCGAAATTATAGCAGACACCCTCAAAGATGCGGAAGAAATTAAAAAGCTGATCAACCTAGTATTAAAAACCAGGATAACAGAAAAGGTTAGGACAAAATTGGCAAATGCGACTCCGGCATCAATACCAGAGCTAAGGGCATTAATAGAGAAACACTTTAGAAAGAGGTTAAATCCACTAAAGCTGCAGAATGATCTGACGAAGTTAAGGCAAGGTGAGCAAACAATAGAAGCGTTTTCAACAAGGATTGAAGATATCATTTCTAAACTAAATGCAGTACAAATAGCTGAACGAGGAGAAGAAAATAAGAACGTGATAACGGCTCTAAACGACAGAGCAGGACTTAACGCTTTCCAAGCAGGTTTAAGCGAGCCATTTAAAACAGCTGTATTTGCAGCAATGCCAGCAAAATTAGAAACAGCAGTGAAGATAGCTTCAGAAATGGAGGCTGTCAATGATACACAAAAAAGGGTGTATCACTTCAATACTAACAACAGAAGTAACTGGAATCAACGCCCTCACTATAGGAGAGATTTTAGAAATAATAGACAAAGAAAGTATAATGAAGACAGCAATAGGACATTCCAACAACGGAACCAGAGATTTAATTTACAAAACAGAAGTACGAATAACAATTTCGAAAGGAGACCAGTGTATAGACAACAAAATCCTAGATATAGAGACCAAATCAACAGAACAAACAAAAGATATAATTCGCAACCTAGGAGAATAAACGTAATAAATTCGGAAAACGGGGGGACCGTCCCCGAAGACCATCAGTCGGAGGACGAACAATAAATAATATTATAAAAAGGCATTCCAATACAGTAAAAGTGCATTCATTCAACGTTAAGGATTTAGATAACTATATAAGAATACATATAGCAGATAAAAAGGAGCAAGTAAGATTCTTAATAGATACAGGTGCGGACATATCGGTAATAAAGAAAAGTTACATAGATACTCTGATTAATGAGGAAGAAATTTGTAAGATAACAGGCGTCACAGAGAGCGATATATACACTCTAGGAACAACGAATGCTTATTTAAGGATTGAAGGAGAAAACATTAAGCATAAATTGCATATACATAGTACCAGATGACTTCGCTATTGGAACGGAAGCCATTCTAGGAAAAGATTTCCTATATAAATACAAATGTAAGCTTGACTACGAAATTTTTACTTTAACAATAGCACTGAGGCAAGTCGATCTCATTTTACCAATTTGTACACTATACGAAACTGTTAATATACCAGCAAGATCGCAAATGATACACGCTTTGGATGTACAAATCAAAGAGGACAGCATAGTACTAAGCCAAGAATTAGAAGATGGGATCTTTGTGGCTAACTCTTTAATACCATGTAAAGGGATAGCACACATAAGACTATTAAACACTCATGAAAAAGAAGTGGAAATCAAACTTCCAAAGCTAAAGATTAAGCCTCTAACAAATTATTATGTGCTAAGTGTGGATAGAAGCAGTGAAAAAACAAATCAAAATAGAGTAAAAAGATTGCTGAGGGAACTACAAATCAATAACTTAGACACCAAAGCAAAGGATACAATAACAAATATTTGTATGGAATATGCAGACATATTTCATTTAGACAATGATCAATTAACCGTGAACAATTTCTATAGACAAAAAATAAGAATGACGGATAAAAACCCAGTGTACATCAAAAACTACAGGTTACCGCAATCCCAAACTGAAGAAATAAACAACCAAGTGGAAAAATTAATCAAAGATGACATCATAGAACCATCCGTAAGCCCATACAATTCACCCTTATTAGTAGTACCAAAAAAGAGTGAAAATGGTGATAAAAAATGGAGAATGGTTGTAGATTTTCGTCAACTAAATAAAAAAGTCATGGATGACAAATTTCCTTTAACAAGATTAGAAGATATCTTAGACAATCTTGGGAAAGCAAAATATTTTTCGACTCTAGATTTAACGAGTTCATTTCATCAAATAGAGCTACACCCAAAGTCGAGACCAGCGACAGCTTTTTCGACTGGCAAAGGACACTACCAATTCAAAAGACTGCCATTCGGATTAAAGATATCCACGAATAGTTTTCAGCGCATGCTATCAGTAGCACTAGCAGGTTTAGACGCTGAAACATTTTTATATGTCGACGATATAATTATTTTCGGACGAAATCTTGAACATCACAACAAAAGTCTAAGACGAACATTCGACAGATTAAGGGAATACAACCTAAAGCTCAATCCACAGAAATGCAACTTTCTACGTACAGAAGTAGTATATTTAGGACATCTAATAACAAATGAAGGTGTGAAAACAGATCCTAAAAAGTACGAAATAATAACGAAATATCCTGTACCAAAGAATTCAAAAGAGGTCAAACGATTTACAGCTTTCTGTAATTATTACAGACGCTTTATACCGAACTTTGCAGCAATTGCAAAACCTTTGAATGCGCTAACGAAAAAGGACGTTACTTTCGAATGGACTGTAGAATGTGAAAAAGCATTTGAAGAGTTAAAGAATAAACTAATTAACCCACCAATATTACAGTATCCAGATTTCAACAAACCATTTGTATTGACAACAGATGCTTCAAATTTTGCACTTGGTGCAGTGCTTTCACAAGGAGAAATTGGTAAAGACCTGCCTATCTCATATGCAAGTCGGACATTAG
This sequence comes from Thereva unica, assembly GCA_949987705.1. Lineage (NCBI taxonomy): Eukaryota > Metazoa > Arthropoda > Insecta > Diptera > Therevidae > Thereva > Thereva unica. The sequence goes on from OX465281.1 coordinate 237,996,086, forward strand.
ACAAGCATGAGCTGAATAAGCCAATCATTGAGAAGGAACTACTTGGGATACATTGGGCGATAAAATACTTTAGACCATATCTGTATGGTAGAAAATTCATAGTAGTCACGGATCATAGGCCATTAGTAAGCCTATTTACACATAAAAACCCTTCATCAAAAATGACCAGAGTGAGACTAGAACTTAGTGAATATGACTTTGAAATAATATATAAGCAAGGATCGTTAAATACAAATGCAGACGCACTGTCAAGAATAAAATTAGATTCAGAGATGCTAAAAGCAATGATTCCAGTAGAGGCAGAAATTAAAGTAGTCACAAGAGCTATGAAAAAACAAGTTATGGAAAAAGAAAAGAGTGTACAGCAACCAGAAGAGACAGGCCATCTCTACATATGGGAATGTACATCAATTTCGGAAACCAGGAACGTTACGAAACTGAAAACAGAGCTACCCCGGGGGCAGAATAATTACATAGGGCAGAACAATTACACAAAACAAAATATGAAGAAAATAGATAAATTGATGCAAGAAAAAGATGAAATAGAGCATGCGAAAATAAATTATAATAAAGGAAGAAATGAATGTACGATACATCTTGGTGATAATCTAGTAGCAAACTGGGAGTTACTACCGGAGAAGCTGATGAAAGAGTACAAAAGTAAAAAATACAAGAAGCTTAGCGATAATCTAACAGCAAACTGGGAGTTACTGCTGGAGAAGCTAATGCAATGCGCGCGAAAGTATAAGATAAATAAATTAGCCATGGCAAATAACGATGAAATATTTAAATACATAGAGAAAGAAGAATTTATAAAGCTATACAATAAAATGCATCAAAAAATGAAAAGCAATTTACGAATAATATTATATACACCACCGATTAAAGTGAAAGAAGAAAGCGAAAAACTGGAAATAATAGAAAAATTTCATAACGCACCGACGACAGGAGGACACTCAGGAGCGAAGAGGACAATAGGAAAAATAAAACAGAGATATTGCTGGAAAAATATGAATAGAATGGTTAAAAATCACATTAATGGATGTATGGAATGCCAAAGAAACAAGCAAGTAAGACACACCAAAGAGAAGCTACAGATAACGGAAACCCCAACCACAAGTTTTGAGATACTATCTATGGACACGGTAGGACCACTACGTCAAGCAAAACACTACAGATACATCTTGACCATACAATGTGACTTAACCAAGTATGTAATAGCCATACCAATGGAGAACAAAGAAGCAACTACAATTGCTAAAGCTTTAATAGAAAATGTAATATTAAAATTTGGGACATTCAAAACCATGAAAACGGATATGGGCACAGAATTCATGAACGAAACATTCAAACAAATTTGCGAAACACTAGAAATAAAACATGTTAACTCTACACCATATCATCATGAAACTCTGGGCTCAATAGAACGCAATCACAGAACACTAAATGAATATCTATTGTCATTTAGCCAAGGTCGAGATTGGGATGAATGGATCCAATACTACACATTTTGTTACAACATTACACCACATACAGATACAGGATTCTCACCACATGAATTAGTGTATGGAAAAATAGTAAGTCTACCTAACCAGATAACGAAAGAAGAACCAAAACCAATTTATAATATCGAAAATTATGCGAGTGAATTAAAATGGAGACTACAAAACGCACATCAAACAGCACAAAAATTATTAGAAATAGCCAAAGAAAAAAGAAAGATATCATATGACAGGAAAATAAAACCGATAACAGCAAATGTGGGGGATAAAGTTTGGTTGAAAGTCGGAAATAAAAAGAAACATGAGTCACCATATGAAGGACCGTATGAGATAGTAGAAAAGCAAGGAGTTAATGTTAAGATAAAAATAGGAAATAAAATTAAGGAAATACATAAAAATAGAATAAAGAATACGACATAAGAATGACGAAAGATTTTCGCTCCAAAAGAAGCACCGAAAATCTTTCTTTTCACCCGATGGGGGATGTAGTGAGATTATGCAAATAATTCTCACAATTCTAATGATATAAGAAACAACAAAGTAGCACAATGATGCAACAAAATTGTTTCCACAAAATGCATTCGATTGCTTATGTAATAAATTCAAACTCGAACTCAGACACATAAAAGAATGACCCATTCATGAAAATAAGAATGCAACCGCCACGATCACCGCATGAAAGGTAAACAAACCTAAATGCAAGCGGCAGTGGAGGGCACTTACTCATAATGAAACCAAAGCCAATGCATGCACGCGTGACCCAAAAGTGCTCGGATTAAATAATAATTTTATGGTTGAGCAAGGCCCGGAAATTTTATGGGCGAAAATTAGGAAAGTGAGTTCATGAATGAAATGCATTGATAAGCAAAAGAAATGCATTGAGAAAGATCATGGAATGAGTGCTGGGGAAGTATAAGAAAGAAAATAGGTATTTGCCCCACCATGGGAAGTTAGTGTAAGAAAAATTTCATTATAAATATGGAGAGTAAGAATCAGTAATAGTCAGTAAGAACTAAGGAGTACTCAACTTGTAATTTAAATTACTCCCAGAAGGCATAGCTTGCAGCATACTGCTTGAACGCCTTGGTGGAGAACTTAAACAATACACAAATAAAGAAAGCAAAGAAAAATTAAATCACGAAGAGTTTTTATTTTATACGTACGCAAGGAAAGTAATTACATCCATATGTGTTTGTAGCTGAATAGCATTTTTATTTACAAATTTCATAAATTTTTTTTGCCAATGTTGAAAAACGCTGACGTAGTATCGCAGCCACTAAATGCATGAATAAATTCAAGATATTTTTGTTGTTGAGGAAAATTAAAACTATTTCGGTCATACATTTTTGCTGTAACTTTGCCTACACTGGCTTTCCAAAGATATACATTTTGATACTGCTCTGGCAAAAGTGACAAAATGATGAGAAGGTCTACATCTTGGCCAACTTGTATAATTTCATTTTTTGACTGTGATGCTTTTTCTTTTGCGCATTGTACAATAAGTACATCTGCGTCTTCACCCGCTTGCACTGTGTCAATATTAACTTCTTTGATTTTTTGCATTAAATATGCAATAATTTTTTTTTATTACTTTCATTCGATAGGAAGCTATCGGGTTTGGAAAGTGGTTTTAAATCATCTTTAATTTGAGCTCCTGAGCCAATTTGATTAGTTCGACGCAGCCTTTCTGCACTTTTCGTACCAATATTTGAGCCACTAGGATAACCGTCAAAAACTACAGTGCAATCTTTGTAAAAAGTTTGCAAATGAATAATAAATTTCGTACTAATTTCTGCAAATGTCTCATTAGCATTCCAAACTATTTTATGCAACAAGAATCCACCATCAATAACATGATGAATATTATTGATAGTAGAATCTTCAACGGGTGAGAAAAATTCATATAAGTCTGATTTTTTATTTTTCCTCATATTGAACCCGTCAAAAATTGAAGGTGGATACGGTGCTAATTCAAAGTTGAAAAACTCTTCCAATTCTTCATTAGAAGGCTTACATAAAAGCATTCTTCTAAATAGTGTTTCCGAATCGACGACCACAACATCATCTGAACCCAAACAAATTTTTGAAAATGCACTCTTCAGTGGCAATATTTTCATCATCTTTTTAAATTTTATGTTACCAAATGTTTCTTTAAATACTTCAGGAATAAGACTCAATTAGGCTCAACGTATATGCAAAATATATTGACATGTGAACGTATTAATTACAAATTTGTTTAAAATCACCATGGCCACATACATGGGTTGTACATTTATTAAACTACCTTTTTTAATTGAGTAATATAATAATTCTTTCAACAATATGAGATTGAAAACAATGTCGGTATAAAAGGGGTAAAAATAAAAAAAGCTATGTTCGAGGGGCCATATTTCGGTGAATTTTCAACCAAAAAATTTTTTCGACCCATCATTTTAAAGGAAATTTTATCTGCTTTATTTTATATAAAGCAATACCTATGCCTATCTCTAACCAAAAAAAAGATATTGGCAAAAAAGTAAAAAAGGGAAAAAACATCGAAATTTTGGCTTTTATTTTCTTTTTGTTTCAACATTTTCGGCATAAAAAAAATTTTCAAAATTTTTTAAATAAACCATTTCCATAGGAAATTTAATTCTCTACAAAAAATTTTATATAAAATAAATCGAAATTTTGCTTCGTTTACGAGATATATGGCAAAACCCAAAAAGGGTCCATTTTGACCCCTATCTCCAATTTCCACCCTCTAATTTAATAGCACTCCGCGGTTTTTTCTTCTTAAATGACCCATTGTCCGATTCCTGCAATAAAACCCCGTGAACGTCTTAGTTCCTTTCTATATGACATAATCAATAGACTATTTGACCGAAGTGATGTCCTGCTCGTACATCCCACGCAGCGAATTGAATTTGTATTTTCGGTGTGACTAATTTGGGTGTTCGGCCAGTAACCCACTTCTCACCAGCGTTCCTGGTCTCTTGTGCTGGCTTATTGGCTGGTAGGGATGAAGTAGCATTATTTCGTGAATAGTTAGTTCATGTATCCATGCGATTTCTTGCCTAGTTTCTTCGGTTGCCCGATGCTGTTCAATTCGGCAGGTCGACCACCCTCCTCCTTTCACACCCTGGACTTAGGACCAGACGTCTTATAACTAAAGTAGGTATTACCAATTGTGAACCTTTTTGCCAGGGCTCATGTCGTTGCATAATACGAATTGTTTTCCGAGAAGAGTTTTTCAACCGCTTGCCCAACTATCAACTAGGAGGATAAGTATCTTAACTGTTGACCTAAGCCCTTCTCCTTTTACCGGACCTGGGGACGATATCCTAGAGGAGTTTGTCGCGACCTTGCTTGACCTGAAAAGAGTGAGTGTGAAATTCTTAGATACTACTGCTGAAGACTTTAAATCGATATGGCCTGCAAGTCTGAGCTATAGGGGTTGTTAAAGGTGTAATAGGTCCAAGTACTTTCTGAAACCGATACCTTGATATATGAAAAAAGAAGGAAAGACTGAAAATCTTCAATCAATAAGTCTTGTTATGAAAAATAGCTTCAACTAAAAGTCCTTGCTAATATTTTTCATTATTTGCTCGTCAATCCTTAACGAGTTGCATGTCCTTCGTTAATCCTTATCACTTTTTAAATTAATCAAAACTGACATCAAAATTCCGGTGCTTCGTTCAAAGTTGCTTTGTTATCTAAAAGTTTTTCAATCTCTAGTGACAAGAAATAAAAGTTGAATTTATCTTCTTCAACGAAAACATGAAGGAAACTGCAGAATAAATTAATCTCCTTCCTTTAAGTTTGTCAAAATACTACAACGATGCAGCTTAAGAGTCTCTAACCTGCTGCATTGAGATACGCCATAAATCATCATCCCGCCGCAAAGAACCTGAGTAGTAGTATCTGCCCATTACGCCCCCAACCGTACCTTTAACTAGCTAGGTTGTCACTATCAAGAAAACTTGAGAATTTTTTCCCAAATTTATCGCCTTAAGCCCGAGGATACCGGGAGCATAGGAAAACGTCCTTGTGTGACATCATCTACCGAATGGTGGTGGATTCGTTGGAAATCAGAAACTTCTGGAGGATATTTCACACGGGAACAGGTAACGTGAGCAATGTATTATGTAACGCTGGTCAAATTGAAATTTATTGCGACACGGGTCATGCAAAATCGAGATAAAAGGATTCCAGGGCAGGATATCCCCAGAAACACACTAACGTATCTTCTCCTGTTCACTCTCCACAAAGAAGGACGAAACTTACCGAAACAGACTCTTCCATGGGATTGGGTGCACCGTTTCTTGTTCTTCCTCTGTGATGTTCTTGTCCCTGCAACCTCCTTTTTCCTTTGGATTTTGGTTTATAGCGAAATTTTAAAATTAGCAGTTTGCATTTCGGAAGAGTTCTGAGGTTCTTTTGGCTCCTCACGAGAGCAATATCCCAAGTTCAGATTGAAATCACCGTGATAAGTTTGCGGGTGAACTGTGGAACTTCTGGCGTACTTATAAAGTCGAGGATTCGAGTAAAGGGGAATTGAGCTGTGACATCGTCGTTAATTGGAAATATCTAGAGAATTTCTGGATTTTCTGGTTATGAAAAAAAAAAAAAACGATTTCATAAGTTCGTATTGATTTCAAGGAAATTATTGAAAAATATTGAGAGAATTAGTTTGTTTCATTTTGTTGTTTCGTTGCCATGGTTAAGATTTATTAATTAAGATTTTCGATTGGAGCGTTCATTCGAATTAAATATGAGATTTGAGTTTCCGCAATAATAATACCGACTCTGTCGATTACTGGGTCGGTCACCAGAGTTATGAAGGTGGTGATATGTTTTTTTATTCTTCATCCTACCAAGTCTACATGGGCTGGGCCGAATAGATGGTTTAATATGATATGTATAAAGGCAATCAACATTGAACAAATTAAATCAAGAAATTTACATAAACCTACTATCAGGAAAGTTAAATTATTATTCGGTGAGGGGTTGAAGGTTTAAAATATTACTCTGTACATAGTCCTCATATTAGTAACGGAACCTTCTCTTTAACATTCAATGCTATTTCCGAGAATATCTAAAAATTTGTATGCCTCCAGAGCGCCATAATAGTGTAATTTCGGCTTCATTATCAAAATCTATCTTCAGGTAATTTAAATAGGACTAGAAAATGCGGCCATTTCACGTCGATTAAAAACCCTTTGCCAACATTGTAAAATTTGGATCTTTTTTAACCCAAGGACTAAAATGTTCGATAATTAAACAATGGCAGGAAAAGCATGAAAATTTCCAGTTTTTTTTTCGTTTTTCATCTTTTGTGAACGTGATTAAAGGTAAAATATTCATCATAGAATATCGCGCCCCAGACAGGCGCATATAAAAGGCTTCATAGGTGATTGGAATTAGAATTTTGATGATAAGTTTTTTTTTTGAATTGGTACTTTGTTGTATGGTATTAATCGATTTTTGTGTCACTAAATTTATTAAGGCGGTTTTTTCTCATCCCTCATTCTAACAAGTTTATTTAGTCTAGATGGTTTTACGGGGATTTTTGGAACGCAGCAAAGACCAAATAAACAACGTATATTTCGTTCAGGCATTTCCGAAATGAGTCAATTCATCCATAGCATCGAATTGAAACTCCACTACATCTCGGCTGTTGTTCCTCACGGATCAAATTTAACATCCGATCTTTTCCTAATTTTCATTAATGTGTACATTCGTGCTTTGTTTGCGAGCGGAAATATCATAAACGCTGCGCAGGTATCAATGATAATACTGCGGCAGCTTTAAAATCATGCGTAAATCTTGTGTGGCGGTGCAATTCCTGCAAAGATTTGTTTGATGGTGTCTTGTCTTCTAGACTGGGTATGCTTACTCAGGAAATTAGGAAGTTGCAGCAGGATGTTCTAAGTTTAAAAACATCCTCCGAAAAAAATAGCCTTCGACCAGAGAATGCTGCTAAAAAGAAAATTTCGCTTCGGCCTAGAACGGAGGTCCCAGACGTGATGGTCACAGAAGCAACGGTTCCAGTTTCGGTTGTGCTTCCATTGCTAAATCATCTGCGGCTGAAACTTCAAATGCAGCATCGATCGCAGTTTCAGATTTACAGCTCACGCCAACGGCTGCCTTGCAATCAAAGGCATCCCACGCTGCTGCTGCTACGACCGAATCAGATGGCGCTGCCTGGAATGTTGTGAATAGAAAACGACGAGTGAAGAAGCTGATCGGTTCGAGTATTTCATCCGGTGAGCTTTCTGTTCTTAGGCGTATGAAGTGGATGCGCCTTGGTAAGCTTTTACCCTCTACTACACCGGCTTCTATAACGAAATTTGCCGCTGAAAGATTTAATGTTGAGGAAGATCTGCTTAAATGTTTTCCTCTTATAAAGAAAGAAGTAAACATTTCAAGTTTGAAATTTATTAATTTTGAATTAGGAGTTCCATCAGACCTTCATGCTAAATTCATGGATGCATCCGCCTGGCCATTGGGTCTTGAATTAAGTTCTTTCGATAATCATCCACCTTCAAAAAACGCCCGTATTCAGCCACCCATCTTGAATACCTAGGTCAAAGCGATACTTATGCACCTAGAAATTTTTCAATTTATTACCAAAATATAAGAGGTATGCGTACTAAATTAAATGATTTCAAACTTGCAGTTTTGGAAAATGAATATGACATTATAATTCTTACCGAAACCTGGTTGACGGATAATATATCATCTTCGGAATTTATAAGCAATCACTACGTTGTCTATAGAAAGGATCGATGTCAGCTTTCTTCTGGTTGCAGTAGGGGTGGCGGTGTCTTGATTGCTGTCCGTGTTGATGTGGCCAGCATAGAACTTTCTTTACCATGTGTGGAAGAGAATATTGAACAACTTTTCGTTCAAGTTACTGCAGCTTGTTCCAGCTTCTCAATTGTCTTTTGTGTTAGCTATATTCCGCCATCATCTAATTTGGATATTTACATGAGTCATTTATTAAACATAGAATCTATTTCATCAATGCTCTCTCCGACAGAAGGAATTTGTGTGGTTGGAGATTTCAACCTGAGTGGCGTGACATGGAGTTGTGGATGAGGATGATTACTTGCTTCCATCGTATTTGTGTTCAGAAATCGAGATTGCTTTTATTGACGGTATTTTAGGTCTAGATTTAGCTCAGATAAGTACGATAGGAAACTTTTTTGGAAATTTTTTGGATCTAGAATTTATATCTGATATACATATGATATATATCCACTTCTTAAATGTGATTTGCACCATAAAGCCTTGGATTTGAGTATCGCCTCTTATAATTTCTTAAAAATAAATTCTATTGTTTTGTCTCAAAAATATAATTTTAGAAAGGCAGATTTTTCTAACTTAAATTTGTATTTTTCCTGTCTTGATTGGTGTAAGTTGTTTAATGATTGTTCTTTGGAAGAGATATATATATATTATATTATATTTGATGTTGCAGCAAAAGAGGAATAAAAATATTTCAGCGCAAAAATGGTTCAACTATTATTCAGAGCAAGAACGGAACGGCAAAAGTCTTAGAGCAAAAGCGGATTAATTCTCTAAACCGTTTTTGCCCTCTACGAAAACTTAAACCGCTTTTGCCCTCAGTTTTTATTTATACATCCGTCGCTTACATTATTACTTCCAAATCTATTTTTAGACCAAATTTTCTTCACTTTACTAGAAATACAATGAAACTCTATTCATAAAATTGGAATTTTCGCGTTTGTAAGATTTGACTTTGAATGTGTGAAGTCTTTGTAATTGTTTATGATAAGTTTTATGTTTTTGCCATTTTCCCATCTTTGACTACATATTTGGGGATTTTTACATTTCTGACATAAATTTTCCACATGTTTATCTTTTATCTTTATTACTAACTTCAATTTTTTATAATGTTATTTATGATTTTTTTCAATTTACTTTTTCTTACTTAGTAATTTTTGTATTTTGTAAAAAAAATTTAAATTTGTTCAAAAATTCAGAATTGCAAGCATAAAACTAAAGAATTGGATATAATATTATCAAACTTATTAATATCAAGTACTCATTTTGAAACTGAAATTGTGAAATCCAAATATTAAAAATATTGAATTTTTTTAATAATTAAAGGCTAATATCTAACTACAAAATAATGGCATGACTGAACGGAAAAAAATGTAATACTTACCCTAAAATTAAAGATAAAATTTCAGAAATTGGACAAACTAGAGACAATGGCCTCGATTCCCAGATCCGGCGGCGCGGAAGTGAGTGCGGATTTGACACTTTGCGATTCTTAAATCCACAGTCGCGGATTCAATTAAATCAAAAATTCGGAGTGAAAACTCACACGATAATAAAGCACCCGATGTCGGATTATCTGAGGCGCATTTGTGGTTTCAAATCAGCAGAAAATTTGTTGCGGATCACACTTTTAAAGCGCGGAAAATGTCAAAAAGAGATTCGCGGTTCGGATTTGAGAATCGCAAAGTCTCAAATCCGCACTCACTTCCGCGCCGCCGGATCTGAGAATCGAGCCCAATAAATAATTTATAAACGTTCATATTTTATAATTTCCAAAAATATTAAAAACGAAAATTTCAAAAATAGCAAAAATGTGTTAATATAGTAAAAATTAACCGAAACCTTTGAGATGAACTCAGGAGTACGACAAGGATGTTTACTTTCGCCGTTACTCTTTCTTATAAAAATAAAATATATCGTTGTCGGCGCTTTAGATAGTAAAACAGGTGGAATTCAATGGGAATTGCTTGTATTAAAACTACTGTAAACATAATTCTTGAATAACTGTTTAATTGAATATTTTAAATTATTTAATGAAAAAATATAAATGCATTTATTATTTTGTTCATTTAATCAAAATGTAAAATGCAAGACAACCAAAAACGTATTATATTTCACAAGTGACGCGATTCAAAAACCACAAAGGACCCCGCACCGTTTGTATGTGTCATTGGTTAAATAAATTCTTTTACATTCTGAAATCAGTTATGTACCCCTAGCCCCTTGGGGGTGCGTTTTGGTCGGGACGGGGGTTGGAGTATGTTTCCATTGAGACTTTTGATCTACATGTTGAGAACTAATTTCAAGAAAATTAACCGAATTAACATTTCCATACAAACGGTGCGGAGTACTTTTCCAATAGAAAACTTGAGAAAAAGAAAGTAAAAAATGGGAGTACAAAGTTTGTGCTTCTAGAGAGCTGCCGTAACTTATGAATGGGAAGCACTACATTCTTGCTACTACATATACGCTATTTTAACAGAGAAATATTGTACTATATATTTAATTTTTCTATATTAAATTACTTTAAATGTATAAATGGTATTGTAGTTGCAATGGATACGCTGCTGTCGGTGCCGCTTCGAAAAATGCGGTCTCTTGTCCTGTTTCTTCGGTTTCCCGATTCTGGTCAATTCGGCAGATCGAGTACCTGCCTCCTTTCACACCCTGGGTTTGGGACCAGGCGACGGCGAAGTTTCTATATTACGTTACAAAGGAGAAAATGCAGAATACAAAAATTAAAATCAAAAGCAGCGTTTTCAACCCGAGTGTGATAAAAACATAATAATTTTTGTTCAGCGCAAAAGCGGTACATATAAGTTTTCATTAAGAGCAAAAGCGGAATAAAAAGTTAACCCGTTTTTGCTCTCGGTTTTTTGATACACCGTTTTTGCGCTGAAGTATAGTTATACCATTTTTACTCTAAGAATACGAAGATATTCCTCTTTTGCGCTAAAAAAACCCCCGAACCGTTTTCGCTCTCTTTGTTATTTTAGCCCGCTTTTGCTCTGAGGGTGTCATATATGGGAACTTTCTAGAGTTGCTTCATTCTGGTTTTCAATCTTATGTTCCATTAAAGAACATAAATAGTAATAATTACCATCCAAAATGGTTTAATAAATCATTATTACGCTTAAAAAATGCAAAAAATAAGGCTCACAAATCATTCAAAAGTTCTGGTGGAGATAAGGATTTAAATAATTTTAAAAGATTGCGAAAAGAATATGAGTTTTTGCATCGATTCTTATTCAAACAATACATTTTTTCTGTTGAGAACAACATAAAGAGTGACAGTAAAAGTTTCTGGAGTTATATGAAGACCAAACGAAATTCTTCTAGTTTTCCGAACATTATGGAGTATAATAACAAAAAATCTAGTTGTGCTGAAGAAGCGTGTGCACTGTTTGCAGACTACTTTGAATCGGTATATAACGATAATACCTTTGTTGATGATTATACGAGGAAATTATTTGTCCTCAGCAGCATGGCTTTCTAAGGGGTAGGTCGACGGTCACAAATCTTGCACTCTTTACTAATTTTTGTCTGTTCAATATGGAAAAAGGTCACCAGGTTGATGTAATTTACACAGATTTTTCGAAAGCGTTTGACAAAGTTAATATTATAGTGCTTATAAAAAAATTACGTAAGGCTGGCTTTCATTAAAGTTTTTTGAAATGGATTAGCTCTTATTTATCACATAGAAAGCAATATGTCGTTCTTGATTCTGTTTCTTCTAGAATAATATGTGTCAAATCAGGCGTGCCTCAGGGCAGTCATTGCGGTCCTTTGCTATTCTTAATATTTATTAATGATATAATTATTAATTGCTTCAAGAATGCCCATTGTTTAATTTACGCCGATGACTTAAAATTTTTTTTAAAAGTTAGTGGAGGGGATTGTTGTCATCACCTTCAAGAAGACTTCAACAATTTATCCATCTGGTGCTCTATGAATGATCTTCAACTAAATGTTTCTAAGTGCCGAGTTATGTCTTTCTATCGCTCATTGGAAGGCATCGAATACAAATACTCTTTCTCTACTTCTGCTCTAGAGTGTATGAGATTAATTATTTAGGTGTTATTTTAGATAATAGACTAACTTTCAATAGACACATTGATTTCATTTGTAGTAAAGCCTATAGATTACTGGGTTTTATTAAGAGAAATTCAAAAGAATTTTCTGATGTCTTTACTATAAGGACCTTGTTCATTTCCTTGGTAAGGCCAATTCTTGAATATGCATCATGCATTTGGAGTCCTCAGTATGCTGTTAATTCGAATAGAATAGAATCGGTGCAAAAATCCATAACCAGATTTATGTGTTTTAAGCTTAATTTATTTAAGGAACATGTTCCTCATTATACATCCAGACGATTATTATTTGGTCTTCCTAGCTTCAGCTTTCGTCGAGATGTGAGCTGCGCAATTTTCATAAAAGATATATTATGCAACTCAATCAAGTGCCCTGAGCTGTTGAGTCAAATTCATATTGTATGCTATAGAAAGGCCACTTAGGTCGAGAAACCTCCTATATGCCCCTTCTCACAGAACCAATTATGGCTCAAATGGAGTTATTACTAAAGGCATTCATAAATTCAATTTTTTTAACGACTTTGTTGATTTCACCCTGGATCGAACGATCTATAAAAATGTAATTTTAGGTTTAGAGAATCATGTTGAAATGAATTTTTCATAAAATTATGTCAACTTTATTTTAATTTAAATAAGTTTTTGGAATTTGTAAGTTTTCTAGTCTGTAAGATTGTAAGATGTAATCAGTAGACTAAATAAATAAAATAAATAAAAAATAAATAAATAAATAAATACTCCTGTGTCTTTGATAGCGCAAAACAAGCCTGCTCCAGACCCTTTCTTTATTAACGTTAACTCATGTCCACGAGCAGAAGAGGCCATTACCGATGAGTTCGATTTGCTTGATGTCTATTCATTGGCACTGTCTCATCTTTGGTTAAACCTCTGTGCAAACTCCTAAGTTTTTATAGACTCGTGAAATAAGCCTCACCTAACTTAATCGCAGTAAACAGCAATAACTCTGCCCAGATACTCCTCATCTTTGCTGCACTGACCACTGCATCCCGAGTAGTGTTAATAACTTTGATGAAGAATGCATGATTGATACCGCAGGCAAAAGTGAAATCCTGGTACTGATTTGTGTTGACGGTGACGAGGGGATTGAGGTCCTGGTATATGAAGGTTAGTAATATGTTGAACTATGCTGTGGTACAAATGAATGCTTGAAATATTTTATTCAATTCAATTTTTTAATCTTTAATTTTGTGTCCCACCGCTGCCACCATTTATTTAACCCCATTGGGCTTGCGGTCCTTTGCTGTTGAAAAAGAACCCGTAAAGTGCAAACGCTTAGATCTGTTACGATAACGTTTAACTCTTATTCAATTCAATCTTATTCTTACTCAAGTGCCTCTCTTCGCTAATTCGAGACGTTAAATTTTCCTGGCGCCGCTCTTATCGTGGTCGAGGCCTTACACAGCATGGCGAAGCTGTAATATATCCAGCTTCTTTGCCACAGAAAATCAACGTGAAAACTCCAACACATTCAATGTAATTGGACCCACACTCACGCAAAGGTTTGCGTTAATACAGCATTCTCAGAAGCTGAGCTAAGCGCAGCTTCTTCGGAACCGAACAGCGAGAATTGAGAAGTCGAAGATAGAGAAATTTTCGTATCCACCATATTCTCTTTGTTTTCTTGGTTTCTTTTTCTGGTAATCTGTTCTGGCTTCGAGCAATATTAAATTTTCTCTTAAAATTTTGCTTCGTATTTTTGTTTTTGACTCTTCTTAAATTTGAGTTTTCGTTTGTAGATTAAGTCAAGAAAAAAGAGGATAGGCGAAGTTTCTCTGAATATAAGCTGATTGAATATAAGCTGATAACTTTCTAATTCCATTATATTTTTATGATTCTCTTTATATTAATGATGATTTAAAGGATTGAGAATATTTTTATGAAATGCATTTTTGAGTACGGGTTGCCTGAAGTGCTTTTTTGCAAGAAGAATGTAATGATGGTAGGCGAAGGTTATAATAGGGTTTTATTTTTACTATCTTTTTTAGATTTTGGCTTATTATGGTTTAACAACTTTTCTTTGGACGCTTTAATTTTCAACAGAATTTAAAAAAAAAGGCGCAAAACGCCCGCTAGCAATGAAACTATTTCGACAAAATGCAAAAATTCACGAAATGCAAAAATTCGATTTTTTCACTTTTTTTAAGTTTAAATAATTTTTCTTGTCTACCATCATAAAAGAAACTGCATATTAAAAAAGGAAAAACCTCATGCGATGCACAAAAATTAAAGGGCAATTAGTTTTCAAATTTGAAGTCAATTTTTGGTACTTGAATAAGATTTTTTGACCTGAAATTGTAACCAGTTATTGTGTAAGTTGACTGAAAAAATGCGAAGAAGCTAAAATTTAGCAGTTTTTTAAGTTTTTTTGACGTTAGGTGTACAGATAAAAATTTAATATTGTAACCGCTGATAGCCAAAATCATAACGAACAGCCTCTATCTACACATTCCGAGGTACCTATATGCATCTATATTTAGAAAGAACGACCAAAATGATGGAATTTTCACAAAATGGCAGATAACTTACATTGCGGCGGTTGCTAGAGGTAGAAAATGTCCATTTCATATAGATGTTCCAAACATTTTTTTTTTAGATTGGACACAATTCCATATGTTTGCTTATCTGAATCCACTATGTTATTTTTCAGTTTTTTTAGTTAATAAAGCCTTCGATACTTTTACTTTTATCGTTCGCTTTGGGCATTGCTTCCCTTCACGGTATACAGAAACATAAGGTAATGTAAAAGAGACGACAGCTTTGAATACCGTAAAAATTGGGCGCCTAGAGACGTCAGCCCTAATGCAGAAACAACAACAACAGCTCTGACTTTATATGGAAAGCGGGCCCCACGTGACGTCAGAACTAAAATATCGTTTACGGTATACAGTCTTTTACACTACCTTGTTTCTGTATACCGTGGCTTCCCTTATTCTGAACCTTACGAACCGCCACTGGGATCGAGAATCATGGAGGCGAACGCTGGAGGAAGCCACGGCCAGCAATAGGTTGTGGAGCTCCTCCTCCTGAAGGTTACGACGAAAAGCATGCACGCGCCGGCACTTAGCACGCATAGCGTACAAATGCACATGTCACCCGTTTACTCACGCTAGCGCCACAAGCATGCACGCTCCCACCACAGGCACGAAGATCTAAAAATTCGCCTGCCAGAGGTATGCACGCGCCCGCTACAGGTATAAACATTTATAAATGCATCCGCATCCACATAGACCATTCTAAACGCGAGTGTTGTTTTATCAAGCATTCCCCCAACTAAGAACTAACCACGTCCGATGCTGCTTGACCTACGCAATCGAACGAGAATCGGTCTACTGAGTATGCTTTGGCACCCCTTATGGTCACCAAGATAGGTGCGGGCGAGTTTTATTGGTATGGTCGACCCGAGTACGAGAGGCAAGGGTCAGAATAGCATTTATTTTTCAGGGTCTCGAGGAACTTTCACACAAAGCAGGGTTATTTTAAGTAAAATGAAAGATTGCAATAAAAATATTTTGAAAAACTCACCTTTGAAGTTGTAATGCAATTTGGTGCGGTCTATCTCACGAGCTATGGGTGAAGGTTGTCGGAAGACCGAGGTGGGGCGTTCTACTATTGGCAATGACACCCGGCTGGGCTACCAGGCTGAAGAGAGCGACCAAAAAAAGAGGAGAAAGGTTAAAATGTGTGAGACGAAAGGTTAAAATGTGTAAGTAGGTATGGAGACCGTGAGTAAATTTTCCCGATCGTGGGAGCTAGGTTAGGTGATCGATGACCTTGACAAGTGATTGATGTTCTTAACAAGTGATTGATTGATGAGCTTGACCTACATAGTTCCGTGACCTAGTTCACACGGTCGGGAAAATTTGCTCCACTCAACCGTCCCTATACCTACTTATGTAGTCTCCTTGGAAGTGTAGTCTTCCACATTATCACACTAAAACCTCCAGTCCCTAGGAGTCGTACTGTATTCTCAGAGGTTGGCGTTCCGTTCCTCCCAGCGGTATGACTCACTTCTCCACTACTTTCATTTAGATAACATTATTTCTGCCTTGTTTACAACAGCTCCTTACTTTCTCCTTGTTCATAGCATGCACGAACGAATACACAATTTCTTATTCGATAGCCGAAGTTAGCGTTCTGTCGTGGTATGATTGGATATTGGAACAGATGGAGTAAGACCGCGGTTGTCTTTGGCATTCTTGTATACCTACTCACAAGCGCCTGCTCCTGTGCGTGAACATGATTCTTTGATAGAATCGTCGACAGAAAAAAACCTTGCATCAAATTTGAAACATCTAAAAAAAATCTTGAAAATAGATAAACATGAAAATTCTAATTTCAACCATAATTTTTGAAATAAATTGGTTTGGGGGATTGCTTATCAAAGAAGTTTTTCAAAGGGAACAGTCCAAGGGCATAGCAGCAATCCCTGTGAAGTATCGGTGTTGTATGACGAATGTAGGACCAAAATGAATTGAAATCCAAATATGAGGCCTTTGTCGGAATATTCATATTACCTGTACTAGTAAAAATTTTCAGTTTGAAATAAGTCTCCATAGAAATGCCAAAGTCCAAAAATGCTATTAAAAAAAAATGGAGTGCACACTCTCTACATCCAAAATCCAATCCCATTTTCACCTGTTTACAAGGCTTTCAAAATTATTTTCGTGATTCATTGAATGTAAGGCCAAATTTCCAATGGCATTCTGTGTATGCGAAAAACACTCGAATTTCTATTTGGATTGCTTTAACCTACATCAATTTCATGCTTTGAAATTTACGTTCCCAAAGGAGAAATTTAATCTAGCTTTGAGCTGATATAATAAAATCTTTTGAAGTCATTTGTAAGGATTTATAGACAAAGTCAAAGGCTATGCATCCTTTCTGAATTAATTTCATTTTACTGAGGCTGAATCTGATGGCATGGTTCCAGACAGGAGCACCTGTGACCTTTTCATTTCAGTACGGCCAAAGGCTATTTTTTACGTCAATTTTACGTCACCTTCTTGAGCTAAAGTACCATCAGACCTAACGTTCTAACGAAAGTCAATCTAGATTTTTGCAGGAAAATTTACAACTCATTCAGGGGTAGTTGACTCTATAATCTGCAGACTTTTGTTATTTATCGCAATGACATGGATCAAATATATCAACCAGAAGGCTCGTTTCCATTATTCATGGAAGCCGGAGCCTTTTGGCGACTAAAGTATCCTGTTCCAAGGAGCCGTAAAAAGGGCCCCGTTACGAAAATATTTGACGTCTGAAATGGCACGTAATAGTTGTGTAAGCCTTTGATATTTTTTTTTTTTTGGTTCTATGGCGGCAACTGTGTATCATTTCATTCCAGAGGCTCCTCTCACTTTTCGAGGTAGTGGTAACTGATTTGTAACAGGGAATTTTCCTCTCATATTGCCTCTAGGCTTATCCTTTTCACTGATATTCCCTTTTTCTATAAGATGGATATCGTCTTGGTGGCAATCTTATTGAGTGGCGTTGTCCCAAGTTGTTGCTCAACTGGCAGATGTCTTCCTCAGAGATTCATTTCTTTCTTCTTCTCCTGTTTTTTGTTGTTGTTGTTGTTGCTGCTGCCTCCTTTAAGGAGCAATTTATGTAAAACTTTGACGATGTTCAGCCTTAAAGTCAAAAGAAACTTCATCTTGATTCTTGGGTGATTTATTCCAAATGTCGATTAGATATAAGTCGAACTTCTGAATAATGCAGAAGCCTTAGGTTCAAACATTTTTTTTTGTCGGGTATTTCAAACGTCAAGAAAATTCTCTTTTTTTACTTCCCGATAAGAAAAGAAGGACGATTGGACTTACGACGTTGATTCAATTTTATCCTGAAAATACATACATATATACACCAATTCATACATATATATATAAAGTTTCGCCACAAAAACATAAGAGAAGATATTCACAAATTTCCTCAATTTTCCACTGTGCTCCTGTCACATGAATTTATAGGATACGAAAAAATATACGTGAATCAGATTCGTGTCCTCATATTTCATCACATAAATTTTTTTGGCTTGTTTCCATCTATTTTCACTAAACATAATTAATTTTTCGTATAGCAACAATCGTTTCTGCTGATTTCGTAGTAAACAATTTTTTGTTGTTGCTGTTGTTGTTGTTGTTGTTGATAAGGATTTCACCATTGGGGATTTTCCATTACTATGGCATTCAAATTTCTCCACAACAAAACGAACCGTGAACATAATATATAGTGGATGTTTCTGCCACATGACTGAGGAGGAGATGGCTGTGGATATATAGCAAATAGCTTGTCTTGTTGGTGGGCCCATGGTGTGGTACCGGAATTGGCGAGGTTACAGAGGAGGACAGACTTTAAATCGGATATCCTAAATTCTTAACGAGACTGTCTAGGGCAATGTTTTGATCAGTCGCTTTCGAAGTTATGTCTATAAGGGAAAAAAGTCGATAAATGTAAAGAATGTGTCGGAAGTTTTAACGGAAAGCTGATTTCTGCATTTTGAATCTGTTTAATCTGTAAAAAACTACACCATTTTTTAGGCATTCAATTAATTTTGAAATTTCGAAGGTGACCGCGTTTAAATTTACAAAACTAGAAATTGGATTCGTATTCTTCTTTTAATTAGATATACTACGCCTTAGTACTGCGACTGTCATTAGAAACTATCATACTCTTAACATCTCATGCCCCTTAGAGTTCTAAGCAATCGATAACGACGAGAGTCTCATTATTAAGAGTCCTCGCAGTGAAATTCATCTTTTCGTAGGCTTGCTGAGAAGAAAAAGTAGGTGACACACTCCGAGTAAAAATAAAATATGGCCTTATAACGGGCGAACGAAGGCCGTGATTGAAACATAGTTCTCAGACATGTGGCGGGCATCAGAAGGTCGTTCGTAGAAGTGTACTGCCGTATGCCACACACAGTCGTCGAGAGCACGTACGTGCTCTAATTAAAAATAGTTCAAAACTCGATGGCCATAATATGCCCCTTAAAAAGCCAAGAGGGCTGTGTTGGGCCGTTGTAAGGCCATTTTTTTATTTTTACTCGGGCTATCTTTCTTTATCCTTGACAACAATTTTCTCTATTTACTTCAAATTGGAAGTCAAGAAGTTTATCAGAGCATCTATCCTGGGTGCACTCAGGAAGCGCTGGATTGGGTATGCACATGCAATATTGACTTTCTTCCATAAAAATCATACATAACCAAGAGTCAAGGAATATTTTAAAGGGTGATGTTGTGATGAAGTTGCAGTCCTCCTACAACATCATGCGATATATGTGAGTACCATTTGTTTCGGGTGACCTACTGAATTGTGTCCCTGATAGTTTCATGCCTGAACGCAGTATTTGCTTCTTTCAAACCAGCTTCCAACGCTCTCGCACTAGCATTCCTGCAGAGTCACAAAGGGTCAATAGAGATGCAAAATGTTGATACAGCTTGGCCACAGTATCCAGCAGCCATTAGCACAGGTTAGCTATGGCGTGAATAGCTAAGGCGGATTGCTTCCCTGTTGAATTGTCCTCAAGGAGTTTGGCAACTATTGCATTCAATGATAGAACCGCAGACAGTAAAAAGGGGTTTACCTCTGAGCGCTAGTCTAAAAAAAACTCATTTAAAAAAACTTGCTTTCCTCATTCTTCCTCTTTTGAGTTTCCTGCTCCACTAGAGAGCCTTTATACAGCTGTCGTTTTTGTAGCCAACCTAACACTGTCGGAACATGGCTATGTTCCGGAGAATATGGTATATACTGCCAATTCGTCCAGCAGGTCCAGTAGCCCTTTGCAGGACGGCACCAACAACCAGTCTGATTAGAGATACCAGGGTTTTCCTTTCGGCTGCCAAACGATGGAGCTCGGGTATTTCACGTCTTTTACCTTTTGGTTCTGAGTTTCCTTAGCCCTCCTTCCCCTGACAGATAGCTTGTGCTTGTTAGGTTGCAGTCATACTGCTTACTTTTGCAAGAAGTTCTTCAGCATATCCCACACCTGCGTGGATAGAAATCGTAGTTTGTAAGACTGAAACTAATACTGTATCTCCAAGGAGTCAGACTAACATTGCTAAAATAAGTCATTGTTCTTTTTTTATATTCCATACAGGTGTCTTGAGTATGAAGTAAAGCCCCCATGTAGATCTGTTCCCACTCAGAACAATTGAAGTACTACTCCAGACCCTTGTAAACTAGCCCAGAGTTAATAGAAACTTATAGAATGCATATCTAGAATAAACTTAATAACAATCAATACGGCTTCAGAGAAGAAATACTCTCTTAAAATACAATCGAGATCTATATGGGGGCCTCGGTAGCCTAGGGAGTAAAGCGTCTGGCTACTATCACAGAGGTCCCGGGTTCGAATCCCGGCCAGCCCCATGGTCCTTCGCCTTTTCCATTTTCCCACCTAAATAACTTTCCTTCTTTCTTCTTTCCACTTTACATTCCTGATTCTTCCTGCCATAGCCTTCCTTAGCCCTTCCCCGCTCCACCAAAAGCGCATGTCATCGTTTGGTTGATGAGACTCAAATCGTTTCAGGAGGCATAGCACTCCAGCGAGTTGTTTCTCGATGCCCCGATGTCAGAGTTGCGATAGTAATAGTTGGGAGTAGGTGGACGACTTCAAATATCGCGGGTAGGTTGTGGCAGTTCCTTCCTCCTCGACTAGAGCTGCTGTTCGACATTGCACTCTATACGAAGAAAATAGATTGTCAGTACAAAGGGCCTTTCCTGAGACTCTAGTCTTTCACATAAAAAAAAAAAAAAAAAAAACTTGTGCTTGTTGAGTTGTAGTCATACTGGCAACTTTTGCTAGAAGTTCCTGAGCAATTCCCTGTGGAAGATGTTATGGTTTGTGACATTGAAACTGATGATGAATCTCCAAGGGACTCCCTCTCCAGCTCTGAGATAGCGACAAATTAATAGGGCTACACTTATTTTGTAATAAATGGTCCACACAGGTCCTATGAGTATAATAGTAAAGGCCCCATGTTGCCAGTCAGAACAGTTAAGGTACTTGCCATACTTTTCCGATTTTTATCCAGATTCTTGGAAACTAGCCCAGAATCAATAGAAACTTATTGAATAACGAGGATCTAACTAAATAACAGAAATACTCTCTTTTTTGTGAAAGACCGCGGCTAAGACGTATATCCGTTGGTAATGTCGATTGTTCTACCATTGATTTCAACGTCGGGCCGCAAACTTGAGTCGGAAAGTACAGTAAATAATGAACGAACTGCCACCGTCAGCGTCGGTTTTACCCTCGATTAGCCAACAGACGCTTCAACCCCTGGGATACCTAACTCCACTCCACTTGTTCCGATTTTGAGCTAATGTCAAACAGTTTGACATCCTTATTTTCTATGGTAAACAGATTTGTAACCAATGAATTATAATATTTAAACATATGAATTCATATCCTAACAACGTTGTTAGAAGTTTTTATAAATAAATAGTTTAGTCCACTTTAAAATATTCAAAGTACATATTAACCCAAAAAAAAAAAAAACTTTATTAAAAATGTAATCTATTCCACTCGATTGCCATAAAAACTACTTTAATTTGAAAAACCATTAAACCCTTGAGAAAGCAGTTTCTATTTTGCTGAACTACTCTCATCCTCAACATGACCTCAAACATGCCACAAAGATTTAAAATTTCATAGAGCAACTATCAATTTCACCAGGACACATACACACCCACAGGACGAAAACGAGGGCCCCTTAATATGCATAAAGACTTCACAAAATTAGTGGTATCCTAACTTTTTAAAATCTTGTACAACTTCATTCAAATTCAATAAGGAGAAAGCTACCAGAAATGCCGTACCAGAAATCAATTTTCTCCTCTCCTTCTAGATGCCTGTAACTGTTCATTTAGAACATCCTGTCCATTAGAAGTATAGTTAGTAATAGGACCATAAAGTATCCCTTGGGATAATGAAATAAGGTTTCACTTTGCAGCAGGTTATGCTAACAAGTGACGACAAATTTCTAATTGGGTTAAGACGAGCACAAGAGCCTGCTATGGGAAGGCCAAACAATTGTTCAGGATTCGACAGTCCTTCGGCACCCTCTCAAAACGAAATGTTGTTAATGCTGATGTTGGTTTTGTGTTGAATTAATCCTTTTCTATTGTTTGGTGTAATCAAGGGTTTTGGGACGTATTATGTCTCAATTTTGTAAATACAGGTGATGTGTGGCAGGTATTGACATTTATTGACGTATTCGATAATATGAATGCTTGTCAAATGCTGTATCGAATTGAATCGAGTTGAGGAGATGAGATACATTGAAGGATCTAATGGAGTTTGCCTTTTTTTAATGTATTTAGTTAAAATTTAATTTGTTTTCACTGTGGCACCTTTAATTGCAGGAAAATTTAATTTAGCAATGTTGTTTTTACTTCTCTAAGTAGATAACTTTCCTTCTTATTTGTCTTCACTCTTTACAGCAATACCGTTCTTATCTTCGCCTGTCAATATAAGCGAGAAGCCTGTTAACAGAAGTCAGCGTTCTGGTGTGGGGCTGGTAGAACCTTTCAGCAGTGGCATTACTCACTATTCGAAATAGTGTCATTCCATCCAGAGTTTTCTGGTCGACACTAGACTATGTGATATGAAAAAACCGTCAACAGCAAAATGAGGCTCTCACTGAGTTCTACTCCTTTACACAAACAAATGCCTCCAAATTTGCTACATTTTTTTACATCAGACGTTATATTTGAATTTTAAGCACTGATATCAATATTTTAGATCAAGCCACCATACCTTTTTGATGAGTTTCTGGGTTCATAGGTACCGCGACCATTTGCTTGGCCTATTGTACTACAGCCTATACCTCATATTTGTAGGCCCGTCCGCTTGAACATGTTCAGCAGTCTGCCTAGTGGCTAGTCGATTAGATTGTAATGTTCAAGCGAGATCTCCTCGAACAACAAGACGCTGCTCCTCGCTAATGTGCGGCACTCACAGACAACATGAAGGGCATACTCATCTTAATCCAGGCAAAGCTTCCAACTGGGATACTCCGCCCATCCAATCCTTCATAATTCGTTGGTAATCCGTTGTGGATAACAAACTCAAAAGAATCTATCTTGCGTTTTTTTCCAGGAGATCACAAGATGGGCTTGTATGTATGTATGTAACACGAATAGCTTTAAGTCAGAGGCAAACGTGGGTGCCAAGATTTGAGCCGAAAGGGCCAGGTTTAGTAGGGCGTTTAGCTTGGACACTGCAGCTACAGCCTTTCAAACAGCCGGGTATAATATGTAAGATTAGGTTAGGTATGGGACTGCCTCCAGTATGATTTGAGATCCAATCAACGCAATGCAGGCAGCAAAAACTTCTGGGCCTTGGTAACTTCCATCAAGAAGAATTTTACCTCTTCCTCAACCCCTCCATTCATCAATGGAAAGGAGGTGATAACAGAAAGCAAATCCAAGGCCGATTTATTGGCATCTCTGTTCGCCTCAAATTCTTCTCTGCCCGAATCTGATACGTCACCACCGGTCCTCGATCGCATCGCCCATTCAATGGGCGGGATCTTCTTCAGGACCCGTGAGGTGTATAAATGTCTCAAGAAGCTTGACGTCAACAAATCCACTGGCCCCGATAATATTCCCCCTATGGTACTCAATAAATGTGCCTCACCTTTGGCTAAACCTCTGCGCAAACTTTTTGCCTTATCATATTTCTCCGGAGTTTATCCAAACTCCTGGAAACTAGCTCATGTTCAGCCCATTCCGAAAAAAGGTGATGCCAGCGACCCTTTAAACTACCGCCCAATAGCAATAACTTCCGTTCTCTCCAAAATCATGGAGACAATAATTAATAGAAAGCTGATGCAATAGACAGGCAGTACGGCTTTAGACCGAAAGGAGCTACTGGCGACCTTCTTGTGTGTTTGACCGAGCATCTACACCGAAGCATCCATAGTTCCGGTGAGTCTGGTCTGGTTGCTCTAGATATTTCCAAGGCTTTTGACAGAGTATGGCATCCCGCTCTGCTGTCCAAACTCCAAGCTATTGGTATCGACTCAGTTCTTATGAACTGGATTGAGCTTTCTTTCCAGCCGTTCAATCAAGGTAGTATTATATGGCGTCGAATCCAACCCACACTCCATCTCGGCCGGCGTTCCCCAAGGATCGATCCTCTCACCTGCTCTCTTTCTAATATTTATTAACGATCTGCTCTCAATCCCCTCCAACCCACTCCACAGTTTCGCCGACGACAGTACTCTGCGTTACTCTTACGCCAACGCTAGACAAGCAAGTGCCAGACCTTGTGTCTTAGACCGCGAACTCATGTCCAGCTCTCTTAACGCAGACATCGAGCTCATTCTTGACTGGGGCCGCAAGAATCGGGTCGAATTTAACGCATCAAAAACAAAGTACTGCCTTATCTCCACCAAAACCTGTACCGACTTTCCCTCTATTTCAGTGGACGGGGATAGCCTAACACCTGACCCATCTCTTAGCATCCTGGGAATGACTCTATCTAATGATATGCAATGGAATGGTCACATATTCCAAATTGCCAAACAAGCGTATCAATGGCTAGGATCCTTAAGAGATGCAAGTTCCTCCTTCAGCCAGCTGCTCTAGCCACAATCTACAAGTCCTACATTCGACCCCACCTTGAATACAACTCGTATATCTGGGCGGGCGCTCCTAAAACCACCTTGGCTTGGCTGGATAAGGTGCAAAATCGCGCCATCAAACTCATTGGTGATAGCACTCTTTGCTCCTCCATTGACCCTTTAAGTCACCGTAGGAACGTAGCTGCACTCAGCAAGTTTTATCGCTATTATTACAGCGAATGCTCCACTGAAATAAAGAACCTCCTGCCTACACGGCAACTTTTTTCCCGCAACAC
The DNA here is from genome assembly GCA_949987705.1 of Thereva unica. NCBI lineage: Eukaryota > Metazoa > Arthropoda > Insecta > Diptera > Therevidae > Thereva > Thereva unica. The sequence goes on from OX465281.1 coordinate 238,021,354, forward strand.
AAGACTAGCCAACTCGGCTCACCCCTTCACCCTGCAGCCCTCCCCTTCGCGCACATTACGGTTTAGCTGTTCGTTTATAAATAGAACAACTCGGTTGTGGAACTCTCTTCCGCAGTCGGTGTTTCCGAGCTCATATAACATCTCTGAGTTCAAACGCAAGGTTCATCGACACCTACTCATGCACCCCCCAGACCCCTAACCTATCCTTTCTATTCTATCCTTCAGATCAAGCTTACTACTATACATTGCACCATGACTCGAACGACATGACGGACTAGTAGTACAAAGGGTGACTCCTAAGCTTCATCGTATCACAAAAAAAAAAAAATCAGAACTTTTCAGTTTTTATAGTCATTCTCGGGATCCTAAGATTTGATGTAGTGGATGTTTAAAGCCATCTTGTGGGGCTCATTAGCTCCGACCTTAAGTTTAGCGATCTTTTTAAGGCTCCCAGAACGCAGCTATCTAATGTGTTCTGCCTTACTTTAATTAAAGCCCCGCATTTACATAAAAAGTGAACAAGTATTTATCTTTCGCTCGTTTCCCTACAGCGATAGCAACAGACTTTGTGGGTGTTACGCAACTTGGAGATCTAGTCTCCTACTGGTATATATTTATGAAAATTTAAGGAGAATTTTTGCTATCAAGCAGATTCCAACCAGATTCAGTTCCAACTCTTCGGCCCCTAGATGGTCGTGTTACAAAAGTTTTTGTATAAAGAGGTCGATTGGAACAACTTATGTGTTATCACCCCTGGTTTCTGGCCTGCTGGGGCCCTTACCAAGCGTTTCGTTCCGCGTATGCTTAATCGAGCTCATCACGGGTGCAGCGTAAAGCATTTTTTACACGCCAAATAAATTGTAAAGTTTTATTGTTTTAGGTCTTAAACGTGTGAAAATCAAACACTATGTGCCATTTCATACACTTCATTTCCTACACACATCCCCAATATATCAGGAACTACGCTCTAGAGAGCTCCTTCACCTCTTTTTACCGTCATTCGTCGAAAAAAGCCATGACAGTTACACTAAAAAGGTTTCTCGTAGTAATACTTATTTGGTGTGTTTAAAATGCTCGCATTAAGTGTTTAAATTTACGCACTTTTGGCGCGTAAAAAGTCACACACTTGGGTACGAAATTTTATTTGTTATTTTTTCTTTTATCAGTTTTATTTTAATCTTCCAAACACGAAGTTAATAAATGAAGAGCTTAGATGCAAAACCCGCCAAGTCCATATTTTCTGTTTTTGAGAAAAAAGCAAAAAACGAGTCTCATATAATAAATTAAGAAAGAAAATGTAAAAATAGGTCCACTCGAATAGTTATCGAAAAATATTAAAATGTGCATGTTCGCTCAGATTTTAACATTGTATGTGTGAGAAATATAAACAAATTAATTTTGGACTTGGCGGATTTTGAAACAAAAAGTGTGGACTTGGCGGGTTTTGAAACAAAAAGTGTGGACTTAGCGGGTTTTGAAACAAAAAGTATGGCGGGTTTTGGTTCTTAGCAGCGTGGACTTGGCGGATTTTGAAATTAAAATTTTATTAAAAAATGATAAAAATGAAGGAAAATTTTTTTTTCTAAAAATAAAGTATATAAACGTGTAAAGAAAAATTTTTTTCGTTTTTTTTGCTATAATTCGATTTTTTTATTTTTTTGGACTTGGCGGGTTTTGCATCTAAGCTCTTCAAATGTTTGTTTCCAAAAGTCAGCGTCGTGTAAATACACATGTCAGTGAAAAAAGGTTTGCCACCTATGGAACGAAAATTTTCAGATGACCAGTTCATTCTATAGGTCAGTGGTCTGCCGTCTACAAGAAGTTTGGAAAATTTTTAAATGCAAACGAATTGGATAAAATATTTTCCAATTTTAGAAAATTAAAAAAGAGAAACCTAGATATAGGTATAGTGATATAGATAGAATGTGCACAATCTCAATTTTTATTCAATTTCTTCCACTTCACAAAATTTTCGATTAACAAAACACTCAAATTCTCATATCCTGCAATATTTCTCAAATCCATCTTAGCAATTACCAAATACCAAAAGGTCAAATTGAATGATGGCAGATGGTTGTCGATAAAATTTTATTACGGTAGAAAATTGATTAATCCTCTACGGTGGAAGCGTTTTATCAAGCAATTAAGTTGTTTATGGACAATAATTTTATACTTTAGTTTCCCGTAGGGAATGCTGCTAGCTAGGCCCTAGTAGAGACGGAGAGCATTTGGTTTGATTTGGCCTTTAATACAGTGCAGGCTTTAATAGGAAGTCCTTGATAGGCTGGCATTAACCTAGACGTTGTCCTCTATGCGGAGGAAATGTAGCTCCTTTCAGTTTAATTTATTGCCACTTTGTTATTTAGAGCTGCAAATGGCCGTTCTTTTATCGGACTTTGGTTGATTTATATCCTGACAAACCCTGAGATGAAAAGCTCACCGCGGTGGTAAGCAATAAAGTCCTTAACGACAGTTCTTGTCTAACAGGGTTGGCCTCATCTCTTTATTGCCGATGTTGCCGACGACGACGTATGGAAGCTAGAGACCTGCTGCTGTTCCACGTTTATGTTGTTAACAGGCGAAATAGATTTTCGCTATCTCTGTCCTGTCGAGCACTTTTGATTTATTTTCTAGTAATTTAATTTGAGAATGTTTTTTCGGTGATATACGATGACTTCCTGTGGAACATCTCTTATTGTGCATATCTAAAACGACGACGGTCCTAGCGTGAAATGTTTGTCGAAAGTGATATTAGATTATGCTTGTAATGGAATTAAAGCAGCAACTTCATAAAGATGCCCATGCTGTTGGCCTAGAGCCAGGAAGGTGACATAACAACCCAACCGGATCTACCAGAAATGAGCATAAGAATCGTTCCTTTGTACGCCAAAATGATACTATAGAAACAACAATACCTTAGGGCTGCATGGTCGTAAATGCAAAGTAGAGCTGGCGATGTTCTTTAGCTGGCACTATATCGCAAATGGCACTTAAAAGTAATGCTTTATTGTTTGTCTCCTGCATTCTGAGAGAATGTACGTGAATTAGGTAAGCTCTTCCGCTGATCCAGAAACAAAGTGAAATTTATAAAACTTGGTTTAAAATAAAGCGAAATAAGTCATTACTATCTGAGCATATTGTAGGGATTTTGCTGGCTTTGTATTCTTTAATTGAAAATCCAAACAAATTATCATTGCATATAATTTAGCAGTTTTCTCCAACTTTCTTTAAAATTTTGCTTTAATCTGTATGTTTTCCAAAGAAATTCTAGATGTAATTTAAATTACAGATTGGGGTATGTATTTCAAATTTCAGAGAAGCAAAACTGAACCATCTGACTTTTTCGGTCTTTTGTTTGTCGATCTTTTATTCATCAAATTTTTTGCAACGACGACTCAACATTATTTGTTGTGGTTTTTCGATATGTTTGTTTAAAATTCAAATTAATAAAATTCATAGGAATTTTCATTTATTTGACTCAATTGGACATCAACTGGAAAAGGAAGAACACATAATGGAGGGAGTACATCTTACCAAGTCAGGATATATGTTTTAAATGAAGGCCTCGCTAAAGGTTAAAGTGCCAAACTCCCATTGGTGTTACGATACTAATTCTGCGGTTTCTTATCACGCTCTCCAGCATATTGATGCATATGTTGGCTGTACCTTCCTGAATATTTCTTTTCATGTCATCCAGAGTCTGTGGGCGGCTGTTATAGACACGGAGTTTCAATCCCAACACAGTCATCGATGCCCCCGAAATATGGACCGTTACTGCATCCTTTTGAAACAATAATATGTCCCCTTATTCCATTTCATCCAGTCGTGGCAACAAGAACTCCTCACATAATGGTCAGAGTTGGCTGGAACAGTCTGTTCATTTTCCCCGAAAAAGCGCTGGACAATAACCCCTACTCCGAACTCCAAACTTTCAACGTTTATAAAAATCTACAGACTAAGACTAGCCGTCCACGTAATCAGGATAGCCGATAACCGTATTCCAAAACGGCTCATGGTGCCAGAAATTTTCGGAAATAGACCAGTAGGCATACCCAGGAGGAAATGGATGGACTCTGTGACGGGTAACGCAGAGGCAATGCTAAACATTCGGAACTAGAGTATTGCTGCAACGAACCGTCAAACTTGGAGAAATGCCCTAGAGGAAACTATGCTTCGATTTGGCGGTAGCCTCATTAGATGGATGGAACCCCACTGCCGAGATTGCGCACCAAGCACTTGCCAGACCATGTTTTCACCACCAGGAACTCATGTCCACTACGATCAACCGGGATATTGAACCTATTCTTGAATGGGGCTGCATGTTGAATTCAACGCCACGAAAACGAAGTACTGTCTCGATTCCAGCAAAAACAGCACCGAACTTTTCCCTATATCAGTGGGAAAAGAGACTCTCAACATCCTAGGGGTAATTTTAACGGAGGATCTGCTGCTGCTTATTCCAAATCGCCAAACAAGCCTCACAATTCTTTGAATTTCTCAAGAGATACAAGTTACTCCGCAAGCCAGGAGCCCCAAAACTCCTTGGCTTGTCTCGACTAGGTGCAAAATCGTGCCATCAAACTCATTGGAGATGGACCCTTTCGCGCTTCCTTCTTTCTTCTTCCCTCTTTACATTCCTGATTCCCCCTGTCATGGCCTTCGCTAGTCCTTCCCCGCTCCACCAAGCGCATGTCATCGGTTGGCTGATGAGATTCAACTCGTTTCAGGAGGCATAACTCCAGCGAGTTGTTTCTCAACAATGCCCCGATGCCAGAGTCGCGAAATGGTTGGAGTAAAATATCGCGGCTAGGTTGTGGCAGCTCCTTCGCACTTCCTATCTCTTTCTACTCTCTATCTTCCGGCTAGAGCTGCTGTTCGACATTCTATACGAAAAATATAGATTGTCGAACAGTACAAAGGGGCTTCCCCTAAGCCTCTAGTCTATCACATAAAAAAAAAACATGCATGGCAATATTTTTCCTGCAACACGAGACTAGCCCGCTCGGCTCAGCTCCCCTTTTGCGCTCAACAACTCGACTGTGGAATGTTCTCCCGCAGTAAGTATTTCCGAACTCGTTCAAAACCTTCGAGTTCAAATGTAAGTTCCATCGACATTTTCTTGAACACCCTCTAACCTTTCCTATTCTCCTCTATTCTTCAAACCAAGCTGTGAGGCAGGACGGGCTTAGGGTGCTACTAATGATAATGATTAACAGATATATAAGTAAAATAATACAAACTGTTTATTTATTCAAAAATGTTATAAACACAGGTCACACCGATGAACTTAGATGTTTTAATATTTATCCAATCCAATTTGGTATTCTATGAACGTCTACACGCTGTGACAGATGATGATGGAATGATAATGAATGTGTGGATAGTGTCCATGTTAAATATGTGTCTAATGTATGGATAGTGTCTATGCCTAGGAATGGTAAGCGTGTGGATGGTACGTAGCTTACTACTAGACATTGCACCATAACCTGAACGACATGACGGACTGGTAGTATAAAAGGGCTAAGCTTGGGTTTTCATATAAAAAAAAATTACCATAATTCCAAGTAGGTGAAACTATGGTTCAATCCTAGAGAAGCAATCAACACCAACAGCAACAGCAGAAGAATGTTCTATTTAGAGGAATTAAATGGGGATGCTCCTAATTATGAAGTTTTAAAGCCTGGTGAAGCGCCATAGCTGGGATTTGTTAATGATAACTTGTAACTTACTGTTATTTTGAACCCAGAACTTCAGAAGATATGGATTTATAGATAGCTTCAAAATTTATAGATAGCGCTTTTCATATGCTTCGTGTTTCTAATCTGTCTTAATCTGAACTTAGACCCAACATTTGCTTCCACACAAACCGCAAAATTTTAAATATTTGCTTATTTTAATTGGGTTATATATTTACAAGACAGATTCATAAAAAGGGGTTTTCTAAAACCTTAATAACAAAAAAAATGCCATGAAAACGTAAAAGTACAATTTACGCGGAGATTACATCGAACTAACAGGTTGCTGTTAAATCACCATCAGGAAAATCAAATCAAATCTTTTGAAAACAGGATAAGAACTAAACTCTAGTTTCTAGCAGATCCCAGGAAATTTACTTACTTCATTCACTATCCTTACTTATACCTTACACACAGCCACTTTCCTCATCCAGAAAGGGGATGCGGTAAAAAGCAAAGTTCCTGCTTGGTAGCATCTCTATCTTTTTCCCAGACAATTTTATGCCATCCTGCCCCAAGTGTAATCTCAATAGGCTACTTCAGGAATCGTGAGGTGTATAGATTTGCTTTACAAAGCTTGATGGCAACATATCCAAAGAATCTGGCAGCATACCTCCTGTAATTTTAGAGAGAGAAATTTACACTTACTTATTAAGGTCAAAGCTATTGGTGTTAACTTATTTCTGCAGAACTGAATTCATGGATCTTTTTCCTGTGAATTTAATCAAGGTAATACTACTAATAATGCGTTAAATGTAAACCGCGATCCATTTATGCCAATATCTCTCAAGCGTCAATTATTTTACCTTCGACATTTAGTTCTGTAAAAGAAATACTGTTACCTCCGACCTTTGCGTACCTCCGTACTTTGCGCTCCTCTAATCCTTTTACTATATAAGACATGCACGTGCATGAAAATAGACAGTTTTTCTTGGAAGAAAAGCTTCGCAGTAAAAAATAAGGATTTTTTTCCGTAAACAAACACAAAAAAACAAAAAGTTGATAGAAAAGGATATTTTCCTTGGAAGAACTTTCGGTATACTAATAACCGTGTTCTGGTGAGTAAAGAAAAATTAACTGGCCGAAGTTGAACGGGAGTGTTGCTTAGGAAATCCTTTTATTGTATGAGAACCAATTGGGAAGAGTTTGACCCGGAAAACCTAGAGACTGCGAACAGAACAAGTGGAGGAATTGAAGGGTTATCTTCGCATAACCTGATGGTAGAAGACAGTTACTGTTGCATAATTGATGGAATGCAGAATATTGACTACAGATAAGAATAATTTTAGAACGACCGCCTAAAGGTTTCGTACCGAGAAATAAGAATTATTTAGGTATATATGTATGTATATGTCTCTATTCACCTTAATTTGTAAAAGTGAAATCGTTAAAAATCGTTAAAAACGCTACGGCCATCATATGCCCCTTAAAAAGCCAACCGGCCGGTGTTCGCCCGTGTAAGGCCATTTTTTGAAGTGAAACTTATTTAGTCGCGGTAGAACTTTCAGTGTTTTGATATTGGACCGAAAAATTTAAGGAATTGAGGGTAATTGACATTGAAGGCAGGCTGAGTAGAAGTACGCCAAATCCACTTTGGAGTTTTGGTTAGGGTAAAAGCTGGTTCTGTAGGTAAAATTTGCTTATGGGGGGCTAATAAGAGCAAAATCTGGTTATGATTGAGTAGGTGGTTTTGTTGCCGAACTTACTTTTGGGGGTTTAGTTAAGACAAAAGGTAGTTCTCTGAGCAAAATTATCCTTTGTGGATTCAGTACGAGCAAAAGGTGGTTATGTTACCAAACCGCTTTTGGGGTTTTAGTAAAGGCCCTGGTTCTGTAGGAAAAATTTGCCTCTGGGGGTTTTAGTAATAGAGTTAACCCTTCTAATACAGAAGGCGCACTTCTTAGCTGGGCCATGAAAGATTTACCTACTCAGCACAACCAAGCGCTGAGATGAGGCTCACAACTAAGCATGCAAACATAAAAATTAGTAAATAAAAACAAAAATCCAAATTAACATATAACAGGAAACATAGGTGGTCATGTGAGATTTAAAAGACTCCTTTTAAGGACATCTTTACTAATGCTTACGCTAAAGACATTAATATTATTGTTAACATTAATGAACATGCGGTTTAAAGGTTCAAATCTGCCGTAATTCGTATTAGAGGAGTTGATTTGTAAAAGAGGTGGACCCCTCAGGTTATAACGACTCTCTCTAAACGACGCCCGGCGACCTAGAAAACCTGAGTCGACCTTTCCATTAAGTAGCTGATGAACAAATACAACATCGGCCACCTCTCGACGCTTGTGAAGAGAGCTTAAGTTGAGTAACTTAAGCCGGGATTCATATGATGAAAGAACTATTGGGTTTTCCCAAGGAAGATGATTCAGTGCGAATCGAACGAATCTTCGTTGAACCGATTCAATAGTTCTAACATGCGAAGAATAGTGAGGAGACCAAACCTGGGAGGCATATTCAAGTAATGGTCTGACAAGAGAAATATATAAATGTTTAGTAACCAACGGGTTATTAAATTCTTTGGACCACCTTTTTATAAAACCCAAGACTAAACTACCCCTGGAAGAGATATAGTTGATGTGAGTGGAGAAATCCAGTTTACTATCAAATCTAATCCCGAGATCTTTAACCAAATTAACACGAGGGATACCCTCATCAGAAAAGGTGTAGTTAAAAGTTATAGGATCACGTCACCTACTAAAAGTCATGACTTCACATTTACCAATATTAAGAACCAGGTTATTGTTAGCACACCAAGAGTAAAAAGTATCAAGGTCAATCTGCAGAAGTTTGCAATCCTCCATACTCTTTATGTGACGATACAATTTGATGTCATCAGCGTAAATCAATATTCTACAGTGACTTAGTAAGGGAACAAAGTCATCAATTGATAAGATAAAGAGGAGAGGGCCAAGATGACTTCCTTGAGGTACACCGGATGTCGCTTCAATGGTTATTGATTTAGATCCACGAAAAAGAACTTGGTAGGTCCGGTCAGTTAAGTAAGACTGGAACCATACTAGAAGGGCTTGCGGAAAGCCTAACATTCTTAATTTCAGAATAATAATGGAATGGGAGAGCTTGTCGAATGCCTTACTAAAATCAGTGTAAACACAATCAGTTTGACAACCGGAAACGAAGCGTTCGACAGCATGAGCAGTGAACTCAAGAAGATTGGTGGTAGTGGAACGAGCTGCAAGAAAACCATGTTGATTCGTTGAGACCAGCCTCTTGCAGAAAGGAACGAGTGTAGAATAGATAAATTGATTCAAAAAGTTTCGGTACAGCAGACAACTTAGCAACTGGCCTATAATTCGATATTTCACTCTTGCAACCACTTTTGTGAATAGGAATTATGAACGAATTCTTCCACAGAGTGGGGAAGTACCCTTTATCCAGTGATTTTAGAAAAAGGATTTTCAGTGGAGACTGGAGAACCTCCACACAGGCCTTAAGGACAGCAGGAGGAATACCGTCGGGGCCAGAAGTAAAGTCAAATGGAAGATCGTCAATATGTTTCACGATATCGGCTATGGTAATTGAAAGGGGTAAAAAATGAGCCTCTCGGTTAGGAATAATGTGACGAAAATTATTGTCGTCAGGCTTAAAGTCTGCAGATGCGAAAGATTGATGAAAGAACGACGCAAACATGTTGCAAATCGCAGGCGATTCATAGCTAGACCAGTTCTTGTGCTGCATAGTATTAGGGTAATTATCAACTTTTTTCTTCGAGTTGATAAATTTGAAGAAGTTTCTGGAATCAGTAAGTATTTTATTACTCATACTGCTGAGATATTCACGATACAGAGTGAAAGAGAGTGAACGAAATTGGTTATAGCAAATGATAAATGAATTGAGACTCGGAGAGTCCTTTCTCTTTAAATAAGTTTTCCAGAGCATATTCTTCTGATTTTTCAAATGCTTGAGTTCACTATTGAACCAAGGAGGAGAACAACTGGCCAATTTTTGAGGCTCATAGGGAACGCAAGAAACGAGGGCTTAGTATAGTACGCCATAAAACCGTGCTACATCGACATCCAACTCGTTTGCGGCAAGTAAGTTGTTGAAATCCACCATGGCAAGTTTAGATTACAGCTCATTAAAGTTAGCAAGTACGCCACCCCCACGAGCTTCCGAGTCAGTATGACGGTCCCTCCGAAAGATTTGGTAGGAGGAATCGAAAAGCTCAGCATTGAGAATGCCCACATGGAGCCAGGTTTCAGTGAATGCTATGACATCCAGGCCACTAGCAAGCGATGCCTGAAGGATATCTTTAGTTTTAGACTTGGCCCCCTTACATTCTAAAAATTTGGTTTGGGCAATTGGTTATTTTGTTACCAAATCCAAATTGTCTGGTTAAAGTTAGGGCAAGAGCTGCTTCTGTAGTAACAATTTGCCTTTGGGTATTATCTCCTTCTTCCAATGGCGCTAAAGCCCAATTCAAGCCTTGGCCTCCTCTAATCTTTTCCTCCAGTCTTATCAATTTGTGGCCGAAGCTCTCCAGTTCCATGTCTGGAGTATTGTCTGCGCATGTGCTATAACCGTATCCTTCCATCTTTTCCTCGGTCTGCCTACGGGTCTTTCTCCTTCGATGATGCCAGTGTGAAAACCTCCTTTGCTGCTCCGGCTTGAGCATGACGTCACCAGACCAGCGAAATTTATTCAGTTTTATGAACGTCACTAAGTCTATGTCGTCATAGATTTGATATAACTCACTGTTATATCTGATTCTCCCTGTGCCTTCCTGACAAATTGCTCCTATTACGCTTCTCAAAATCTTCTTTTGAAAAGAATTTAGCATGTTCTCTACTCTTTGTGTGAGCTTCCATGTTTCAATTCCGTTACATAAAATATAGTAATTTAATGTCTTATATAGCGTTAACTTCATCTTTCGATGTATTGCTCGAGATTTCAGCAATATACGGTGTGCGAAAAAGCATTTGTAAATTTCGGGAAACCAGAAGTACAACTTCTTTTTTTTTATGTAATAGTCTAATCTTAGATGTCACCCTTTGTACTACTAGTCCGTCAAGTAGTAAGCTTAGTTCGAAGGATAGAGAGAACGATAGGACAGATTAGGAGGAGTCTGGTGAGTGTTGGAGGAGATGGTGGTGAGTCTCGCGTTTGAACTCTTTGATGACGAATTAGTTCGGAAATACTGACTGTGGTAGGTTGTTCCACAGTCGAGTTGTTTTTGTTATAAACAAACTTCTAAACCGGAGTGGGCGCGAAGATAAGGGCAGTAAACTATAAGGTTGAGCCGAGCCGAGTGGCTTAGTCAGTCAATTGAAGAGCAGATGGCACTATCCCTGAAAAGTTTGAGAGCGTGGCTTTGCACCTTGTCCAGCCAAGCGAAGGCGATTCTCGGGGTTCCAGCCCAGATATACGAGTTGTATTCGAGGCGGGGCGAATGTATAACCTGTTGCGAATGTAGCCCTGGCCCACGGCTGAAGGAGAAATTTGCACCTTTTAAGGAATCGAAGGCACTATGATGCTTGTTAAGCTATTTGGAATATGTGGTTATTCCAGCGCAGATCTTCGACAAATTTATGCCTAGGATATTTGGGGACGGTTCCGCCGTTAGGATCTTATTGCCCACTTGAAATATAAGGGCGGTCGGTGCAAGTTTTATTAGAGATGAGACAGTACTTCGTTTTTAACTACCATTCTAGAGCTCCGTGGTACGAATTATCTTCGTGGCAGGCTCCTTCGCTTTTTCATTTCTTCAGTCCATTTTTCTCCTCTCTTGCCTTCCCTCTCTACAGAAAATTGCCTTCCCTCTCTACAGAAAATTCAACAACCTTTTTCTCCAAAAAATACGTAGTAAACCCTTACTGTTTTTTTCCAAAATTAAAAAACTTGGAATAACTTGGAATGGACTCTTAAATATATAAGCAATGTTAACATTGGCATTATTTGGTTCATTTTTGACACTTTTTGACAATTTTTTCATAAGCTTATGTTTAAAAGTATAAAGTAAAATAAATTAAATAAATTAAATACAAAGTCTACGCAAAATCCAAATCAAACGAACTTACTTTCTTTAGTCGAATTTAATAAGAAGAAATGACGATTTAGAAGTTAAGAGGGATATCTTTGTATTCATCAAAATTCACCAAATGTGAAAAAATAAACATTAACGGCAACCTAACTCCCATCATTTCCATTACACTTCATCTTTGTCACCCTCAATTTATTTGATTGCAATTTAAGTAAAATTGTTGGGGGAGTTCGCGCCCCCGCATAAGTCGTTTTGCTGGTCTAATTTGACTCCAATTCGCCCTTGTCACATCGGGAAACCCGGAAAACCCAGGGAATTCACCAAATGACCTTCGGGGGTCACATTCACAGTAGCAGTATTGGGCAATGTTTCACGCAATCAATTGCAGCCCCTAGCGAAAATCTTTCTTAGTGAAAGCACATTTCCCCCTCTCTCTTTCCCGCCCTCTTAGGGAAATCACAACCCAAGGGAAGTCCAATTTTCTTTGATACAAGCTTCTCAAGGGGTTTTGTGATTATTTTTGTCTTTCGTTTTTCCAGTCCCCTTTACGCAATTAGAAGCCCTGGGACAAAAAAAAAACCTCAATTTAGGGGGAAATTTAGGTAAGTTAATAAAGGTGCGACACGTGGGCATTGGTGCACGTGGCAAAATGATAAAGAAGAAATAGAAGAAAGAACGACCTGTGAAATCGGTTGAATTGTTTAAAAGAAATTAGTTTGCGATTGATTTTCTTTCGTGTCCATATTGGATGGAACCGATTTTATTTAATTATATGACGACTTTCTGGGGGGAGAAATTAATTGATGGGTCAGTGAACTTTTCAGAGAATTATGTAGATGGTAGATAATGAACTGTGGTTAAACAGAAATTCTATTAAACAAGGTTAGTCATAGCAGCTGTTGCTTTAGTAAATATTTTCATGAAATAGATCTTAATGATATAAAATATCAAATAAATTGGTGAGAATTTGAAGCAACAGGACACTAAAGAAGTCGCTGTTGAATGACTTTAATGTAGAACTAAACAATATTCTGTTTGTATGTTAACCCTTCTGTTACTACCTGGATACTCCATTATACACTTGGCTTCGAAATAGAACAAATTTATTGATGAGCATCAATTTTTCTATCTGATCAAATCCCCATTTAAAAAATAATTGAAGTCGATTTCAGTATTATTTGAAGTATTTTATTTTTAAAAAAGTCTTTATATGTACATATATCAGCTTTCACATTGTTAGTACCCTACATGTAGAGTATTGTTTCTCAACCTGGGGATCAGGACCCAGAAGGGGGTCGCCAATAGACATAAGGGATTTTAATTAGCAATGTGTTTTAAATTATAATCAAGTTTTACATGCATAACCATGCACTAAAAACGGTATAAACGATTTTCGCGGTAAAAATCGATCCACGTGCCGTGACGACGACTTCAGTGCAGCATTGGGGGCATCAGTGCAAAGAAGATATCGGCACGATGTAATTGCATGGAAACAAATTGCCACACATTCGACACAGTGAAGCACCATATTCTGAGTACCCTTTAGACGCCTTCAAAAACCGACGTTGTTATCGATATTTTTGAATTTAGTCCGGATGTGAAACAAATGTTCTTTGAATTCAACGAAAAATTTCAACACAAATTTAGGTAAAGTTTATTTGAAATATATTCAAGTAAGTTTCGGAATATAACAATATTTCGAATTTATGTATAAGGGTGTTTCTCACCAAAGTGGTAAAATCGCTGTCTTTGGCAAATATTACGTTAACCAGGGGTCGAAACCGTAACCTTAACCGTAATCATTTAATAACAGGTTTATTTTTCGTAACCGTAATCATAACTCTAATCGAAACGTTGGATTTTTCCTAACCGGAATCAATAACCGTAACCGATAACTCTGTAACCCTTATTAATCGGTTCTACGAATGGGTTACCGAGTTCCTAGAAAAGAGATAAAATAAAAGTAATAGACGAAATAACAAAAATAAAATAATAGACGAAAAGAGTAAAAAGTGTTGAAGTTGAACGAAAAGTTGAACGTGTAGAACTGGTCTAAAAGTTATAAATAACCGATATTCCGATCCATTGGGCACATCCAGCCCACTCAGCAGTCGAGTAGCGTCTAAGCTCTGAGCTCGTTGAATGGCTAGCTGAGCTAAGTAGCTTAGTGCCCTGCCAACGTCCTGGAATATTGGAACGCAGAAGAAATCAACCAACCCATCTTGTGTCAATTGGCTAGGGTTGTACTTGGTGTCCCGGCAACACAAGTCATTGTCGAACGATTGTTTTCTGGCTTAAAATTTACTGTCAGAAATCTTCGAGCGAAATTAGATATTGCTCTGGTTGATTCGAGCGAATTATTTTTTCGGTTTAAAAGTTTACATTTTATAATTTATATTTTTAAAAGTGTCCAAAAATGTTCAAAAAATTTGATTTTTAATTAAATTTATTATAAAAATGAAACTGATTGTATTGTATATTGGTATTCCTCATGATAACCCTAGTGTAACAGGTTACGTAACCGGTTAGAAAAAATTAATCATAAACATTAAAAAATAAATAATCGTAACCCTAATCATAACCCGAACGATTAAAAATTGTGTAACCGTAACAGTAATCGTAAGCTTTATTCGTTTCGGTTTCAACCCTTGCGTTAAACTATGGGGATAAATATTTAAATTTCTATAAATTCTAATTTATAACTATCTAAACTATAGTATACAATATAGAAAATATCTCACTTAAAAACCTATATGGTTTCAATAACGTATAAACCAAAGTATTTTCTATTGAGTTCATTAATTGTACTAATATTCTAAAAACAATTAACTTTTATAGCACAATTTAATCAATATGAAATGATATGCTATTAACTTCTAATATTAATTTATCTAAACAATTTTTTGATTAGTTTAATTTAACCTAAAGTTGGTCCCCGAATTCCATGAACAGTCCTTCTGTCAAAGTTTCGAGTTACGCACCAGGCCATCTACAGTAAAGACAAACTTGTTAATGGGCGTAACGAAACGTGAACGAGATGAAGTTAGCTCTGTTACCCCCAAAAGTAGCTACACCTCATTTTGTTTAGTGTTACACGAGTTAGCGGGGCACATGCGCTCATCGGTACGCAACATTCGACAGTCCCCTGGTAAGTATTATTTTTCTTTTTTAAAGTGTTCCAGTTATCTATATTGTGCATCGTTTTAAATAAGATGTCTTATATTGTTTCTATAAAAGTAATAATAAAGTAATAATAAAGGTATTTTACGGTACCGTAACAATTACATAAATTAAACAGTCCCCTGTCAACAGTCCCCCGCTACATATAGAAACAGGGGAATGTTTCATTTATTAGGGGACTGTCCTTATTGTACTTTTGCCTTTGTTTTAGGTCTATAACCATCTTTTAATCATCTCTCAAGAAAGAAGAAAGTGTCTAAGGAAGAAACAAAAGTTCACAAGTTTACTTGGAACTACACAGAGAACTTGGAACTTCCGACGAAGACTGTTTTATTTTTATATATATGCGTTATAAAGAATGTTTTTAAAGTATATATATACTACTAATAAATGCTTATTTCACTTATATATACTGTCCTCTGACATATGCAACAGTCCACTGTGTTGAATTTTTTAAATTTGCTCAATAATTCCTAAAATAAAACAAATATATTTGGGTCCCTTACTGTTTATTATCCACCAGATACCCGATTAAAAATAATTTCATGGTTAATTTCCTTACTAGCACGCACGCGCCCGCAGCTAGCACGCATAGCGAACAAACAGGCACGCCACAAAAGTACGTACTCTCCCGCCACAGGTACGCACGCTCCCGCCACAGGGATACACGCTCCCGCCACTGGCACGAAAATCTAAAAATTTGTTCGCTAGAGGGATGCACTCTCCCGCCACAGGTATCCACTCTCCCGCCACACGCACGAAAATCTCAAAATGTGCCTGATGACGACTTTACATACATATATAATACTCTTCTCCATCTTTTTTAAGAGGCGTAGAATTTTTATTCTACGAAAACATTTTTTTTTCTTTCATTTTAAATTTGAGTTTCGTGCGTACCAGCTGCATGCTAGCTGCGGGCTAGTGTTATTTTCACTCAGGCGTGCATGCTAGCTGCGGGCGCCGTGGCCAGCTGCGTGCTAGCTGCGGGCGAATTTCATTTTTAATCGGGTAAATATCTATTTAATTGTATAGTTTTTCTTTCATATTCACGTAAAAAAGTTGCTGGGACAGATTTCTTGCAAAAATTTACCAGTTTACAGAGACTTCGGGTCTTCTCGTAGAATTTAATTTCGTGGTTCTTCTTCTTCTTCGATGGCTCTACAGCAGTGCTGGGCATTCCTATGCCCGCGGGCAAATGAGCTTTAAAGCTCTGAATATGTATACGAAGTCAAATGACTCGAATATGCACAAAAAAGCATATCAGCCTTAATTAAGACTTCATGCGAGTGGGAGCGTATTTTGAGCGACTTTGTGCTCATATACTACGTTTATAAGCGGAGTTTCCCTCCGGATGGAAGTTTCGATCCGGAGTAAAACACCGCTTATAAACTGGGAGTGAAACTCCAGAACTTGGATTTTCGCTCCCGAAGAAAAAGCTGGAGTGAAACTTCGATCCCGGTTTATGTTGTGCTTATAAACGCTGACTTGGAGTGAGATTTTTTTCCAAGGGGGGAAAACTTAGTAAAGAAGAAGCTGGGTGTTTTATTTTGCTACAATAGTTTTTTTCTTTATTTATTGATTTTTTAAATACATTAAATTAAACATTGGGTTTACAATTTGTCTTTGCTATGATTTTAAATTTGAGCTTGGAGCTGTCATTTCAAACCAGAAAGTATTTTGGATTTTCACTCCCATTGCTTATAAACGCATCGGAAGTTTTACTTTGGACTGAAGATCCGGGAGTGAAACTCCGCTTATAAACGTGGTAATATACTGGATAACAGTGTGAAGCTTTAGAAAGCTTTTGATAGCTTTTACACAAATGCATTTCTTTAGCTGTGTAGGTTTGCCCGCCACTGCTCTACAGTCCAATTCGAGCCTTGGGCTCTTCTTCCTCCGGACGTCTCTCTGCCCTCCAGCTTGTCTCCAGTTTTTTGTGCTGAGCAGTTATGCTGCATCGGCCTCAACCCTGTCTTTCCACCTCGACTGTTGTTTGCCAACTGGTCTTCTTCCATCTGGTAGCAGGTACAGGGCTCCATGCCTACTTAGCTACTGTACGTAGATGGTTTTGTAAATTCTTATTATGGTTTTTCTGTGGATGTCTCTGGATTTTATAACTGGCAGTAGTGAGAAGTATGTTCTGTTTGCGGCGATTATTCTTCGTTGTACGCCTATCGTTTCATCGTGGTCTTCGCTGACTGTGGACCCAAGGTAATTAAATTCGTTTACTCGTTCGAAGTTATATTCCCCCAGGTGGTGTTTTGATTTCGTCTTCTTCTTTCCACGCTTGATTGCATTAGAATCTTACTCTTGTCGGCATATATTTGCAGCCCTATATGCCTCCCTTTCTAATTCCGCGAATACATCTCTGAGGTATACCAGTGATCTGGCAAGGCAGTTTATGTCGTCGGCTTATCCTGCCAATTGTTTTGATTTTTTAAGCAGGGTTCCTTTCGCATCTATGTTTACTTTGCGAATTACTCCTTCTAGGCAGTGATTAAATAGCATGGGTGCCAGCCCACCGCTCTGCTTTTAGCTGCTTAGTGGAATCTAGCTTTAACAAGTAAGTGGTCCGATTCACAATTCGCACCTCTACAGCTTCTTACTTAGAGGATACTGGAAACTGCTCTTCTGTCTATGAGAATATGGTCTATTTGGTTGCAATATCTTTCGCTGGGAGATTTCCATGTGAATTTTTGAATATCCTTTCTTGGCAAATATATTGAGCTGACGACAATATTTTTGCTCATTGCAAAATCGATAACACGTTGTCCGTTATAGTTTGAGGTTTCGTGGATGATCGGTCTGTGCGGGTTTTCTCGTTGTCCTCTGTTTTAGATAATTATACCTTTGAAATTTTATTTATACAATCGAAAGCCATCTATAGGCTTCTCAGTGAGTGAAAAATAATTCAGCTTTCCTCTTGCGGATTTCACCTGTACGTAACTACAAGTGTTATCTGCTCCTATGTTAAAGCAAGAGTAGTTGGAAGTACTCACGAGTACGAAATAGTAGAAATTAGTAGAAAGGGAACGCAGCTAATAAAGTATAGCAGTTCCCCTATCATTGTAAAAGATTGTACTCAGAAGCGCATCCACTTTTCATTGACCTAAATGAACATTAGGTGGAATCTAAGTCTCGAATTTGCCAAGAGAATGTCCTCAATAACAATACCACCTAGCTGAGCCAGTGAATACAACTCAACAATTACAATGGTGGAAGGAAGGGAAAAGATTAACTTCCTCCGACGGTCAGGATGTGCTCTGTTAACCTCCTTCCGTTCATAGTAAAATGGTTGAACTTATCAGACTGAAAAATCATCAATAAGCATTTTAGGTTTAATCCGCACAGAGCTATAAAACTAGCACTCAAAATCTGTCAGTCAATTCGATCCTCACGCAACAAACGCTCTTTGAGAACCGGAACTATGCACAAAATTTACACCTTTTCAGTTCAATAGTAGTCGACAGTACAAAGGGACCTTCCCTAAGTCTCTAGTGTGTCACATAAAAAAAAAATAGAAACTCAGTATAATGTCATTTGCAAACTGAGCAACATTATGGCCAATCAACAACAAGTGCATAAATTAATTTTTATTAACATTACATTCAATTAATCCAGCAAACAATTATTATCGGGCATAGGCAACATTAGGCAAATTTACAACGCTCGTTAACTTTACGGCTGGCATAGAGCAGAAAGCGATTCCATTTATCGGAATCCAACATCTCCAGGCCCAATTTATTTCGACCCTCCACGCACGAGTGTTCCGATTTATATCTTCCTGTGGGGTGGGGGTTGTTTCTTTGCCAGCGTTATTTATGGACGATTACTTCGCTTAAGGAATGCAAATTTCTTAGATTCCTGTACATAGCCAGCATAGATGTAATTTTAATAAATCGGCATCCATCTGTGGATAGCCAATATTTTAGCTCGAGGGGGTGGCACGAGGGTTGATTTTATTGCGTTTTTCATCGGTAATATTCGATAAAAGCCACGCGATTGCGGTTCAGGGAGCAAATTTCACTAATATTGAAATATATTTCCCACTCCCCATACAGGCTCGAAGAATCCCCTTAAGGATTTGATGATATTGCAAAAGAGTCTCCCGTAAAAGGTAAGACATCGAACGCCATTAAGCAGGCAAAAGCCAGATTACACGTGAGCCCTTAACGCCAAGGATGACTAGGTCCTTGTATTGTGAAGATTATTCCTTATTCCACGAAATTTGGGGGAAATTATTTTCATTATTTGCCACGAAAGTGGCTGTGTAATTGTCCCTTAAGTCGATGGCTTGCCGTGCGAGCATATTTCTCTGTTATTCATCCACGTACGGCCGCCCATCAATTTGGATTGATTCAACAGATAATGTTTGATTAGTGTCAATATACCTTTGAGCGGTAAACGGAAATGGCACTTCGACACGTATAGAAAATCATGATGTTGACCTTTTGTGCGGAATACTGTTTTATGAAGCAATTTTGATGAATATTAAAGCCATGAAGTGCTCCGTGGTTCGTGGTTATGTGGCATTAAAATAAACTATGAAGATTGTTATGATAGTCGCGAAATTAAATGGAAACAAATTGGTGAAATACGATTATATCGTGACGGCTGAAGGGATGTATATGCATATTTTCGTGTTTGAATTAATTTGATTGTAGTTATCGTTGTATGGCGCAGTTATAATATATAAATTATGTATTGTATTCATTTAGCAATGTTTATTTTTATTGGTTCCAAAAAACATGATATATTTTCCTATTTTTCCTATATTTCATCTATATAAATATAATTGGAGTGTCTGTCTGTAATTTCAAAATAATTATGTTTTTTTAAGTTTTTTTGGTTATTTACATGTAATTAAAACAAAATCCACTATTTTTAAAATTTTTGTCTGTCTGTATGTCTGTATGTCTGTATGTCTGTATGTCTGTCTGTTTGGCCGCGGTAATCTCGGGAACGGCTAGGCCGATCGGGATGGGACTTTCACTGGAAGATTCAGTATTTTTGCGAGCATGTTTTAGGCTATTTATATACCCTATATATTAGCTCTATCTCTGTGTATGTATGGATGTATGTATGTAGACAAAACTTAAAATTTGATTTTGACCCACTTCCCTATAACCGATAAACTTCAAATTTTGCACATATATATAGTTCGGGTGTCAATATAATCTGACCACTTTGTAAAAAAATCAAGATGGCGGTTCCAAGATGGCGGGCGAATTTCGCAATTGGGCTCCCCCACCCCCGACATGGGTATCAAATTAAAGAGTATGACAAGTAGAATACAATTAGTTATGAGGTGCATTCAAATTTCAAAATGGCGGCCAATACAAAATGGCGGACTACTTTTTTTCTTACAACCCACTCGATATGGGTATCAAATGAGGCGCTAGGGAAAAGTTCCGGTGTTAATGAAATGAAATTATAGGTAAAAAGTACCCCGATTAGACCGAAAACTTGAATCCTTAGTCGGAAGAAATAGAGTGTGAAGACTTTTTTGAACATTCCAATTCTAGGTCTAAAAGAGCTCTAACTAATTATTTAGGTTCTCCAAAATTACGTACTATATGAAGCCTTTTTCTTTTTGGTAAAATTTTCGTAGTTAGGGTTGCCTAAAATACGATATGTACTTAGGCACCAATGGGTAGCTCTTTGAGGTCTACAATTTTAATTAAATTATGAGATGCAACCTGACTACATACTACAGTGAACCGACTAAAAATTAAATCTCTGTGCTATTGGTAAATTAACCATGTATTGTAATAACCGGGTCATAATATCTACTTATTAAAAAGGATAACAGATTGCAATGAATCACAGAGACTCACATATTACACTATCATAATGATACACTGTAATATCCCTTAATATTTATTTATTGGCAAAGAGAGTATAATTTTACAACCTACGCGAATGAAATGCTGTCACTACGAGATATTGTTCTTTTAATTGGTGGAAATACTCAGGATCATTATGGTTTCCCATTTCCACAACTAATCGATGGGTCTGAAAATAATCTAAACACAAAATAGATGGAGCACAATAAACCAAAGTTGACGCATTATCAACAGTGTCAATACGGGTGAATTTTTAAGGCCCAACAGGAGGCACTGGCATGACGTTCTTACGTGCAAATAACAGGGTTATCCCAGCAGGGTAATTAACAGAGATTGTGGCAACTTTACTCATAAAAGCAAAAACAGCTCATTCTATCTTTATAATACCGATCGGAGAAGATCATATGGAAAATTCTGCATGTAACAAATCTAAAAACCGCCACAAAGCTAAAGTTTTGCAAGACTGCATGATGGTTGTCTGGGAATGGGACGATGCACCTTGATAAATATAGTATCTATTGAAGCCGTTTACAGAACAATGTAAGATTTAAGAAGAAAATACCAATTACTTATTTTGGTGTGAAACTGTTTTATTGGCATATATTTCGGACAAAGCTTGCCAGTTGTTCCAACAGATACGCGGGCCGATGAAATTAATGCAGATCTAAAATGATCACTCATTTAGGGACAGATTGAAAAATTTCATTTAAAATAAAATATGAAATAGCAATCGGAGAACTCAGAATTCAGTACTATTCTCCTCAACATAGGAGATAGAAAATGTTCTGAGATTAAAGATATGACATTGAGCTGCTCGCTGCTCTTTGAAATTTCTTAATAAACGCTGAAGTTTTGACATTTATGACTATTTGTAAAATATCAACTAAACAAAGTCCACTCACTTAGTAATGTCGCAAACGTTCTAATACTTACAAGGGAAACATCGAGCATCGTATAAAAAGAAGTGTTACAGTGAGTTGTTAGCCTTGCATGAATATATTTTGAACCAGTGCCGTGCGGGTGGTATGACTAGCTGCACCGAAACAAGAAAACGGGAAGCAGCAGTGGTCCTTTTTCAGAATCAAATCAGTAGTGTTGTTTTATAATATTGCCAATGTTCGCCTCCCACGGATATTTATTCGATTTTTTAGGGGCATAGAATTATGAATTTTTGAGCTGCACAATAGGCATCAATTTTGAAAAGTTGATGATCTTTTTTAAAACTTTTTTTGGAAAACAAATGTAGAGGCCGCCATAGGGAAAGTCTTGAATAGGGTGCCAATTACCTGGGAACGTAAAAATCCACGCGCATGAGAGGAATTCTGAATATGGCTAGGTGTCTGTACTGTCACGTAGTATAAAATTTTTCCTATAGGTGGTGCTCAAACTCGAATTTAAAAAAAATTGTGGGTAACACATTTTTTATTGGTAACTAAATTATTTTATGTACTCAAAATCATGTTTTGCAAATTTGTGCTTTGTTTCATTATACATCATCCCGGACTATGCACACCAATTTTTATTTATTGAAAAGCGTTGCAAGGCACGCGGGTTTTTGCTAGTTCTTAAATAAAATGCTCAAGGGAGGGTTAAAGTATTATTAGAAAGTATAGTTCCGATGATTTCGGACCGCCATCCATTTTTGCAATAAAAAGCAAAATAATTTTTAAGCTTTCCCCCTTTCCACCAAAAGGTAAAAGGAAACGGTTGTTTTTGTTTCTTAATAGACGTCAATATTAAAAACGATTTTTCTAAGATTGACGAGGTAATTTTTAAAAGAATCGATTAATAGTCTAAGCTCCCAAGACAAAAAAGGTGACACATCGAACACCTCAAAAGTATAAAGTGAGAGTGGCTGAAAAACATGTAAAAAACATGTTATGCCCGCCAGACTAGTAAAAATTTGTTAATTGTTATTTTTTATTAATTTTTGAATTCACCTAAAAAATAATGATCGTTTTTTCCAAAACACCTGCTTGAATATACAATTTGTAGTAAAAATAATGAATCATTTTTGAAAAAAGATTGTCTGGCTGATAAAAACCAGACCGTCCCCTTGCCGGAGTCCATTATAGATGTTGATTGCTCTGGAAAGTGCTCAGGAAAAATGGTTGAATGGGTTTGTTTAGGCAAAATGTACCTCGGGTTACTAGGTCGATGACATTTTTATGGCCGCAAGCTCGTACAAAACGATGATGCAATGTCGTGGCCCAAAATTCACGAATTAGCTTTCCACAAATCTGGTGGCTTTCGGGAAAGATTCATGACTACTTAAGCTCAAACGCTGCATGTGCTCCAAATAGTACACCCTATTTTCCGTAGTTACAAATGATGGTCTACAACTAACGGCCGAACCTTCTCTTAATATCCTAGGAATGACATTAATCGATGACCTGCGTTGTAATAATCACATTTTCGAAATTGCTAATCAATTACTAATGGAAGAGATCTTATGATATACAAATTCCTCCTAAAGCCGTCAGAAGGGACCAATCTAATCTAAAAGTTGTATGTTCGTTCCCGCCCTGAGTGTACCTCATATAACTGGGTTGATGCCTCGAGAATAGCCTTCGCGTAGCTTGGCAAAGTGGAAACCCGCGCTCTCAAACTAAGCCTAAGGCCCCCGCGACTGAAAGTCGAGTCGTCACGATACGACAAATCATTCGAGTTGAAGAAAGTGACTTTTCAATTGAATCACGACTTTCAGAACAGGGGTCTAAACTCAACTTAGCTTTTTCACTCTAGGCCTATGTGCTGAAAGTCCTAATTCGACTGAAACGTCACTTTCTCAAACCCAAACATCTTGTCACCAACCGACCCGACTTTCAGCACAAGGGCCTTATTGAAGAAGGCATTTCCTTTTCAGTTGACTCATTGAACCACCGCTTTACCACAGAGACTGCTCCACTGAAATAAGTAACATCCCCCAACGTAAAACTCGCATAGGTCATTCTCATGTGAACAACCTTTATTTTCGAGCACATTTTCGCCAAATCCTTTAGTAACAGAAACAACTAAACTGAGGAACAAATTTTCATAGTCAGTACTACTGGACTCATACAACGGCCACAACAAGAATTTAACGTCTTTAACCTCAAATTGTTTATAATTTATTAAAATTTTCGCGAAACACAAACTCAAAAATGTTTATTCCTCACGAAACAAAAAAAACTTAGTCACCTACACTCTCTGACTCCTGTGCTGACAGTCGTAATTTTGCTGAAACGACAATTTCTTCAACTCAAGCGGCAGGACACCCGACTTTCATCATACCAACTAAAAAACGAGACAACATCGACATCTACATGCGACTGTCATAAGACTCGACTTTCAGCCCAGGGGCCAACATTAAAGAGTTTAAGCAAAAGTTACATCCCCCGCTCCTCGCCCATCTATCAAACTTAGTAGTTCCTTTCCTTTTCTATCCGTCGAGCTAAAGGGTAGTTTAAAGGGTGGCACCTGAGCTTAGACTATCACATAATTGAAGAATTCAGAGTGAATCACCTTCTTCTTCGATGGCTCTACAGCCCAATTCGAGCCTTGGCCTCCATCAGCTTCTACCTCCAGACGTCTCTCTGCTCCGCAGCTTGCCTCCAGTTTCTTGTGTTGAGCAGTTTTGCTGCATCGGCCTTAACATTATCTTCCCACCTTAACCGTGGTTTGCCAACTGGTCTTTTGCCATCTGGTAGTAGATACAGGGCTTTTTTGGTATCCTTGAGTCATCCATTCTTTGGACATGACCGGCCCAACGTAAACGTAGTAGTTTGGCATGGGTCGAAAGTTTACATTCTTTGTATAAGTCGTACAATTCGTGATTGTAGCGTATTCTCCATGCACTGTCTTCATTGATTGGGCCGTATATCCTTCGGAGAACCTTCCTCTCAAATATATCCAGCTTGTCTACGGATTTCTGGGAGATACTCCAAGCTTCACATCCATACGTAGCTACGTATGATGGTTTTGTAGATTCTTATTTTAGTTTTTCTGTGGATGTCTCTGGATTTCATTACTGGCAGTAGTGAGAAGTATGTTCTGTTGGCGGCGTTTATTCTTCTTTGTACGTCTATCGTTTCATCGTTGTCTTCGCTTACTGTGGACCCCAGGTAGTTAAATTGGTTAACCCGTTCAAAGTTACCCGGCCTTTACACCGGACAGTTCTACTGACGCACAGTTCTGTCTGCAACTGTCAAATACTGTCCAGCCAGCCGATTAGCGTTCGATCAACTGACAGACAGTTCATTTTAAAACTGTTTTCACACATTGTGGTGTTGCAGTAACCGCTTTAAAGTGCTTAAAAGTGCTTGAGGATATCGAAAAGGATGAAAAAAGGAGACACAGGAAGATAAAATATTGGGTAAATCCGCTTCTTGTTGTATGAATTGGTAAAATAAAAGTTGCCATTTTGGCCTGAAAATAAATTTTTATTTATTAAACTGAAATAATAAAATAAAATATTCAACGAGCACTTCGCATCGTACCGATAGGCAAGCTCTTGCATGTAGTTACCACCTTAAAATCACTTTTCGCCAACTTGATTTCACAAATTGTCAAATTACTTTCTAGACAGTATTGTCGAGATTGTTATCTTGCCAGTACTGTCGCGACAGTAATAAAGTCGGGATTGTAGACGTTTACACGAGACAGTGACAGTGACAGTAACAGTAATACTGTCCCGTGTAAAGGCCGGGTTATATCCCCCCCAGGTGGTATTGTGGTTTCTTCTTCTTCTTTCCACCCTTGACTGAATTAGAATCTTACTCTTCTCTGCGTTTATTTGCAGCCCTATATGTTTTGCTCCATCTTCTAATTCTGTAAATATTTCTCTAAGATATGACAGTGATCTTGCAAGGCAGTTTATATCGTCGGCATATCCTGCCAACTGTTTGGATTTATTAAGCAGGGTTGCGTTCGCATCAATGTTAACCTTGCGATTTACTCCATCTAGGCAGAGATTAAATAGCATGGGGGCCAGCCCATCGCCCTGCTTTAAGCCTTGCTTGACTGGGAAGGATTCCGTCAATTCTCCTTGTATTCTGACTGCACATCTTGTATTTTCCATTGTCATTTTTGTTAATTTTATTATCTTCAGGGGGATGTTTAGGTCCAGCATTGTTGCATACATTCCCTGTCGATGCTGTCGTATGCTTGTTTAAAGTCGATGAAAAGTTTATACACGTCAATGTTGTATTCCCAGCATTTTCGGAGGATTTGCCTTATTGTAAAAAGTTGATCCATTGTTGACCTATTTCTTCTGAATCCAGCTTGGTATTCACTTATTGCAGCTTCTGCGTAAGGTTCCAGTCTGGTCTTAATTATATTGGTCATTATTTTATATACTGTGCTTAAAAGAGATATGCCTCTATAGTTTTCACAGTTGAATCTGTCCCCTTTCTTGTGTATTGGGCAGATAATGCTTTGCTCCCATTCTTCAGACATTTTTTCATTCCTCCATATGCAGCATAGTAATTCGTGTATAGCTGCTGAGAGCGATTCGCCTCCTTGTTTGATCAACTCTGCTGGGATGTTATCAATTCCTGGAGATTTATTGTTTTTTAATGATCGTATGGCACTTTGTACTTCTTCCAGAGTGGGTACATTTGTTTCTCTGGTGTCATCGTTATGTTGTAGACGGGGTTCTGGTACATGTCTGATGCTCTCGTTTGCGTTCAGCAGCTCGCTAAAAAATTCCTTCCATCTTTTCTTTACATCTTCGCTGCCTGTGACTATAGTGCCTTCTTTTGTTCTGCATATACCGGAGGAGGGTTTGAAGCCTTTCTTGAAGAAGTTTACTTCCCTGTATGCTTCCCGTGTTTTGTTTTGGGCAAAGTTTTCCTCTGCTCTCAGGATGTGATTGTTGAGGAATTGCCTTTTCTTCTTCCTGCAGATGTTTTTTGCGGTTCTTCTTGTTTCCTCGTATTTCAATTTCTTACTCCTCGTCGGTCTCTCTATGTATATTCTCCTATTTTTATTTCTGGCCTCTATAGCTGCTTTGAATTCCTCGTCGTACCAGTCACTGGCTCTGGCTGTGCGTTTATACCCTACAGTTTCCTTCGTGACATCTGTCAGTACCGTCTTCAATCTCATCCATTTTCCCTCGACTGTATCTTCATTATTTATACCTCTCCTTTCTGCTAGAGTTTCCTGATATCTCTCCAACACGGGCTGTTCTTGGAGGCGATCGACGTCGAATTTCTTTTGTTTGCTGTTTCTTCTTTCTTGAGTAGACAGCCGACATCTGAATCTAGCTTTAACTAGAAAGTGGTCCGATTCACAATTTGCACCCCTACAGGTTCTTACTTGCAGGATACTGGAAGCTGCCCTTCTGTCTATTAGAATATGGTCTATGTGATTTCAGTATCTTTCGCTGGGGGATTGCCATGTGTATTTGTGAATGTCCTTTCTTGGGAAATATGTTGAGCTGACGATCATATTTTTACTCATTGCGAAATCGATAACACGTTGTCCGTTATCGTTTGATGTTTCGTGAAGACTTTCCTTTCCAATGGTCTGTCTGTGCCAGTTCTCTCTTCCAATTTTGGCGTTGAGGTCTCCTATCACCATCTTGATGTCATTGGAAAGGGCCGTATCATATGCGCGCTCAAGCTTATAATAGAAAGTGTCCTTTGTCGTGTCCGCTTTCTCCTCCGTCTCCGCATGTACGTTTATGATTGAGAGGGTAAAGAACTTCGTTCGGATTGGCTTGAACTCTATCACATTATCTATAATTGATTTGTGTACTACGAAGCCTACTCCTAAGTGATGTTCCCTTCCGCAGCTGTAGAATATCCTGTAGTTGCCAAGGTCCATTGTCCCGTCTCCTATCCATCTGATCTCTTGTAACGCGAGTAATTTTATTTTATACATATCTGCTTACTTCGTCTAATAGTGACTTAACTGCTGCAGTTCTGTACATACTTCGAGTGAATCACCAGGCTACTTTAATCAAAGGACACTGAGATTAACATTGCTGTTGGTGTGAATTGTTGGTCTTTGGTTCTTTCTCGAGATGCCATTCTGAAGAGTATTGGCTTGTTTGTATGTATATCGTGCTATAGTCCTTTCAAGAAGATGGATTCCATAGGAACTTGCGAAACCATATCTTCGACAACTTAAATTCGATGATCTTTTCGGGAAAAAATTAATACTTTTCCTTGGTGCGTTTCAAGCCAAAAACCCAGTCATAATGCAATAACCAGACTGTAAAGACATGTTCGAGGTGAACACCAGCCAATTCTCTAAGCCTAGGTCAATTTTGAAGCACCAGCTTTTTGATTTTGTCAACACGTACTTTGAAAGTCGACGAGAACGAGGGAAGATAAGAACCTTTCCACCTTTCTTACCCGCATCTTTCCAATGATAAATTGCAAGTTCTGTGCGTGACAGATCTGTGAAGGGCAATCGCCCGTTACAATTATTTTGTTCACATTTTAATTTTTTTATGGAAAAACGTGTTTGTAAAACAATAAACAAGAGTTAGACGGATTTTGCCATTTATCTGCTCGACTGCCAAAATTGGGTGACCTCCTACTTTCAAACTCGAACCTCGTGCTTAATTATTAAAGTCCTCTCAGTCATATTTTTTATAATTCTTTGCAGCAGTGCCTTCCTAATAATCAGAAGCCTATAATGCTATTATATAAGCTACTCTAACCCACCTAAATCTAACCAAGCACAAAAGGCCCGAAATGAAAAGAAAAATAACGTCATTAGGACATTCCGTATTCTGTCTAGAAGTTTGTTGTGTTTCTTTCTAACAAAACTTTCCGAGCATTCACGTTCACGGGGGAGACCCCATCCAGAATTCCTCAAAGTTTGTCAAAAATCCTCAACATAAATTTAGAGCAATTGAAGCCCAATAACGTCTGCCTACACTTTAATTTCAGCATTGTCCTTGCTACGATTTTAATGTGGGCTCTGGCGATCCCTTAGACACAGGCTCTGCGTATCATATGAATTTCAAAGGAGAACTGCGACCGTCTTTGCCTTGAATTGAAGGCCGCAAGGACCAAAAAGACTCACTGAACCTGATAGACGGGGCCCAGTTTCCGTTGTATAACGTTCGAGTGGGTGTACGGTTGTAACTCTGCGAATTGTGTATTGTAAGATAAATTGATACCCAATGGGATTTATAAAGCCTACAAAAGGCATCCTCATTAATGAAGGCAATGCTGTTTTGGGAATAGTTTTCCGTATTTTCTTGATGAATTCCTTTATCCCCAGTCTAATGATGCTCCAATCAATTTCAAGTTTAGGTTGGCTTTTTTTGCGGGGGGTTGGCCAATGTTCCATCACGAAATTAATTTCTACTCCAATAGGAATTGACGATTTTTAGCTTTGTAACATTTGTGGCCAAGCTGTTTTGTTAACTTTAATGCGAAGGAGGATGTTGATTTATATGAAGGTTTGTTCAAGTATTGAAGTTTGTAGATTTGAATAATGTATGTGATTTCTGCACCTTAAGACAACAAATACGAAAACTACATTCAAATCTCAATGAAACCGTTGAATGCGGCTATCAGGGTAAGAATGGCCGAGGTGACCCAAACGATGATGTCTGTCACTCTTACAGCCCGAATAAAAAAAATGGGCTTACGGCGGGCGAATCACGGCCGCTTGGCTTTTAACGGGGGATATGATGGCCGTAGAATTTTTAGTCATTTTTAATGGGAGCACATACGGCCTCGCGGCGGTCAAACTTAACCAAAAGATTTAAATGATCAAAAACTAAGCTGCAGACATACGCATTCTACAATGTTTGCAATGTTTATTTATGTGTAATTTTCATTTCCCATATTCGCGAAAGATACTTCATCGCTTTTGGTACGGACTTTACCTTTGGTTCAGTGGTTGTTTGATCGGGTGTGACGAATGCCCAAACCCATTCTGTGGAATTGAAGAAGCTTATCAGTGGTCTGATCTCCAGTCTGGAGATCTCATTTAATTCTTCCAAAAATTAACTGCCTAGTGTTCGCTGCCTAGCTTCAGCTATACCCGGACATTCACACATGAAGGGAACTAGTGTTTCTCACTCGTTCGTCTACCCGCAGCTACGGCAACAGACTGTGAGCGAGACGACCGAATTGGCAGTGTGGTCCAATCTCCCGTGATGATTGCCATGATTCTAAGCCTAGTGTTTTTTATTTATTGTAAGTTGGCCAAGTCGCCAGTGCTCTCCACTTTTGGCTGGCTAGCAGCAGGTGATAGTAAAAAATGCCATTTTTTATTCCGGAGAGAGACTCCATGCTTGGTTAAGTAATCGACTTTCTCGTGACCATCTATGTCCCTATCACCGAGAATCCATACGAGTCTACCTAGTCTATCTAGTTCATTTAAACATCGCTCCACCAGCTTCGAGCGCATAGTTACAGATTCCCGAGCTTTTATAGAGGCTTGACTGCTTATGAAAATTCTAATACTATATCTTTGTGTAGGTTCTATGTTAATTGTCTGAGGAAAGGAAAAGTGCAAACATACTTACGCTTTGGGTGGGGAAATCTACATCTAAAATATCTCATATAATACCTGTTAAATATCGACTTAAATTTTTTAACTTCCCAGTGTAGGAAGTTATTGTAATTGGTCCGAAAATCGAAATCGAAAATTTCGACGTATTTTCATCTTTCAAGGTCCCAGGAGCATTTTAAGCAAAAAATTGGGAGGAAGTATGTGTGTGTGTGTGCGTAAGGATGTGGTCATTTTTTCCTGCACGATATCGCGCGAACCAAAAAAGATATCGACTTCGTTGAGGTGTCGTTCGAAGCGTATTAACCGAAATATGATCTGAAATGATTTTCATAAAATTCGGTCGAGCCGTTTTTTTGTTTAAGCGGCGGAAGTGATTTTTGTACCTGCACGATATCTTTCGAACCACGAAAGATATTGACTTACTTCATATAATACATATAATATAATCTGAAAAGATTTTTATAATATTCGGTCGAGCGGTTTTTTGGTTTAAATGACATAAGTGATTTTTTGTACCTGCACGATATCACGCGAACTATAAAAGATATCGACTTAGTTGACGTGCCGTTCGAAGAGTATTAGCCAAAATATAATCTGAAAAGATTTTCATAAAATTCGGTCGAACCGTTTTTTTGTTTAAACGACGTTTATGATTTTTGTACCTGCACGATACCGCGCGAACTAAAAACTAACTCGACTTCATTGAGGTGCCGAAAAAGGAATATTAACGAAGAAATGCTCTGAAAAAAATTTCATAATATTCGGTCGGGCCTTTTTTGTTTAAATAGAAAAAACTTCGGCTAATTGTCAGAAACACCTTAAATTGACAAGTTTTGCAAATATCTATTAAACTCGATGGAATGAGACCCGTTCTAAACGAAGTGATCTTTTTTGGGTTCTGCACAGCAATACAAAACATCACTTGTCAAAATCCGACAACCTTTCAAAATCGTGCAAAAATTTCGTTACCCTTTACAAACAGTGCGAATTTTTCAAACCTTGGATTAGCACTTTTTGACGGGGAATTGTTTTCTACGCGTGATACAGTTTCAGAAAATTGCGGTTCATCCCGGGATTTCCAGTAGTTACCGCAAAATTTGTTCTTTTTGGTCAAGTCTGACAAGTACTTAACAGTTACAGTTTTGCTAATATCTCCGGAAAGCTTTGGAATTTCCAAATAAAGTTATTCGCTTCTCAGTTTGTCAATGGCGCTTCAGCCCAATTTGAACACCCGCTTTAGTGCAGTGAACGAAATACGGATGAAATGTTTGTTTGGTAAAGTTCAGGAAACACAAATATTCTAGAAAAATCTTGTGGATTTAATATTATTATAGTTATTTGAACTAGCTTCTCGCGGGATTGCTTTGTCATCAGTTCTGATACTAGCCAATTTTCCACTAGTGCTAAACGTATAACTATTTTGTAAGAAGTCAGTTTATTCCATCTTCGTTCATCATACTGGGAAGTTAATCGTGTGGACCGAAGGGATCAAACCCACGTCCCAACTAGTTTTCGTACGATTATCGTCGTTCGCCATACACGAACCGGCCCCAGGTTTTAAATAACGCTGGCGTAATGAGGAAAAGTGTCGGAGGACGACAGCCAAGTATATAATGTACGCAATGACCCGGATATTTCTCCGATTTTGTCATGGAAAGCCCACGAGGAGAAGCCTAAATGGAAAGATATCGCAGAAAGAAGCGAAATCCTGAGGAGCTATTGGGCCCAATGGGATTCATTGCATATCGAAGGAGGAGTATTGAAGCGCAAAAACAGCTGATGGTGCCTCTCACCGGTGCTAGAATAACAGATATTCTCGAGGTGTGTCATATTATGACTCATAATAGTCCATCAGGAGGACATTTGGGAGTCAACAAAACTCTGGCAAAAATAAAGAAAACTGGTGTCGTAAATGCACAGTTTGTGCCGGCAGTATAGTTCCTCGAGTAAGAGCGAAAGAAGAAACTCGACAACGCAACGTGGGAGCCTCAGTTGAGAGAATCGCAAGGGAGATAGGATGAAATCAAGGTACGACCTCCGAGCTCCGAGTGAACAGTAGTGGATACAAGGAAGAGGACCTCGTTTTGTTCTTCAACCATCGGTGACGGAAAAGGAAATATCCGCAACTTCAGCACCAGTGGGAGGGGCCCTATAAAATCCTAACACGGATCAACGATGTTGTCTACAGGATTCAACAAGGCCCCAAAGTAAAGAAGAAGATCGTGCCCATGGACAGATAGGCTGTGCCCATATTATCAGCCGGATCCGGGATGGACAACTTCGAGACGAACAGTTCTAATTAATAAGTTTTTTGTGCATAATTAAAAAGCGTATTCCTTACTTAATCCTACAAATCTTTTAAGCCGTAAAAACGTATCAATAATGTTAACTTAGCTTTAGTTCATTTCAATATCTGTATTGATTTGCAGGATATCGAGGTTTGGAAAATCATTGACGTAAAAGTTATTACCACAACTCATATTTTTAACTAACCAAGATCTAAGGATTTCATGTAAAGCTTCCTCTTTTGAGCTGCCATTATACTAACCAGAGTGTCCTCAGAATTTACGTTGGTGGCCATGCCACCATTGTTATCCCTAGGTACTCTCTTCAGTTTTTCCAGTTCAAATCACTTTCATTCACAGATAAGTGAACTGAAAACTTCAATTGCACAAAGAGGACTCAACAATAACAAAATGTTATCAAAAACTCTCATAATATCTCCACTACTAAAAAAAAAACAGATTTATTCTAAGCCAATCTGTTGTCATTATTTAGAAATATTTGAATCCAGGACATTTATCCTTCGGCAATTTGAATCTCTAACAGGAAATACTCAAAATGAAAAAGTTGTGGAAAGTTTTAAAATCATGCAAGGAACAGGAACGTCAATCCTGTGAGCCAGTCATATACGGGCATGGATTTTTCATTGAATAGTGGCAAGCATATTTTTTTTCCATTTTCGCTCTTGTTGTTGGAAGCGCTGCCATTGTACAAAATTACTACCAAAAAAATTCCGATATGCATTTCAGGAACTTTAGTGCACTTGATGCCATATCTCACGGCGAACTTTTTTATGGCGACTGTTAAATATCCTCGAAATCCTGTAAAAAAAAAATGGCACTGTATAAATGGTGCAAACCATATGAAAAACATATAAAAGAAATGTCGGATTTATTCAGGGATGAATTTTTGGTGGTATTAAAATTTAATAAGAAGGAAACGTGGACACTATAAATAATGAAAAAAATCGATATCGTATAGTATGATTGGATATGATGGATTGGGACTTGCTTTCCTGTAATTTAATACGATTCTTGATACCATTAAACGGATTGGTTTCATTATAGCCATTGCTATGTAACCGCAAAAAAATAAAGAGTAACCACTGCTTAAAATATCTAGTTTAAAGAGCAACCAAAGCCAAATGAAATATTCCTATATGTATTATAAAACCAAATGAAAATCGATTGATGATGGTACTGGTACTATTTTCTGGGAAACTCTGTTGAGGGAAAACCACTGAGGGTAACACATACACAGATAATATTTGAAAATGAATTTCTTTGAGATTGATGTATAGTTGCAGCAAAACCTCCGCTGTTGCTGGAGTCTCCCGAATATGGCAATATTAAACGTTTTTGGGAATCATAAAACATATAGAAGAAATTTAAATCTTTTTGAAACGGTCTGCAGCTGGTTGATATCAATGAATATCGGATATCAACGGAAATTTATTTTCATGGTGATTTATAAACAAGACTTGAAAGGGCAAATTTGTGGATTACTCTTGTACCATAGTATAACCGAGCACTGGACCATGCCTGCCGGAGTTGATTTTTTATATTAATAAACTTTCCCATTTATTATAAATAGAAATCAAAATTTTTAATATATTTTATTTTGCAGGGGTTTTATTATACCATTGTGCAAAGAATAATTGTGCTCCTTGGAATTTCCACTATTTTAAGGGGACGCGCTTCATTATACCTCGCGGTAGGAAAGTTAATGATCTAAATATTATATTTCTATTCCACTCCAAGACTATATAACTTTGTTTTTTTTTTTTTTTTTCTTGTCACCATTCAGAAATAGGTGTCATTCACTGATCTGTTTTTAAGGTCTCAAAATACTAAAAGAAGAACAGTAAGGCATACCTATATACTATCGCTGGTTGAAATCCAGTGATGGGCACGTAATCTACCTAATGTAAACTACTCAGTTCTTTACACGTAGACAACAACGTAATTTACGTAACCCCTTTTCACGTAGACAACGTAGACGATGTAGACAACGTAGACAACTAAAAAATACTAAAACAAATTATTGAAATAGGTAGGTAAAATATATCAAAATAAAAAAATATTATATACATTATATAGATGACAAATGGAATGTAATTAAAACTACATTAATATTTTTAATATGTATCATGTTTTATTATGTCATGTCTTTTGTTTTATTATAAAATAATATTTTTCAATAACAATTCTCATCATTCTCTTCATTATCATCATCACTATAATCTACTAATCTTAATGAATAATAAATTCTTAAGAGTTTTTTAGACCGCTCAAAAGTTAATCTATTTCTTATTGGAGAATGCTCATGGGCCCAATTTGAGAACATTCTCTCAATTTGGGCTGTAGAGGCAAGTAAATTCATTAAATGTTTCGCCAATGATGAAAGCTCTGGGTGCTTAATTCCTGAAGTACTCCAAAAAACCATTGGTTTCATTACCCCCTTATTATACAAATCTCTAAAAAAGCCGGTAGAATTTCTGAAAGCATCCCAGTCTTCGATGCCTTTCGAATTCAGGTGCTGAAACAAAAATTGATTTACTTTATCCATATGCTCATGTTGAAGCTTTGAGTTATCGTAGTATGGATGTAAATAAAATGCAGTCAAAGCATACACATTAAAGGCCATTTTTTTTCTCTTTTCTAAATTATCTTGGAATTTTTCAGGCAATTCCAAATTGAACCACATATTTACTGCATCGGCTAAGGAACAGTCTTTCTTCTGACATGTATTTATTAAATGGCATATTGGTTCAAATATTTTGATTGCTTCCTTGATTTCATCGATGAATTCTTCTTCAAAAAGTAGTTGGTTTAAGTTTTTTAATAGCGTTGTCAGCAGCACAACGTTTCATATATTGTAAATTATCTATAAAATTGATAAAACAGTCTCTATATGAGCACCACCGCGTCTCGCATGGTAATTTTACACGATGTCCTCCTTTATCAATTATAGCCTTTTCAAAATCTGAGTTTTTAAATTCCTTTTGAACGGAAATCACTTTATTGTTAAGAGTCTTATCAAGGACATCTTTGGCCAGTAAGTTTGCTGTATGACTGTTGCAAGTACTATGCCAAACAACATGATTTGACAATCTTCCCATTTTTAGCATAACACTGGCGTTGTCTGATACAACGGCATAAATTTCAGTACCATATGTATCCTTAGCAATATCCATTGATTCATATACTATGTCAGCCAACTTTTCTCCACTTTCAATTTCTCCTGTAAGATCCCAAGCGTTAAGAAAAGCTTGCTCCCCATTGGCATTGTGAATCATAGATACAACAGTCTTGCTGTTAGTCGATGAATTCTTCCACCCATCTATTAATAACCCTGACTCCTTTCCAATTGTCTTCTTGTTATATTCTATACAGTTTTCGTACGTTTGGTCGAGAAGAGTTGAGGATAAATGTTTCCTATTAGGTATTTTTTCATTATATGCAGGACGAATTTTTTTAATAAACGTTTTGAAATGTGATTCAACTACATATATTCAATGGAAGATTGCATCCGAAAATAAATTTTGCAAGAGTGTTACTTATTTCCCCCTCTTCTTTTGATGATAATTTATCCATATATTTAGTAATATTACTTTTTCTCGTACGGTTAGCTAGACCTGAATGAAAAGGCTTCGACAGAGATGATGAACTGGAATATTATGTAGATGTTGACTGTACTCGGCTCCTATTTGATGAAAAAGATGAAGGAGTACAGGGAGCATTAAACTGTGGAACTTCTGGTGAAAGAAATACCAGCACACTGACTTTCTGTTTCTGAAGACATTGAAACATTCATTTCATCTTGCACTTGATCCTAAAAGAAACTTTAACTTATTATTGGCATACTAGAATGTAATGTTAAATTTACATTGGGATTTTCGATAATAAGTTCATGTTCCTGATATTCAAGATTAGTGAAATTTTCAGACGTTTTGCTTCCCTGGTCTATGATGATTAATTCCATGGTATATACTTCCACATCTGAATTAGTTTTTTCCATTGTCTTGCACATATTCCTAAAAATAAATTAAGAAAAAAAAAACAAAAAAAAAAAAAACTTTGAGTAAAAAGGATTACCTATGTGCCTTTAAGCGAGATGCAGCAGTATTGGCTAACTAACGAGATGCAGCAGTATTGCTAACTCCGCCTTCGTCTGGTCCCAAGCCCAGAGTGTGAAAGGAGGAGGGTTGTCGACCTGCCGAGTCGATCGTAAAAACTAGGCAAGAAACCGCATGGATACACGAACTAACTATTCACGAAATAATGCTACTGCATCCGGGGCAGCCGATGCGCCAGCGCTGGGGACCAGGGATGCTGGTGAGAAGTGGGTTACTGGCCGAAATAATGCTACTGCATCCGGGGCAGCCGATGCGCCAGCACTGGGGACCAGGGATGCTGGTGAGAAGTGGGTTACTGGCCGAACACCCAAATTAGTCACACCGAAAAGGGAATTAAAATTCGCTGCGTGGAATGTACGAACAGGACATCACGTTGGTCAAAAGGAAATCATAGCAATGGAATTGTTGAAATGCAAAATATCAATTGCTGCGCTATCGGAACTACGGCTTACCGGATCCGGGATATTGACAATCGTCCCGCCAACAATCGACGAAACGATGATGCTTTACTATTCCGGTGGTGAGAAAAGAGAGGCCGGCGTCGGCTTTATGGTCGACCGACGGGCTGCCAGCAGCGTTATCGCATTCCAACCGATATCCGAGCGTTTGGCGGTTATAACCATCAGTGGAACGATCAAGACCCATATCATATCCGTTTATGCGCCAACCGAGACCAGCACGGACACGAACAAGGACGAATTTTACGATCAGCTTCAACAGACGCTGGATATGATACCTCAAACCGAATTAATAATTCTCGCGGGGGATTTCAATGCACATTCAGGAGTAGATCGAACCGGCTGGGAAGAAACCATGGGCAAATTCGGACACGGAGTAATTAATGACAACGGCTTACGCCTGCTTTCATTCGCATCGTCAAACAACTTGATCGTTGGCAACAGCATTTTCCGCCATCCACTCAAACACCAACTCACCTGGCGAAATCCATCCGGCAAAGACTCGGCGATGTTAGACTACGTTTTGATCAACACAAGATTCCGATCGACGCTTAAAGACGTACGTGCAATGCGTGGACCCGATTGCGGATCGGACCATTATCTTGTTCGAGCGAAATTGCAGATGCGATTGCAAAGAGCGAAGAAAACGGAGCCACCACCAGCCAAGAAAAATTGGGCGTGCCTACGGGACCCGGCCATCGGGCGAGAGTTTCAAATGGCATTATCCAACAAATTCGCGGCGCTCGCAATACCGGACGATATCGATGTAGAAGAAAGGCAATTGTCGGAGTCTATTGTGGAGTGTGCAATGGAGTTGTGTCCAACTATCCGTAAACGGACGCAGCCATGGATCTCGGACAGCTGTCTGGACCTCGTCGATCAGCGGAAGCGCATGAAACACGTCGACTTTGAGGAATACAGAAGATTGAACAAAGAAGTTCGGCAGAAAATGAAATTGGAACGAGAAGCGTACTGGAATAACGTTGCGGCCGACATGGAAAAAGCGGCGTCGAGGCACGAGTACCGGACGCTGTACCAGACAATCCGCCGGTTAGGCGGCAAAACAACATCAACAAACGACAACATCAAAAAATCGGATGGAACTTTTGTGACTTCGGCCCATGAACGCCTGGAGCGGTGGAGAGCATTCTTCCACCAGCTGTATAACCACGATCCGCCGCAAGGTCCAGCACCCGAACCACCGATTATCGAACAGCCGATGAATCAGTCTCTCGATACCGAACCAACAATTATCGAGGTGAAGACAGCAATAAAATCGCTGAAAAATGGAAAAGCGCCGGGAATAGACCAAGTAACCGCCGAGATGATCAAAGCTGGAGGTGATGTCTTATCACAACGACTTCATGTCCTCATAACACACATATGGCATTCGGATCGTGTCCCTTCGGTATGGAAGAAAGCGATCGTTGTCCCAATTTTGAAGAAAGGCGACAGTCGGGAATGCAAGAATTATCGCGGTATTAGCCTTCTTTCGATCGTCGGTAAAGTATTTACGAAAATAATACAATCGAGGCTACAGAAACATCGAGAGCAAACGAGCCGGGAGGAACAAGCGGGATTTAGACCACATCGAGGATGCATTGATCAAATATTCGCCCTCCGTCAGTTAATGGAAGAAAGAATCCGTTGCGGCAAACGAATTGTCGTCGTTTTCATCGATTTCAAATCCGCTTTCGATTGCATCGATTGGAACAGCTTGTGGAGAGTCTTGGTAACCGAACACGTGCCATTGAGAATCATCCAACTTCTCCAAGCGTCGTACGATGGCTCAACCAGCAGCGTTCGTATTCGAAACGACTTATCCGAGGAGTTCCCGATTCAGACGGGTGTCCGACAGGGAGACGTCGCTTCGCCACTTCTCTTCAACGTTGTGATCGACGCGATTATGCGTGAAGCATTCGATGGACGACTCGGAGTTCAATACGACGACAACAACTTCGTAACAGACTTAATGTTCGCCGACGATAGCGCTGTTTTCGCCGACACGGATGCCGAAGCAACGGACATCTTATACGATATTTCCCGCATCGCCCAATCATACGGGTTAAAAATCAATGCGGAAAAGACCAAAGTGCTCACAACGGATGGATCAAGAGCCAGTGTTCACCTCGATGGAACCCAAATCGAACAAGTTCCAAGGTTCAAATATTTGGGATCATTGGTTGAGGAAACGAAAGTAGCATCGACGGCCGACGTTCACAGCCGTATCGGCCAGGCAACAGCAACATTCGCCTCGCTCAAGTGGTGCATATGGAAA
The DNA here is from genome assembly GCA_949987705.1 of Thereva unica. Classification (NCBI taxonomy): domain Eukaryota; kingdom Metazoa; phylum Arthropoda; class Insecta; order Diptera; family Therevidae; genus Thereva; species Thereva unica. The sequence goes on from OX465281.1 coordinate 238,060,756, forward strand.
CGAGCAAATATCTCCATCAAAACAAAACTACGTCTTTACCGAACTTTGATTCTTCCGATTCTTCTTTATGGATCTGAAACGTGGACACTGCTCAAACCGGACGTTAAGAAGCTCGAGGTCTTCCAAATGCGATGTATGAGGCAGATCCTCCGTGTCTCACTCCGTGATCGCCTTCGAAACGAGGTTGTCAGACAAAGATGCGATCAGCAAACACTGATCGAAGAAGAAATGCAAAAACGTCGACTACGGTGGTTTGGACATGTTTGCCGAATGGATGATAACCGCTTGCCACGTAAACTTCTCTGGCGAGACCGTCCTGCAGACTGGAGAATACAGCGATCGGCACCGAAGAAAACCTGGTTGAAGAATATCGAGGGTGACTTAAAGAATCAACGATTATCAGTTACCGAGGCTCGAGACACCGCCAAAAACCGAGAAGAATGGAAGCGAATCGTGAATAGAGTTCGGGACCCAGCGGCACCGACAGCAGCGTATCCGTTGCGGGGACGTCCCGCTCGGACCGCCAGCTAACGGATCAAAGAAGAAGAAGAAAGAACTTCTTGTTGCATATGGAGCATATCGCAACATATTTACTAATTTCCTTCTTAAGTGTGAATCCTAATTCATTGAAGGAAGAATTTTTAGGTCTTCCGCCTGGCATATTTACAACGGCTTAATCGAAAAAAATTTCACAACTGCACTTCACTAAGAATAAAATCGTAATGAGAAGAAAGTCATGACAATAAAAATAATGACATAATGCAAGGCTGTCTACGTTGTCTACGTAAAAATGAATTGTATACGCTAAAACGAGTTGTCAACGAAATTGTCTACGCTAACACGAGTTGTCAACAACTTGTCTACGCTAAAACCAGTTGTCTACGCTAAAACGAGTTGTTTACGAGTTTTCTACTCCTAAACGTAGACAACTCAAGTCTACGCGTAAATGCCCATCACTGTTGAAATCTGAATCTTCTAAACCGAAAGAAAGTGGGGATTATAGTAGCAATCAACAAACAGAAAATAATTAAAATAACGATGGCAAAACACATTCAGTTCTAAAAAACATGTTAGGAAAAAATAAAGCAAAAATTCGCAAGTAGGACAAAAAAATATATGCAAGTTATGGATGACACCTCTTAGAAAACCCTTCATCGGGGTCTTAAGAGAAGTGTTTTAAAACTGGTGAGGTCAAACTTTAGTCGCATTTTTTTGCAAATTGTACCTTATTTCTTGGTACAATTAGCAGAAGTTGGTTACGAAGTCATCAATATCTCATTAAATCAACCCAGAACTCCACAAAATGAATTACAATGCGGTCAGTATACCCTAGCTTAGCTGCTTCCCATTTTTCTACCTGAGGTCAACCCTTTGTCACGCAGAGTATTTCAATTATTAAAGTGCATGGCTTTTTTGGGCTCTTTGAGTATTAATTCTGTTGGGCTGAGGGTTAGAAACCCGTTGCCATAAAAACACCATTGCTACGAATCAGCAAACAATGCCTCGGAACTCAATGGACAACACGACGACGACTTTTGCTTTTCGAACAAGGACACGAATCGGATCATGGAATGTGAGAATACTGCTTGCTGGATGAAGTCTTCAACGATATGAATCGATATAAAATCAAGATCATGGGACTTAGCAAGACCAGATGGCCCGATGCAGGGGAAACTTACTCATGGTAGGTAAAACTTACTTTTGTCACAAGAAGATACACAAAGAAACCTGGGTGTCCGCTCGATGGTAAAACTAAAAACCAGATAGATTATGTCGCAGTCAGCCGCAGACGGAGAACTATTCTGGAGGTTGTCAGAAGCTTTAGAGGAGCAGACACTGGAAGTGACCACCATTAGGTAATAACAACTATTTGCCTTAAAATCGCCGCAATCAAAAACGTGCAACACGATGCTAGAACCCGTAGACGGTTCTTCGACGGGACGCTTCTGCGAGAGAGCGTTAAAAAGTGAGAATTTGCTGGGAACGTGCAACAAATATTAAACCAGCAAACCGTTTCTGACGGCAAAATATTGAAAAGCTGTGGAGCACAACAAATTGCGCTATATTGACGGCTGCGAAAACGAGCATCAGCATCGGTTACGTCCAAAGAAACCAGCAACACTGGATCTCGGATACAACTTGAGGCCCCCATACAAGGTCAAATTGGATGTACATCGAAGTGCGGATGTACAACCAAAACTATTTATTGTGGGCCGGTCGGCCGATCAAAATACATTGGGCTTATGGGTTTGATGAAAATCTGGATGTACATCCAATTTGACCGTGTATTGGGGCCTTTGTTGGAAAAAATAGAACGCAGGAGGGCCATCAAAAATAACTTGAACTTTACAAGCGGCCCGGAAAGACGTGACCAACTTGAACGGGAGTGCAAAGAGAAGTGTCCGGCGTGATAAAAGGCAACATATAAATGAGTTCGAACAAAAAGCGAGAAAGGCGGCAAACACAGGCAACAGTAAAGTGCTGTACCAAATTACTACAAAGCTCTCGGGGCAGCACTCTACTAAAAAACATGCTGTAAAGATTGCGGAAGGAAAGTCGCTCTGCAGCGACGAGGAGCTACTCCAAAGATGGAGAGATTACTTCTTCGCCCCCTTGAATGGTTCACTTGCACAGGAGCCTCAGCAAAACAGCAACAATGCACAGCCAATAAGAATCACCACCCGGGCCCCATCCAAGACGGAAACAGTAACCGCAATTTATGCAATGGCCAATGGTAACGCAGCTGAAAAGATGGCATCCCGCCAAAATAGAATGGAGCACCTGTGCCTTTCCGGAGGATTGTACCGAAGGTATCATAGTCTAAATACCAAAAAAGGGAGACCTAACAAAATGTGACAATTGGAGAGGAATCTGTTTATTATCTAGGTACTGTGGGCAAAATTTTGAAAGACAGTAGACCGAACGATTAGAAGGCAGCAGGCCTGATTCAGGAAAGGCCGCGCATATATAGATCAGATTATACTTTGAGAATCATAGTGGAGCAGTCTACTGAATTCCGATCCCCCCTTTACCTTGCTTTCGTAGATTATGAGAAAGCGTTCGACTCGGTTAGTAGGAGCTTTATATGGCAGGTACTACGGCAAAGTGGGCTGCCTGATAAAATAATAGAATCGATAAAAGCCCTATACAACTTCCAAATGCAGAGTTCTTCACAATGGAAAATTATCCGACAGCTTTGAGGTAAGTTCAGGAGTACGACAAGGATGCCGCCTTTTGCCTTTACTATTTCTTATAGTAATAAACGACATCCTTGTCGGTGCTCTAGATAGTAGAACAGGCTGAATACAATGGGGTTTGCTAGACTAAGGATCTCGACTACGCGGAGGCCGCAACAACTGGGAGATTCTGGTCGGACCTGAGAGCTGTCGCGCAAAACAGAGTTTGCTGGAGGACAACTGTTTCCGCCCTATGTCCAATGAGGGATTAAAGGAGCATAAGGAAAGAAAATATTTTTGAGAACATAGAATATGTCATCCTCGTTACAGTGTCACCTTACTTCGCTGGTAATAAACATCCAAAACGCAAAACGATATTATTTTAATGTACATAGTTTCGCACGCTCTCCTTACTATTACCATAGATTTATAAAACTAAAATTCCTCCACCTTTACATGTGTCAATAAGAAAATAATTTTCATGGCTAATAACTTTCTAGCCAAAAAAAATTGAAGGTCACACTTAAGCAACAAATTTTCCTGAGTTTCCTCCTCGAAGATGAAAAAAAAAAAACTTCTTAAGAATAAAGTTTCTTTTAGATGTCATTTATTCTGTGATGACGAACAGTAATCTCTGAGTCTTTGTCAACAAAAATAGCATCTATATATCTAAAGTGAATGGGGAAAATATTGTGAGTGTGTGAATATAAGTCCATCTTAAGATTTATCATCAATTCGAGGACAAGAAAAGTAACGAAGTGATTAATGCCGAGACATATCGTGCTGGTATCTTTACATAAATCCCTTCCAGCAATTCCGGCAAATTGGCTGAACATTTTGCAAGATTTTTTCTTTTAAGAGTTTTGCGACTTACTTAAGGTGGTTGGTCAACCTTAAGCCTTGGCACAGATTTTGATTGACGTATATAATATGATTGTATATGTATATGCCTTGGACTATTTCGGCAACTTTCTCTTTGGTTTTTAGTTCAACAAATTTTTTGTATCATTTAGTCCTCCCAAAAATGGGTTCAAGAGCAAAGTTCTTCTGTGCTAATCTTTCGCCTTGTTTCCTTCATAGCGTTTATTATTTATTTACAAGCAATTTCTGATCTCTAGGGTACATTAAGGGCTGTTTTCAGAGCCCAAAAGCTTTACTATAAATTTTGCAATAACCGGGAAGGCGCGCAATAACCAGCACACAAACAGAAGTGTGTCCTGTCTCCATTCAGGGAAATTTCAATTTCGACCCCATTGTGTTCTGATTCCATCAATAATTGAGTCGTCTTTAATTTGCCTCGGCTTAATCGTTCTATTAACATCAGCTAGGTAGAGGCACCTTCACCTTAAGCCATTGGTAGAGGTTGTTGAGGATATTAGAACCCTTTCGCTACCCATCCTGTGTTCCGCCTAGAAATTTCGAATGCCATGACTTTAATAAATTTCCTGGGGAATCTTGGGCTAAAGTATTCCATTAATTCCAAGAATTTTATCTTTTGCAAGTTAGATTTAAGGAAAGTACACAGTCCTGTAAGGTGTCCGGGTAAGTCTAGCACAATATGAAAATTGTAAAATAGAAACATCAAACGATCGGAATGTTTTTGTGAATGGAATTTTCCAGGAGATGATGAATGCTTGAACAAAATATATAAAGCATAAAGTTACGAAAAAAATGTAAACAAACTAAGAAAGAATCAAAACATTTTTCAAAAATCATTTCCGAATTGCTGTGTTGTATATTTCCTAGAAATGGCACAGCGAATGGAACTCCTGGCTCAAGGCAATTGCTTTAAATTTTCCAAGGATATTATTATTGTGCTTCTTCAGCAAGGAAGCGACTTCACTTTAAATCTCTGCCGCGATGTCTTTTCGTCCTTGTAACGATGCCATGCCGGGAATTGTGATTCACCAGGGAGGCAATTTACATTAATAATTTCGGTTTTATTGGAAAAAATAATGGCCTTTATTTTGTATAATATGAGCAGAACAGCCATTTATTATACTACATATAAGTACATCGCCCTTGTGTGTTCGTTCATTTTATGGTGAAAGCAACAATTTAGTCGCATCCACGCTAAAACCATCATCAAATATATTCTGATCACCAATCAAGAAGAATATGGCTAATCCATAATGCGGTATATCTATGCCGAGCCTTTTGATACATATTATTCATGAATTTGTACTGAAAGTGCCGCATCAAGTGTGTCAATTACAATTTGTATTTCAACTATTTACCTTCATTATTGCACGTTTTACGTTTATGTGTGTGTCAATTTGGGTAATCTCATGTAAATTGACGGGATTTTATCGACAATTTATACATTTCCGAGGTATTTGAGATTAAGGTCATGGGGGAAAACGGTGTAAAATGAATCAAGTATTTACATGCGATTGTAAACAGATCCCAATTATACTTAGTGAATGTAATCCTTTGACATTATCAGATTTTCAACGAAATAACTGTTGGGTTTTGTATAAACATAGTCACAGATTTGCAGTATGGTATGCTTTTTTGTAATACGACACGTTGGTGATAGCTTATTATATTCGGTGCAAATAACTGTTCCAACGAAAGAGATTACCTTACCATTGTACAGCTTTGATGTACAGCTTAATGAATTCGCCGAAATGTACCTCGATAAAAGTCGAACAATTTCCATAATGGCTGCCAATTAGTCAATTAATCTACATCCTGCACAGCTTTACAATTCCACGAATGAAATAAAGCTATTAAACAATATACTTTTAACTGCTGAGATATAGTTTATGTTCTAATTCCGACTAAACGTTGCGTAGCTAACTAGGTATGTTTGGATGGGAAGATTAGGCCGGCCGTGCACTAGTAACTAATTTCAAGCAACTTTCTAATCAGAATAAAATATATAGTTTAAAAAAACCAAAAAATACGCTTTTAATTTAAAATGAACTAAAAAGTAAAAAATAATGTTTAATGTAAAATTTTTATTGCTCCAGCCAGTATATGGGAACAACCTACGTTTCGAAATGTAAAAAAGCGTGGGGCTCCTTACCTATTTCCTTATTTTATTAACATTGGAACTTTTCGTTAGCGCCCCACGCTTTTTTACATTTCGAAACGTAGGTTGTTCCCATATACTGGCTGGAGCAATAAAAATTTTACATTAAAAATTATTTTTTACTTTTTAGTTCACTTTAAATTAAAAGCGTATTTTTTGGTTTTTTTAAACTATATATTTTATTTTCTACTTTTTAGTCTATTATATGGCTTCTACCATTTTCTTGTCACCACCACGTCATCTTGATTTTTTTACAAAATAGTCAGATTACATTGTCATCCAAACTAAACGTGTGTGCAAAATTTCAGCTCAATCGGAAACCGGGAAGTGGGTTAAATTTAACTTACAAGATTTTATTGCATAGTTACAAGTGCAGCTAATTAACACATATCCATTTTGAATTTAGAATTACGCTACACAGCTAATAGTATTGTATTTGGCATACCCATCCATTTGGTACCCATATCGGGGGTCGGGGAGCACAATTGCAAAATTCGGCCGTCAGCTTAATCGGAAACCGGGAAGTGGGTCAAATTTAACTTACAAGATTTTATTACATAGTTACAAGTGAAGCTAATAAAAGCGGATTAAAAATAGAACACATTGAAGTAAACGTAAGTCCGCGCACAGGTGATTTTTTAGTTGCGGCAACTAAATAAATCCAACACGTTCTATTTTAATGGCGAGTGAGATTTTACGTTGACTCAACTCTAATCGCCGATAACAAAAGTTACTAGTGCGTGGGATTCCGTCTTAAGCGGCCTACAGACGACAAACTTGGTTGACAACAAAGTTGGCATCATGAAATGCACAGACACACCAACTTGATTGTCAACATCCGTGCAAACATCAACGAAGTGCACCGTTCAAATTACTTTTTCAAATGATTTTCGCTGGATAAGTTCTCAATACCGCTACAGACATACAACATGGTTGCCAACTTCTACGAAAAATTAAAAATTTTTGATTTCATTCCAACCGTCGACAAACTTCAATTTGAAGTTGTTAACCAACCTACACACTTTAAATTTTGACACCAACACCAAATGTTGCCAACTTTATTTGCAACCAAGTTTGTCGTGTGTAGGCTGCTTTAGCTAACAGATTGGCGCGGCGCGGACAATTTAACGGAATTTAACAGACGATGGAATTGAAATTAACGAATACGGTTTAAAGCGATGGTTGTCTCAGTCGTGGTACTGCTCGGAAAATGGGTGTCCATGAGTGGTGTCAGGGATTCTCTGCTTAAGTCTGTCCAATCGCTGTTTTCATTGTGTAAGTAACTAAGCATTATAGCCGCTTTAGTTATTATTTTACGTAGCCTTGAGGCTTCCGATGTGGACTCGATATTGCTGCAAGAGGCAGCCCAGGAAGTACGTTTGGCCTTCCTTATTGCCATTTTGTATCTATTCAGCTTCGACTTATAGCAGCCCCAGGAGGTTACGCTGTTGGTGCGTCTAGCTGAATTAAATTCCTTTCTCAACTATTTGCGGAGTGTTTCAAGTTCTGGAGACCACCATGGGGGTTTGGAAGCCTCTTTATGCAGCCTGTTCGGTCAAGCTTTATTTATAGCATTGGAGCATAGTTCTGTAAAAATGTCCACAATGCTGTCGAGTTGTTCCCGGTTTTTGGGAATACCGAGGTGGTTGCAAGTAAGTTGTTTATTGTTTGTAACACTTGAATTTTTGTAAGAAGAGGTCGATTGAAACAACTTTCGTGGTACTACCCCAGGGTGGCTTAGGGGCAAGGTTCTTTGTGATTAGTCTGGTATAGTAACTCCAATTTGTCTTTTCTAGGTTTTTTAATTTGGACGGGGTGGTTCAGCTAGAGTCTTGCAGATGGAACTCTATAAACCTGTGGTCTGAGAAAGAGTCTTCCTTCAAGACCTTCCAAGCCAGTATTTGATCAGAGTGACAGTCCGAGACCAGGGTGATGTCCAGAACTTCCTCTGTTTTTGGTAACAATGGTGTGGTCATTTCCCTTGTTGCAGATTGCAAGCCTGATGCCTAATAGGTAATTAAAAATAACTTCACCTCGGTCATTGGTATGATGCTGCCCCATTGTGTGTGGTGTGCATTTGCATCGCCTCCCATAACCAGGGCTGAGGGGCGGATTCACTTTTTTCCGCCCTAGGCCAACTCGATCATTTGATAAAAAATGTTAATAAAATAAAATTTCAAATATAGGACCCAGTTCAAAAATTTGGCATTCCAATAAAAACTCAATTCGTCGAGCAATTAATTTTTAATAATTAATTATTATTATCGCATATCACATACAATCACAAATTCTTTGGTTACATATTTGCTTATCAAATTAGTTAAATTTAATGAGTAACAGTTTTGCTGTATTACAAGGGCTTATGACGAGATTTTTGTAAAGCGAACTCGTCAATGATGGAGTCTAAATCTAAAGTTTGCAACGTTTCTTTTTCGATACGTAATATCGCCAAATTGTTGAATCTTTTTTCTGACATTGTGGAACGTAGATAAGGTTTTCTCCGCTTTAAACAAGACAAAGATCGCTCAGCAGTGCAATTAGTCGTGTACATTCGAGGTGCGATGTCGACATTCGAATAAATTCCATGAAAATCATTTTCTCTGATCCAATGACACAAATGGAAGTTTTCGATTTCAAGTTCTGATCTAGTGCTGCAAGATGCGATTTCAAGTATAGTAACTCAGAAAGTAAATTTTCCTCTAGATCGTTTGGAAATGAAGAAACTAGTTTTTCCGCTGCAACCTCTAGTTCAATTGAAGACAAACTTTCGAACTGAATAATCGCTTTAAAATTCTCGTCGATTGCTACATATGCCACTCGTCTCATGTGCAGATCGAAAATTAGTTTTCACTAATGAGTTCAGTTCTTTTTCTTCTCGCAATTTTGCATACTGACTGCCGCTTAATCGCATTCTACCAACACTCATTGTATCCGGCTAATATACTGGGGCTGGATGTTTTTAATTGAAGCTTACTTGCATGTAAACACAGAACTGTAGGTTATGTCATAGGTTTTGCGCCAAGAGCGCCGCTGATTGGTCTATATAGATAATAAATTCTGGCGTCAAATGTATTGTAATACGTCAGTGTTGAAAATGAAAAAAAAAAAAAAAACTATTTACATCACAGAGATTAAAAAGTATTTTTTCATTCACCTAAAAAAATTTATTCCAAATTTTTGCCGCCTTTCAAAATTTGCCGCCCCAGGCCAGTGCCTGCTGTGCCTGTGCGTTAATCCGCCCCTGGCTGTGGTAGCATCGGTGTAGCTTACCAGGTCCTGAAAGGTCTATCTTCGTGGGCTAGATAAAAAGAGGCCAACCTGAGTTTTTTTCTGTTCTAACTCTAGGTCACTACCGTAAAGTCTCCGTCACTAAATTGAAGGAGAAGAAAGATGTTAACATCGTTTTTTTAGCAGATTACCTGTTCTGGGTTTTCCCGTGCCTTTGGTGTAAAAGAGATTAAATTTGGACTTCCTTAAGCCACAGATCCTGTCACCAGCGATCCATGGCTCTTGGACTAGGGCAACATCGGCTTCGCAAAGCAAAAGAGCGGCAGACGCCACTTTACAATGATGAAGGTTTATTTGTATCACTTTCATAATTTTGTTGGTTTTTTTACCTCGGCGATGGTCACCTCCGCTTCTTCGTCGCTGGAGATGTCCTAATCGAAGTCCGAGCTAGGGAGTGGGTGCATGTTACTCATGTCTTTGCCCAGCTTCTACTGCTTTGAGTCGGGCACCGGAGTTAACCTCTCCGATTCTAGCTATAGCAGCCTTGTACAGCTCTGCGGGTCTGGTGTTGTCTCAGGCTGTCGGCTTTAAACTTCCTTGATACCATCCGGCATCAAGGCATGAAGAAGGAGGTACAACTCTTGGATGAAGCTTGTTATGACAAGCTTAGCCAAATCAATATTGGATTTTGGTAAAATCCTCCATCGACACTTGGTCCTCCCCGATCGGGTTGGTAGCTAAACGAAGGATTCTTGGTGGTGTTCTTGGTGACCTGCCTTTGCCGGGTCTGGTTTTTTTGTTAGGTCTTTGGCCCTTCTGCAGACTATTTGCTGCCTTGATCCCGCGCAGCGGGAAGACTTTTCTGAAGACTTTTTTCGAAAAAGGGAGCTTGTGGATTCCCATGGTTTAGGTGGGCTCGGGAGTGCCGTAGCCCTTTTTTCCTCGGGATTTGAAGCCCCTTCCGGTTTTGGTTAAAGGGAACCGGACCCCTTTTTTGTTTTTGTTTAAACATAATTATTATTTATTACTTTCACGAGTAACGAGGAAACGAGGTCCACCCGGGCAGATATCCGCAGTGCCCGAATAAGGCTAATTAGATCCGGAGATCACCAGGTATCCGTAGCACATCCTTCACGATTGAGCTATTTTTACTGGGTTCTCAGCCTCATCGGCATGGTTGCCATTACACCTTGATCAGGCCCAGAGGAGAGACAGAGAGGAGAACTAGGTTGGGTGACGACTGTCTGCTACGTTCGAGAACGCAATGCCCAAGGTGAACCAGCATGATGGACATATCACGAGCCAGTAGCTATCAGTGTTAAATATTATATGTTGTTGGAGCTGACATGCGGAACGCAATTGCAGTAAGCATTCAAGAGATGCAAGTTCCTCCTCCAGCCAGCCGCATTGGCTACAATATACAAATCCTACATTCGGCCGCGCCTCGAATACAACTCGCATATCTGGGCAGGCGCCCCAAAAACCACCTTGGCTTGTCTCGACAAGGTGCAAAATCGTGCCCTCAAACTCATTGGTGATGGCCGCTTTCGCGCCTCCATAGACACCTTGAGCCACCGTAGGAATGTAGCAGCCCTCTCCATACTTTATCGCTATTACCATAGCGACTGTTCCACCGAAATTCAGGACCTCCTGCCTGCACGGCAATACTTTTCCCGCAACACAAGACTAGCCCGTTCGGCTCACCCCCATACCCTACAGCCCCCTCGTTCACGCACAATACGGTTTAGAAGTTCGTTTATGAATAGAACAACTCGACTGTGAAATAATCTCCCGCAGTCAGTATTTCCGAACTCGTACAACACCTTAGAGTTCAAACGTGAGGTCCATCGTCATTTTCTTCTACACCCTCCAGACCCCCTCTAACCTTTCCTATTCTCCTCTATTCTTCAAACCAAGTTTACTACTAGACATTGCACCATGAACGGAACGACATGACGGACTGGTAGTACAAAGGGTTACAACTAAGCTTGGTTTTTTCATATAAAAAAAAAAAGCAGAAGGAAACTGCAGAAGGCAGAAGGAAACTGCAGAGTATGTTTCATGTTCCACGGTAATTTTGTTTCTTCGCCTTTTTTTTTTCTTTTTATGTGATAGTCTAAGCTCAGGTGTCACCCTTTGTACTACTAGTACGTCATGTCGTTTATGTCATGGTGCAATGTTCAGTAGTAAGCTTAGCTCGAAAGATAGAGAGAAGGACATAATAGGTTAGGGGGGTCAAGGGGGTGTTGTTTGGCTGTCATTTGTGTGTTTATAATTATTGTCAGTTATGGATAGTAGGTTTCGCCGCAACAAAATATTTTAACATTTCGATATAGACGACCAAATTAATTGGCAAACAATTATCACGAGCGACGAAGCATATTTCGATTAGGCCGGCTTTATTAATAAACCGAATAGCCACTATTGGGGCATTGAAAATTTTCAATCGATACGCAAACTTACACTATCCTAGATTAACTATATGGTGATTGATTTAGGACGGTGGAGTCATAGAATCATTTTTCGAGGATGATAGAGGCAATGATGTAAAAGCCTACATTGAAAGGAAATCAAAAGTCCTCCTCATGTTTTCAAGTATTTCCCTCAAGTTATTTTATTGAATTTGAAAAATATTCTTTCAGGTGCCTTTGTAAATTCCGTGCCTTTTGTAGATTATGATTGTTCTTCGTTTTTTATGTATTCATATTTATAACCACGGCTTAGTAATGCCTCAGTTGCCTCCCGTTTCTTGACTGCACCAACTTCAGACAAACCAACCCCGGTGTCAATTAAATAATCTTCAATTTATTTCATCCTCATCTTCAAAAATGAAATTGGCCACATTTTCTGTTATTTTATTGTGAACAGCAAGTTCTAAAATAAAAAAATCACCTCAATATGCACAATCGTACGTAGACCCCCAATCACAATCAATAATACTACAACGAAGTCCAAAGCGCGAAGGTCTATCTGGAAAAGTTTTCATCCCGCTGTTGACTGCGGCAGTAGTATCCTCTGAAGGCAGATTGTATTCATCGCAGGACCCAACTTTCGCACGGACTGAAAAAGCCGCAAAGATTCATAAAGAATCACCAATTTGCCGGTACTTTCAAAAGTTCCAGGTTTCAACAATTTGAGAAGAAAGGGCAGCCGACTTAAGGTGAAACTTTTTTACTCTCCTTAATTTATAAGAATTGCCGGGACCAAAAGGAAATCTCGGTAAGCCACAATGAGTTTTCGGAGCCAAAAAGGTACTCAAAGTACAGAAAAGATTTTATCCTGCATTATTTCTTTTGGCTTGTTTTTTTTTCCTTTATCCAGAATAATAAATATTAGTTGGGAAAACTCGAGGAGGATTTCATTTTTAAATACACCGCGATTCCCTTTTATTTCACTAGGATTTAAGTTGAGGATTCTGATATTTATAAAAAAAATCACTTAGCGGCAGACCACTTAATGTGGCGATATTCAATTCGATTATGTTGGTTGGAAAAATCGAGTTCGATAAAGAAAATGGAGAAGGATAAAGTAGATTGATTTAAACAAAAAAAAAAAGAGATGATCTTGAAAATCGGTTTGCGGCTATCAAATTGATTTTAGGTGAATGAAGCCCTTGTGGAGGAACCTCTATCGTCCAATCAGGTATATAGGATATTTAAACCTGAAGTCAAGTAAATACTCTATCGTTTTGTTAAAGTTAGAGAATAAATTTCGAAATAAACAAAAGGCCTGGCAGGCAAGTAGCATAGTGAACCTATGACAAAATAAGTAGACTGCCAACAAAGTGGTATAATGGGATAATGGGAAGGTCGTATAATTAAACAGGCGGGGAAGATAACTGATCCAGCTCCGTGATGTAATGTCGAAAGTTTGTCACGCGGGGAGAATGGAGAATAAGCAAGTGGTGAGTCTAACGACGACCCAGCGGGAAATAAAGTTCTCCAATAGCGATTTTTGAGCAATACTTAAAAGCTTGCATCGCTCCCGTTCCTATAATACTCCATATACTTTAGCACTGTATGTCATTGAAAGGAAGCATACTTTTTATGCTCCTTCAAAAGCATCCAAGGAGCATGCTAAAAGCGCTGTTTAAAAAAGACCTATTCATGGACGCCTGTGGATATGAAATTCGGTATCGAAAAGATTTTATTTTGTTCATCTTTTGCAATTGCCTTTTATTTACCTAGTGCGACGTGGATTTACCAAAACAGTCCCCCAACTAAATTCTAACCCCGTCCAAAGTATCGAACGATATCCGGTCCATTGTCATGGTAATGTCACCCTTTAAGGCACGAACAGATTGGCGCTAATCGTCAAGATAATGGCCCGTTTTCTTGGTTCTATAAAATTTATAAAAACCCCAGTAATGCTCCCGGGAGCATATTTAACACCGCTGAAAATAAGCACCCCTGAGCAGCGCTCCCAATTTTGCTTGAGGGGGGGGGGGGGTAGAGGTGATAACCCAAGCGATAAGAAGCAGCTTTACGGCAGAAACGGGTGCACTTTCTGACGCACCTTTTTTTAACGAGGGAGTGGTGAGGAATCTGCCATCGGTGTACGAAGGAATATGTGCGACCGCTTGTCTAAGCTTCCACACCTCTTGAATGTCTTTCTCATCTACGTCTATTCAAGACAGGCTCTCTGTATTCTTATTCACTCGTGGGAACAGGCTCTGTACGATGTTTTGCAGCATCGCAGGCCAGGGGCCGGTTCGTGTATGTCGAAAACGAAAATTTTTTTTCGTCTCGGGTTCGCGTAAGTCGAAAAAATTGAAAATTTTCGTCTGAAGCCGACGAAAGGCACTCGAAAGCTCTTGGGTTATCGAGTTTTTGCATTAGGACACGAACAATTTTCTTTCGACCTACGCGAACGCTAAAATTTTTGCCAACAAAATTTTTCGACTTCCAATTTTTTTCGACCGACTATCGTCGTTCGCTATACACGAACCCGGCCCTGGTAATCGTTGGGCGGCTTACTCTTAATCGAATACATCACTACCTTGTACGCACCACATGGATTACTATGCGCTTCATTACACAGGCTCTTAAATGCTCCGCTTAACTCTTCGGAATGGCATTCTACGCCCTCTTCTTGCCACCTGATATTCCATAAAATTTTCCATTAAGACCTTGTCGCGATCCGCTCGTTGCCGCTTCACTAGCAACACCTTCTTTTCCTTAGACGACTGATTTGTACGTTCCCCAATTTCGTCGTTCCACCAGAAGCGTAAGCCGTTGTCGTTAATTACTCCGTGTCCGAATTTGCCCATCGTTCCTTCCCAGCCGGTTCGATCTCTTCCTAAATGGGCATTGAAGTCCCCCGCGAGAATTATTAATTCGGTTCGAGGTATTTAATCCTGCGTCTGTTGAAGTGGATTGTAAAATTCATCTTTGTTGGCGGCCGGGCTGGTCTCGGTTGGTGCATAAACGGGTACGATATGGGTCCACCGATTGTTATAACCGCCAAACGCTGGTTGGAATGCTATAACGCTGCTGGCAGCCCATCGATCGGCCATAAACCCGACGCCGGCTTTTCGTCTCTCACCACCGGAGAAGTAAAGCGTCATCGTTTCGTCGATTTTTGGCGGAACGATCGTCAATATCCCGGATCCGGTAAGTCGTAGTTCCGATAGCGCAGCAACTGATATTTATCCTTACTTAAGTAATTTGGTTGCTGTTAAAAACAAGCGACTACAAGGAAAACTGTTTCCCCTTTCAAGGGAGCAGAGTCTGTTTCCAATAGTAAAGTGACTCTTTCTTGGTTAAGAATCATCTTTGTTGAATGTCCTACAGGACTAGAAGGTACAAGTTAGTAAATTTATTATTCTTATACAGTAAATTGTTTTCGTTCTTCTGAGACAGCTACCATAAGCTAACGACGTAGTTATTTGAACATGTGCTTCATTTTCTTTTGGTTCATTCGTGCATCATATTACTGCCCCACTTTTCATGCAAACGCCAGTTAAGGGATTCGTGTAAATTTCTCTACTTATAACAATTTTAAACAAAGATTGCAGACAAAACTTGAAAATTGATTGTCTAACCTACCGTAAAAATCAATCCTTCACAATAGCAACTGTTACTGCCTCCACAACACTGTACTAAACCCGCCCAATTCATAAACATGTAGAGGAACAAAACATTCAAAAATTCGCATAAAATATGGGCATATTTTTTATAACTTTGTGCCCTAGCGAAAATTCACATTTTAATATTGTATATAAATCTCCATTATTCGTAAGAGCACAAAGAAAGTTGGAAACAGCAACTCTGCACCAGACACTTACAT
This sequence comes from Thereva unica, assembly GCA_949987705.1. Taxonomy (NCBI): domain Eukaryota; kingdom Metazoa; phylum Arthropoda; class Insecta; order Diptera; family Therevidae; genus Thereva; species Thereva unica. The sequence continues at coordinate 238,076,485 of OX465281.1, forward strand.
ATGATGATAATATTCCAGCATGCTGAACAGGAGCCAATTCTAAATCCTGAAACGACAAGGAATTTCCCCAAGATATCCTGAAAGTGGTAGAACAAGTGCCCGTAAAAATTCAAATAAATTCAGGGGGAATTTCCTTAACTCCTTACTGGGAATCGGAGACGGAGTTAAAGGAAACGAAAAGATTCCGCCTTTTATTATTTCGAATGGATTATTATGCAAATAGTAATGAAAATTTATTTCCTTTTTGGTACGCGAGGGTAACTATTGATGTGGGTGTGCTGCGCATGTGGGCGGAAGAATTCAGAATCAATTATGTTAGAAAGATTGGGTAGTTAATGTTTACCCTGCACTAAAACTACATGGATCTGTTTTATTAGAGCATTTAAGGAAGCTGGAATGGATTCTATTATCTTCAAGGCTGGTGTCGTATTTGTGGCCTTTCGCCGAGCAGTTATTTTTTAAATTCATTGCAGATTGGCAATAAAACCATTGTTTAGGACAATCTGCTAATAAAACCAAAGTTTGGATCGTTTGGACAGGAATATTTTAATTCCAAGGCTGTAGCGACATTCATTTGATGTATCTTATAAGTACAGTAAAACACCGATTATTCGAATCAATATTCGGGGCCATAGTAAAAATTTTAGATTCAAGAACTAAGATATGATTTTATTTTTATATACATTTTTCAGTAGATAGCATCGAGAAGAGTCCCAGTGGCGCTATTCAGGGGAGTTTATTTTGAGCGTTGCAAATTATGCTCCCAAAGGAACGAGCAAACTGATAATTATCTTAATGACCATAAATCGTGCCACTAGCATAATCAGCAGACCGGTTCTCGTTCGATTACAGAAGTTAAGCAGCATTGTACTGTGGTTAGTACTTAGCATGGGGACCACTTGAAAAACTGACACTCGCGCTTGGAAAAAGACGAAAAAGCAGTTGCAAAAGGTGAACAAATAGAAGCTTATTCACATATCCACGGGAGTCCATGAATGTTATTTATTAAAAAGCTTTTAGGTCCTAGAACGCTTTCAAAGAACATAAATCGGTATGCTCCCCTGCAATGACACGAAATGTTTAAAAGTATAAGGAACTGGTATGCGAACAGGAGAGCTGCAGGCTATTTAAGGAGTGCTCAAACATGGCTATTGGAGCACTTCATTTCCCGCTGAGGTGGAAAAAAGGCGAAAATGCAGATCCCATCACAGTAAAACCTTGAACGCTCTTATGAAACTCTTTGCTACCCACAGCCCTACTCTGCAAATGGAAACCGATGAACAGCAACCTTACTCTCCTACTACTTTCTCATGTTCCGTGCTTACTTATTACAGCCTTTATCGGTCAGTTTCGGGACTCACTTCATTTCAGGAGGCATAATATTCCATCAAGAATGACTCCCGTTGATTCTTCTGGTTATTTCATCAGGTCAGCTGGGCTCAATTAAACTCCTCAACCATATTGGCGTGAAGCCCCGATATAAACCCTTTGGTTTTGGCCTCAAATGAGTATTTTGTCAATAATAATAATAGAAATTGACAAGTACCATTCTGGCAGAGATAACAAAATCGTTGCAGACTAATAAATCTACATCAAACTGTCCGAAGTTGCGAAGTTGTATTTCTCCTTCAAACAGGTTACTCCGTCGATGATGACCCTTGACTTTTCGTAGGGAACTCCAATCGTGTGAGTATCTTAATTTTCGCGTTCTGCCCAAACCAACATAGCTTCCTCTGTCTAATCTCTAATAAAACTGAAAACCTCCCCCTTTCTATTTCAGGGGACGGCCCGAAACTAATGCTAGGCCTATCTCTTAACATCTCGAGCAAAAATTAATAAATGGCCATGCAACGGCCGAACATAGGCCGCTTGGATTTTTAAGAGGCATATGATGGCCGTAATGTAATTAACTATTTTTAATGGGAACACATGCGGCCTCACGACGGCCAAACTTGAGCAAAGGATTTAAATAGCCATGTACTGATCTGTACAAACGTGCATACGATGGGAAATTTGAGCAAAAAAAGAATCTGCACCAAAAGTATATTTGAATGTGTTTTATGGGAACTTATGAATGTACAATGGTCCTATCGATTTATCCTACTTAATCGATGCACAAGAGAAACGAGCTCGCCAGAAGCCAGTAAAATTCATACCACTGGATACATTCATGGATGGCAGCGCTGGTGGGTAGTCAGGAAAACCTTCCCCACCTTCCAAACTGCTATTTGGTGTTACCTGAAAAGGGAAGGAGGTAGGCCACTTTATTGTGAATCGGAAGATCGGCCGACAGCGTGCAGAACAGCATGTGGAGCTCCGCAAGGATCTGTCCTGAGCTCCCTCCTGTGGATCACAATGTATTAACATATGTTGAGGCTACGCCTCCTAAAAGGATGTGCTCGTATGACGATACCTCGATCTGATTGAATATCGCGTGAGCAATGTGATTTGTGAGAGTAAATGGGACGAATTTGTTCAAGGTTAGTGGACCCCCAGAGTTATCCCAACGATGGGCCACGAGGAGCTTGAGCAAGTGAATTACGTCCTGAAATAGTTCTTGAATGGATGTGGAGGCTGTAGAATGTACCTCCATCGTTTCGATTTACCGCTGCGCCCGGCATTCTCTGGTATCTAGGGTATCGCAGAGCACGTCTTTTTTTATTGTTTGAGATATTGGCGAATATAGGACGCTACTAACACCGAAAAACATTTTAGGGCACATGATGAGGAACGAGGATGGATGGAGGGGAGTGAAACGAAGTTGGAAGTAGCCGAAGCCGAAATGAAGAGAGGAAGACAAAGAACCGACAGGAGTATCAGCAGCTATATAAAGGCAGATCCACTGCCGCGAGACTGCGCTTAAAAAGTCAGTCACGCAAGAAGAGTGGAAGACCAGGAGATGTTTTAGTGGATTCAAGCCCCACATAAAAGGCGTGCAAGAGCGTGTCCACATAATCAGCATGCAGGAGCGTGTTGGTAGGCATGAGTAGCTTACGAAATTAACTGGGCGATGTACTTACAAATAGAGTCATTGTACAATGTGAAAAATAAAAAGATCATGTCCCTCGGCTACTCTTAAATTTCGGGTGTGTATTTTACCCACCCGGGATTTTCCGGGTGCGTACTGCTACCCACCAAACCCACATTATTCACTGACTATGCAAGCTATGCGTTATAAACTTGAAAGAATAAGAAATATACAAGCACCTTGTACCACTTGGGCAACACACAGAGCGCCGTAGTTAACGTCAGTACTACTGAAACACAAATCCCAGTAAGTGGATTGAAAGAAGCGAATAAGCCCGACTCAGTTGACTTTCCCAAAATACCAGATAGCTTATCTGTAGTAGTTCTGTATTGGTAGATAGTATTTTAATGTGTGTTGGTGTGCACAGGCAATATTCGGTAGGCGCTTTGTTCCTTTGACTTTCTGACCGACCGGATTTAATTATTCAAAACAAGATGGTTTTTAGAAGATTGCAGCGTCCAACCACTATATACTAAAGCTCTCTTTCGTTCACCTTCCCTTTCGGTTGTTTTATTACCCAACCAAACAAGTCCTAACTGAACGATTAATAACATTTTCGAACGATACTAAATCGCGCTTTCAATGTTCATCCTGCCTACATCTCCAGATTAAGATAAACTAACAAACTTACCTCAAGGCATTTATAATTCTGACGAAATAGAGCGTAATAGATTATTCCGTAATTTGATATGCACATCAAATTAATTAATTTGAGGTTTTCCGCCTAGAATTTGAGCTGTTACTAATTAACGTTTCTAACACCACCGAAATCCTCTAAGATTAATTTCATGGTGAAACCGCGTAATATTCGAGAAATCTGCTGAGAGAGATAGAGATAAGCCATCAACGGTGAGGTGAGTGCTACTAAATGGAAATTTAATCAAAAAACAAACATCAGCTGCGCAGTTAATCAAAATCAATCTCAGCCGTCTTGCGATTAATGTTGGCCCTTACATGCCTGAATTATCGGTAAACAAAGTCATCCCTAATAGCATTACCGTTTTCTTTATTGTGCTTTATATATCTATCGTTTTGTGAAATTACCTTCAATTACAATTTAGATAAATTTTGGTGATTTCATACTCACCTTAATACCCAACGCCCGCATCCCATAAATAGGTAATCGCCCAAATGTACGCATCCAAATTTCGGTATAGCACCTCCTGGTGTGGAAAATTAAGTCCTGGAAGGTCGGGGCCTCATTGTCCCTATTAATCACACTTTGGATATAATAAAATGAGAAACAGAAAGGAATCTTCGGAATGAACTTGAATGACGTGGAAAAAATGAATTCTTCATTCCTGACAACATCTTCTACATTTATCAGAATTACTGACACAAATCCAGGAAACGTTCCATTTTAAGGATTTCCCACAGGACATGAAAATGTTCTTATCGCAGCCATGAGAGACTCAGACAGCCAAAAAACGAAGCTAAAAAACCAACAAAAAAATAAAAATAAACAAGCGCCAGAGAGGGAGCAGGGAGTAAAGAAATTTTCCGCAAGGATCACGAAAAAGGGATATCGAATATTTTTAAGGATACCGAGTAGCAGAGTAATAGTCACCTCGAACTTGAGAAATCTTACAAGATTTTATGGCAGAGACCTTTTTATAGGTTCCTAGATATTTTCTTAGTCGTTTTCGTCCTTAAAACCGATGAAGCTATGTGCAAGGCAAAATTTATTTCCATGCAATAAAGTCCCTGAAATACATGAGTGGAAAATGTTGTTCGTGTTGCCATATTTTTTTTTTTTTCGTTTTTGGTTTTGATTTATTTTACGCACTGCGTATTATTTGTTTGTTGTATGGTCGTTTTATAGTCAAAGATTTTTATCAGAAGGAATTTGGCATTTTTCTTCTAAAACCGTAAAAATCCCTGCGATAGGAAAACCAATAAAGAAAATACAAAAGTGATTTATGATCAGGCTTGTGACATTGGCAAATCTGTGTTATAAACCGTCTTTATAAATTTTTCTTTTCTTACTTTTGTATTAGGGATTTTGCACCTTTGTATAGTGATTGTAGAATTTTGTCAACATGATATTAACATGGGTAAAATTGGTGGTAAACCATTGAATGTCGCAAAAAGGTAGCCCTCAAATTTCATGGTTAATTAGCTTCTTGTAAGTCGAAACCATGTGATTTGGGAGTTCAAATTTGGTAAGAGGATTAACGCGATGCTTTGTGCTTCGTTCCGGAAGTGTGATACACTGTTTGAAGGTACGATATGGGTGATTGTCATGAAATGGGGGTAGTGGCTGGCTGGCCGTTGTTCTCTAGCTACAACGCCTCAAACAAATTTTTTCTGGGGTGAAAATCTCCATCCAGTAATAAAACATTCTCTCCTTCATCGCCTCCCGCGGCAAGCACTCTTGAACAAAATGGCGGCCCTTCGACCACCGAAAATGTCGCCTCCGTAACCTGTCCATTTTCCGCTTTTACGTCACGGCACTACGTTTACGGAAAAACAGTGCATTATTGCCGCGCGCCTAGGGTCTCAAACGACAGCAGCAGTGTTCCGAAACTGATCACCGGTATGTATTACGCGGGCGGATACCTGCTTAGTTAGATGTCAGTGTTTACATTCTGACTGTTGTTTGTTGCAAATTTCAATAAAAACTATAAGAATAGCGCACACGCAACGACAAATTGGTTGTCAAGTGGCACTAAGTAGTGAAAACGAATCGTCACAAGTTTCTTTATGAATGTTTATCCTCGCCGGACGTTTAGACTGTGAACAATTTATAAACAAGAGAGCAACCCTCAAGAAAATTATCGAAGAAAAAAAAACTGTCGCCTCCGTAATGTGTGTTTTCGTTGTGATATGTGTTGCAAATCTCTTTTAACTCGGTTCGGTATATTTGTTTGCATTTGTAGAGCAAGCAAATTTTCGGAAAAATTGTTTGCTCTCATTGATCATGAAAGCGACGGATTTTTCGATGAAATGTCGCTACCGTAATTGTCGCCTCCGAAGCCATATAATTTCGGCTTTTCGATATAAACTTCTCACTGTCTATACCTCGTGTGTATTTATGTGGAAATATACAGAAAGTACTTCAAAATAATGTTGAAAACACATGAGAAAATTTTTTTTCAGCACTTTTTTTTTGTTCACAAATTTTTGTTCAAATCTCAAAAACTCCCATTTCATGACAATCACCCATATAGACAAGCTAAAACTTGAAGAAAGAAGATATGGCTATCAGAATGCTATCGTACAAGACCTGAGAGAAGGAGTAGGAGAAGAACCCGACATCAATGGGAAAAACTGAAAAACAGTGTAAAAGAGGCAGCAGAAGAGACCCTAGGCTGGGACCCCAGACAGACTAGAATTGACTGGTTTGATCAGGATTGTAAAGCTGCAATAGAAGATCGAAATCAGAGCCACCGGGAGTACATTGCAAGGCCCAATAGAACAAGGATGGAAGTCTTAAAAAAAGAAGAACTGTAGACAAGTTGTGCAGAAGAGAGAGTATCTAAACAGGAGGATCCTACAGATACAGGAAAATTTCAACAAAGGGAGAATTAGGCAAGCCCACAAAGGAACACCAGATCAGCAATAAGTTTCAGCCAAGAACGGATATCTGCAGGAACATATATGGGAACCTATTAGTAGAGCCGGTAAGGATAAAGGAGAGATTGGGACCTCCGTAGCCTAGGGAGTAAGGCGTTTGGCTACCATCCCAGAGGTCCCGGCCAGCCCCACGGTCCTTCGCCTTTTCCACTTTCCCACCTACATAACTTTCCTTCTTCCCTCTTTACATTCCTGACTCCACCTGTCATAGCTTTCCTTAGTCCCTCCCCGACTAGAGCTGCTGTTCGACATTGCACTCTATACGAAGAAAATAGATTGTCAACATTATAAAGGGCCTGACTCTAGTCAGTCTCTCTCATAAAAAAAAGAGAGACAATAATTTCAAAACTTGTTGAATCCATCCCCAAGAATAAATGAAGACCCACAAGCGGGGGCTAATGTTATCCCTCAAAATTATGTTGCAATAGATCCACCAACGCTGGATGAGGTACGGAAAGCTGTGAAAAGGCAAAAAAGCAACAAATCCCCAGTCATCGATGGAATCGCAGCTGAGCTACTAAAGGAAGGAGGACCGCAACCCTTAAGAAACTTACACGAACTCATTTGCATCATCTGGGAGGAAGTTATACCAAATGACTGGAAGAAATCGTTTATATGCCCAATCTACCCGAAAGAAGACAAATTAACCAGCCAAAACTACAGAGGCATCTCATTTTTCAGCACCAGCTACAAAAACTTCACAATCCTTGTGAAACAAAAACTAGAACCTACAGCGGAAGGCCTTATAGGAGAATATCAAGCTGGATTTAGGACAAACAGGTCAACATCCGACCAGCTCTTGACTGTCGACCTTAAAACAAATTCTGGAGAAAACCTGTGAAAGGAATGTAGATATTTATATCAGATATTTGTCGACTTTCAACAGGCATGTGACTCAATGAACAGAGAGAGGCTGTACAGGATCTTATTGGAATTAGGTGTCCCCTCAAAGCTGGTACAACTAACCAAATGTGCAACGGAGAGCTCACTGACGAAAGTAAGGATCCCAAATGGAGTAACAGAAGAGTTCGAAGTACGACAAGGTATTAGACAAGGAGTGGATTGACCCGAATGCTTTTCAACCTGGCCCTAGAATGGGTGATAAGAAAAACGTCAGTGCAGAGAAATGCGTCCATAGCAACGCAGTCTGTACAATTTGGATATGCGGATGACGTGAACATCGCGGGAAGGTCCTTCTTGGCAGCAAAAAAAAGTCTACGTCGAATTAGGAGATGCAGTAAAGGACATAAGGCTGAACATCAACGAAGAGAAAACAAAGGTGATGCAACAATCCAGAGCAGAAAGATTTAGAATGGGAAGGAATATAACTATCGACGAACACAATCTAGAAGTAGTCGATAAACAGTCTACCTTGGGGCCACTGGCTAATAGAGCCTTTTATGCCCAAAATCAAATCCTGCACTCAAGATTTGTGCACAGAAAAACGGAACTTTCACTCTACAAAACAGTAGTACGACCAGTACTGTGCTATGCCAGCGAAACTTGGACTATGACATGCTTAATAGGCTCAACGAGAGAGGATGAAATGTGGCGAAGAAGATACAGCAACGAGTTGTATGAAATTTTGATGACCTAGAACTCTCAACGCTTATAAAAACGGAGGACAATCGTATTCCATGACTGCTGAAATTTCGAGAAGTTGATGAGTAGGTAAATCCATGAGGAGATGAATGGACTCGGTAACGGCTGACGCAGAAACAACAACAGCGGCCGCTTGCCTTTGTAAGGGGGATATGATGGCCATAGAATTATTAATCATTTTTAAGGAACGAAAATGATCAAGTTCCCATAAAGCACATTCAACAATACATTTGGTGCATATTGTTTTTTTATTTCAAATTTGCCGTCCTATGCCTGTGTGTACAGCTCAGTATTCGGCCATTTAAATCTTTTGGTCAAGTTCGACCCTGTCGTGAACCCGTATTTGCTCCCAAGCGGCCGGTGTTTGCCCGTTGTAAGGCCATCTGTTATTTTTACTCGAGTTATTGTATAATTTGTGACCATAGGTAATCTACCTTAAAGAAATGTGTTTAAAAAGTTAAGAGCGCATAAAAATATCTCGCACGGGGCGCCACAATACCTAAAGCCGGCCCTGCCTGATTTCCAGTTTTCTTCTTAAAATCCCACTTTTATGGCGCAGTATATGTTAGATAAGCATTGTCCACTAGAAATATGTAGCTCCTGAACAGATAGTCAAGCTCAATCGAATAATTCTTAAATTCATACCTTCGAGTCGAACAGCTTGATAAGATTACCAGCCCTACTTAAAAGGGAAAAAATATTTCTAACTCTTTTTCAGGATTATCAGTTTTCTTATCGCTTTTACGTACCCACACCTTTTCATATTCAAAGAATTTTTTTTTTATGGAATCCAAGATAAGCCCATTAAAGTACTTCAATAAATCCGAATAGGGACGATAAAATCCTTAAATTGGTATTCAAATCAGAAAGCATTTCACCAGGGGTAAGCAAACAGACCTCCTCAAGAACCTACCCGAAACCTTTAAACATTTAAGACTGCTGCAGCATCCTGACAGCTCAAAAGATTCTAAAAGACATAGGATTTCACTTAGTCCTGGACATGTGTACTTAACACCGAGCAAATGCTTTGATATTAATCCTGATTCTCTTTCTTGTAGCTGGACCAACATGATGTTCCTTCTATGTAGCGACTTGTGTATTTTCGTAGTGAAAAATAGCTAAATACTGAACGTAATTTATCTGTTGGGGTTGAATGAGGAAGGTGGTGCTTGGATGTAGTGTACATAGACACTAGCTCTAGCTTGAGGTGATTTTAAAGCATATACAAACTACTTAAGCTTTTGCAGTAAACGTGTTGGAGTTTAAATATTATTTTGTTTGTATTCCCAAAATGATAATTACTATTTTGGGAGATTAAGGAGGACATTCGAAGAGTGCTGAGGCAAGGATTTTGTTAGTTGGCAAGGCTGCAGAATTTGCCACTTCAGGATTCTCGGAACTTTAATTCTTAAATGGTATTAAGTTGGGAAATCGATATCCTTGTATGTCGGGCAACTGCTGTAAACTACTGTAGTAAAAGTCATAAATTAGATTCTATGGTAACTTTCTGAATCGATAACAATTTGTTACAGCTGGAAAATGTCCTGGAATGGCAAAATTTTTTAGCAAGAATTTTTGTTCAGATCGCACTTCTGGTGAAACTGCTGTGTAATCAATCCTTGGCCATTGATTGAGCGCACATAGCACATGATACACACGTACGAGCATACAATCCTGGCCAAAAATCGAAAACCTACGACCTTAGTAATATTTTGATAAATTTTGAAGTTAAGTTATTTATATGTGTGTTTACCCGCATTCCTTAAGGTTTTTATATACATACATATGTATATACAGGATCGCAGCACATCCCGCCATCCGGTATATAAGTATTCGACCGTAAAAATTCTGTCCTCTAAGGGATAACCATTTTGTGTGAAACTTTTTGCGGAATGTTTAGAAGGTTATGAGGTCGAAAAGCATTATTTTGAGGAAAGTGTAATTTGCTCCTGGGTTTCGCTCTTATAGCCTATATTGTAGCGATAGTAAACTAGACAAAAGGACTCGGAACAGACTGAGCAAAAGGAAGGATCTAAATCATTTGGAGCATTGGGATATGTTATGTTGTGTTTTTTTTTCTTCTTCCCGAAATGCGAATGTTACGGGGCCATAAATAATAAGAGGCCTGCAAAATAAGTTTCTGTATGAAAATGTTTTTATGGAAATTTTATATGTACGTAAGGGAGTCGTCGGCCTTTTTAAAAGTGAATCAGTGTTAAATGTCTGGGGGTGGTTTGGGTAATAACTTTCAAGGCAATTTTATATATGTTTGCCTTAGACAGTCACGGGACGGTATTCATGTTTCGGATATTTTCTCATAAATATTACATATGGGGATTATATCGAATGCGATATGCACGCTTGAAATGTTTCATGTTTTATTTTAGATATCGTTTTATATAGGAAAAAAATTATGAAACAATAAAATCGAATTTTAATGAATCAATATTTGGATTTGTTGCTGATTTTCTTAATAGCATATATTTAGCTTTGCTTTGCTTTATTGACAAGAATTCCTTTTATAGCGGAGGAAGGAACGTTGACAATAAAGAGAGGCTATGAGAGTATCGCCTCCGTCATAGACTGTCCCACGCCCGATTGAAAAAGGGTGAAAGGAGTCGAAGACCTGAATTTCGATATACACCACGACTAGGGAGAAGATCCAGATGTCATTCCTAAAATATTGAATTTATACATACATAGCGACCCCTAAACTTAAGTCTAAAAATCCCAAAAAATACAGTAATTTTTTTTTATATAGTAAAACAAAATAACAGGGTGCTCCAAAGTAAATTAAGAAAGCAGTTTTTTAAGTTGCACCCTACTGGCTATACAAGAGATGCGATGGAACGAGCAAGGAATAATGGAAAAGAACGCCCGATGAAAGTAATGACAATGGGGTAAGGCTTATAAACTGCTCAGTATCCTTAAAAATGCTCGTTAAAAGTACCTAATTTCAGTATAACAGAATACATAGGATGATATTACTCTCACCAGATAATCGAACTTGTAACCAAATCGATCAAATCCTCATTAACGGTAGGCATAGTCAAAGTATATTAGACGTCAGAACGCTCAGAGGCGCCAATGTTGACTCAAATCACTTTATGATCCAATGCACAATCAGAGCAAATGTTAAAAAAGAAAGGTTAATAAATGCGCACACCAAAACTCAACATATCTATTTTAAAAGATGAAATAAAAGTAACTTGAATCGAAGTTAAGCGTAGCATTTAATACTATTAACAACCTTGATCCGCATAATATTTAAAACATCAATGAGACATGGTCCAGGTGTAAGCAAGCTATAGAGCAAACCTCATACAAAAGCTATTGGCGAGGCATGCAGTCCTGCCTGTAGTGAGTGGAGCAGGAGCAGGATTTTTTTTTTATGTGAAAGACTAGAGTCTCAGTAAAGGCCCTTTATACTGTTGACAATCTATTTCTTTTTATAGAGCGTAATGTCGAACAGCAGCTCTAGTCGGGGAGGAAACTGCCAGAACCTACCCACGATATTTTTTAGTACACCTACTCCCAACCCTTACTATCGCGACTTTGACATCGGGGCATCGAAACACAGCTCGCTGGAATGTTATGCCTCCTGAAACGAGTTGCCGCTAAACTGAAAACCTTCCTCGTCGTGTTACTTATCTTCACCTTCGTCTTTTTTAACAGCTCCCAAACTGGTCCACCGATGTCCGTTGTTGTTCCCCCAGAGTCGAGAAAACCGCAAAATTTCATCCCGAGAGCCTCCACCGAAAGGTGGGATCGCACGTCGTTTTCTAACCTACAGAAAAAATAATCCACGCTCGCATGCAAGGCGTGCACTGGGGTCTCTGTCTGCTGTCCTCGAAACTGCCAGTTGTTGTCCCTAAAATGGGTCAAAATGTACATTTTACTCCAAAAATCAACCCCAAAAATTATCGAGTGCAGTAACTCAGAAATTATCAGGACTTTCGTTATCTTGACCTCCCCTTCTACGGCGAACGGTACATCCACTTTTCCCAACACCCCAATCATCCCTCATTAGCTAGACTAACCAAATTCCTCACTGTACTGCTTGTCCTCAACCTCATTTTCTTCAACAGCTCCCCGCTCCCGACTGATGACGGTCTTTGCTGCCCCCGAGTCGAGTAACCCACGAAATTCGAGTCGAGAAACCTACTGCAAGAAAGGGTCGCACATATAGCCCAGTTGTCAGAGACTTTATACTGAAAGCCAGCACAAAATGTGATATCGCTGAAAATTGGGTCATAGGTAGGTACTTTTTTGGGTGTAGAACACGATAAAAATTTCGAAAACAATTTCGAAAATTTGGTTTTTGCTTTATTTCTCAAAAAATAAAAAAAATTTCGAAAAACTAATTGCACCACGTGAAAGAGCGGAAAATTTCACTATAAGTAGTCGGGACACACAATTTACAGTCTTTTCTTCTTCTTCTTCTTTGATCCGTTAGCTGGCGGTCCGAGCGGGACGTCCCCGCAACGGATACGCTGCTCTCGGTGCCGCTTTGAAAAATGCGGTTTCTTGCCTAGTTTTTACGATCAATTCGGCAGGTCGACAACCCTCCTCCTTTCACACCCTGGACTTGGGACCAGGCGACGGCGGAGTTTACAGTCTTTTACTTCTCTCGGTTGTGTTCCGGCTATTTGGGGAAATAAAAATGGCGTTGAATGAATTCTGTAAGAGAAAATGATGATTTTAAAACGTAATTTTTATGAAACAGAGACAATGCATATCATTTTAATTATTTTTACATCAAAAGCAAAAGTATAATGATGATAAATGTACAAGGTTTTCTTTGTTGTAAGTCTCGATTAATATATATGTATCTTTAATTTTATAACCATCAGCGAAAATTATAGAAATTCTAACTTCCGGTCAAGTTTTCTATGAGAAAAAAAAAATTTAAAACTAATGGCTTCCTTAGAAAGGAGTCGTCCATAATTTACGTGAGGTGATTTTTGCGAATTTTCTACCCCTCCTCCTCCTTGGTGAGATATCGTGAGATTTCTCTCGACCCCCTCCCTCCCCCCTAATCTCATGTGAGATTTTTCAAATTTTAAAAAATCTCTAGTATTTCATTACGCTAAAATTCGGCGTGTGCCTTCTTGTAGTTCTAAATTCTAATGGCCTTTTTGTGATTCAGTTTTACTTGGCTCGTACTCTGCAGCCCAATTTACACACAGTTCGACGGCAGGCCGTGACCTGAAAGTTTTCACCTTGAGGCCAAGTATTACTTTACACCAACCGCTAACTATATGGCCTGAAGTTCAAGAATGCCTACAGTTCAAGAAAGCTGACAAAAATCGCATTTATCGTCAGTTCGGGCCTGAAGATCTGAACTTCTATTCACTCTCGAGCCGTGAATTGACGGCAAGAATTCACGCCGTATCCACCCGTAACAGAAAGCAAGGCGCGAGCTAAGCGTGAAAACAATCCACCCTCGCGTTCGCGCTTGTTTGCGGGTGTTCACGGCGTGATACTGGAGCCGCCTTGAAGCTTTCGTTGAGGCCTGAATATTTTTGAATTAATAACCTGCAGTCATTTTCGCCTGTGTGTCTGTAGGAAATCATTATTTCATCTGCATGCCACGGCCTGTCAGGCGGATACCTGAAGTATCATCCCTCAGTTAGACTGAGTAAAGCTTAGTTGTGCCGGTCGACCTGGTCTGACAGGCCACTGCCTACCGGCGGCCTGTAAATGAATGGAGGCCTTTAGTGGAGAAACACGTTCTACTTAATTTAACCCAGTTTTCTTTCCATTTTACACTGTTTCTTTAAAAACAATAATTACGTGATATTTGCCGAGACCCCCCTCTCCCCCACGTGAGATTTGGTGAGATTCGGCTCGACCCCCTCTCTCCCCTAAAAGCCTCACTTAATTTATGGACGACCGAAAAGCTTAGAGTCTCCTCTTTAAAATCCTCTTTTTGGTTCTTTTATGCGTACATTTTAGGCAAGGATACTTTAGTTTTTCCCGAACCCCTAGCTTGAATATTTGAATTCCCAGGTTTGGGGCGCGTAGAGTTTTCGAATTAACTTTCTTATTTTTAATAATTTTTTGTTGTAATAAAAAGAAATTCTTTAAATATGTTATTGTATAGCTTTTAGTGAAATTTTCCGCTCTTTCACGTGGTGCAATTAGTTTTTCGATTTTTTTTTTGATTTTTTAAGAAATAAAGCAAAAACCAAATTTTCGAAATTATTTTCGAAATTGTGAAGTTAGCATACACTTTAGAGCAGCAACCATTTTTTTATCATGTTCTACACCCAAAAAAGTACCTATGATCCAATTTTCAGCGATATCACATTTTGTGCTGGGTCAAAGTCTCTGACAAGCTAATAGTTTTCCTGGCTTCAGAAAACATCCATTCTTTCGCGCTGTGTAACCTCTACTACCTGCACGTTAGCAGAATGGTCCGACCGCTGAGGCTTGGCCGGATCTTCGCCGGTGACGGCTCTGTTGGGCTTCGTCCCCAACAAGAGTTTTATTTTATTTAAAAGTTCGATAACACTTTTTACAAGTTTTTATTTATTCTTTTACTTTAATTGTTAACACTTTTAACACGTTTTTATTTATAAGTTTACTTATTAACTTAAGCTGTTATATCGATCCTGGACTCTTTTTTATTTTATATTTGGTTTAAAACCGCGATGGATTTATTTTCTTCGGTGACTTTTATTTTTAGTTTTCAACTGACAACTAGTTAAAATATTATTATTTTTTATTACTTAGCCTCAGTCGATTATGTTTTTCGAAACATATCTCCTTAGCTAAGTAAGACCGGAAGTAGTAGGACGATGTCCCTACATACTCCCCTCCCAGCGTAGCGTTACATGAAGTGTACTGAGCGAATTGATGCTGCTTCAACGTCTCGGTCACACTCAAAAGCAGGTTTCAGTCTGTCAAGAGCTATCGTCTTATTTGTGCCGTTTAGCTCGACGACAAAATGTTTACGTAATCTTTTGATTACCTTGAATGGCCCTTCGTATGGTGTTTCAAAAGGTCGTCGAACACGATCGGTACGTATGAAAACGTATTCCGCGTTCTCTAAGGCGTTTGGCACGTACACATCATTCTGTACTGACTGTCGGGGCTGTGTCGCCGACAGACCTTTCATGTGTGTGCGAAGACGCGTTAGAAATTCTGAGTGCTCTATCGGATTCTCATCCGTTGGGATGGAAATCGAATTGGGGAGCCTCAGATTCTGTCCATAGACAAGCTCTGCTGGTGAGCATTGTAAATCGGTTTTAATTGCCGAGCGAATACCTAATAAAACAAAGGGCAAATCCTCACTCCAATGAGTAGTGTTGTCCCTTGCCATTAAGGCCGCTTTTAGTTGTCTATGGAATCGCTCTACCATCCCATTTGCTTGTGGATGGTAGGCGGTGGTACGTATCCTATGCGTACCTAGAAGTCTTGTGACTTCATTGAATAATTTTGATTCAAACTGCGACCCTTGATCTGTTGTAATTTCAAGTGGTGCGCCAAATCTTGGGACATACTCGGTGACAAAATGTTTGGCCACCGTAGAAGCTGAAATGTCCCTAATTGGATATGCTTCCGGCCATCTCGTGAATCGGTCTACGATTGTTAGAATATATGAATATCCTCGAGATGGGGGCAATGGTCCAACAATATCCATATGGATATGTTCAAATCTATTATTTGGTGGGTTAAAAGCTTCATGTGGAGATTTGGTATGTCTCGAAACTTTAGATTTTTGGCAACCTATGCAGGATGTAGACCAGTTGTTACAGTCTTTATTGATCGCTGGCCAAAAATATTTTTTAGTAATAGCTTGCCTTGTGGCACGTATGCCTGGATGCGACAAGCTATGTTCAGCATTGAATGCTAATTTTCTTAATGATGAAGGTATGTATGGGCGTAATGTACCCGTGCTAATCTCACACCAAACTTCATGAGTTGTGAAAGGAATTGGTGTGAGTATTAGTTTTACCTTCGAGCTACTACTGGGATGCTCTTGGAGTCGTTGTAACTCTTTGTCACCTTCTTGTGCCTTCGCCAGATGTGGCAAATCGAAGGTGATTGTGTCAACGTTGTCGGCCGCTAATGAGCGAGATAAATAATCTGCGACAACGTTTTGTTTCCCAGAGACATGTCTGATGTCTGTTGTGAACTGGGAAATTAGGCTCAGGTGTCTTGTTTGGCGGGGAGATCTTTCGGTTTTTGTGTGAAGAGCGTGTATTAAAGGCTTGTGGTCAGTGTAGACCACAAAATTTCTTCCTTCAACAAAGTACCGAAAATGTTTTATTGCTGCAAAGATTGCAAGTAGTTCGCGATCAAATGCAGAATAATTTCGTTCCGCAGATGATAGCTTCTTAGAAAAGAAAGCTAATGGTTGCCATCTGTGACCGTTAAATTGTTCCAGCACAGCTCCGATAGCAAAATCGGAAGCGTCAGTTGTGACGCTATATTTAGCATCCTCTAGTGGGTGTATCAGCATCACTGCTGCAGCCATTGCGGCTTTCACGTCGAGGAATGCTTGTTGGCATTCTGCGGGCCAAGGAAGTTGTTCCTTATTTTTAGTTGTTGATGGACAATTGAGGAGTTCCCTCAAGTGTTCATTAATCGGTACTAGCAGTTTACGTCTTTGCATATATGGGTCCGAAACCGACTATTGGGACACTTAGCAATTTGGACTTAAGATGAAAATCAACAAGATGAAAATAACCAATTTTCAAAATTGTTCGATTTTTGCAAAAAATAAATATTTGCCAAGAACAGCTTTTGTTACTGTTTCCTGTTTTTTCTGTTTAGTGGAAACCCAGCATTAGAAGAATATTACGGGAATGTTAAACTTCAGTTTTCTATAACTATCCAAAATCTCATGTCAAATCCGGTGTCAAATAAAAAACAAAATCTAAGACAACGGAAATAGAAATTCACTTACGCCCAGTTAACAGATACAAAGCTAAGTGATATGTACATAAAAGATAAAACATTTTAATTGCTAAAAGTACAAAGCACAGTTCAATTAAATAACAAAGAATTCAGACTTCAATTTTCCTGGAAACATTTGATTTATTTTCCTTGTAAAACAAATATTTGTGTATGATTTTTTCACCTTTAGATAATGTGATATCAAATTACTTTCGACAGAAACAAGATACAAATTTTTTTCAATTGAGTGTATTTGATTGATTTGCTTCACCTGAAACGTCCTTTGGATATAAATATTTATTTCTAGAAATAAATGATTGCTTTTTAAATTGGAAATAAGCACAGAGCACAATTTATATTGCTGATAGGAATGTTGTTTTAGGGGGAAACACACACACAAATTTATATTCATTAGCTTTTTATGCGTATATTGAATTATTTTTATTTTTGAATAGATTTAAAAAAATACAAAAGGACATTTTAACGATGTTGAATTAGCATAAATACATTCAAAATAACATCTGCAGTCTTAAAAAAGACATTTAGATATAATGTATACAATTTTTATGTAAACGTTTAATGCAAATGGACGAGTTCAAAGTTAATATTTTCGAGAGTGTCTGCAAACTTTCTAAATGGTTTTCACTGTATCAATTTCATGCTGCTATGATTTTTCACCTTGATATTTCATAAACATGTTATGTCCTGCAATTCAATGTTTTATTGCTGATAGATGCTTTGGGGGTTTCCAGTTATTTATCCTTTAAGTGATGGTGCTGTGAGTTGTCTTTACTCATGTACTAGGTACATTTATCACTTTATGGAGATTTTGTTTTATATTCCATTCTTCCGGTAGTTTTTGCTCTCTTAATTAATGCCATCCTTCTGCTTCCCTTTCCTCAGTAATTACTTTTTTATGGTTAACAATTAAGGTAAAATTCTTGTGTTTTATGCAAGTGATCATATACATATATTCTTTGCTATATATTCTTTGCTTTACCTATACTTGACAGAACACAGCAACGTCATTACGACGGAAACTGTTTTTTTTATCTCGAAGACTAAAGGCTCAGGGAAAGCCCCATTCTACTTTTGACGATCTCGTATAGAGTGCAATGTCGAACAGCAGCTAGTCGGAAGATAGTGAAGAGATAGAGATAAAGAGAAGTGAAGGAAGGAACTGCCACAACCAAACCGCAATATTTTTATTCCACCTATAATACCAACCATTACTATCGCGACTCTGACATCGGGGTATCGAGAAACAGCTCGTCTCGAGTGTTATGCCTGCTGAAACGAGTCATCAACCAACCGATGTTTGTCCGTACAGCATGATGTATCAGTATTGATACAACTCCGCCTTCGTCTGGTCCCAAGTCCAGGGTGTGAAAGGAGGAGGGTTGTCGACCTGCCGAGTTGATCGTAAAAACTAGGCAAGAAACCGCATGGATACACGAACTAACCATTCACGAAATAATGCTACTGCATCCGGGGCAGCCGATGCGCCAGCACTGGGGACCAGGGATGCTGGTGAGAAGTGGGTTACTGGCCGAACACCCAAATTAGTCACACCGAAAAGGGAATTAAAATTCGCTTCGTGGAATCTACGAACAGGACATCACGTTGGTCAAAAGGAAATCATAGCAATGGAATTGTTGAAATGCAAAATATCAATTGCTGCGCTATCGGAACTACGGCTTACCGGATCCGGGATATTGACAATCGTCCCGCCAACAATCGACGAAACGATGATGCTTTACTATTCCGGTGGTGAGAAAAGAGAGGCCGGCGTCGGCTTTATGGTCGACCGCCGGGCTGCCAGCAGCGTTATCGCATTCCAACCGATATCCGAGCGTTTGGCGGTTATAACCATCAGTGGAACGATCAAGACCCATATCATATCCGTTTATGCACCAACCGAGACCAGCACGGACACGAACAAGGACGAATTTTACGATCAGCTTCAACAGACGCTGGATATGATACCTCAAACCGAATTAATAATTCTCGCGGGGGATTTCAATGCACATTCAGGAGTAGATCGAACCGGCTGGGAAGAAACCATGGGCAAATTCGGACACGGAGTAATTAATGACAACGGCTTACGCCTGCTTTCATTCGCATCGTCAAACAACTTGATCGTTGGCAACAGCATTTTCCGCCATCCACTCAAACACCAACTCACCTGGCGAAATCCATCCGGCAAGGACTCGGCGATGTTAGACTACGTTTTGATCAACACAAGATTCCGATCGACGGACCCGGCCATCGGGCGAGAGTTTCAAATGGCATTATCCAACAAATTCGCGGCGCTCGCAATACCGGACGATATCGATGTAGAAGAAAGGCAATTGTCGGAGTCTATTGTGGAGTGTGCAATGGAGTTGTGTCCAACTATCCGTAAACGGAGGCAGCCATGGATCTCGGACAGCTGTCTGGACCTCGTCGATCAGCGGAAGCGCATGAAACACGTCGACTTTGAGGAATACCGAAGATTGAACAAAGAAGTTCGGCAAAAAATGAAATTGGAACGAGAAGCGTACTGGAATAACGTTGCGGCCGACATGGAAAAAGCGGCGTCGAGGCACGAGTACCGGACGCTGTACCAGACAATCCGCCGGTTAGGCGGCAAAACAACATCAACAAACGACAACATCAAAAAATCGGATGGAACTTTTGTGACTTCTGCCCATGAACGCCTGGAGCGGTGGAGAGCATTCTTCCACCAGCTGTATAACCACGATCCGCCGCAAGGTCCAGCACCTGAACCACCGATTATCGAACAGCCGATGAATCAGTTTCTCGATACCGAACCAACAATTATCGAGGTGAAGACAGCAATAAAATCGCTTAAAAATGGAAAAGCGCCGGGAATAGACCAAGTAACCGCCGAGATGATCAAAGCTGGAGGTGATGTCTTATCACAACGACTTCATGTCCTTTTTTTAGTTTTTAAAAGCGTTTATTTGACTTAACAGCTATCCTAATATAAATTTAACCAAACGCTTAAAGTTAATTATTCTAACCTATTCTAATATGTCTAACTTACTGGCCCTCAGCAGGCACTCTAAATTAATCTATGTCTTAATTTAACTTATGCCTTTCGGCTAAAACTTATGTATTTTTTATTTATTTTTATATTATATATTATTTCTAGTCCTAAGAAAAATTTAAAAACTTAGGTGCTGTATTAATTATTTTGTATAAAACTTAAGCTAACTTAGTCTACTCTACTAACTAACTTAACCCTAAGAAACCTATCTGGGCGGGGCACAGCAGAGTCGAATTCTCTCGGGTGACCCCCGTCCAGGCGACGGGCTTCCACGGGCTTGAGCTACAAGAAATAACAATAGCTCGTGGAAGCTCGCACCACTAACCTAGACTTACTTAAATCTACCTTCATTACAAAGTAAAAACTAGAACTAAACCCTATCTAAGTACTAAGCTAATCTTTTAAAACTAACTTACATTAAAAATAAAAATATATTCTATAGCTTTATTAGAGAGGGCAAATACCCAACTAAGGGGGGTCCTCCAGCCACCAGTACAAATTACTGGCATTGGAGGCCTCTTTTTTATCTTTTTCTGAGATTCGCGTGCTGAACCTCAGGAGATGCTGTATTTCCCTGCCTTCTTCAATAGCACGCACTCGTTTATCACATGCATTGCGATACATGTGATATAAGAGGGGCAACCCCGAATCATCCTGAACCAATTTTTTGGAGTCTAGGTAAATAAATGCTTCTGGGGGGATGAACCCACGTTCACAAGCTGCTTTGTGGTATTCAGAATTCGGGTAGAACGCTCCCCGAATAAGAGGATTGTCGCTCTCCGTCGCTCTAGCGACGTGACGTCGAATCAACTTGATTATGAAATTGTCGATCCTGTTAACAGATGCTTTATCATAGAGGATATTGTTGGCGTGATATTTTACGAAGCCCGATTCGGGTGTTCGATACAAGCTTAGGCACGCCCTTAAGCATTGTCTTTCAAATACCCGAAGCTTTTCCATGTAAGAAGGAGATATGTTGAACCATACCGGACAACCATAAGTTAACATTGGTCTGACCAAGGCTTGATAGCAGATCACCTTGACCCGTGGGCTTAGGTGTCTGCTGTAAAAAAGTCTTTTGGTCATATGAAACGCCTTGTTTGCCTTGGTAAGAGCAGCACTTACATTTCTGTTAAAATACAGGTATTGGTCCATCCAAAGCCCAAGGTATTTCACTTCCAATTTTTTTTCTAATGCTTGTCCGGCATTGTTCGAAATTTTGAGTGTTTTCCAGTTCCTCCGCACATCGCGAGAAGCTTTGGTTAGAGGAGTCCGGAAAAGGATCGATTCACATTTGCTAAAATTGATCTTCAACTTCCAATCATCACTATACCGTTCGATTGTTTCGAAGTCACGTTGCAAGAGCGTCTGGATCACTCCAATCTTCGGCCCTGTCCTGTACACGATCAGGTCATCCGCATACGCTAGTGCGTACGGGAGTGAACTTATTAGGTCACTCGTAAAGATATTAAATAAGAGCGGCGAGTTCACTGCACCTTGTTGCAGACCATTTTTGATGTCAAAGACCCTACTTGATGTGAAGTTGCCACTTTTGACGACGAACTTCTTCTTTGAAATCATATTATAAATCATGTATAGCTGAGGTCTCGTCATATCGAGTCTGACCAGTTTGTAGAGAAGACCTTCGATCCATACTGTATCGAATGCCTTCTCAAAATCGATCAGGCATGCTCCTGTACACTGGCCTTTCATGAAGTTCCAGTGTATGGGCATTTTCAGAAACGCAGAACTGCGGTCACTCTGCAATATTCAGCTACAGACTTCCAATTGCTGAATATTGCAGAATGACCGCAGTTCTGCGTTTCCGAAAAGGCCCTATGTCTGATACCAGTTTGGACGCAGCATGAATGGTGTCATGTCCCGCCCTAAAACCGAACTGGTTATCGGGAATTATCTTTTTTTCCTCAACCCATTTGGCCAATGATCTATTAATGACTGTTTCAAAAACCTTGCTGATGTTCGGCAGCAAACTTATTGACCGGAGATTGGCAGGGTTAGTTTTGTCTTTACCTTTTTTAGGTATAGGATACACCACCGCCGTTTTCCAGTGACCTGGGAAATGGGCGTTGTTTAATGCATTATTAAACAAAGTGGTGTATATGTCTACAGCCACCAGGGGCAGATGTTTCAGAACTATGTTCGGGATACCATCTACTCCAGCCGATTTCTTATTGTTCAGACGACGGAATGTTAGCAGGAGGTCGATTTTTCCAATGAACGTCGAGTTTACTTGGGCCTCGGGAATATCGTTCGCTGGGCAGTCTTCATTGAATTCGATAATTGCTCGATTCTCAGATTTCCAAGATTCGATTTCATTAGATAATCTCGAGTGGTTCAGCGAGGCCCTACTCTCGAGGTCAGAATTCGTACGAACACAAGTGTTCATCGAATAAATTTCCTGATAGTAGGCCCCCACTAAATCCATCTTCTCCTGCTCGTCCTCTATGCAATAATTATCACCGACATGGCAGGTTTCTTCCGGATCTATGTTCACAGACCTCAGCAGTACCTGGTTAGTTGAAGTCCTAGGGATACGTAACTTGTCCAACCGGTTATGTGTTTTACTCCTAAAAATTTTATTTATCTGTGGGAACATGCTCGCGCTATTATTTTGAATAGCGCGAATCTTTCTGTTCTAGTACAGATTCACGGACTGTGAAAATTGTTGCCTTAATAGTTGTTGGAGATTTTTCATAACCGATTTAAGAGTTACAATCTCCGGACTTCGTCTATCCCGAAACTGACGGTGTAGGGCTTTTAGTCTTGTTAGTATTCGACTTTTATGTTTTAGTAGTGCGTCGATTGTAGCGTTTCTGTAACAGTCTGTACTGTTTTTTTTCTTTGTCCTGGGTATAGTTTTGTCCATCGTCTGTATAATGAGATTGTCCATACTTTTCAGATATTCATCAATCTCATTGTTTGTCAAGTTTCTAGTTGTTGGTGGTAAAGGTCCTGTATTCTGTATTGCCCTTTCCATTGCTCTTTCGAATCTTGGCCAGTGCGTCTTCTGGTAGACAAAAGGCTGCACTTCGCAATATTCAAGAAGCTCTATGGAGTCGTTAGGGACTTGTATTGTTATCTCGAGTCCGTAATGGTCACTGTCGTATGGTACTGTGGCTAGACAGTTTGTTTCGTTCGTATTTAGTCCTGGTAGACCCATCCGTGAGTCTAGCAAGCACAGATCTAAAAAAGACCCACCGCGTGGATATGATGGTATATCCGTAGCGAGGAGATTAACTTTCCGCTGAATTCTGTTCTGGCCCAACCAGTCATTCAGTTGGTTGCCCCTGGTGTTAGCCGTTTGATTTCCCCATGCCGCATGGCGTGCGTTTAAATCTCCGGCCAACAAATAAAAATTTCGCTCCGACTCCAGGCGAAGAGTTTGAAAGAGCGAGTTCATTTCCTCTATAAATAATCTTGGTTGAGTTGTTTGGGGTGCGTACGCCGCGATTAAATACAGTCTTCTGCCACTAGACAGGGGAATGTATATAACACACGCTTCCAACACCCGAAACTTTTCTATATCCCTACTATACATGATTTTATGTTTCAGGGAGGTCTTTATTAATATTAATAGGCCTCCGCCTCGAAAAATGTGGAACGCTTCACGATTTTGCGTGTCATCCTTGCGCAGGGGCCATGCTAATCTTCTCTGTATCGTTCCAATTTTAGTATATGTTCTGCCGAAGCAAGAACACGACTTCATGTCCTCATAACACACATATGGCATTCGGATCGTGTCCCTTCGGTATGGAAGAAAGCGATCGTTGTCCCAATTTTGAAGAAAGGCGACAGTCGGGAATGCAAGAATTATCGCGGTATTAGCCTTCTTTCGATCGTCGGTAAAGTATTTACGCAAATAATACAATCGAGGCTACAGAAACATCGAGAGCAAACGAGCCGGGAGGAACAAGCGGGATTTAGACCACATCGAGGATGCATTGATCAAATATTCGCCCTCCGTCAGTTAATGGAAGAAAGAATTCGTTGCGGCAAACGAATTGTCGTCGTTTTCATCGATTTCAAATCCGCTTTCGATTGCATCGATTGGAACAGCTTGTGGAGAGTCTTGGTAACCGAACACGTGCCATTGAGAATCATCCAACTTCTCCAAGCGTCGTACGATGGCTCAACCAGCAGCGTTCGTATTCGAAACGACTTATCCGAGGAGTTCCCGATTCAGACGGGTGTCCGACAGGGAGACGTCGCTTCGCCACTTCTCTTCAACGTTGTGATCGACGCGATTATGCGTGAATCATTCGATGGACGACTCGGAGTTCAATACGACGACAACAACTTCGTAACAGACTTAATGTTCGCCGACGATAGCGCTGTTTTCGCCGACACGGATGCCGAAGCAACGGACATCTTATACGATATTTCCCGCATCGCCCAATCATACGGGTTAAAAATCAATGCGGAAAAGACTAAAGTGCGCACAACGGATGGATCAAGAGCCAGTGTTCACCTCGATGGAACCCAAATCGAACAGGTTCCAAGGTTCAAATATTTGGGATCATTGGTTGAGGAAACGAAAGTAGCATCGACGGCCGACGTTCACAGCCGTATCGGCCAGGCAACAGCAACATTCGCCTCGCTCAAGTGGTGCATATGGAAACGAGCAAATATCTCCATCAAAACAAAACTACGTCTTTACCGAACGTTGATTCTTCCGATTCTTCTTTATGGATCTGAAACGTGGACACTGCTCAAACCGGACGTTAAGAAGCTCGAGGTCTTCCAAATGCGATGTTTGAGGCAGATCCTCCGTGTCTCACTCCGTGATCGCCTTCGAAACGAGGTTGTCAGACAAAGATGCGATCAGCAAACACTGATCGAAGAAGAAATGCAAAAACGTCGACTACGGTGGTTTGGACATGTTTGCCGAATGGATGATAACCGCTTGCCACGTAAACTTCTCTGGCGAGACCGTCCTGCAGACTGGAGAATACAGCGATCGGCACCGAAGAAAACCTGGTTGAAGAATATCGAGGGTGACTTAAAGAATCAACGATTATCAGTTACCGAGGCTCGAGACACCGCCAAAAACCGAGAAGAATGGAAGCGAATCGTGAATAGAGTTCGGGACCCAGCGGCACCGACAGCAGCGTATCCGTTGCGGGGACGTCCCGCTCGGACCGCCAGCTAACGGATCAAAGAAGAAGAAGAAGAAGAAGAAGAAGTATCAGTATTATCCAATGAGCTAGACGCAAGGGTGGGCAACCTTTTTATAGCATGGGCCAGAATAAATCTTACATTTTTTCTGCGGCCGGTAGTAGATAGTCAATTGACACTCTCTCGTGACCTGTAATTTTGAGAGAGTTGAGCCGAACTTACACGAGGCAGTACATTTGCCCCTTACAAGATGGTAAATTTTACTGAGATCTAAATTTTTTTAAGTTTTCCGATTCAAAAATAATCATTTACTGGTATTTGAGTATCAAGCTAAATAGGTTGAGGTGTGATTGCAAATATGTAGTTAAGAAACATTTCTTAATTCTTTTGAGCCAGCAAAAGTTCCATCTTGAAATTAGGTAGAGTGAGATTGTAAAATATAAATATACATTGTGGAGGTATATGAGAATCAAATTCGTAAAAAAGCTCTTCATTGGTATCTCTCTTGATTCTTTCCCTAATTTGTTTGTTTTTGTCATTTTGGCATTAGAATGGCACCTGACTAATTTGAAGTATGACATTGTACTGGCTCAAAAGGAAAAAGATGCAACTCTTACATACTAATTTTATAATCGTGTCCTACCCAACACTAAATGTATAGTCTGTATTTGAAGTGAAAGATGTTTTAATGGGGTAAATCACACTATACATCACTTAGTGCTCAACTGAAACAAGTTTTTGTATAATGTGATACCTATGTAGTTATACAATAAATGGGAATAAGAAGGGGAAACTCGCATAGTTTTCTTAGACCTCCGAGAACGATGAGCGAGTCTTGCAAATTTTCTGAGTCAAAATAAGGAAAAAACAAACTTCCCTGCCATCTCTTGTCTATAAAACCGGTTTGTGTATGTGGATCATAAAAAGAAATGACGCATAGTGGAACTTACCCCAATGGATGTAAGTTTTATCATTAGTACTAAACTACGAACATGTGTACATGTTGCTGTGTGCGATTAATATTCATTTTAAGTTAGACGAATTATATCGAAAAGTATTTTCCTATTATTTCTTCTAAAGATCTCGCGGGCAGGATAGAGCCTTTTCGCGGGCCCGAGGCTGCCCACTGTTAAGCAAGAGGACCTACGTCGGCAGTCGACGTCAAAGATGTGGTCGTTCGAGGTATTCCTACCACTGACAATGACAAGCCGACAAGGAATCTTGTTTCCAATGCATTCACTCGTCGAGGCCAAGTATATGTGGAGTTGCGGAAAAATGAGTCGCCTACATAATTTACGTCAACACTCGACCTGAACGACGCCGTCAGCCCAGTCTCCACTTCTGGAGCATAATAGGAAATCAGCAATCAGCCGGTGCCAAGGAGCTTTTTATGCGTCTTTTACAATACAATTTTTGCATGAAACTGTAAAGTCCACTCGTGAGGAAAAGCATTTCATTTCAAACCAAATTGACACTTTTATTCCTTACAAATCTATTATAGAAAGGGAGGAAGTAGCGGCTTCATATGAAATGCATTTCACGATGATAGATGGAAAAGTAGTGAATGCAGTGGCAGAGACGAAATTTTCAATGCGTTGTCACTTGTGCAAAGCCACATCAAAAAATTTCAATAACATTGATGGAATGCAACAACGAAAAATCGATAGTAGTTTGAAATACGGCTTATCCACATTACATGCATGGTTCCGATGCTTCGAAAGTCTTTTGCATATCGGATATACAAATAGGGCATCCACAAGTGGCAAGCACGTGGTGACACCGACAAAGATACTTTAAAGCAAAGTAAATCTTCGATTCAAAAAGCCTTTAAAACGAATTACACTTGGACAGTGTTTGCCTGAAACCAGGATTCGACAGCAGGAATGGTGGGAATACAGCTAGATGATTCTTTAAAAATTCGGCCGTTTCCGCTACAATTCTGGCAGTAGATGAAACTTTAATTAATAAATTTCACATAATTTTGTAAGTTCTGTCAAGTGGGTTCGCTGTTGAAGTTGACAAATTCCCAAATTTCTGCCTTGAAACTGCGCAACTGTTGGTGAAATTGTACCACTGGTATTGTAAGCCAACTTCCGTTCACAAGATTTTAGTTCATGGATTCCAAATCATTGAATGGGCACCACTTCCGAATGGACAGTTGTCCGGAAAGGCTCAAGCAACGAGCAACGAGATGAAAAAATACCGAGAAAATTTTTCGAAAAAAATTGTAAGAGAAAAAACAATGGAAGATGTTTTCCAACGCATGATGATTACATTCTGATCCATACATTTCAAGTTTCGGGAATCACTTGAAAAACCAGAGGAAAAGCTTTTCACCCCAAGCTATGGCGATGTTTTTGCGCTCTGACGGATCTATGGTAGATGATGAAAGTGAAGATAATTCGAGCAATATGTTTATCGGATGTATCGTTCAAAATAAGAATAATTCTTAATACACGTCTTATATCACACTTTGTATTATTCATTATGATAAAATATATTATAAACCTCAAATTCCGACCTTACATATGTTTTCAGGAACCTCAAGACTAGTTTCTATTATTTTGAAAAACTTCACCTTATCAGTGCGCCATCTTGTATTAGTCTTGAGTTTGATATTTTTGCCTTCGAATTCAGTTTCAGCGACCTTGAAAACAAAAAAACTTAATTTTGTGCAAACCTTTTTATACTTAATATGCGGCTATACAGTCCAAAAACCAACTTTCTGATGACCTGCACATGGCCGAGGACTATGTTTCAATCACGGCCGTTGTTCGCCCGTTGTAAGGCCATTTTTTATTTTTTATTTATCGGGACACCCTGTACAATATCTTTGAGTTTTATATTTTTGGATTATTCCAGTAAATTTAGTTAAACGGCTGAAAAATCAAAACATTCCATATGGGATAGAAAAGAAGCTATAAAATATTAATAATAATAATGCAAGTTTATTAGTACATAAATGGCTTAACAACCTTGTGGCATATACAGCGTAAGTTACAATATAGAATTTCAATGTTAAAAATAAAGCTAAGCTTAAAACTAAATTAACAAAAACAAAAATCAATTGTGATATTCGAAAAAGGAAGTAGGAAAGAGCAAAAAAAAAGAAAAAGAAAGAAACTCATTATATAAACCAAGTAATAAATAGCCAAACACACTTTCACCAGAAAACCGCAACAAGAAGTGAACTCATTCATCTTCCTTTTAAAAACCTAATATCTCAAACACTATATCGCCCTCCACTGCGGATACATTGAAACGCATGGTTTCACAGACATGTCACAGAACTAAGATCTGCGACATAAGTGCTTATAGCATAAACTCCTAAATGCACTGATGGTACCGGAGCGCTTGACTACCACAGGCAACGAATTATACCTAGATATACCACTGGCAAACAATGAATTATAAGTTTGGGATAAAGAGGTGCCACGAACGTTATAGTTGAAAATCCGGTTGGAGCGGCTACGATGCAGCTTCGAATGGAGATAAAGTAGAATTTTCCTCAGTATGACATTATGAACAAAAGTCAAGGTATGATAGCGCAAATACTGAAATAAACCACACCCTAAAATCCTATCCGCATAATCTCTTATACTCTGACTTTTCCTCAACCCAAACGCATAACGAACACAGGCATTAAAAGCCCGTTCAAGTGACTTTTTACATTCAGCACTCAAAGCATCGAAAAACACAACATCACCATAAGGGAAATGGGGTATCAATAGAGATTTAACCAGATTGATTCTAGCATTGACAGGTACGAGGTTACAATTTGGGTACAGGCTCCTAAGGCCAGAATAGACTTTCGACACTATGTGGTTGCATTGGAGCCTCCAAGAGAGCTTATCATCGAAACGTAGACCAAGATTTAGGACACTACTCGTGAATTCAACTTTTCTACCATTAATCAGGATGTCTGGCAAGCGAATTGCATTCTGACGATTACCAATCAGGACAGCTTGCATTTTAAGATGATTGAGAGCTAGCTTATTTCGAGCAGCCCATGTAGTAATGGCAGTCAAATCCCGATTAACACCATTTACACAGTCAAATAGAGAACGTTCGTCAGCATAAGACAGAGCATAATTCTGGAAATCATCAGCAAACAGGTGGGGACGGGAGAACCGCAGAACATCAGGTAGGTCATTAATAAATAGGGAGAAAAGTAATGGTCCTAATACCGAACCTTGTGGGACCCCAACATAAATTGGAAGAAATGTAGATAAATGACCACCAATATCAGCACACTGGTACCTTCCAACAAGATAGCTACGTACAAGATCGAATGTAAATCTAGAGAAGTAAAATTGGCGCCTGATTTTATCACATAGCAAACCATGGTCAACTGAATCGAAGGCCTTCGAGAAATCATGTAACAGCAAAATGGTAACCTTCCTACGTTCAAAACCCTTAAGAATATCATCAGAAACATTCAGCAAAGCCGTGGTAGTGCTATGACCAGCTCGAAATCCAGATTGATATATGTACACTTAGAAGCTTATGACAGTCAAGATGATCAACAATTTGGCCCTTAAGAACCTTCTCGAAAGCCTTAGAGAGAGCAGGAAGAATGGTAATCGGTCTGAAATCCTTCATTCCAAATGATGAGCTTTTTTTATGTACGGGCATAACCCTTGCTTTTTTCCAAAGGCGAGGATAGTACGACTTTGTCAGAATTTGATTGAAGAAATAAGTAACATGTGGTAAAATCACTGGAAGTATAATTTTGACAAAATTAATAGGCACTTCATCCAGACCAACAGCGTTGGATTTAACTTTCATAATTGAATTGGCAACATCCGCTTGGGAAATACTATTAAAGGAAAACAGGGCATCAGAATGCTGTGCCCTAGTTGAAGCACGGGGAGAGCGTGGCGATACCGCAGGAGTAGGACTGAGATTGTCTGTTGGTGCCGTTAAGTACGAATTGTAGTCACTGGCAGTAAAAGCTGGCACTACAGTATCCCTCTTAGATGTCACAATACCTAAGCTTCTCAGATTATTCCAGATCTTTTTCGTACCCAATCCATGATCAAACCAAGGTCTAAAAAATCTAGACTTAGTAGTCCGAATAAGCTGCGTAACTTGATTCCTTAAAACGTGGTAATTAGCAACATTATCGTTCGTACGGTCCGCCTTCAAAGCAGAGTAAGCTATATCTCTCTCAATGATTGCAGCTCTAATATCATTAGTCATCCATGGCTTGGTAGTACTAGCTGATCGCGATAAACGAATAGGTATCAAAGGGGCGTGCCTGTCGAGAAGCGACAATATTTGTAAATTCAAACGTCGCCTTGTCAACTATTATCGGTCAGTGATTCTAGGTCACACTCATACGTCATAGCAAGCAAATCATGGGCCGAAAGAGCAGTAGAAATCTGATTAAAGAACTTCACACTATGAAGATTGTTTGTAATCATAAGATCAATATGGGATGGCTTGAATCCTACAGGAAAATGAGTGGGGGCATCCCCGATTGTATAAAGAGAATATTTACTCAGAATATCAGAAAACCCACATCGCGAGCAATTACCTCGCACACATTCAGAACACAACCCACTTGAATTTGCCAACAAGTTTTCATTGAAATCACCAGTAATTATAATGTCCGAGTAGCTTGCGGTTAATTCAGAAAAAAACATCATCCAGAATAGCTATCTCGTCTACTTTCGGAGCCTTATATGTAGATCGCTCCAACAAGTATCTTGGAATTGGGAAAGATTAATTCGAAGAATAGGTATTCCAACATTAGTTTTCAGACCATTCTTTACATACACTGCCACACCTCCACTCCTCCGAAAGCAACGATCATTACGTAGTAAATGATAACCATCAATTTCAACCGCCTTATTGGAGATGTAACTCTTATACCACGTTTCACTCTAGGGCCGCATCTGCGTGTATCGTCCCGAAGCAATGCGTGCCGAAGCTTCGTTTGTTTTGCACGCTAAAAAGTTATCGCGATAATGCGGTGGTCGTATTAGCGGCTTCGTCATTTTACACGAATTAGCGCGCATATTATCGCCACTCGCGCGATAACTCATACGCAGCCTGAATTAACGTGCAATAATACAAGATGGCTGAGAAGTGCAACACAATTTCAAAACGTATAACTATGGAAGACCACATTTTTTACTTCTACATGTGTGCTAATAATTACTTAATGCATTTATTAAATACTAAAAAGAAGCCTAAACAAAGAAGATGGTGGATGATGACAATACACAGGAATCGAACACAGTAAGTTAATTTTGTACCCTTCCCAACTACCTCTAGCTAGATAATATGATAATTTCATTTACTTAGATTTATCAATGGAGAGACAATTTTCGGAATTACGGTCTGAAAATGCTGGACAATTCCTTAACTTTTTGCGCATGTCGGAAATTGACTTTGAATATTTGCTTAATAAAATTGGCCCTACTATTGCTAAAAAAGATACAAGATTTAGAAAATCAATTCCGGCCAAATTACGACTAGCAATAACTTTGAGGTTTCTGGCTATTGGTGATACTTTTCGAAGTCTTCATTACTTGTTTAAGGTATCACACCAGCAAATATCAGAAATAGTTGCAGACGTTTGTGAAGCTCTAATTTTGAATCTTAAATGGGTGGTGCAATTGCCTTCGAATCAAGAAGATTGGCTTGCTGTGGAACATGAATTCAAGGATATTTTTCCTCATTGCATCGGAGCAATAGACGGCAAACATGTCCAAATTACATCACCACATTTTAGTGGCACTACGTATTTCAACTACAAACACACATTTAGTATTGTTTTATTAGCCCTAGTTGATAAAGATTTCTGCTTTTTATTTGCTGACATAGGTTGCCAGGGAAGAATAAGTGATGGCGGAGTCTTCAGAAAATGTCTGTTGAATAAAAAATTGCAAGAATGTGATCTTGACATTCCTTCACCATCTCCACTTCCTGGTGGACCACCTCAAGATATGCCGTACGTATTTGTAGCTGATAATGCGTTTCCCTTAGCGATTAACATTATGAAGCCATATCCTGGTGACCATCAAGAAGGAAGTACTAAAAGAATATTTAATCGAAAACTGTCAAGAGCACGTATTGTAGTAGAAAATGCTTTTGGTGTGATGTCAGCCATTTTTCGAGTACTTCGAAAACCTATTTGTCTGGAACCGGCAAAAGCGTCAAATGTGGTGATGACATGTGTTTTGCTTCATAATTTCTTACGAAAAGGTAGAACTTCAAGATTAATATACAATCCCCATGGTTATACAGACAGAATTGAGGACGGAGAAATAATACGTGGTTCCTGGAGAGATGAAGTACAAAGTACTAATGGGGCATTTATGGATCTGCCTCCAGTTGCAAGAAGATCCCCCATAACTCCATTAGAAATAAGGAGCCAGTTTGCTGAATATTTCAGTTCAATGTAAAATGTCTAAGGAATTAATAAATAAAACAGTTATGTTACAACAATGTTTTTAATATTCATAAAACAATTCAGTATGATAAGCAGGAGCTAAAATATCTTCACGAGGACGTATGATTTCCTGCGAGATAACAAGTACCTTGTTTTGGTCATATTGTAATTGTTTATGTTGTGACTGTAAAACCATCAATTCATCGTCGCATGATGAAGGCGCTGCAGATTGTGGTGATTGAACGGAATTTTCGTTTGGTATTGATGATGGATGTATTATTAGTGGTGAATTTTGCGAACGTAAAAGCATAAACTCTTGGTTGGATGGCGAAGGTGTTGTACTATACGACAATTCTTCAGATACCGCTCGTTCTTGGGCTTTAGCTGACATTATTTCTTGAAACACTAACATGTCGATATTATGCATCAAAACTATTCTTCGTTCCTCATCAAGTTTTTTTAATTTTTCAGCTAAAAGCTGTGCATACAAGTCACATTCGTGGACTCTCTCCGGTTTGTTTAAAGTTGCCCTTTCTTTGATAATTTCATAGGCGTCGTCCAATCGTTTTTTTGCGTGAAGTAAGTCCGACATACCCTGTTGCCGTATCTTCTTCATCGGATTACCATCCATACTTTGATTTCTTTGAGGGCTACTAGAAGATTCATCAGCAATAACAGTTTTTTCGATTAATTCCTGAAATCATAAAATATAATCCTGTATAAGTTAATACTACAAATCAAATAAATCGGCAAAGTTATAAAAATGTCACTACATTAAGAAAATTGAAGTTCTACCTACTACCTACCTCAGTATTAATTGTAGCGGAGCAAAGATAAACAGGTGCCAGAAATCTGTTCATTGTAGAAAATGCAAACCAATTAGTTTTATATGTTTCCTCGGCTCCCATGCCCGATTTTCTACAATTTTTCATTTTATTTAGATGAATCCTGTAGTATGCCATCAAAGAATCTTTTTTCTTTTTCAATTCCTCGATAGTTATTGAGTTTTCGAAACTTAATTTGCTTTTTAAACGACGCCATGCATCGCCAACCAAGTGTTTTTTTTGTGATTAATATTCTTAGGGTCCCATATGATGGGCTCAGCCTCAAAATTTTCTAAAAATTCCACCACCATTTCGTCGCTCCACTCCATTTTTTTGAAAACCGTCTAGTTAACCCGAAAGCAACTGTCACAATGAACGATAGTCCGACCACACAACACAGCACGATGTGTTAGCGCGCTAAAACCTTTCATATACCGCCACTCGCGCGATAACTCATACGCAGCCCGAATGTTTGCGACGATAGCCGATAATGGCCGGTTACATCTGCGTGTATCGTGTCATATCGCGAAGCTTCGGGACGATACACGCAGATGCGGCCCTAGCAATTTATTATGTGGGCATCAGATTCTTGAAAAACTTCACGGTACTCATCAATTTTTGCAGCAACGCTGCCAGCATTAATAAGACAAACATTCAGAGCAGTACGAGCTTTAAAAAACGTTCTAAGCAAAACATTCGGAATACAAAAATCGTTGCCCACACTATTCCTAACAGCGTTTCCAGCGGCAAGTCCATTGGCTCCTGACCTAATGACCATCAAACGATGCCCACCACCAAAAGCACAAGCAGGAACTATGAACATTGACATCCCAAGGACATGAGCGATGTTCAGTAGATGTCACTGGCAAATGATAATGTTTGAGACCGGAATTAATAATAAAAGAATTATCCTCGAAATGGTGAAAGTATATTTGAGCGATGCATTGAGAGAAAGAAAAAGAAAAAAGAAGAAGAAGGTAGAAGGAAAAATAATGTTCTCCTGGTATCAAAACGGGTTTCATAAAATTCTGTAGCATATTATGTCTCCATATTTTGCTGCGGTGCTGAATCCGAGGTTGGATGAGAACGAAATTTGTCCAAGTCCTCCTTGTTAATGATGCGATTATGCGAATGGATTTACTAGATGCCGACTCCTCAATATACACTATCCCTTGCCGTGTGAAACAACGATGAATTCGATTCGATTTTTTAGCAAGGAGAGCCAACTGGAATATCTGACGATTTCGAGTAGTTAAACTCTCATTAACATAAATCCGTGTAGCGGTTTTGAAGCCAATATCTTTCAGGTTGAGAGTTTTCTTCTTAAAATATGCGTCGAGAAAACAATCTTTGGCCCATGTGTAGTTGAACCGCAATATGATGGGTGTCGATGCAGGACTTTTTGTTTTGGCTAATTTCTTAAGAGGCAAGCGAAATATACCAGAAAAGTCACTCTGTCGAAGATCGCACTGTAGGGCTTCACATATGTCAGCCACCACATCATCAGCATTCCTCATTTTTTCAATTGGCACCCCTGTTATTATTAATTCATTTAGTAATGACAAGCGTTCAAGTTTACCAAGTCTGGATTCATAATTGCTCTCCATGCTCATTACAGCATTAGACATATCATCACAACGGTGATCCATTTTTGCGAAGGTTTCACTAACAACTTGAAAACGTTGTTCTATGGATGTGGAGACAGCATTTAGCTACTCATTGAGCTCAGCTTTCACATCTTGAATATTATTAAGTAGACTGGTTTTCAATTCATCAATTTTGGAACAAAAGCGCGAGTCAAAAGAGCTTTCGAGTGAATCCAATCTCGATGTAATACGAGTATCCATATCTTTCAGTGTTTTTAAAATTTCTGAATTATCCATGTCGTCACTATTTGTAGAAGTATCGAGTTCTGATCGTAGGCGTTTATTATCACCAGTCGCATTCATAAGTGCACAGATTAACAGAAATATTGTATGAAAGAAAATATTGTGAAAGAGTCAGCTGCTATGACAATCGAGCTGGGGCCTCGGTAGTCTAGAGGT
Source organism: Thereva unica (assembly GCA_949987705.1). Taxonomy (NCBI): domain Eukaryota; kingdom Metazoa; phylum Arthropoda; class Insecta; order Diptera; family Therevidae; genus Thereva; species Thereva unica. The sequence continues at coordinate 238,112,057 of OX465281.1, forward strand.
AAGGCGCCTGACTGCTATCCCCAGAGGTCCCGGGTTCGAATCCCGGCGACGCCACGGTCCTTCGCCTTTCCCACCTAACTTTCCTTCTTTCTTCTTCCCTGACTCCCCTGTCATAGCCTTCCCTAGTCCTTCCCCGCTCCTCCAAGCGCATGCCATCGGTTGGTTGATGAGATTCAACTCGTTTCAGGAGGCATAACACTCCAGCGAGTTGTTCTCGACGCCCCGATGTCAGAGTCGCGAAATGGTTGTGAGTAGGTGGAATAAAATATCGCGTCTATGTTGTGACAGTTACTTCCTTCTCTTCTCTCTATCTTCCGGCTAGAGCTGCTGTTCGACATTCCCTCTATACGAAAAAAATAGATTGTCGACAGTACAAAGGGACTTTCCCTAAGCCTCTAGTCTGTCACATAAAAAAAAAAATATGAGATGAAGAGAGTAGATATTGACTGAGTCTCTCTATATACGTTGATTAATCAATAGAAAAACAAATGAATTGAATGTCAATCACATGTACCCAGAACGTTTGAAACACTTTTTTAGAACCCAATCGTTCTTAATCGATCCAATTCTACTAAGGCAAAAATTCCACAGAAATTTTATGTTCATTACTATGGTCATCGGAAGCTATGCATCATCCCCGGGACATAAATCTTTAGTAAAACCTTTAATCTGTTTTATCCTTTCTCTATCCTTCGAGCTAAGCTTACTACCAGACACCTGACGTTGACGTATAAGACATGACGGACTGGTAGTACAAAGGGTGACACCTGAGCTTAGACTTTCACATAAAAAAAAAAAAAAATAGATTTCCTGGATAGATTATATAATATAAGAAAAGGCAAGCAAAACTTAAATCAATTTCATTTTATGAAATATAAAAATTTCAAACGGAAAATACGTTTTTCAAATAAAATAAAAAATCCTTATACATTTTTAACGTAAGGGTTGGGCACATGTAGAAATATTACATAAACTAAGAAGTATATAGCACACACAGGCATACAGACATATCTGTATGTATATTTTAGGGACCCTTTGAAAAGATAATAACTTCAAGGGAAATATAACACGGAAGAAGGATACTTTGTGAATATCCTCTAACGTGAAATCCATACATAACAATAATACGTAATCCTTGGAATATCAGATTTATCATGTCTTAACCTAATTGCGTAAATTCACGTAAGGAAAATGTTATGAAGAAGTTGATACTGAGAAAACGTCGTTGCGTAATTTTTATCCATTAAAGTGTAACAAAAATGATTTTCTTCCGTCTTAATTAAAATTTGCCTTGTTTAAAAAAAAAAAAAAAAAAATTAAGAAAATTCTTTTCTTAACCGCAATTCCTTAATCAAGCTTCTGAAATGAGAAATATTTCTTTCATCCTAAGGGAGGATTGCGCCGTTCTTCCCCCTTTCCAGGTCTTAATGAAGCACTTTTTAAATCATGAGAAGAAGAAACACTCTGAAGGTTGGGCCTTTAATAAATTTGAATTATCCTTCTGCAGCTTAATTAAATCTATTTTAATAAAAACGGGATAATTTGCGAGAGGGAAAAGGCAGAAAGATGAGTTTGGTGAGATTCTAACATGGTAAAAATGTTTAAATTAAATATAAAGTTACCAACGAAATTTTGTTTTGTTCAAGGCAAAAGCGTGACATCCCATCTTTTTCCTGGAAAACAGATGATAAAAATACTATGTATATATAACATGACGGTTTATTCTAGGAGATGATGATGTTGGCTTCTGCTTTCCAGTAAGTACATTGAGGCCTGTCAATAGCAACGGAGAATTTAAATATTTTGAATAAAGGATTAGCTTTGGCTGTTATCCGAATTATTTTGGTAATGGTTAAATAACATAAATATAATCAGTGGAAAATATGAGAATTTAGCAGTTGGCAGGCTTTGGCAGTTCCTATCTAATAAATCGAAAATCACTGGGATTTTGAATCATGATTTTTTATCAGATTTTAGCATTAATAATCTCTCGCTCCTACTACATAATTTTCAAAGCGGCTGGCTGTGGACCCTGTATTTTTGTAGATCTATCACCCATTTTCATCAATAAGGTGGCAATGTACCACCACCTATCTAAAACTGTAAAAGCCAAGGTTACCCAAAGTAAAAATTTTGGTTTTTTTTTTCACTACTACCATCTTTTTCTCCAAAAGATCCGTAGTTAACTAATATTTTGTCTTCCAAACTGGAAAGCTTGAGCAATTTCCTATGATAATATCTGAACAATTTTCATGCTACGGCTTTTAACTTCAAAATTTATAAGCAATGTTGGGGGGCGAATGGCTAACAATTTGTCACCACACAATTGCCACCCAATTTGTCACTTCTACCATAGACAAATAAAAGGAAAGATGTTCTATTTCATACAAGGAAAGTATGCACGATACGGTTAAGAGAGCTTTCCTATTTCCTCCACTTGAGCTTCCTCCAGACGAAAAATGAAATTCTTTGTTTTCGGAGGCACTGTCAAGAGTAGGGAATCCAATCCCGCGTTCGCGAGATCCCGCAAATGAGGGATCCCGTTCTATTTTTGCGGGATAAGTAATGCGGGACTAGATTTGCGAGAATCGATTTGGTCGGTAGAACGGCAACGAGTTGACTGTTTTGCAATTCTAGTTACACACACAATTGTTTCATGATCTTGCCCGTCGAAAGCGATTTAAGTTGCGTGGTTGCACTTCATCTGAACTACTTGACATTCTGCCAAAACCTCATTACACGGATTGATCCAAAATCAGGTGTGCTCGTGTGTGAACAAAAATTTAATTTTGATTCCAAACTGGTTGCGATCGTGATTATTATGAAACCAGTTTGAAATTGGGCTTGCAAATGAGTCGTCGCGTGTGCGGAGGGCCTTACACTCCACAAAATACCGCTGCAAACATTTCGGTTCGGAAACGATTCGAGAACGATTTGCCAAAAGCGAAAGCTGGCTTCGAAGTCGGACTCGTAAACGAATTCGAAGGCAATAAAAGCGGAGCAAGATATCGAATGGCTTTCTCGTGCCGATAACGAATCGCATGCTCCAATATCGAATAGTTTCTCGTGCCTATAACGAATCGCATTCAACTCAATGTACTGCGTAAGGTGGGCCGCGCACTAGCAACGAATTTGAAGCAACTTTTTAATCACAAAAATAGAACACGCTAATGTAAACGTAAATCCACACACAGGCGATTTTTTAGTTGCGGCAACTAAAAAAATCTAGCACGTTCTATTTTAATGGCGAGTGAAATTTTACATTGATTCAACTCGAATCGCCGATAACAAAAGTTGCTAGTGCGCGGCCGGCCTAAAACTAAAAATGAAACTACTCACCTGAAACTACTTGTTGCATCTGCGCCCTACTTATTCATGTACACGCACATATTGATTAAAAATCACTCCCCCGAGCAAAACAAGTCAGAAACTTAAAATTTCCACACAATCTGTTGAGGAGAAACCAATCAACCAGGAAAGTTGAAATTTTAGTGAAAAAACAACAACAATATTTTGACTTTTACGACTCATAACTTGGCAGGTTGAAACCTTGACTTTTGCAGTTTTATATAGCTGGGAGTATTCTGCGGAGATTCATGCCTTATTCATGAAAATAGCTAACAGGGTTACAAAAATGCAGGGTAATATGTAACCCTCTACCAAACAAATTCAAAGCGCCCTAACGGCTAAACCGTTACGATTTCCCCGCACCCTCCACCCATACGATTTTTTGTTCGTCTATCCAAGACCTATTCACAGCCAGGGGTTTCGACATTTTCAATGATACACCCTGTATAAAAGACAATTTTTGCAGGTTTGTGTGTTTGTTTTGTATGGACTCCTAAGCCCTTCAACCGATCGCCCCGATCTACAATGTATAAAATTTGACGGAACCCAACGATGAAAGAATAAAATAATATATGATTTATCCTTAAATATATTTTAAAACGTTTTTATTAGCTCGCTTTCTTGTCTGTCTGTTTGTACGGTACATATCTTGCAATCGATTTTTTGAATACAATATGGTATACTTATTATACCGTTAGATCCATGGCGGCCGTCTCAAGAGGACAGATTATTGTTTTCTTTACGGAACAAATTTTGCAATCAATTTTTCAAATACTTCCGGATATCCTTATCATGCTGAAATTTTGCATATAGCTTTAGCTCCGATGACAATGCAATATGGTATACTCAATATACCTTTAGATCCATGGCGGCAGTCTCAGGAGGGCGGATTGAAAGATTCTTCACAACCCCTTCGACATGGGTATCAAATGAAAGGTTATGATAAGTAGAACATCATAAGCAATATAGTATACTCAATATATCGTTTGGCCCATGGCGGCCATCTCAAGAGGGCGGATTACCATTTTCGTCACAACCCCCTCGACATGGGAATATGGAATGGCGGCCAAAATATTACGCGGCGTGACGTAGAACAAATTTCAAGGAAGAAGGGCCACTCGCACTTTCTGATTAGCAAGAAAGCGTTGAACGGCCGGCGCAGCGCCAGTGAGTCTGCGAATGTATTTGCGCTTCGGTACTGGTGACACGGAACCCTAAAATTTTTTCGTGGAACCGTAAGGTTCCGCGGAACCCACTTTGGGAATCACTGCTATAGAGTGTTTATAAGCTGTCAGCTTTACCCTAGCTACCCCTAGAAGGGTAAAAAGGGGTGGAATAGGAATTATTCTTTTTGGTCAGATTTACCTCAAAACTGGTATAGATATTCTACAACTTATTCTTGGTATAAACGCTCTGAAACATAAATAATAAAACATTTTTAGCATTTTTCGATATTCACACTCCAAGGGCGTGAAATGGGGGTTCAAAGTTTGTCAACTCGAAATCTATACATACACTGCAAACCCAAGCGTGTGATTTTGAAACGCATTTCGCGTGTAAAATGCGTACTTGTACTTACCGTCACGCGATTTTTTTTTTGTAGATGCATGGATGCCCAAACATATGACTAAAAGTTTTCGTTTTTCGAAATTTTAATTCGTTTTTTTTTTAATTAATTAATTAGTACAATTTTGCACCATTTTCTTTGTTCTACGCCTCTTTAAACTTTATTTCGACCCATGCATAGCTAGTGAGACAATGCAATATGACATTTTAGTTTAAAAAATCAAGATGGCGGCCGAATTTTGTAATTAGTTATGACAAATAGATTACAATTATCTGAATGACGTCATTCCAAACTCAAAATGGCGGCCAACACAAAATTATCTTTTTTTTTAGAAGCTACTTGGTATGGGTATCAAATGAAAGGGTGTGACAAGTAGAATACTATTAGCTGTGTGCGGTCGTGTACGCCTTGATTAAAAAATTAAAAAAAAATTGAACGTAAAGTTTTTATTGTTCCCGCCAGTATATGCGAACAAACTACTTTCCGAAGAACCTGTGCGCACATAATCTTTTTTTTATTGAAAGGGGTTGCAGTATATGAAGAAAGGAGAATTTATAAATTAAAAAACTATTTAATTTTCTAAACAAACTTTAAATTTATTCTTAAATTTCTTATATTACAATAGTCATTTCTTAACTCAAATTATATAATTTTAATTTAATTATTAATTTTTATTCTATATTTTACATTTATTTTACAAATTTAGTTTCAAAATTTACAATTGTTTTTTTCATTTTAATTTATTTTTTTTTTAATTTATTTTTTACATATTTTCTTTGCCAAAGCAAATAAATCTTTATTTCCTTTTAAAAAAAACTTAAACATTCACATAAGTATAAATTCAACAAATATTTAATTTTTTAACTATATATTCTCATATATATGTATTTCTTTAGATATCTCTTAAATCTTAAACAATTTTGTTTTTTTTTTATCAGTTATGTGTCATTTTTTTAATACTTACAGTTTACAGTTTTTATTTAGGTCTCAATTCTTAATCGCTAAATTTTAATAATAAATTAAAAAATTTGATTATTTTTTATGTGGTTCATTTTTTATTTCGTAACAAAAATTGTTTTTTTTTTTTATCATTGAAGATATGTTGTTGTTAATTTGTTTGTTTTATATTTATATTTATTTATTTATTTTTTCTAATCAATTTTTATCTGTTTTTTTTTTGTTTTCAAAATTTTCATATTTCTTTGAAAACATTTTCATTCCACCGACTACAAATTGTTCATTTGGGGCTCATTTCCTGTTGTCTAAGTAATCAGTGGAGGGAAATGTTTTGTATTTTTTTTTTTATTTGTATTTGTATTTCGTTTTATTTTTTATTTGATTATGTAACTTTGTGTATTTCGACATTTATTTTTTTGGAAAATAAATAATTAGTTCTAAAAAATAACAACAAAAATTTAATTTGCAAATTGTAGTGCTGACTGAACTCAAACAGAAACTTCTTTTGTATATTTTGATCGATCATTTAAATCTAGGACTAGCTTATCTGGCTTACGGCTGCGTCCCTTTCGATTTGTATTATCGGTGGTTTCATTTGTATGCTCTATATCGGAATGAATAATAGTATCAGTATTTTTATTATTAATTCTGTTACTAATTCCACATCGATCTTTGCTATCATCGTTATTCTCGCATGCATTATCGCTTTCATTACTGGAATAGAACGATATATCATCATTGGATTTTGTCTTTAATTCATCCAAACGATTCTTATGATGGCTATCTAAATTTAATTCGATGCTCTTATTACTTAAAAGTTTATTTTTACAATTATCACATATTAAAAAATGTTCATTACTCTTATGATTATCACATTTACTCGAGTTATTCGTTTTTGATTGAATTAGATTGCATGTGCTATGGAATTTCGGTTTATTAGTTTTCCTATCGTAGTCTATTGTCGTTTTTGTACAATTATCAAACTTATCTCTCCTTATAATCTGATTACAATCGACTAATTTATCAGAACTAATATTGTAGCTGCGATCGCCATCATGATGGACATCTAGATCATCCGATTGTGAGCACATGCAATCAAGTTGCAATTCGGAAAAGCTTAAATCACAGCTTTCTTGGCGTTTATATGGTGATGTTGTTCTATTAGCAATAACATCACAAATAGTTTTATTATTTTCATCATCATTAGATTTTTGACAATTACTACAAATCTTCTGTAATTGAATCCAAAATTCATCCCCAGACATTGTTGTATTTATGGATTTTTCAAGGGTTTTAATTGTGTTAGTTTGTAGATGCTTATGATATTCGTTATTTATTGATAGTATTGGTAATGTTTGAGCAGATGGCGGCTTTAATGATAGTTGGTGGGATGTGGTTTTTAGCCCTTCCAGCAGGCTAGATATTGTCATTACGGCTATACCTCGAGGTGGTGCCAGCTCCTGAATACGCTGCAATTGAACACTTAGTTGACGTATTTCCTCCAGAGCTTCATTATCCGAGAGTTTTGTGTCTGAAAGAATACAAGTTAAAAAGTAGATATCAGTCCTGAGAGTTGTAGTATTTGAAATTGTATCGAAAAATCCTTAAGGTGAATAATAGAAACCCTCAACAACTGAACAAAAAATACGAGTCTGACACTGAGCCTAACCCATATATGGGAATGAGTACAAACTTAACGCAAGAGTAACGGCGTATTCGCTGATAAGGCTCGTTAGGGGGCCTCGGTAGTCTAGGGGTAAGGCGCCTGACTGCTATCCCAAAGGTCCCGGGTTCGAATCCCGGCCAGCCCCACGGTCCTTTGCCGTTTCCACTTTCCCACCCACATAACTTTCCTTCTTTCTTCTTCCCTCTTTACATTCCTGATTCCCCCTGTCATAGCCTTCGCTGGTCCTTCCCCGCTCCACCAAGCGCATGTCATCGGCTGGCTGATGAGAATCAACTCGTTTCAGGAGGCATAACACTCCAGCGAGTTGTTTCTCAAATGCACCGATGCCAGAGTCGCGAAATGGTTGGAGTAAAAATATCGCGGCTAGGATGTGGCAGCTCCTTCGTACTTCTATCTCTTTCTACTCTCTATCTTCCAGCTAGAGCTGCTGTTCGACATTCTATATGAAAAATATAGATTGTCGAACAGTACAAAGGGGGCTTCCCCTAAGCCTCTAGTCTATCACATAAAAAAAAACACAGCTGCACTGCACAATGAAATGGCCAGAAACAGATACGATCATGCAGTACTGCTGATTTCATCTTTAGTCCGGGGAAATTAGCATTTTTTTTTTCTTGTGACTTTTTAATAAAACATTTTAGGAATCCAAAAAACATGGCCGCCGGAGATATCACGTTTTTCATGAAACTCGGTTTCTATAGGTCATACAACCCAGTGCAAGGGCCTTACAAAAAAGTTTACCCGATTAACCCTTTGAAAGTTATTCAAGGTCAAAGTTTTCCAAAATTTCTTTTTGGCCAAAATTTCACTCAAAAACTGCCTTTTTTCGAAAATTGTATTTTGTAGGCAAAAGATTTTTTTCATTTACTTATACCAAACATTATTGCCTATATAATTATAAAAAAAAAAATCTTCCACAAGTCCACCCAATTACTGGTTTATGCAAACGACATTGATTGGAAGAACAACAGCTGTACAGGAAGTTTTCACTCTCTCAATTTGGGACTGTACATTAACGAAAGCAAAACGAAGTACCTGGTGGCCTCGTCTGCAAGACCACCTAACATTGGTCCCGCAATCAAGGTAGAGGAACACGAGTTTGAAGTGGTAAAATCATTCACCTACCTTGGGTCAATAGTAGCAGCCGACAATAGCACGGAACCGGAAATAGGCGCACGACTGCTAAAAGTCAACAAAGCCTGTTGTGTAGAAAATAAAGCTCGGTAGGCTCCGGTGGGCAGGACATCTAGCTCGTACGAGAGAAGATGATACTGCTAGGAAAGTTCTATGTGGTTAGACCTATCAGGTGCGACAGCGAGGGAGACCCAACCCCCGCTGGAAGAATGGCGTAGACCACGACGCTCAGAGGTTAGGGGTGCGTAACTGGATGTCATCGGCTCAGAATTGGGACCGGTGGAGAGAACAGTTGGATCCCATCTTTATAAATGAAATGTCGAATTTCTCCAAAGATGTATTCAAAAGGTCAAAAAATCAGTTTGTAAATATGTATCTCTTAAACGCTAAGTCGTATCATAAAATTTGTAGGCTATGCGATTATTTTCGTACGAATTGCAATTAATGAGATATCGCCGCTTTGAAGATTAAAAATACTCATATGTCCTTAGAGGTTGCTTTAATAAGGCAGCTTAACCGGTAAATAATAGGGTACCAAGGTGTGGCCTTCAAGATCGGTTCTTTATTCGCAAATGATCCTAAAGTTGCTTAGTGTAGCCTAGAATGGAACAGGTCTTATATAGACAGTCCCTTGTGGTTAGTTCTGGGCGCAGCACTCATCTTTCTTTTGGCAGAATCAATCCAGAAGCTATCCCAGCGGGAAAAATCGAAGCGCTACTAAGAGGAGCAAATTTGGAGCGCTGTTATTAATCTCCGATTGGAGCTTTAATGAATTCTATGGGGCGAAGAAAACAGCCAAACGTTGACAGGTTCTCGTGCGATGCCGTGATCAAGCATCATATTGGACATTTTGATACTTAGTTGGGCGACTACTCGGTAAAAGTTATAAAGGCGAAAAGGCAATTGCAAAAGGTGAACAAAAATTAAAAATGATAAAACATTGTCCCCTGTGCTGAAAGTCGAGTCGTGTAATTTGACACTTCGATTGAGTTGAAGAAAGTGACGTTTCAGTCGAATTACGACTTTCAACTCAGAGGCCAGAAAATGGGGTTGCTAAGTTGAGTTTATAGCCCCTGGGCGAAAAGTCGTAATTCGACTGAAACGTCACTTTCTTCAACTCAAACGACTTGTCACATTTCACGACTCGACTTTCAACACAGGGGCCATTATCTAAGATCATGTATGAGTCAAGTTTAATTCATTGCATGATATTATCAATAGAACGAGAGCTGGCAGAAAAGATAGACTATGAGGATGTCATCTGAATGGAATAAATGGAATAAAGAAAAATAACGGTTACTATATAAATGTGATAAGTAGAAGAATCCGCATCTATACACAAACATACCATATATTTTAGCGTGCTTGTGTTTCAGGTTTTACACTCCTTTTTCTTGACAATGAGAACGCAGGGATATGGCGGTTTTGGCTTTTTGTGTTTCAAGCTAGTTACGGGTCCCCTAGAGGATTGGTTGGGGCTTATTAATTTTTTCCAAGCTACTGACTGGAACCAGTGTTTCCGAAACAAAAACGTCAACTAGAATCATACAGGCAGGAATGCATTTGTTCATTCCTCATTCTACTAAATCTGTGAAGGCTAGGCCCAACAGATGGTTTAATCAGGAGTGTATGCATGCAATCAGAAATAAAGAAGCCGCCTTTCGAGCTTACAAGAGCTCCCCGAGTGAATCGCTCCGTGTAGAATATATAAAACTAAGAAATTCCTGTAAAGTCACCATCAGGAACGTCAAAAATTCATTTGACAGTAAGTTGAGAAGTAAACTCTTTAATGCAACCTCTGGTAGCAAAAACTTCTGGTCCTTGGTAAGTTCCATCAAGAAGAATTTCGCTGCATCTACAACTCCTTCATTCATTCACGATAAGAAGGTGATAACAGACAGAAAAGCCAAGGCCGATTTATTAGCATCTCTGTTTGCTTCAAATTCTTCTCTACCCGAAAACTGATGCGCTACCCCCGGTTCTCGAGCACAATGCTCATTTAATGGACAGGGTTTTCTTCAGGACTCGCGAGGTGTACAGGTGCCTCAAGGAGCTCGATGTCAACAAATCCACTGGACCCGATAATATACCCGCTATCGTCTTAAAACAATGCGCCCCACCTTTGGCTAAACCTCTGCGCAAACTTTTTGCTCTATCATACTCCTCCGGAGTTTACCCAGACTCTTGGAAACTTGCCCATGTTCAGCCAATTCCGAAAAAAGGTGAAGCCAGTGACCCCTTAAACTACCGCCCAATAGCAATTACTTCTATTCTCTCCAAAACCATGGAGACGATAATCAACAAAAAGCTTATGGAATATCTAGAATCCAACCTACTCTTAAACGACAGACAATAGGCTTCCGCCAAAAAAGATCCACTGGCGATCTTTTAGTCTGTCTTACAGAACACCTCAGCCGTAGTCTGCATGGATCCGGTGAGTCTAGTCTGGTTGCTCTAGATATCTCCAAGGCTTTCGATAGAGTTTGGCACTCAGCCCTATTAGCTAAACTCAAAGCTATTGGAGTCGACTCACTTCTACAGAAGTGGATCAAGAATTTCCTTTTCGGCCGTTCAATTAAAGTAGTATTGGATGGCGTCAAATCCGCATCCCACCCGATCTCTGCGGGGGTCCCCCAGGGGTCAATCTTATCACCGGCCCTATTTCTTATCTTTATAAATGACCTTCTTTCAATCCCCTCCAACCCACTTCTCAGCTTCGCTGACGACGGTACTCTACGGTACTCGTACAGCTACCATACAAGACAGACTCATGCCAGATCCTGTCTTGATGATCGTGAACTAATGTCCAACTCTATTAATAACGACATTGAACTCATTCTAGAGTGGGGAAAGAAGAATCGTGTTGAATTCAACCCCGCCAAAACCAAGTACTCACCTCTCAGTTCAACACCTCTCCACCCTTGAAAGTGGATGAAGTTCAACTAATGGCCGACCCATCCCTTCACATCTTAGGCGTGACATTAGCCAAAGACTTGCGATGGAATGACCACATATTCCAAATCGCCAAACAAGGATCCCAGTGCTTGGGATTTCTTAAGAGGTGCAAGTTCCTCCTCCAGCCATCGGCCCGTGCTGTTATTTATAAATCCTACATTCGGCCTCTTCTCGAATATAACTCCCTCGTTTGGGGCGGCGCTCCAATAACCACCTTGGCATGGTTAGATAAGGTCCAAAAAAAGGCCCTTAAATTAATTGATGACGATACCGCTTGCTCCACCATCGACCCCCTCAGCCACCGTAAGAATGTAGCAGCACTGACAAAATTTTATCGCTACTATCATAGTGACTGTTCCTCCGAGCTAAACGCTCTCCTGCCTCCACGGCATTCTTATACCCGCATCACCAGATTAGCCCACTCGTCTCATTCCCCCCACCTGCAACTCCCCCTTTCACGCACTCAACAAGATATGAATTCGTTTGTTAATAGAACAACTCGGCTGTGGAATAATCTCTCGCAGTTGGTATTTCCGAGCTCCTACAACATCCAAGAGTTCAAACGCAGGGTTCATCACCACCTTCTTCAATACCCTCCCGTACCTTTATAACCCCTCCAACCCCCTCCCCGTACTAAGCTTACTGCTAGACATTGCACCATGACGTGACAAATGACATGACGGAGTAGTACAAAGGGTGATTCCTGAGCTTAGCACTGCCACATAAAAAAAAAGTACGCAGGGATGTGGGCTTTTCACTTTTTGGGTTTCACTCAATTTTCGGGGCCCCTCGGCCTTGTGGCGGGCCTGGCCATATGACTACTACATCTCAAGTTAACCACCACGAGTTCAACCGTTTGGCTCACTGCCTTCTACAGGCTATCCTTAATCTATCGTATCCTTTTTATAGCTTCAAGCTAAGCTTGCTTTTAAAGACATTGCACCATGACATGAACCACTATGTGGCCTATGACAGCTTATATTTTCAGGGATGATCCTGGGAATTTGTAAAATTTGGAATTTGATTGATTTTATTCAAATTTATTAAGGGAAAAGGGCATTTCATATGTCTGAACTTCGTTGGCTCTATAGGGAAACTGTAATATCTAACATAGTATCGTAAAAAAATAAAGCGTATTAAATTTTCCTTCTTTGTTTAAAAAAATGGAGCTATTTCTGAATAAAATTAACAAGCACCCTTATTAGGTCAACCGGTATTTATTTCGTCATAAGAAACCCATCAAATTTTTTTTTGAGAAAGTCCTTCAGAAAAAGTTGTACCTTCTCCATTGAAACCTACAAAACAGTATTCCTTTATGATTTTGGTTATTATGCATATTACAAAGGGGCCAATTGAAAAGTTACAATTAAAGTTAATTCCTCCCCGGAAAAGTTGTTCCTTTTATTCCCTGTAGAAAAAAGGGAAAAATTAATAAAGTCCTTGTCCAAAAAAAGAAGAAAAAAAAAACACAACTTCATTTTCCCAAAAGGCGCATTCCAGCAACTTTCTCACAATACCCATTATTTGTCACGTGAAAACAATTCATTCAGTCAAATAATTTTCCAAAAAAGGAGAGAAAATTAAGTGCTCAAATTCAGTCTTATGAAAATAAATGACCGAAAAAGAACAAAAAAAAAGGAATTCAATCTTTTCCCCGAAGGCTAGCTTTTGTTTAGTGATTCTTTTTTTTTTGAGGGATCACGAGCAGAAGAAATATAAATTGCCAATTAAAAAGGGATTTAATACCCTTTTGTTAAAAATTGCGAGCGGAAAATTTTAATTACTCCCCGTTCTGCACTACAATATCCTGCTTAATTGGCAACACGGCCTATGAATTATTAAAATTTATCAAACATTTATCAAGATCAGAAGTTAAGTGCTGCCAACGTCATCGGTAGATGCTTATTATTCATTGAAGGTGAAAATTTCGAAATTATAGTTTTAATATATTCAGCTATTTTCTATTTAGTAATATAAAAGTTTTTTTTAGCAAAAATTATTTTTAATTTATGAATAGTAATTTTTATCTAGAAAACTCTCCTTAATAAATAAATAAACAGAACAGCTGTGGATGATGTTGCCGTGCTGATTATTTGCGGGCGAAAATTCAACTTAGCACCTAGTGATTTTGCACCTAGCCCAATAGAGTACTCTTGGGATTTTCTTTCTCTCTAACCTAAATGCGAAGTGAAGTGAAGTGAAGTTAGATACCATTGCTTATGAATGTATGAGAGCGACCAAAATGAAAGTTGCATCTACTTCAGTGGTAGTAACGTCTACTCCACTTCTGCGTTACTTTTCATTTAGGTTTGGCCTATCGTAGGATGTGATCCGAACGCCCATCGTGATGCCTGGGGCAGTAGTGGAGTGAACAAGAGGGGGTAATACCTTTTTAATTACCTCTTAACTACTAACCATATTAAATCGGGGCACGGATCTCACCTTTGACAGCGGTGGGAGACATGAGATTATAGACATCACGCTAGCCACTCAACACGTTGCCAGTTACGTTAGTGACTGGCGCGTCTCAGATGAAGCATCGTGCTCAGACCATAGACACATTTACTTTATGGTGGGTGAGTCTTTGGAAAGAGTGAGTGCATATAGCAATCCTAGATATACGACCTAGGCAGACTTTCCGGGCGAACTCAGCAGCGTATTGCAGGGTTCCAGGCACTCAATCAAATACACGATGGATGTAGAACTACCCGCGGACTTCCTTACGGAGGCGATTACTGCTGCTTACAACAATAACTACCCCATTCTGATGAGGACTCCTAACAGAAAACTCCATAACGAGCTCTCCAAGCTGAGATCTGCTACGAGGAAACTTTTCAGCGCAGCCACGAAGAACTACAAGTGGGAGAGTTATAAAAGCTCGCTAACCACCTATAACAGGGCGATCAGACGAGCAAAAAGAAATAACTGGAGGAATTTCTGCAAGAGTGTCGAAGACACTCGAGACTCAGCAAAAATGCACAACGCTTTATTAAAGGGTTTATCTGGATATTTTGGATCTATCAGGAGAACCGATGGCTCTTTCACACAGTCTAGGGAAGAAACGTTGATAATATTGCCCCAGTCACACTTCCAGATACAACCATTTATTCAAATGGGAACACAATCTCTGCTGGGCAGCCAACAGGCCCTCATTCTAAAGTGACAAAAGCTGCCTGGACAGAAGCAAACACCGTGTATAACCACGAAGTTATTAGGGAGGCGATTAGATCGCTCAAACCATACAAGTCCCTGGAGCAGACGGAATCTATCCCATTCTGCTACAAGAGGGCTGCGACCTAGTCACTCCCTTATTATGCAAAATATTTAATAAAGGAGTTCCGCTGACGGCCTTCCTCGATATCGAGCGAGCCTTCGACAGTACATCCCTTGATACAATAGTTTGCTAGACTGCCTTAACGGTCTCGACTACGCAGATGATATTTCTTTGCTGGCCCACAGACACCAGGACTTCAAAAACATGTTAAACAATTTGGCAACAGAAAGTAGAACAACAGGCTTAAGGCTAAATCCGACTAAAACTAAAGAAATGCGGATAAATGCAAACACCATTGAACGGACAGTGCTGAATAACCGTGACGTGGAACTGGTAGTTAATTCTGCTACCTCGATAACATTATTACTGAAAATGGCGGGGCGGAAGAAGACGTCAGTTCCAGAATAAATAAAGCACGAGCCGCATATGCATGCTTGTTCCGCATATGGAGATCAACGAAGATCTCAACTAACACCAAATTGCGGCTGTTCAACTCCGACGTTAAGGCAGTTCTTTTGTACGGTTGCAAACCATGGAAAGTCACCCAATTCATCACAGGGCGCCTACAAGTCTTCATCAACAGATGCCTGCGTTGTATCCTAAAAATCCGCCAAGAAAGGATAGACGACCAAATCAGGCGAAGGAAATTGAATTGGGTTGGCCACTCCTTGTGACACGCAAACGAAAATCTAGCCAAACAGGCTCTTGACTGGAATCCGCAAGGATCCCGTCGAGTCGGAAAACCTAGAACAATCTGGAGGAGAACCCTACTTTCAGAGCCGCAACAACTGGGAGATCCTGGTGGGAGCTGAGAGCTGTCGCGCAAAACAGAATCCGCTGGACGCCTGGACCGAAGTAGTCTCCAAATTTAGTGTGTCCGTTTCCCGGAAAATTTTTGGGACCGCAACGTAACCTATCGAGTAAGAGCTTGGAATTACCCTTTAGTACTTACGAAGTAAAAAAAGTTGTTGGTCCAATCTGGATCTAATGCCTTGCACTTTTTTGTTGTTGTTTTACGATCGAAACTGACCTATAGAGTAAGAGTTTCAAACTACAATCAAATTAAGATTTGAACATTTTTATACTAGAAAATAAAGATCTGCCGGGTTTTTGTCGGACAGACCAAATTTTATTTTAGTGTTTAATTATTACTTATTAACGACTGGATTAAGTCCTCTTTTCATTTCGTATCGGTGTACGTTTGAAAACTTTTCTTTGCATTTTTGCCACGCCGAACTTTGCTTGGATGAGGACTACGAGTCAATTTTTAAGTAAGCTCTGTTTTAATTTATTAAGTATTATTGGGTCACCCCTGACACAAAAACTGCCCGGATTTTACTCGGGCACTTTTTCAAACCCCTCCCGTACGGTCCCTGGACGCCCTCTAAACTAGGTGAAATTCTGGGAAACCCAGACGAATAGCAGCCCTAGTAAAAGGGGCTGTACTACAATAGGCCAAATGAATGGCCGCAGTACCTTTGGACCCAATACCTTACACAGGAAAAAAAATGTAAAAGTTTATTTTTGTAGCACAAATTATTTTTAATTATGAATAATAATTTTTAACTAGAAAAATCTCCTATTTAAAAATAAAATAAATAAACAGAAAACTTAACTAAAAATTGTTTACCATCATTACCGGCTAATTGTGCTGTGGATGATGTTGCCGTGCTGGGATTTGCGAATGTCCTTATTTGCGGACGAAAATTAAACTTAGCACCTGATGATTTTGCACCTAGTCCAATGGCGTTCTCTTGGGATTTTCCGCTACGCAGCACAATGTATACCTGGGTAATGAAAGGATTACAAAATTTTTGGTACAATTATAATTTACGGGAAAATATTTGCTGAGAAATTTTAGTTATAAATTGCTTTATTAAAATAAGTACAACAACAAAAAAACAAATGATAATAAAAAGGACGAAAAATATGTACTTGTTGAAAATCCTACCTTACTGCCGAAAATTAATCCCAACAGTAAAGTCACTGTTAACTGTGTGTGACAGAAGAAGATTATGTAGAGTAGATCCGGATTAGCAGGTGACTGAAGAAACAGCCTGGAAAAATGAACATGAATTGAAGGCAATTTGAATTGTTAATTTTCCGGGGTTCATAATTTCTAGCAGCGCCAGCACTTGACATTCTGCTAGAAAATTCTTGAGCAACGTTTTTTTTTTTTTTCATATCTTTCATTTTACTTACATAGAAACATTCAGGAAACAGGTGAGCAGGAATTCGTTATAGATGGCCATCGATATGAAGCGGCTTTCATTGAACTCAGATGGTGCCTTCCGCACCATAATGCATAGCCTTACACCCCATGCGAGAAATAGCACTTCCACTGGAAATAGATAGAAAGACACAAATGAAAGGCTTCTGGTGTAGAATTTTGCTCATAAATCGTGCCTAAAATACATAGGTGAAGGTAGAAGCAATTTTTGAAATCGAAAAACCTCTATACGTACTTGAGGTAAACGTATAATCCCACCAGTCTGTTCTGCATAGGAATGCTTTCAGGTCATCTGCAGTCCTTCCCACAACAACTTCTGGCGGCGATACAACCGTTCTAACCAGAAGGCATGCACCAATAACACCGCATATAACACCTAGCCGCTTCAGCAGGGCCGCATCGGTTATTTTTACAGCTTTCGCAGAACGAACTCGAAATATGACCGATATCCTAGAAAAAAAAAAAAGGATAAAAAAATAAGAACAACCAAAAATATTTATAGGACATGAAATACGAGAGAAGTGCTGAATAATCGCTTCTATCTTTTCTTCCGGTTATTCAACCGAAAACCAATTTTGTTTAACTATCATTTCACCTGAGTTGAATATTTTCATCATCCTAAAACTAGGATATACATTCAGGATATAAAATACGGGCTGTGCCATTCACGTGCGATGTTTTCTATTGTTGTATTAAATAAGGTCACGCTCTTGATATGCGGTGAAGGTGTAAGGGTATACCTTTATGCGATATGTAAGATGGTGTCACGTACTTCATCACATATGGCATTACTATTAAAAATTATTTAATGCTTTTAAATGTATACGAAAAATGATGGTATTGAATCCCAAGATTAGACATGATCCTCTTCTTCTGAACATCCTCCTGTACAATACGAATAGATTACAGACTAGAAGTAACGTGCTCGAATTGATTTTTTTTTATCTACTTTATGGGGAATTATTATCCTGAATTTAGGATGAGGACGTGTGAACATGATTTTTTATACCACACTAGAAATCCTGTAAAAATGGATTAAAACGAGGATTTTACACTTGTAGCACTTGTGTGTGGGGGAATAAGGGTTGATGAATAAACATTGAACGCCGCAGGGCATGAATGAGAGTACGAGAGCTTTTACAAAAAAGTTTATCACTAAAAGATATCCAATTAAGGGAAAATAGTGAGATAAATGAAAATATTGGATCTGATCGAATAAGCAATTTTAAATCCACAAGAAGTTTTAATAAATTAAATTAGATAGATATTTATTGCCACAAAAATCATAATATTTTATGGAGATTTTTAGTTTGAAACGCTTCCACCTGTCTTGTTCAATACTACTGCTTTTTTATGTGAAAAACTAGGCCACTATTTACGTGACTTATCGAAAAATGTGGCAAACCAGTTTTCGTTTTGTTGTTTTTTTTTGTTGTTGTTGTTTTTTTTTTTTTTTTTTATGAAAAAACCAAGCTTAGGTGTAACCCTTTGTACTACCAGGCCGTCATGTCGTTCAGTTCATGGTGCAATGTCTAGAAGTAAGCTTGGTTTGAAGAATAGAGGAGAATAGGAAAGGTTAGAGGGGGTCTGGAGGGTGTAGAAGATAATGACGATGAACCTCACGTTTGAACTCTATGGTGTTGTACGAGTTCGGAAATACTGACTGCGGGAGATTATTCCACAGTCGAGTTGTTCTATTCATAAACGAACTTCTAAACCGTATTGTGCGTGAACGGGGGGGCTGTAGGGTATGAGGGTGAGCCGAGCGGGCTAGTCTTGTGTTGCGGGAAAAGTATTGCCGTGCAGGCAGGAGGTCCTGAATTTCAGTGGAACAGTCGCCATGGTAATAGCGATAAAGTATGGAGAGGGCTGCTACATTTCTACGGTGGCTTAAGGTGTCTATGGAGGCGCGAAAGGGGCCATCACCAATGAGTTTGAGGGCACGATTTTGCATCTTGTCGAGACAAGCCAAGGTGGTTTTTGGGGCGCCTGCCCAGATATACGAGTTGTATTCGAGGCGCGGCCGAATGTAGGATTTGTATATTGTAGCCAATGCGGCTGGTTGGAGGAGGAACTTGCATCTCTTGAGAAATCCAAGGCATTGGGAGGCTTGTTTTGCGATGTGAAATATGTGATCATTCCATCGCAGATGCTCCGTTAAAGTTACACCTAGGATGTTAAGAGTTGAGTCAGCCGTTAGATTCTCTTTATCCACTGAGATAGGAGGAAGGTCGGTACAATTTTTATTGGAAATCAGACAATACTTCGTTTTTGTGGCATTGAATTCTACGCGGTTCATTTCGCCCCAATGAAGAATCGATTCGATATCCCAGTTGATCGAAGTCGACATCAGTTGACGGTGGTAAAGACAAGGTCTGGCACGTGCTTGTCTTATATTGTCGAAGGAGTAAGAGAAATTCAGAGTACCGTCATCAGCGAAGCAGTGAAGTGGGTTGGAGGGGATTGAGAGCAGATCATTAATGAAGATTAGAAAAAGTGCGGGTGAGAGAATTGACCCCTGGGGAACTCCGGCCGAAATGACATGTGGGTTGGATTCGACGCCGTCCAATACTACCTTGATTGAACGGCCTGAAAGAAAGCTCTTAATCCAGTTCCTTAGAACTAAGTGTATACCAATAGCTTGGAGTTTATTCAACAGAGCTGGGTGCCATACTCTGTCAAAAGCCTTTGATATATCTAGAGCAACCAGACCAGACTCGCCAAAGCTGTGAATGCTTTGGTTGATACGCTCGGTTAAACACACAAGCAGATCGCCAGTAGACCGTTTAGGACGTCACCTGGGTGACAATAATTGTCACAAAAGTAGGAATGCGACATTCCCGAAGTCTTTTATAGCTTCCTTTCTCACGAATAAATTGTCACTTATTGTAACGGAGAATTTTGAGGTGACTTTTTTTTTAAATAAAAAGCGACGAAGATTGGGATTTATTTTTTTAAATATTTTTGGTGATTTAAAATTATTCTTATATTCTCGAGTTAAAATAACAAGCAGAAGACAATTTGATTGTTCGGTTACCTTTATGGAGAAAAATCAGTAGATATGGAAGGGCGTAAAGTGCTGCAAAACTAAAGTAGTTTAAAAGAAAATAGGCGGAATGTTCACTGGTGAAGAATACGTCTACCATCTATTCAGACGTCGATGGAAATTTTATTAACAAAGGACAAAGTTCCCTCTCAAAAATATTCAAAAACTCTCTGACTACCTTCGACATAGCGAGCCGTGATAGGCTCACATTGAAATCATTACTAATACCTTTCTGGTATGATCTTTCCGGTGAAGAAAACCAGTGTTTCTGGCAAGGACGTCGAGCTCTTCGCAAACATCAATAATTTACCTACATCAAATTGTGGATGATCCCACGAGAGTCCCTGATGTTTGTAACGGCCAGCCTATATCCTTTTTTTAATTTACCTTGAAAATATGATCCTAGAAATGATTGGGAATTTTTGAAGAAATTTAATTAAAGGTAGGCGAGAAAAAAAAACTAGGGAAAAAAGAAAATTTTGGGAGTCAGTTCTGAAGCTCTGAGCTCTGCGAAAGTTGGAAAAGACTTTTGTTTGAAGCTGGTTTGTACTTTTTTGGCTCTTCGGAACTCGGGGCCGGTACCAGGGTGAATTACGTTGAATATTCAGTCCAGATTGTTGGATCGGGCCACAATTATCTCGGCTCTAACCGCTGATAGTATGGTTTGCTACATAATCCACTAGGGGTAAAAGTAAGTCAGAGTTTGTAAACTAGTCATTAGGCTAAACTTGATGTTTTTCTTTTGAATAAAAATTGAATTTATGTTGCTACTGTACGAACTAGTGCGTTTTTCTGGGATAGACGTTTTTGCTATGTTGAAGTGGTAAGGCGATCTGCTGGCGAAGCCGCGGACGGTGCCTCTCATCCCGGAATTAAGTTTTCAAATATTCTCATCAGCCATGTAAGTACTCCGCGTTTGTCCTACTGGGACGCTCACATGTAATTGATGATGCACATGGATAGGTGGTACCTCGGGGGCCCCAACACTCCATGACCCACGCCGAGCCCACCCCAACTCTTTAGGCCCCTGGTACCGCCTTGATGGTCCAGTGAATTTTTTTTGGGAATTTTTTTGTTGTGTTTGTATCGGGAATTGAGGTTGGCTTCTTCGGGCAACCAACCCGGTTGGTTCGGAAGTGTGAACATTGAAAAACCAAATCGAAGCATTGGTAGAAAGATATGAAAGGAAAATCGTTCGTTCCGTCTACAAAGGAATACAGGTTGATGGCGTTTGGGGGAGAAGATACAACTCAGAGCTGTATGAAATCAATAACCAAACATTATTAAAGTGATTAAAATAAACAGACTGCGATGGATTGGTCGTGTCCAACGAACGGAACCCGACAAAGATAGTGCTGGGGAAAGTACCGCCAGGAAAACGGAGTCCAGTTCGGCCTAAGAAATGATATATAGATGACGTCGAGGATGACTTGAGACAGTTGGATATAAGAAACTGGACAGTTGGATATAAGAAACTGGACAGTTGGATATAAGAAACTCGGGCCATCGAGAACCATGGAAGCGAATGCTCTAGGAAGCCAAGACCAACAATAGGCTGTGGAACTCCTGATGATGAATACATTTTTCTCCTCCATCCAAAGAAAAATTAATTAAGATTAAAAAAAAATCTTTTATAGGTAGACCTGATACCAAATCACGGCATAATACCCTCTATTTCGCCAATTACTCCGTTGAAATGATCGTTTTACTTTATGTCAAATATCGCTGCTGCATATTACCCTTTCATGAGGACGTGCTTTTGCACGTGCCCTCCAGAGACTCCTTAAGTTGTGTAATTATCAATATGGCCGTTTGCAGCGTAGAGCCTATGCAATCACTTTGTCCACGTGTTGGCTAGGCCAAAGTGTTGCCTAGACCTCGTCTTTTTAGAGCTTCTCCTTATATGTCAAATTACGTGTAGTTGAAGATCAATATTGACGAAAGCCACCAGTGCAATCTGTTTGTTTAAAAAAAAATTTCAGGTTGGGCCATTTTGCCGTTTCAGTGGTCCTCCACGTTTGATACACGCATTTTGAAGACATCAACGGTTGGTGTAGAAGATAAGCGCCTATTATCTATATCTTATATTCCTTTCGACAATTTTCACTATCTTCAGGAATTTAGTCAGGCTGTAATCAGAACGTCCGGATTTATGCTTAAATGCATAATGACATTGTTTCAAATAGTTTCGATATAGCCATGTGCGAACAAAGGCCTACATATGTTGTTTCCATAGTAAAATAGTGAAAGCCTCCTTTAGCAGCTTGGTTTTTGACAATAAGACTTCATTTTTGAATAGACACAGGAACAACACCGCAAATTGGTTAAATATGAAAACGAGTGCATTATAAAATATCAAAGTGAAAGCGGAACACCGCATCCTCTTTCAACCATATAAAAGTGAAAATTCGCCTTTGGAAGAATCTAATTAGCATATTTAAACTTTAAATTAGTTCTTTGCACCATTTGTACCATTCATTTAAGCGCATTGTTGCGGCGGTATTTGAAATATCCCCTTTATATTCACAAAAAAAAAAACTTTCCCTTATGCAGAATTTCAATTCGCATTTACCTCCATGAAAGTGCTATTATAAATTCCTTCAGTACGCTATTTTGCACAGTTCTTTTATATTTGAATCCCTTTTATCCCTCAAGGATCATACTTTTCTTTCCGTAAAGTCTGCTGCAGTACTCTTTTGAGCCCACATCTATGAAAATCACAACTTAACCAAGTTTTCTACTCTACTAAATTGGATAAAGCTATAGACTGAAACTTTCTAAAGTGAGGAAATATTCACTTAAGCCACCATAAAGTTTTGTAGTTTGCTTTGAACTTTTCCAATTGTCTGTGTGATGACGGAATTCAAATAGACTTCATGCATAGTTCAAAAGTTTATTTCCCACTTCTTTCCGGAAACTTCAAGGCTAAACTGAATTTCCGTGAATTTATTATCATTAGTTTCTTTCAAACTCGCTTTATTTTTATCTAATTCATTTCTGCATGTTCCGGTATCTTATCTCTGAAGTGGTTACTTTGCGGCGGGATATTTATAGATTTTAGCCTAGGTCACCAAGTCCGCCCAGTCAAGGATATTTGACGTTCTGTCATACTCGAGGAAAGGCTTAAAATTAAATTTGTTATACAAGTGTAGAGATAGACATAATACCAAAACCGGGCTAGAAGTATTTATAGAAAATGTCTCTTTCGGAATTATTTAACCTTCTTGGAAAAGTCCTTACGGAGATTGGTCGGCTTGAGGATGATTTACGGAAAGCACTCTTATTTTTTTTTTTAGAGCAGGAGCGACAATTTTGTCAAAGTGAAGTGAAAAGTTCGTCCTGTAACGCCAAAGTTGGACATTTTCATAGCTACTAAAAATTTGGGTTTAATTATAAGAAAAAAAAATATTTTGCAAGGCTATGGCAGCTGAAAGGATGATTAGTGATACTTAGCAGTCAACCGACATAAAACTGAGTTGAGCCGACTTACTGAGAGGGCGAAAACCTTGACTTTAACCACCTCCGGCTGGATGAACATACCCTTACTCTATCCGTCAGGTTGAAATTTCTGAGTTTAATTCTTCATCCAAAAATCAAATGGATATACTTGCAGACGAACAAAGTGATGGTACATCCTTAGGTGTTGTTATTGTGGGCAGATCCCTATCTATTTATATATAAAAAAAAAATAAATGGTTAAAAAAAATTTTTTTAAAAAATTCTTTTAATTAACTAAAAAATGTACTGAAAAGTAAAAAAATAAAAAATATTTAAAAGAAAGCGTGAAATTTCAATTTTAATGAAAAAGTTAATTATAAGAATGGCGCATTTTTCATAAAAAATTGAAAATATAACTGTAAATCGCGTGAGATTTACAATAACCCTCAATTTTTTGCTTTGTTAATTTCAAATTCACCTTTTTTTTATAAAATCATCTTTTTTTAATTTTGTTTTATTTTTCAATATATTTAAGATTTTATGTATTAATTTATAAGGCGTAGTAAAAAAAATTAATTTAAACTTGTTGTTTTGCTCAATTCACTTTGAAGAAAATTCTAACAAAATTTTTTGATGAAAAATGCGCCATTCTTTTAATTAACTTTTTCATTAAAATTGAAATTTCACGCTTTCTTTTAAATTTTTTTTATTTTTACTTTTCAGTACATTTTTTAGTTAATTTAGTTAATTTTTTTAAAAAAATTTTTTAACCATTTATTTTATTTTCTACTTTTTAGTTTATTATATGTATTCCGCCATTTTATGATGGCAATTCTATTAGATTTAAAATTACGTCACACAGTTTACTGTATTCATTTGATACCCATGTCGTGGGCTCGGTGGAACATAATTGCAAAAACGGCCGCCATCTCGGAACCGTCTTCTTGATTTTTTTACAAAAAGGTCAGATTGCATTTAGTACTTATACATGATGAGTTGAACTCAAGTTGAACAAAAGTCTAACTACATGTAAACGGGAGTCGAGTTGGGTTAAGGTTGACTGAACTCGACTCAGCTCTGCTACCTGGGTTGAGTTGAAATTATGCATACGGACATGAGTTCAGTATTTGAGTAGTTGAATTTAGTTGACAGCAGCATCTCTGTGTTTGTTTGTGATTTTTTGTAACGTGTTATTGCTTCTTTATTTTCAATTCACCCTTAACTCAACTATTCATCTCATCATTCATACACATTAATTATCACCCGAACTACGAGTGTGTGCAAAATTGATCGGTTATATTTTCTACTTTTTTGTCTACTATAAGCTTTCCGCAATTTAGTGTTGGCCGCCATTTTGAATTTGGAATGACGCCACATAGCTAATTGTGTTCTACCTGTCATATCCTTTCATTTGATACCCATGTCAGAGGGCCGCGGAGCACAATTTCAAAAATCGGCCGCCATTTTGGAACCGCCATCTTGATATTTTTACAAAATGGCCAGATTGCATTGTCATCCAAACTAAACGTGTATGCAAAATTTCAGCTCTATCCGAAACCGGGAAGTGGGTCAAATTTAACTTCAAAGATTTGATCAGTCAGGATTGAAGTTAAATAAAAGAATTTAATGAATCCCTCTTTCCTTTGGTCACGCCATAACTTAGATGTATTCGGTCGAGTGGGTGGAACACGGTCTACCCCACACATATAGTCTGATTTTGCTGATGAGCAAATTGCGTTCTGGTGAAGAACACAGATGGTGCATGGACCATGATGTTGCGCTTTGAATCCAATATCACCATGCATCGTTGAAGGAAAATGTACGAAACGATACCCCCGGATAATTACCCTAATACTATGCAGCACAAGAACTGGTCTAGCTGTGAGTCGCCCGCGATTTGCATCATGTTTGCGTCATTCTTTCATCAATCTTTCTCAGACTTTCAGCCTGACGACAATAATTTTCGTCACATTATTCCTAACCGAGAGGCTCATTTTTTACTCCTCTCAATTTACCATTGCCGATATCGTGAAACATATTGACGATCTTCCATTTGACTTTACTCCTGGCCCCGACGGTATTCCTCCTGCTGTCCTTAAGGCCTGTGTAGAGGTTCTCAAGTCTCCACTGAAAATCCTTTTTCTAAAATCCCTGGATAAAGGGTACTTCCCCACTCTGTGGAAGAATTCGTTCATAATTCCTATTCACAAAAGTGGTTGCAAGAGTGAAATATCGAATTATAGGCCAGTTGCTAAGTTGTCTGCTATACCCAAACTTTTTGAATCAATTATCTATTCTACACTCGTTCCCATCTGCAAGAGGCTGGTCTCAACGAATCAACATGGTTTTCTTGCAGCTCGTTCCACAACCACCAATCTTCTTGAGTTCACTGCTCATGCTGTCGAAGGCTTCGTTTCCGGTTGTCAAACTGATTGTGTTTACTCTGATTTTAGTAAGGCATTCGACAAGCTCTCCCATTCCATTATTATTCTGAAATTAAGAATGTTAGGCTTTCCGCAAGCCCTTCTAGTATGGTTCCAGTCTTACTTAACTGACCGGACCTACCAAGTTCTTTTTCGTGGATCTAAATCAATAACCATTGAAGCGACATCCGGTGTCCCTCAAGGAAGTCATCTTGGCCCTCTCCTCTTTATCTTATCAATTGATGACATTGTTCCCTTACTAAGACACTGTAGAATATTGATTTACGCTGATGACATCAAATTGTATCGGCACATAAAGAGTATGGAGGATTGCAAACTTCTACAGATTGACCTTGATACCTTTTACTCTTGGTGTGCTAACAACAACCTGGTTCTTAATATTGGTAAATGTGAAGTCATGACTTTTAGTAGGAGACCTGTGATCCTATAATTTTTAACTACACCTTTTCTGATGAGGGTATCCCTCGTGTTAATTTGGTTAAAGATCTCGGGATTAGATTTGATAGTAAGCTCACATCAACTATATCTCTTCCAGAGGTAGTTTAGTCTTGGGTTTTATAAAAAGATGGTCCAAGGAATTTAATAACCCGTTGGTTACTAAACACCTATACATTTCCCTTGTCAGACCATTACTCGAATATGCGTCCCAGGTTTGGTCTCCTCACTACTCTTCGCATGTTAGAATTATTGGGTGCATCCAGCGCACTCAGCGGATAAGCCGCTTAGCTGAACAGCACAGCGTAAAAAGTAACTCAGCGATATGTGTCGGCTGGATGGGTGTAGCTAAGTTAAAATTTATTTTGACAGCTAAATTTTTTTTTCCTATTTTAAATAACATCAATTCACTATCGCTGACCTACTTAGCATAAAATTTTTACGCTGAGAAATTTGCCAGCCGCTGAGCTAAGCTGCTTAGTTCAGCTAGCCATCCAACGAGCTCAACACTTAGCCGCTACTCAGCCGCTGAGTGCGCTGGATGCGCCCATTGAATAGGTTCAACGAAGGTTCGTTCGATTCGCACTGAATCATCTTCCTTGGGAAACCCCAATAGTTCTTCCATCATATGAATCCCGGCTTAAGTTACTAAACTTAAGCTCTCTTCACAAGCGTCGAGAGGTGGCCGATGTTGTATTTGTTCATCAGCTACTTAATGGAAAGGTCGACTCAGGTTTTTTAGGTCCCCGTGCGTCGTTTAGGGAGAGTCGTTATAATCTGAGAGGTCCACCTCTTTTACAAATCAACTCTTCTAATACGAATTACGGCAGATTTGAACCTGTAAACCGCATGTTCATTAATGTTAACAATAATATTAATGTCTTTAGCGTGAGCATTAGTAAAGATGTCCTTAAAAGGAGTCTTTTTAATCTCACGTGACCATCTATGATTCCTGTTGCTTGCGTGGGTTATATGTTATTTGGATTTTTGTTTTTATTTACTAATTTTTATGTTTGCATGCTTAGTTGTGAGCCTCATCTCAGCGCTTGGTTGTGCTGAGTAGGTAAATCTTTCTTGGCCCAGCTAAGAAGTGCGAATACCCTTCTGTATTAGAAGGGTTAACTCTATTACTAACATTAGCAGCTGAAACAGCAACGAGATCTGATGGATATCGAGTTTATCGACGGCGCTCAAAAGACAATAATGGCCGAACAATCGTTGTGAGTTCATCGTCAGAGTCGAGAGATTGAGATTGGAAACGAGATTGTTTTGCGGCATTGTCCATTGTAGTGATGAACAGAAATGGTCTTGTTGTTGCACATTTAGCAAGACCAAGAACAAGAACAAGACTAAGATATTCTTGCAAGAACAAGACAGACTAAACAAGAACAAATAATCAAGACCAAGACTAGATTAGTCTTGTCTTGTTCTTACGTTTGCTCATCACTACCTTCGTCTTCGTTGGGGCTTCGGTTATTAAAAAACCATTTGGATAAAAGTACTTATGGTCTTAAAAATAGTTAATAATATTAGGTGTAAGTCCTTTTTCTCGAATCCTGCCTTTTCTTATGTAAAAAAAGTGTTGAATTTGTGTATCCTTATTATTCAAAGAAACCTTCTTCCCTATATCCAAAGCAGCAAAAATGAAAGTTTTACTGGTTGTAAAACTTAAACCTTCAAAATAACTTCGCAGGAAACTAATTAGAAGAAAATCGAACAAACTGCTTCTTCCTAATGGCATGTAATGCTAAAAAAGATATTGCTAGGCATATAGAAGGGAAGCACTTCCAAGGAACCTCCCAGTGGGAAATAGAAGCATTCACTGATGCATGAAGAAGCTACACTGATAAAAAAAAAATTCTTGGCTTAAGAGACTTTTTCTTGAACCAAGGAAATAGTGTTTTGGATATAACGAAAACAAAATTGTCTTCGGATAAGCAATACTCAAAGTCTTGGTTTTATTGTCTTGGATGAAGACAAAAGTTGACTAGAAGTAGGAAAAAAAATTTCTTGGTTTGAGATACTCATTTTTTTTTTTTAATTTAAGCAACTCAAGGTAATAAAATAGTGAATTGCCTTAATAAATATTCTCGATTTAAAACTTCATCGTGTCTTTATTTAATACTTACAAATTTTGTTTTGAATAAAAAATATTTAGTTTCTTGAGTCAAAAATTAAAAAATCTTATTTCGAAAAAGACATATTTTGATCGAAAAATATAAGTATTGAGCGAATAAATACAATTGCTTGGCTCAGGAATTTCTAGTGTCTTACTCTGAGACAGCATTCTCATGTTAAGACTGAAAAATGTTTCTACTCAAGACAACGAAACGAAGACTATGGAATTGCTGGAATCAAGACAATTTTTCTATCAGTGAATGCTTAAGTTGCTTAGAAGTGCTTCCCTCGTGTATCCCTATAAATATCTTTTTAACATTGCATGTCATTAGCAAGAAGCAGTTTTTACGATTTGCTTCTAATTAGCTTCCTAGGAAGTTATTTTGAAGCTTTAAGTTTTGCAAGCAGCAAAGTTGTCCCTTTTGATTTTTTTTTAGCGGGTTAGTGTTCTCTTCGTTTTTTGAGTAATAAGAATATATAAATAGATTTCAAAAATAAATATTTGACAAAAAAGTATATTAGAATTGCATTCACACACACAAAAAAAACACACTTTTATCACATAAGGTTTGGAAAAAAGGGGATGATAGGTGATTTTATAAAAACCGGTTTTGAATAACCACAACCATTTTTTAATTAATTCCTCATACTCTGGAAATCCACATTATTACACAGATCCACATTGGTTCAAATTATTTATAAATGGCGGAGACCCCATATTCACTCACACAAAGGAAAAATTATTCCGATTGTTCTGTATTATGTATTGCTGTTTACCGTGATTGATATAATCTTCGGGCGCTGTTGCTGCACTTTAAAATTATGTTCCAAAGATTGTTAAAAGAGATATGAACGAAATGAGGAGAACAAAATTCCTTGTGGCGAGAATTCCTCTTTAATTGCTAATTTTTGTTTGTTCCTTTACTGTCTAAAAAATTTATAGGCTATTTCATACGGTCTAACAAACGAAAATAGGCTGTAATCTTCCATTCCCTTTTGAAATCCGATGAAGAAGTCGGAAGGGTTTTCACAAACTTTTCCCACGAAATATACGTTATGCCCGCTTTTTTTCTTGATTACGGTATTCTTTGCTATTGAAACGAAAGCTTCGATTGGTATAGTTGTATAAATTCTCCCAGTCATTCAAGCTGAGCCATGTTCGACGAGATTTCGTAATTTATTCATTAGAAATAAAATATGTGTTCACTTCACACTCGATGCGGCACAAATGACAAAACTGTGCAGTTTTCTGCTACACACTCTCAGTACAGAATTGTACAGTTCTATCTGTACAATTTTATCTATTGATATTTTGAATAGACCTCAGTTTAACTGTACAGTTCAAATTTTTATTCTAGGCACGTAATGATTGAACTGTACAGTTCGACTGCACAGTTAAATCGCACAGTTAAAACTGATGGTGTATAGGGGCCATTTGAATGCTTGAGCTTGTTGTTGGTATTTTTAGTCTTAATTCTCCATTCTGCCATACCTTTTCTTTTCTTTTCATAGTAAAAGGAAGACAAAAAACTACAAGCTGTCAAAAAGTTGATTCAGTAAAGGAATTAAAAAAATCTGCGCCCCACCCCGCTCCTACTCCGCAAATGAGGCTTTCAGCAGATTTTTGTTGGTTGGATGTTGATCCATGTGAAACTTCCTAAGTAATCTTTTTTTTAACTCCGCCGTTGTCTGGACCCAAGTTTAGGGTGTGAAAGGAGGAGCGCGGTCGACCTGCCGAATTGACCAGAATCACGAAACCGAGGAAACTAGTCAAGAAACAGCATTTTTTAAAGCGGCACCGACAGCAGCGTATCCGTTGCGTTACGGGGGCGTCCTGCTTGGACCGCCAGCAAACGGATCAAAGAAGAAGAAGAATCTTTTTTTTATATTATACGCATTATTATGGTGCGATCTTAAATTTTTTGTAAACTTAATTTTTCTTTCATCGAGTGATTGCGCCTTTTTCCATTATCCATCACTGCGTTCAAACATGAAGTTATGGGGCGCAATATGGCATGGTGCACCGGGCGCAAAAAAACGCAAGCGCCGGCCCTGGCTGGTACGTACGGTTGCGGTACGGCATGTCATACTGTTTTAGTAGAGGTTAGGTTGTGTCAGGGTTACATCTTACAGGTTCAATAACACTTTCTGGCTTATCTATATTCTGGGTTATCTATATTTTTAAATTAAATTTCAATATAATTTTATTTTCGAAGAATTAATTTCATATGTACGAAGAGAAACGCCATATACTTTATTCACTGCATAGCAATTTATTACTGAAAACTCTTAA
Source organism: Thereva unica (assembly GCA_949987705.1). NCBI lineage: Eukaryota > Metazoa > Arthropoda > Insecta > Diptera > Therevidae > Thereva > Thereva unica. The sequence goes on from OX465281.1 coordinate 238,142,983, forward strand.
GCCCTTGCTATATTTACCTTACGTTACAATTCATTTTCTGTATTAAGATAAAACCCAAGAAAAATTCTGTAATTCCTAGAAGCGGGGATTTTTTCGAGAGCACTCAACCGAAATCGGCATAACAAACAACGAAATTGCCTTATAGTATATACATATGTATATTATTTTTACCGAATAATTTTCTTTTAACCAATATTTATGTAAAGAAGTGTTTATTGAAAAAATAAACACCGGCAACGATAATATGAGCAGCCAAAAATACTGAAATTCCTCGAAGAACAATATTACACAGCGCAGGCAGAAGTCATGTTGCATGCAAATTCCATTCGGCAAAAGTCTGTCATTATGAAAATTGATGTTTCTTTTTCGTGTCGAATGCTATTAAATTGCATGTACATTTCCTTAAAATTTATCCCCTTTCTTCTTCTGTACTCGTATTACGTTCATACTTATACTTCAGCTTTCATTTCAAATTATAAAATGTAAGAACGACTTACCTCCAAGTCTTAAGCATTAAAGCTCCATACGTCAATGAAAATCCAATTTCACGTAACCAAATTCGGGCTGTGCACGTGTAGAGCGATGGAGGTGGATACATTACAATTGTCTGGAATAATAAAAATTGATTATATTGTTGTGATGTTTGTTAATAGCTTAAAAAAAATTATTACTAAATTCAACGAACAAAATTGAATCCAGGATGCGGCCAGGCAACAAAAAGATATAGAGGGAAATGCTTGGACAACAGTTTTTGGCTTCGTAGCTTTGTTTGGACATAGGTGAACATATCAAAAGTCCCGCAGGTAGCCGTTGAGACGAGGAAGAGGGGGGGTTTGAAGGTCCCATTTTTCGGTTTTTCGCTTATATCACGGAAACTATGCATCCTAGCGATGTAATGGTGTTTCGTCGGAGGTGTTCTCTAACCTCCTTTTTTAAGGGAGGGTTGCCGGGACCTCTTAAGTTGTCAAAGGTCGTGTGAGAACAAACACCTTCTTACCAAAATAACATTTCTTTATTTCAACAGAGCGTTATACACTAACAATTTTGGACTCTTAAATCTAAGTAAATACGGGATACATGTTCTTATCGTTATATCTAAGTAACTAACTACGGGTTATTCCTAGATACCTGCCTTTTACTAATTTATTGCTAAGCAGCTATCTAGTCTTTACTCTATTCTACATGTGCATAAGCTGGGGTTAGTGGTATCACTGGGCGGTCTAGCAGGATATGTGTGTGTGTGTTTGAGTGGGTGGGTGTGGTAGGTCGTGTATCTGGTCATACCGCGACACTGGTATAGGAAATGCTGATGGGAACAACGTCGGATCGTACACCACGACACTGGTCCAGGAAACACTCCTCAGGTATTCGGCAGTCGGTCGGTATGTGTTATGTATGTTGTATGTCTGTGATCTAACCGTGCCGGATCATACACCACGACACGGTCTAGGAATCGCTACTTCGACACATTGTCGAATCGTACACCACGACAACGCCTCGGCAACATTCCTCTGGTAATGCGTATTGTGTGTAAGGTGTATAGTCTAACTGTGCCGGATCGTACACCATGACATGGTATACGAATCGCTACTCGGCACATGGTCGGATCGTACACCACGACAAGGCCTTGGCAACATTCTTCTGGTAATGTTTATTGTGTGTAATGTGTATAGTGTAACCGTGCCGGATCGTACACCACAACATGGTATAGCACCGGAGAAGGTGACCTCTCCGAAACGAGCCTGATTAAAAACTGAATTTTAACCTGGTAAAGCGGTTTATTATATAGCTAGAAAGCTCGTTGGCGTAGGAAGCTTTAAAGCTTCGAAGTGAGCTTTCAAAGGAGAATCACCCAGCCTGCTGAGTAAATATTTATTTTCCTAAAGCTTTGTTGGGAGCTGGTCCTCTTCACAAGGAGGTATAAGATCTCTCCGTTTACACCCCCCGGCTTAACAATGTTAGGCTCAAAATTAACAACAGTGCCAAATATCTGGGAGTAATTCTGGACAAGAAACTCCTCTGGCATGAAAACACAGAGGAGCGCATTAAGAAAGCAAACATCGCGCTTTTCGCTTGCAAAAAATCCATTGGCAAGAAATGGGGCTTCTCCCCTTACATTGTGCAATGGATCTACAAAGCGATCGTCCGCCCAATTCTCCTTTACGGGGTTTTAGTATGGTGGCCAACTCTGAGTAAATCCACCGTGCTAAACAAATTACAGAGAGTACAAAGATGTGCGGAGTTATGCATAACAGGAGCACCTCGCTCCACACCTACAGAGGCCTTAAATGTTATGTTATACCTCCCTCCTTTAAATCTTGTGGCAAGAGAAAGCGCGACCATCGCAGCCCTTAGAATAAAAGAATCCGGTTTCTGGACTGGAATCAGGGGAGGGCACACGAAGGTACTGAACTCAGTTACTATCCCCACAAAAACCGACTTCTTCATTCCCGAAATTACCTTCACGAAGAACTACGGAGTCCACATCCCTTCACGTCGTGAATATAAAATAGACCACACAGGTTTCAGGGTGCCATAAACCTTTTTACTGATGGCTCTAAGCTCGAGGGTCGAGTGGGAGGAGGAGCATTTTCCCCAGAACTTGGGATTGAAGTCTCCTTCCGACTACCCGATCACTGCAGTGTATATCAAGCGGAGGTTCTAGCCATACAAGAAGCTGTTCTGCAAATCAACCAGCAAGGCGATAGGAACCGGACTGTCTACATCTTCTCAGATAGTCAGGCAGCTCTGAAAGCCCTGCGCTCCTGCACAAACAGCTCTAGAGCTACCTCTGAATGTCGCAGATCTCTTAACGAGATGGCTCAGCAGTTCAGGACCCTCCTCGTATGGGTGCCCTATGGCATCACAATGGGCCTATCCTTCTGGCCTAAGTGTGTGGGCTTGAACCAAAAGCTCAGCCATATCTAACAACCTAACCTAAAGCTTTGTTAGGTGATGCCTTCTAGAGTTCAAACGTGTTACTTTAGTATTTTTCTAACGTTTGTGGAGAGGATTCTTAGTAACGAAGCGTGGTTCGTTAGAGCGACATGTCCAACCTGATTAAATTTACTATAAATTTTACTGTAACAAGTTTTTCGATATCTTGTGTAGTTTTTGAGATATCTGCCCTTGGATGTAATAATGGAAAAAAACATTTTTGCCTCACACTTTTTGCTATTTTGACTGAATAACTCTTCAACGATGCACCCAAAATATAAATGCCGGCAAAAGGGTTGTAGAGCATTAAATTCCCTTCAATAGTATATAGGTCTTTACTATTTTATCTATTCTCCTTCATATTGGGATTGGAAGGACCTTCATCTCCGCCTTCGCTTCCATCTTCTTTTTCTCCATCGGATCCCTGTAGGGAAACGGCCAGAGCATCCTCCTGTTATTCTTCTTCGGTGTCAACTTGAGAGACCCCATTCAGGCAGTCCCCCTGCCAATTTTGGCATGCTGGGGAGCATTTGAGGCTTGCTTTTTTGCAGCCACACTTCGCACTGGCACAATTTTTCTTGCATCGGCAGCAGATCATTTTCAGGATATCTTCCAGTGCATCTGCTAAGTGACTGTGACCAGGCAGTTGCTCTCAATCTTCCACCCATACATCCGAAGAGGCAGGTCATTTCCCAGCCACAGCTGAACTTGGTGGAATGTTCGAAGGGAATGCTATTTTACTGCTCCCTCGGTGAGAGGAAGACAGAAGATATCAGGGTTGATGGTGGGCACCGATTTCAAGAATGACTTGTACCTGAAGGCATTGAGGGAGACCTCCTTTGCTGGAGCCCCATACCACCTAAAGACCGCTGCTGCTTTCTGGGCCTCTGGCGACTTCAGATTCAACTTGCCACCTTGTTTATTGAAATGCGGAAGATGTGTTGTTTCTAGTAAAGGCGGGCAAAAACATCATGTCCTTGAAACCTTGTTGCTAAAGCTCTTGGAATGAGCCTTATCTTCCCACGTCCAGGCTTGATGAAAATAATGTCCTTATGCGCATCAGCATTAGCTATCAAGAGGAGTATGAGGTCGACATCTTCACCCACAATGCCGACAGCTGTTGTTTCCGACATTACCACAGCCGTATTCACGATCAGAACGTCATCATCACTTTCTGCTTGAAGGGTCCTGATCCCATTGTCCTCAAGCTTCACCTTAAGCATGTTGATGAATGTTCTTGTTTGACGTTTATCCCGGTGTCTTCGGTGAAATGGATGTCAACAGACTTGCTGAGTCAATAGTGCTCTGCTACTTTCGTGCTTCAGGTTGATGAGGAATAGCCGCCGAAGCTACAGTGCATCTCTTTCCGTTGTAGTTCTTCGTGATAAAGTGGATGTAGCTCTCGCAGATTGTAGATATCTTGGCACCTCTTTGCCAAATTACTTTATGGAGGAGGAGCCCTTCGTCAAATACGATGTCTAGCTGTGCGAAACTTACGTCCTTACGTCGTAGTGTTGAATAGTTTGTACAGTGCTGACTTAGTCGATTTCCTCATCCCATTCTCACGAACAGATTTAAATCTTTGCTAGTTGGTTCGCCCAAATTAAATTTTTTTGTTGAAATACGAAAAAAAAAAAAAACTTTTTCAGTGCATTTTAAAGTTATCTGTAACACTTGTATTGCATACTCCTACAGCAGAGCTATCGTCTACGAATGTCGTAATTATAAAGGATCTTCACTCATTATAGAAGTTTTTAAATTGGGGCAAAAGAGTAGAATAGATTTTACAAAGTTTGATCTCAAGAAAAAATAAAAGTTTCGGATTTATTTAGTTTTTTTTTTTTTTCCAAAAAGTTTGGAATGAATAAGGCAACATAGTCTCCAGTGCAGCGCTTTTCTACTTCTAGATGAAGTAAAAATGTGTTTATAACGAAACTCACGAAAACTTACAAATACATAAGGAAAAAAAATATAATACATCAAAATTTAAACTAAGTTTGTATACAGAAAATAACTTTAATGATGCAATGGCCAGAGGCAGGACATTGGTTTGGGTATACAAAGATGGAAAGTTTCCAGTCACAAGTGAAGGACTATCCTCTAAGGACAATTCTCGTAAGCAGAGCATAAAAAACGAAAAGTTTCGATATAGTAACGAGTAAATAAATTTATTTTCGGGTCAGCTAGTTATCCTTGTAATACTTTTAGTGGAGTCAGATGAGCAAAACATAAGGAATTGTCTCCAGAGTAAAATTTTTTTTTTGGAACATGTTAGTTACATCGAATACTATACGAAATGGACATTTTCTACCTCTAGCAACCGCCGCTACGTAAGTTATCGGCCATTATGTCAAAAATTTACCATTTTGGTCGTTCTTTCCAAATATAAATGCGTATATCTCGGCATGTGTAGGTCCGAAAATATTGAAAAAAATAGAGGTTGTTCGTTATGATATTGCCTACCAGCGGTTACAATATGAAATCCTTATCTACACATATAACCTCAAAAAAAATCAAAAACTAAAGAAACTACAGAATTTTGGTTTTTCGGTGATAACTTCGAATATTTTTAGTGAAATTTGATGAAATTTTCAAAAGTTATACTTTATAATGGGAACAATAACTGGTTAAAATTTCAAGTCAAAATATCTAATACAAGGCTCAAAAATTGACTTCAAATTTGAAAATTGATTGACCTATCAGTTTTGTGCATCGCTTCGTATGGGGTTCTTACTTTTTTTAAAATGTAGCTTCTTTTATGCACTTTTGATGGTGAAAAAGAAAAAATTTTAAACTTGAAGAAAAGTGAAAAAAATCGAATCGAAATTCGACAATTTTTGCAATTTGTCGTCAATTTTTTAGGAAAATTTGACTTTTTTTGGCAAAGTTCAAGTTCTATTGAATTATTAATTCATTTTTGACATATAATGATCGAAAAATTGACTTTTATCAAAAAATGTGATTTTTTTCTAAAAAAATTGACGACAAAATGCAAAAATTGTCGAATTTCGATTCGATTTTTTTCACTTTTCTTCAAGTTTAAAATTTTTTCTTTTTCACCATCAAAAGTGCATAAAAGAAGCTACATTTTAAAAAAAGTAAGAACCCCATACGAAGCGATGCACAAAACTGATAGGTCAATCAATTTTCAAATTTGAAGTCAATTTTTGAGCCTTGTATTAGATATTTTGACTTGAAATTTTAACCAGTTATTGTTCCCATTATAAAGTATAACTTTTGAAAATTTCATCAAATTTCACTAAAAATATTCGAAGTTATCACCGAAAAACCAAAATTCTGTAGTTTCTTTAGTTTTTGATTTTTTTTGAGGTTATATGTGTAGATAAGGATTTCATATTGTAACCGCTGGTAGGCAATATCATAACGAACAACCTCTATTTTTTTCAATATTTTCGGACCTACACATGCCGAGATATACGCATTTATATTTGGAAAGAACGACCAAAATGGTAAATTTTTGACATAATGGCCGATAACTTACGTAGCGGCGGTTGCTAGAGGTAGAAAATGTCCATTTCGTATAGTATTCGATGTAACTAACATGTTCCAAAAAAAAAATTTTACTCTGGAGACAATTCCCTTTTCACTAAAATTTGATGCTCATCTGACTCCACTATTTGTGATAATAATATTAGCTCGGTTAAATTTGACCAAAAAATAAGTATGAGGGTACAGAAATTCACACCAAGCTGAAAATTGGTAGGATTGTTCAAAGCACCGTTATAAATGAAATCTAAAAAGTCCTCATCGATCCGGCACCTGGAACCTGGATTTACTCGGGGTCAAAGGTCACAAAAACGAGTTTATCGCGATTTTCAGCAAAACGGTAACTTTTATCATAAAATAGTGTTTACAAAGTTTGTAGATTATGCGATTACCTACAAAAAAGGATCTTATACATTTTCCCGTACGAATTGTCATTCATGAGATATCGCCGTTTTAAAGATTTGAAGCACTCATATCCCCTCACTTGCAACTTGTATGGCCGAATTGCCATTTACTTAAACTTTAATAACTTCTAGACCGATTATAGTAGAGCAACGTAATTAGGCTCATCTTTTAGGTAAATGTGTATTCTTTTATTTGAAAGAAAGAACAGAAACCTGAGTGACTCCGTTTAGAAGATATGTAGGTTCAAAGTGTGAGGAAAATCTGGAAGTCATTTATAACGGTGCTTTGAACAATCCTACCAATTTTCAGCTTGGTGTGAATTTCTGTACCCTCGGATGTCTGAATTGACTGGACTATATATTATAATAGGTTTTATTGCATTGATCCTTTGCAGTCGATTGCCACCACACATTGTATATATGTGTAACACAGGAGTGGCAGTACGGAAATTGCTTTAACCAATTTGTTTCGACTTAAGCAAAAGTAGAAACAAATACAATTTGGTGGCATGAAAGTTAAGTGAGACGAATTTAAAATTGTTCTGCCAACTGTAAATATAAAAAACGACATTGTGATCTGTCATTTTCGTGTTAAAGGCAGGGCCGGATTTAAGTATGTGCAGAAAGTGCTACAGCACAGGGGCCTCCACCAAAAGGCAAAAAAAATAAACAAATATTTAAAAATGGAAAACATGATCATACACAAAGGACCTTTGAGGATGTTCGACACCATAATAACTATTAGATTTTATTGATTAAATTAATTAAATTATTAGAAAACTCATGCTATAATGTTAAGGAGATTTACATCCCAGTTTTCGAGAAAATTGATGCCTCAGCTGCGTATTTCGTGTCGTAAAACCATCGGAGTACGGCGAACAAGCAGGCAGGCAGATTCTGAATCAAAAGAAAGGTTCCTGACTTTTCTCGCAAATTGTGGACAAACCAAAGCAGTAATAGCTACGTCTCTTGTTTTTAGAAGAACAAAATATTTCTATCGATGACTGTAGGGGTATAATAATGCTTCTAATATGAGAGGCAAATATGAAGGAAGGCAAGCACTTACTTAAAAAAAAACCATTTAGCACTGTTTGTTGCCACCACTGACATATATGTATAATTGACTGCTAATCAGGAAATTTTCATGGTACCAATTCGTTCCATAGCCAAGGCCGACTTAAGGTATTTTGGCGCCCCGTGCGAGATATTTTTATGCGCCCTTAAATTTTTTGACATTTCTTTAGATTACCTATATTATTATGCACAAATTATACAATAACCCGAGTAAAATTAAAGATGGCCTTACAACGGGCGAACACTGGCCACTTGAGAGCTCATAAGGGCTCACGACGACCAAACTTGACCAAAAGATTTAAATGGCCGATAAAATTCAAGTTTTTTTTTTTTTTTATTTGATAGACTAGAGGCTTAGGGAAAGCTCCTTTGGACTGTTCGACAATCTATTTTTTTCGTATAGAATGTCGAACAGCAGCTCTAGCCGGAAGATAGAGAATAGAAAGAGACATAGAAGTAGGAAGGAGCTGCCACAACCTAGCCGCAATATTTTATTCCACCTACTTCCAACCATTTCGCGACTCTGGCATCGGGGCATTTGAGAAGAAACAACTCGCTGGAGTGTTATTCCTCCTGAAACAAGTTGAATCTCATCAGCCAACCGATGACATGCACTTGGTGGAGCGGGGAAGGACTTGCGAAGGCTATGACAGGAGGAATCAGGAATGTAAAGAGGGGAGAAGGAAGAAGGGAAGTTATGTGGATGGGGAAGTGGAAAAGGCGAAGGACCGTGGGGCTGGCCGGGATTCGAACCCGGGACCTCTGGGTTAGCAGCCAGGCGCCTTACCTCTAGACCACCGAGGCCCCCTAGTAAACTAGTAAACTAGTTTCTCGAGTAATTGTTGATAAAATGGCAATACCCTTGTAGTATTCCACCGAATGCTTACTAGATGTTTTGTGGATTGGAGTGAGATAGGATTTTTTCCATATCTTAGAGAACTTTCCTGTCGATAACGGTTTGTTGAAGATAACATGAGGAAAACAAAAATTTGATTAGAGACAGGTTGTTAGGACCAGGATCTTTATTGATGTAGAGATTGTTTATACCGGCCATTATATGGTCAACATATAGAGTTACACCCGTTATAAAAGCTTTAGTGTCAGTGTGCGTACTTGTTGGGTCAGTGTGAATTCGTCCGCAAACATGTTGCAAAATTCTTTGGGGACATGAATATTGGTTTCTGCCGTTTGCCATAGTCAAAGAAGAAAAGAGAGAACAATAGATGGTCCTATACATCTCTCAGTTGAACTCACAAACAGGATTTCAGGAATCTGCAACTTTCGGGGGAGCTCGTGGGGCTCTCAAGAGCTGGTATTGCCCAGCACTGGTTTATTGGTAGAAACTTAACACAATACTACCAAAAGAACGTATAATAAAGCGCCTTTGCTACATGTTTTCAAACCCAACCTGAATTACATTTAATAGGGGTTTAATGCAACAAACAAATACTTGAAACATTCACAAATAACTTGAAGATGTGCTATTGCGACCTCCCCCCTCACCCATACGATTTTTGTTCTTCTATCCAATACCTATCAACAGCCAGGAGTCTCGACACTTTCACTGATATACTCTGTATAATAGGCTAAAAAATAGAAAATAAAATGTATAGTTTAAAAAACCTTAAAAATTCGTTTTTTTTTAATTGACCTAAAAGTAAAAAGATAATTTTGAATGTAAAGTTTTTATTGCTCCAGCCAGTGTATGGGAACAACCTCCCTTATGAAATGTAAAATGCGTGGGCCGCTAACGAAAAGTTCCAGTGTTAATAAAATAAGATAGATTAAGATTTCCACGACTTTTTACATTTCGAAAGGTAGGCTGTTTACATGAGCAGGCTGGAGCAATGAAAACTTTACTATTCAAAAATATTTTTTACAATCACAATCATTGAAAGTTGTTGGACTTGATCTGATTAAGCCATATTTCTCCCACCGGCAGCTGTTTGTGGGTTATTGAAGAGTTGTTAAAGACGAAGATCTTCACATCTTAGCTCCAAATGCGGAAACATTAAATACAGTTTATCCTCAAGCTCTTTGAAAAAGTACTGTAATATCTGTTGCATATTTGTTTATATGCTGAACAATTTTTTTGTCCCTTCTATTCATCGCAAGCCGAAATGAAAAAAAAAAAAAAAACAGAGAGGAACTGTTTTTAGGGTCACCAAATTGTGCATTTTTGGACTGCACTGTGGGTGCCAAATTTGTTAAATAGATTACTTTTTTCGTGCTTTTTTTGGGAAAAACTATTTGGAGGGAGGAGGACAAAATCAATGCCGACGATTCTGAATGTATTTGGTTAGGTATCTGTGGTGTACGTAGCACACAGTTTCTCATCATTGAATCTCAGAAAGTTGTACATACTCTAAAAAAAATCATTTTTTGCAGATTTGTTCTTTTTTCATTTTACCTTTTTCCTACTGCGGACTGCACCCACATAATCTTTTTTTATTTAAAAGCGTTACAACGCACGCGTGCTTTTGCTAGTATAGTAATAACTTCAAGTGTCAGCGCAAGAACTCAAGCTCATTTCAAGCTAATATGCAGCTTCAAGTAGACAGAGCATACCCGCACTCAAGGCCTTGACATTTCTAACCTTTCAAGCACTTAAGCTGTCATCGAAAGTGGTATATGTTATCAATTAAAGGAAAACAGTCTTTAACTGACAACCTGTACATTATTTAGGAGAAATCCATCAACGATGTAAATTTTGTAACATTTGGATGTAAAACAAAATTAAGCTGCAGTATTTTATTTTTAAATTTTTTAATGTCATGTTGTACAGGTGTTTTCTGCCATTTGTAAAAACCCTTTTCTCAATTAAAAATCTACATCGAATGTTTCTTGTGTCATTGCATAAATTGTATCATTACTTATTTATAAAAACGAAATTGACTTTGTCTTTTACATAGCTTGAAATGGTCACGATGACTAATTTATTCTTTGCTTCTTCTGAAAGGTACAGAGTACACCATTCATATTTTATTTATTTTGTGCAATGTAATAAATTGACTTTTCATTAATTTAAAATGTATGAAACCTTTTTTGGAACATACTGATAATTTATCGTATTTTATTCAACTAATTAAAAATGACTTTCTAACATTACAGTCGCTGTCAAACCTCTAGGGTTTTGTGCATTTTTAATGTTTATGTGATGTGTCAAATGATATAAAAGCCGAAGTTTCAATTTTTCATCCTGACAAATCCATCAAAACATTGGCATAATAATAGTCTAGAATGACACTAAGCCAACGTAATATCGACTGCAAGACCAAAAGCATCATACAAAGCACTCGAAAATAGCTTAAAGAGGCGAAAAAAATTGAATATATCTGACAAGGGTTGAAAGGATACATTGTAATATACAAAAAAGGATATTCTGAAAATATTAAAATTTTAATAAATCATCGGGTCAATTTTCGACGTTGATTTATTTTAAGAAAGAATTCCGCGAAACAACGAAAAAGACTAGACAGAGAAGAAAGTAAGAATTTCTTGAAACCTTAATCTACGAAGATTAAAAAAATATTTCTAACAAAATTGTTCTATTCCCGTTTTCCTGTTTTCCCAGGACCCCAATGCTCATCTAGGTTTCATAAAGCCTCATCTAATTTCCTTGTCAAGCATGTTGACATCTTGATCCCCAGATTCGTGTAAAAGACATCATCGTTATCGTCTTTGTCACCGTGGTCGTCGTCGTCTTCGTCATCTCTTCGTGTCGCCGCCGTACTTTAAAGAAACCCACAGCACCATTCGAGGCTTTTATTACCTGTGAAAAGTTGTCAAATTAATCTTTAACTTAAGAATTTTAATTACACCCCATAAGGTGTCTTTCATTCTTATTCAGTTATTTCTTAATTTTTACCTGCTCAAGAATATGATAATCACTGTCTCCGCATAAATAACTAATTACATTCTGACAAGGATTTTACTTTTCAAATCGACTTTCCTCGTTTTACCATAAATTACGATGAAATTGAAAGTACCTACAGCAAGAAGAAAAAAGAAATAATAATAATAAGAGAATGCCATCACCTTTAACATTATAACAACAAGTAGGGCCTTAACAAATCATGAAGTGATCCCTGAAAATTCCCTAGGCACTGGGCTGGTTACTTGTTGACAATTCACACCCCAATAGATTCTACCCTAGCGGAAAGATTGGGGGATGGGGAGAATGCCCCCCATTAAAATTGAACACTTCAAGGTATTTACGCCGTGAGCAGTTTCAATTAAATTCGATCGAAAACTTTGGTAAGCGTAAAATTGACGTGAGGTAATAAATAATTCAAGGGAACAAAATAATCCCATGACATTTACTAAATACACAAGGCGGAAAAATAGAGTTCTTTAATAATTGTTTCCTCTACTTTTTGGGGAAAAAGTGGGGTTTTTGTGATTTTGCAAAACGCAGTCAACCAAAGTTTTCCGCAGCTTCTTAGAATGGCACAATATTGAGATTTGATAGCCTGAGGGCATAATTTAAAAAAAGGAGGCAAATAGAACAATGCATCATGGTAAAATACTTTTTTATATTGTTGCAACTGTTACAGTGAAAGAGACAAAATAACTCACGAGCGATTAATCTACTGACTCCTCATAAAATTCTCCTAGGATCCTTCGAAAATTTACCTCACCTATAGCTCCGCGCAAACCCTATGGCCTGTCATATGAGCTCTTTTCTGGAGGCAGAGTTTATCAGTTACGGTTAGCTATGAAATTCTGCACCCTTACGATCATAAACGCACATGCGAACAAGGAGGAAAAAGCGGACACGGCGAAGGACACTTTCTATTACCCCGTTTATGGCTAGGTTGAAAAGTTGAGTCGAAGTTGAGTTGAAATTTCGATCACCGTATATGATGTCGAATTGAGTTCACTTTGGCTTGAAATAGAGTTGAATTGATAACAAAACATAACCTCTAATTTTTTTTTGTGAAATTCTCATTTATAGATTCGTAAAAATTCAGAACGAAATAATTTCTTGATCCTGTGCCAGAAAAGACACCGAATACCAATCTAACGCCGCAAGCGAGCTTCACGAATGGTAAACAAACAAAACAAATGTCACTTCAACCCAATTTCAACTCAACCCGCGTATATGAGGCGAAATATCAACTCGATCCAGGTAGGAGAGCTGAGTTGGGTTGAGTGGACCCAGTTTCAACTCGACTTCCGTTTATGACTGGGTTGAACCCGGGTTAAACCTGGGTTGAACTTAGTCATAAACGGGGTATATTCTAAGCTTGAACACGCATATGACACGGTCCCATCAAATGACATCAAGATGGTTATAGGAAAATTTAATGCCAAAATTGGAAGAGAGTACTGGCACAGACCGACCATTGGAAAGGAAAATCTCCACGAAACATCAAACGATAACGGACAACGTGTTATCGATTTTGCGATGAGCAAAAATATGATCGTCAGTTCAACATATTTCCCAGGAAAAGATATTCATAAATACATATGGCAATCTCCCAGCGAAAGATACTGCAATCAAATAGACCATATACCCATAGACAGAAAGGCAGCTTCCAGAATCCTCCAAGTAAGATCCTGCAGAGGTGCGAATTGTGAATCGGACCATTTCTTAGTTAAAGCTACATTCAGATGTCGGCTGTCCTCCCAAAAAAAAAGAAACGGCAAACTAAAGAAATTCGACGTCGATCGCCTGCAGGAACAGACTGTGTTGGAGAGATATCAACTCTAGCAGAAAGGTTAGGTCCAAGTCTAAACATAAATAATGCAGATACAGTTGAGAAAAAATGGACAAGACTGAAGGCGATACTGACAGATGTCACAAAGGAAACTGTAGGCTACAAACGCACAGCCAGATCCAGTCATTGGTACGACGAGGAATGTAAAACAGCTATAGAGGTCATAAATAGGAATAGAAAAATATATATAGAAAGACCGACGAGGAGCAAGAAATTGAAATAAGAAGAAACAAGAAGAACCGCAAAAAACATCAGCAGGAAGAAGAAAAGACAATTCCTCAACAATTACATCTTGAATCAGAGGAAAAGTTTGCACAAAACAAAACACGGAAGCATACCAGGAAGTAGACTTCTTCAAGAAACTCTTCAAACCCTCCTCCGGTATATGTAGAACAAAAAAAGGCACTATGGCCACAAGCAGCGAAGATGTAAAGAAAAGATGGAGGGAGTTTGAACATGAATCACAACACCGTTTACAACATAACGATGACACCAGAGAAATAAATGTACCCACCCTGGAAGAAGTACAAAAATCTCCAGGAATTAATGACATCCCAGTAGAGTTCATCAAACAAGGAGGCGAATCGGTTTTAGCAGCTATACATGAATTACTATGCTGCATATGGAGGAACGAAAAAATGCCTGCGCAACATAGACAATGGCAACATCAAAAAATCGGATGGAACTTTCGTGACTTCTCCCGATGGGCGTCTGCAGCGGTGGAGAGAGTTATTCCACCAGCTGTATAGCCACGATCCGCCACAAGGTCCAGCACCAGAAACGCCGTTTATCAAACAGCCGACTAATCAGTTTATCGATACCTAACCGACAATTATCGAGGTGAAGACGGCAATATAATCGCTGAAAAATGGAAAAGCGCCGGGAATAGACCAAGTAACCGCCGAGATGAGTAAAGCCGGAGGTGATATCATCACATGTCCCTTCAGCGTGGAAGGAGGGGGTCGTTGTTTCAAATTTGAAAAAAGACGTCCGTCGAGAATGCATGAATTATCGCGGTATTAGCCTCCTTTCGATCGTCGGCAAATGGGGGGTCAAATGGTAGCAATGGCCTCAGGGACCTTTGATGGTGCCGGTACATCAAAGAGTTAAATCCGGGGTAACGCCACCTGCGATCTAAGGTCTTCACGATCTAAGATTTTCCTATAAGCTACCGAATCCTACCTCAACCTCCACGAAGATGAAGATTTTACATCGGGTGTCCCCTGGATGCTCTTGTCTACACAAGAGTAACAGACTGAGGAGGGTGAAAGGCGAGTGCTTCGCGCCTCAAAACGAAGCAAATACCGGACTGGTCCTCCAGGTTGGGGGTTGGGCGGCAGGCTGACAACCTTCCACCGTAAAAACCTACCCGTCACGAATCCTCAAGGCAGGCCTCGGACAGGACGGACTCAACGGCAACGACTCAGGCAACGGAATACGCAGAGTCAATGCTCAACATCCGGAACTGGAGACATGCTGCAAGGGACCGTCAAACTTGGATAAATGCCCTAGAGGAAGCCAAAGCTCGATTTGGGCTGTAGCGTCATTGGATGGATGGATCGTAGGCAAAGAATTTACGAAAATCATAGAATCGAGGCTACAAAAACATCGAGAGCAAACGAGCCGGAAAGTACAAGTGGGATTTAGACCACATCGAGGATGCATTGAACAAATATTCGTACGCCGTCAGCTAATGGAGGAAAGAATTCGTTGTGGCATACGAACTGTAGTCGATTTCAAATCCGCTTTCGATTGAGTCGATTGGAACAGCTTGTGGAGAGCCTTGGAAACCGAACACGTGCCTTTGAAAATCATCCAACTTCTCCAAGCGTCGTACGATGGCTCACCAGCAGCGTTCATATTCGAAGCGACTTATCCGAGGAGTTCCCGATTCAAACGGGTGTCCAACAGGAATACGTCGTTCGCTGACGAGGGCAGAGTCTTCGTCCACACGAACGCTGAAGCAACGGACATCTTATACGACATTTCCCGCATCGCCTAGTCAGGTTAAAAATCAAAGCGGAAAAGACCAAAGTGCTCAAAACGGACGGATCGAATGCCAGTGTTCACCTCGATGGAACCCAAATCAAACAGGTTTCGATGTTCAAATATTTGGGATCACTGGTTGAGGAAACGAAAGTGGCATCGACGGCCGACGTTCACAGCCACATCAGCCAGGCAACAGCAACATTCGCCTCCCTCAAGTGGTGCACATGGAAACGAACAAATATTGCCATCAAAACGAAAGTTCGCCTTTACCGAACGTCGATTCTTCTTTTTTATGGATCGGTAACGTGGACACTGCTCAAACCGGACGTCAACATGCTCGAGGTCTTCCAAATGCGAAACGAGTCAGTTAGACAAAGATGCTTTCAGCAGACACTGATCGAAGCAGAAATACAAAAACGTCGACTACAGTGGTTTGGACGCCACGCCACGCTTGCCACGTAAACTTCTCTGGCGAGACCGTTCCGCAGACTTGGGAATTCAACGATCGACACCGAAGAAAACCTGACTAAAGAATATAGAGGGTGAGCTAAAGTATCAACGATTATCAGTTATCGAGGCTCGAGACGTCGCGAAAAATCTTCGAGAATGGAAACGCATCGTGAATAGAGTTCGTGACCGTTGTTGGAACGTCCCACTCGGACCGCCAGCTAACGGATCAAAGAAGAAAGAAGTTGTTCGTATTTAGCGAATACAGTCTTCATATTGTTCAAAGCACGTCAAGGGAAATCGTGAAGTATTATTCCACTAATTTTGCCTTCCCCTGCACCCTTCCTAATTTTATTACATTAAGTTCTACTTGCCCAGATTTTTTTTTATCCCAGTTGAGGCATTAAGCCGATTCGCCTAGTGTACTTTGAGAGAAGACTCTTCTGCAAATCATCATCAGAAAACTGTTTTTATGCCAATTTAATTTTATTTATCTACAAGCAACTTTTTGGTCCGGATAACCCAAACCTTATAGCAAAATTTGTACAAATTAAGACCCATTAAATTCCCACAATCAAATAGTGAAAAAGTAACATCTAGCGTGGGATTCCACATCGGCTGTTTAGTAAATCTCCGCATTATTATTGTCAAATTTTGTTTTGTTTAAATTCACGGAGATTAAGCCCAAAATTTCAACTCATACCATTTAACTAAATATTTGAAAACATGCTTACTAAGCAATTTGTGCGAAATTGCTTGTAATACACTCCGAGATTAAGTAGATTTTGGAGGCTTATAGATTAATTATTATGAATGTTTGTGCACACACCGAAGCCGATTACGTGCTAGTCTCTCAATTTGCCACCATTTGCAGTCCGACGAATGTAATTAGAAGTTGAAAATTGAAATTGGCGCTTATCATACATTAGGCGTCCAGCCACCCGATCTGCTACTGGCCACAATGGAGCATAATTTGTATTTCTTTGTGGAACAACAATTTTTGTTTTCATCTTTTACAATTTATTATTTGCCATTTTCATCAGCCGGCGGTGGTGGTTTTCCATATTCCCGGTGGCCTTATTTCAGCTCTGATGGAAATCCTTGCAGAATATAAACGTGATTGTCTGCTTTTTTTGTGGGGTTTTTCTGATTGTTCATTAATATTTACTACCCATTTTCATTGCTGATTGGATTCTACAGATTTGGGTAGGTGCATCAACTGTGAACAACTGGAGCCACGTCTCGTGGTTAGTAAATAAAACACGTAGTTCATTGAGATTGTTTATTACAAACGCTTCCGTGAATTTCGTGTTGTAATTGGTAGGCGGTTGCCTTTGTAATAGCATCACCGTTTTTGTTTTTGTTGTAGGTGGGATTTCGTGCTGTTACAAAATAAATTATATCCTGAAAAACTTTTGCTTACAATGCTGCAATTTCTAAAATGTCTAATTATGACTTACCCGAGTAAAAATAAAAAAAGGGCCTTACAACGGGCAAACATCGGCCGCTTGGCTTTTTAAGGGGCATATGATGGCCGTAGAGTTTTTATCAATTTTTGATGGAAGCACATACGGCCTCACGACGGCCAGACTTGACCAAAAGATTTAAATGGGCAAGTATTGAGCTATACAAACGGGCATAAGCGGGCAAATTTTACCCAAAAATGTACAGCACTGCAAACAGCCTTCTGATGCCCGTTACATGGCCGAGGACTATGTTTCAATCACGGTCCCTATTCGCCCGTTGTAAGGCCGTTTTTTTATTTTTACTTAAGTAGAATACACCAACTATTACAATTACCCATTGGAATTTGGTATACAATTCATAATCGGTAAATAAAAATGATGCGCTAACCTTAAACAGAAAAGTAATTCTGTTGAAATTTGAGGAACACAGCTATGATCGAAGCTCCGCACGCACGAATCGAAAGCCCTGTGCTGCTTTGAGGGACCATAGTCAATAAATTTTTAAAAGTAATGGGCAAATAACTTGAGAGGATATATCATAGTAGATTACTCCATATCGTAGAATGGGTAGCAAGCCGTAAGTCAGCTCAGAAATTGTGATCAATGATCGATTGGGTCAATATGGTGAAAAAAATGGCTTGAACCGTAATCGATATAAACGAATGCTTCCCCGAGTAAAAATAAAACAGGGCCTTACAATGGGCGAACACCAAATGTGATTGAAACACAGCTCGAGGCCATTTGAAGGGCATCAGAGGTCTGGTTGCAGGACAGTACCCGGATTCGCACACACTGGCAACCCAACACCAAAGCGTCAGAGGTCGTTTGAGGAACCTAATCACCCTGAGCCTAAACGAGGTAGGAACAGACTAAGGTCCCTGAGGATACGCACCTAGCAACCCTGGGTTCAAATGACCCTATTTTCTTATCCTCTGAGGATACAAATATCTCAGGCGTTCCTTCGCCGTCAATGACGGAAGACGAACTGGGGGACTTTGCGTAGCTTCTTTTGGTGGGAGATGATGATATTACTCTCACATCGGAAGAAGACGAGGCTGACATAATGGTGATCAGTGAGATTGATACCGCTGCTCGCAACCACGATGGTGGAAATGAACCTAGGTTCGTCACAAGGGTAAAACAAGAAGTCTTGTTTCCCCAGACCTGCTCAACGGTGAATAAAACTGGAGAGTATCCAGTGAACACTCCTTTTCTGACCACAGAGTCAGCATGTGCTCAACTGTGAAGAAGGCCCCTGGTTACAGGAATGTCCGAAACACAGACTGGGCCAAATACAGACAAGCAGTGGAAAGATTACTCCCCGAGGATTTTCCCACACTTTGGAACGCTGGAGATCTTGAATATCAAGTGAGAAATCTCAGCAACCTCCTGAATAATGCATTAGAAACAGCCTGACCCACTAGGAAATATGGGGGTAAGAAAAAACCCCCTTGGTGAAATAGCAAGTTTCTCAAACTAAGGTCTGAAAGTAAAAAGGCATTCAATAAGGCCAAACGGTCTAACTTGGCTTCGAACTGGGACAACTACAAAGAGCGTCTCAGGGAGTTCAAATACGAGCTGCGAAAGTCAAAGAGGGAATCCTGGAAGACCTGTGTCTGGAAGGTCTCTGTGTGAAACTGCCATTCAGTTTTATATAACACTATAAAACCCACGTGCCTTGCAACGCCTTTAAATAAAATCTGTTTATTATGTGCAATGTTTTCCTTCAAAAAAAAAAAGGCAGCTGTTATTATACCTAAAAAGGGTTTATTATAGTGCATTTTTTTTTAACAAATATGGTAAACAAATTGCTGCGTATATCACCTCTGCTCAACAAATCTGCAAGTTTGGAAGCAGAGATTGATATGTATATGTCATCAAGAGAAGTGACATTTTAGGGTTTGACGAACGTTCGTTAAGTTTGTTCGCCCATTTACGTGGGTGCAAGAAATTATGAAGCAATCACAAATGAATATTAAATAAAGCGAATTTTGAGTCATTCATTTCTACGTGATTATAGGGAAGCACTGTCAAAATTTCAGCCCTTCAGCTTCAGAGGTTTAGGTTAACCCCACTTCACCCCCTTAGGGGATGAACTTCGAGTAATCGCCTCTTAGTGGATGTCCACGTCATTATAAGGATGCACTGTCGAAATTTCATCCCTATAGCTCCAGTAGTTTGGTAACACCCATTTCACCCCCTTAGGGGATGAATTTTGAATAATCGCTTTGTAGTGGGTGTCCACGTCATTATAGGGATGCACTGTCAAAATTTTATCCGTTTAGCTCCAGCGGTTTAGGTTAACCACATTTAACCCCCTTAGGGGATAAATTTCAAAAAATCGCTCCTAAGTGGATGTGCACATCATTAGGGAATGAATTTCGAAAAATCGCTTTATAGTGGATGTCCATGCCATTATAGGGATGCACTGTCAAAATTTCACCCCTATAGCTCCAGCGGTTTGGATTAACCCTATTTCACCCCCCTAGGGGATGAATTTTGAATAATCGCTTTTTAGTGGATGTCCACGTCATTATAGGGATGCACTGTCACAATTTCAGCCCTATAGCTCCGGCGGTTTGGGTTAACCCCATTTCGCCCCCTTAGGCTGAAGCCACACCGAACCAGGCAAACAAAACAAAAGCAAATTTCCATACATTTTGGAAAACTGTTTTGCTTGTTTTGCTTTGAGTTGTGTGAATTAGTATGGAAATTTGCTTTTGTTTTGTTCCGCCTGGTTCGGTGTGGCTTCAGCCTTAGTGTATGAATTTCGAAAAATCGCTTCTTAGTGGATGTCCACGTCATTATAGGGATGCTCTGTCAAAATTTCAGCCCTATAGCTCCAGCGGTTTTGAGTTGACCCCATTTCACCCCCTTAGGGGATGAATTTCGAAAAATCGCTAGGGATGCACTGTCAAAATTTCAGCCCTTTGGCTCTAGCGGTTTAGGTTGTGCGTTGTCTGTCAGTCAGTTACTTTTTATACAATAGAAAAAAAAGTAAAGAAAAAAAATCCCCTTACACCTTATTGAACCCCATTTCACCCCCTTCAACCCTTTTTTCTCCATAAAAAGTAGCCTATGTCCGTCTCCAAGGTCTAAACTATGTCTGTAGCAAATTTCATCAAAATCGGTCCAGTGGTTTAGGCGTGAGAGCGTAACAGACAGACAGACAGACAGACAGAGTTACTTTCGCATTTATAATATTAGTAAGGATTGTGTCGGGTTCCTGGACACAGTGGGATTACAGGAAACTGTAGGGCAGATGAGCTTGCTAGACAGGGAACCGAAGTGGAAAGGACCCCCTACTTAACCCTGATGGGAATGCCCTTAGCCACCTACAAACTAGCTATAAGGAAAATCAGCAGCCATTTCAGCCTAACCTAACCTATTCCCCATTGGATCACGCATGTGTCGATCCCGTTCGAAGGCAATGAAAAGGTGGACGACATAGATAGAGCTCAAGCACTCAATTAATCGGATTGGAGCCATTGGGTTACCCACTGGTTTGGAAATAAAAATGCTCTAGACGAGCAGAATTTGATGAAATATTGGTCACAGTTCTTACAAGAGTTTTACTCACCTCACACAGCATCACCTGCTTTAGCAGTGCCGTAGCTACTCTCTTTTGCGTGGTGGGGCAAAGCAATTTTACTAAATTAACGCGGAAAATGTCACTTGGAAACAAGTTTGTACCGAGTGCTGGCTGTACCCCTACACTAGGAAGTATAGTATATTTTTATTGATATTTAGAAAATCTATCTCGTCACTCTGCTTGGAACAAAATGAAAGGTGCCGAGTTAAGTGCCGCACATAAGAGAAAGAGAGCCCCGAATGAGAGAGACAAAATTAATAAGTTACCCAAACTAATACAGAAGTTAAAAAAGAGGACATCCAGCTAATCGAAGAATCACCAAAAGACACACGAAAGTTTTGCATAAGAAAGTGCGGGCTTCCTTAGTTGGTCTAGTTCTGTCAAGCAGCAGTGGCAAAAAATGGTCTTAAAATTGGTGAACACCGACCTTGATTGAAACATATTCCTCTTTTTTCAATCATACTCCAATTTTCCCCTAAAATATAATATAACTCAACACGCTTCACACATTTCACGCAAAACAAACTGACGACTGGCGAGCTCGTTTCTTTTGTGCATCGATTATCTTTGAGTAGGATAAATCGAAAGGACCATTGTACATTATGAAAATGATCAAGCTCCCATAAAGCATATTCAACAATACATGCAGATTCTTTTTAGCTCGAATTCACCGTCGAATGTCCGCCCGTATGTACAGCTCAGTTCTTGGCCATTTAAATTGGTCAAGTTTCGAGGTTTGTGAGGCTGTATGTTCTCACTTTAAAAAGGTTAAAACCCCTACGGCCATCATATGCCCCTTACAAGCCAAACGGCCGGTGTTCGCCCGTTGCATCTAATTATCGGCACACCTACAGATATCTCCGTGTAAAGTAAAGAAACCTACTTGTGATGAAGGAATACCCGTGCAGACCTAGATTACAGGGATGCCAATTTGGGGAGAAAATGCTGAATGGGTTTTTTAGAGGCTTTTATTTTCGATTGTCGTTAAATTTTGTTCCTGCTTTTTCTAGTGTTTCGATTTCATATATAAGAAAAACGTGTGGGGCAATGCAAAGGCGTGGGGGTGCTAAGCCCCCCCTAGCCCCCTGGCTGCTACGGCCCTGTGCTTTAGTATAGAGTTGCGGGGTATTTTCTTAATATTCTGTGCTTAAAATTTTTGTACAGGTTTCACTTTTCATCGTCAGTAATTCGATAGGTAAGGCACACTCTCCGCGTACGATTAAGGTCCGAAAGTTGATAAGGAATCCATTGACTCAGCTAGCTGTCTTTCCTGATGACAAGAACGACGTGACGGCTCAATGACCAAATCCAATTTTCTCCGTTAGTTCGTCAATGGTTACGATGGGGTTTCGTTCCATCAGGTTTAACAGGACTTGCTCGTTAAGCTCTACACGTTATACAGATCGAAGGTAATCTTGTAGTATAGTTTCCTACTCGGAGCTCCGGAACGCTTATTTGTCCTTCTCCATAGATTGTATTTTACATTTCTTGTACTTCCGGATGCATTATTGTCATTACTATTCTCGTAAAGATAAGTAAACAATTCCGAATATGCGCTTTTGTCGGCTCCATTACTTCTTTCAAAACTTTCTACAGTCTGTATTCTCAAACTCGTACAACATCGAAGGGTTCAAATTCAAGGCTCTCATCCCTTCTGCTCCTTTATTCTTTCGTGCGACCATGGGCGAAAGCAAGACTAATCGCCTCCTCCTTAAGCATTCCCAGACTCCATTTAATCTATCTTATCTTTTTTTCTATCCGCCTAAGCCTACACCTAGACATTGCACAATGACGGACTGTTAGTATAAAGGGTGACTCCTGAGTGTAGAATTTAACATAAAAGAATTCTGCTTAACTAATTCAAACGATCTGAAGTTCGAATTTGAGATTTAGAAGTACAATAGGTCCCAATTGTGTAGACGATTACTTGTAGGCCCAAAATACCTTGAATTTTGATTTACCCAGAACACTTGAGTCTGACACAGAAGTTTACATTTCATTACTGATTTCATGGAAATTGCTCCTAACGAAATTGTAAAACAAAATATTCCATGTTGTTGATAGGAGCTCAACAAGTACCTTTTGAAGAGGGTAGGGTTGCGCAAGCAATCAAACAAAATAATAACAAGCACCCGCCGTCAAGCGATCAGCATCTACTACCATTAAAAACAAATATTAACATAAAATATTCAAATCAAGTATGAATTTAAGATAAAAAAAAAGGGAAAAATATAATCAGAAAAAATATAATTGTGATCTTCGTAAATTATTCAAATTGAAAATAACAAATTTCAAATTCCTTATTCCGTTCCTATACATCGTACTAAATATATAAGGAAAATCAACTCTCTCTGGCCTCCATTTTCTTTTGTAACCCATAAAGGCAGGTCCCGCATAAAAGCATTCGGATACAAATAGAATACGGAAGAGTATACAAAGCCTAAGAGGATTAACTAAATTTAATACTGGGGAAGTCTTTCGCCATCGTTTTATTTTAAGTCTCAGATGCTTTCAAATTTGAGTCTTAATCTCGCATTTGGCATAAATCTCATGATGACAGTTGTTTGCACAATCCTCAAGAAGATACTTCAAGGACTCTTTTGTGTAAGTATCGTTAGTAGACTTTTAAACTGTATGGAACCTTACGTTCCGTAAGAAATATATAGGTACCGGAACGATGTTACGTATAGATGCCTCTGTGCACAAGCACATTAACAAACATGTAAATCTAGGCTACAAAGGAGCTCCTTACCGTACAGTAGATGAAGAATGCACCCAGAGCTATGACTCGCAGCAGGGCAGGACTGGCAGCTCGCACCACCTGGAAAATAAATAATAAAAAAAAATTGAAACGTTTATTTAGAATCCTCTCAAGTACTTAGAAGTAAATCTAGCTACAAAAACAAAAAAAAAAATAAGAAACAATTTCATAACGAAAATAGACAAACACAATAGCAATAAATCCTGACTGCATGAGCTTCCCTCTTATCCTTGTGCATATTATGCAGTGATAAGGACTTACCAACACCGGCAATAAAACCCTTCTGTATTTTCTTTGCAGGAAAAGAGCTCCCGCACAGGAAAAGCGCGGGTTGCGTACTGCGGGGGCGGGTGGGTGGTGGTGTGCGAGGGAACAATAATGCTGGGGCGAAAGATACTCGCTAAATCGAAGGAAATAAATGATATGATTACAAGGATGAGTTTCTTTCAAGTGGAACAAATTTCCTGACAGCGGAAGTCGGGGGAGAAATTGCAAAATGTTTTTTTTCTCGCACAGGCAACGAATGGAGGAACGATGATAAAAATTCAGACTTTGATAGATCTTCTCTAGCGTTTATGGGAATGTAATTTGGTTATAGAATATATCATTGCAGGAAGATGGAGAAAGCTAATCTTTTATTTGGTGAAGTACTTGGCAATGTCGTGGAGTAGTTACAGCCTTCTTATGGGATACTTTTAAGATCATGTTTTTCAGTGCTCGTAGATAAGAAAAAAAAAAAAAGAAAAAAATTCTTGTAGAATTCCCCCCTTCTTTGGGGTCGTCCATTATTTACGTGAGGTGTTTAGGAGGAGAGGGTCGAGCCGAATCTCTCCCAATCTTACGTGGGGAAGAGGGGGGTCTCCGCAAGTATCACGTAAGTTTTTTCCTCAAGAAACAGTTAAAATTGCAAGAAAACTGGGTTGGATTAAGTAGAACATGTTTCTCCACTTAAGACTCCATTAACTTACCGGCAGGGTGTGGCCTTTCAGGCCAGGTCGGCAGGCACGGCCTGATGAAGGCCACACATAACTTAGTCTGACAGAGGGATGAGGACTTCAGGTATCCGCGTGACAGGCCGTGGCATGCAGATCACGTCATGATGACAGCAGTTTAGCGTAGCAGGTTGCTAATTCAAGTGCAAAAATATTTATGGGCTCAACGAAAACTTCAAGGCGGTTCTAGACTCATTCAGTGAACACCCGTCAACAAGCGTGAAGGCAACTGTGGTGGGTTTCATGCCTAGTTCGCGCCTTGCTCTCCGTTCATACGGCGTGAATTCTTTTCGTAAATTCACGGCTTGAAACTGAATAGAAGTTCAGATCTTCA
Source organism: Thereva unica (assembly GCA_949987705.1). Taxonomy (NCBI): domain Eukaryota; kingdom Metazoa; phylum Arthropoda; class Insecta; order Diptera; family Therevidae; genus Thereva; species Thereva unica. Next base: position 238,168,209 of record OX465281.1, read on the forward strand.
GGCACGAGCTGTCGATAAATGCCCGCACACAAAGATTTTTGTCAGTTTTCGGGTACTGCAGGCCTGATCCAGTTGATGACCGGTGAGTAGGTGGAGATACTTGGCTTCAAAACGGAAACTTTCAGCCCATGGCTTGCCGGCGACCTGTATGTGAATGAGGCTTTAAGCTATGGTTAAATCCTACACAAAAGTTTTTATTAGGTGGGGTGGGGTGGTGCAGGCGAGCCAAATCTCACGACAACTCACTAAGGGGAAAGGGGGTCGAAAAATCGCAAAAGTTATCTCACGTAATATATGGATCGAGCGAATATTATGAAATTTTTTTCAGAGAATTTTTTCGTTAATATTCTTTTTTCGGCACCTCAAAGAAGTTGATATAGATTTTGGTTCACGCAGTATCAGGGAGGTACATAAATCACTTGTCTTGTTTAAGCCAAAAAATTCCTCGACCGAATATTATAAAAGTCTTTTCAGAACATATTTTCGTTAATAAGCTTCGAATGAGACCTCAAGTAAGTCGTTATTTTTTTTTTGTTTCGCGCGATATAGTGCAGGAAAAAATGACCACAAACGTACGCACACACACACATACTTCTTCTCAAATTTTTGCTTAAAATGGTATTGGCACCTTGAAAAATGAAAATACGTTGAAAATTGCGATTTTCGGACCTATTACAATAACTTTATAGGAAAGTTAAAAAGCAAGAACTTAAAGTTGTAATATAGGGAAACAGAAAGGACAAAGGTAAAGGAAGTAAATGTGGAAATAATGTAGAGAAAGATAGAGACTAGAAATACTAAATAGAAGAACGGGAGGAAGACAGAAAGAGAGAACCTTGTCTTCTGAAAGCCCTGGCTGTGCCTATTCTTTGAATATAGTTAGGAAGATTATTCCGGAGTCTGAGCGAGTGCACAAAGAAAGAACGACTACCAATTAAGGAATGATGTGCGTTAATGGGAAATTTAATTGATCGCAGGGATTGGAGAGGCGTGAGGAAGTCAGAATGGTAGAGAGGGCTCTTGGTGTAGAAAGCTTTATGCAAGAGAACCAAAGCCATGATATCAATAAAGCGAAAGAGGCCACAACCCAACAAGCAATTTTGGACACCAGACAAATGATCAGATCTTCTCATGAAGTAAACGAGCCTTAAACAACCATTGAATGCAACTTTGAGATGCTGACGACAGGATGAGTCAAACGATATGTATATGAGAAACCCGTAGAGGAATTATGGCAGAATGAGGATCTTAACAAACTTAGAGTTTGCGTAATGCCATAGTCAAAAGTATTTACACAAGGCCATGCTGTGCTCCCGCTTTGCAAAGAAACTTTAAAAATCCGATGTTACTAATAATTATAAGGAAATATTTTTTTTGTAGGGTTGTCTGAATACTCTAGAACAGGAGGAGAAAAGCAATCGGTTGAATTCAGTTTAGTTTCTGAGAAATAAATAAGGGCCACCTGCGTCAAAAGTATTTACACACATTTTATTCCCGTCAAAAGTATTTACACAAGCACAAAAACATAGATTTCTTGAAACTAGTCAAAAATTTAAATGTTTTTTCTCAACTATAATAAAATGTGATTTGTTAATATGTTGTTGGACCACCTTTGGCGTCAATCACTGCCTGCAACCGAGCCGGAATAGATTCTATCAATCGATGTATAAATTCTTTGGGTAACTTGCTCCAAATTTCTTTAATTTCATCAATAGTTTCCTGCCTTTTTCGTCCTTTTTGGATCGTCCTCTGCTGCTTTACGAAACCCCAAACATTTTCAATAATATTAAGGTCCGGGCTCTGTGGAGGCCACGGAATGACAGCTTGACCTGCTCCATGTAACAATTGCGTTGGCATCCATCCTTTATGGCACGGAGCGTTATCATGTTGAAAAATAAATTCATGGGTAGGAAATAGTTTTGCTGCAGATGGAAATGCATGATCATTCAGCAGATGCGTGTATTCGATTTGATTCAAAGTTTTTTCTAGAGGTACCAGATCTCCAAATCCGTAGAATGACATGCATCCCCAAAACATTACTGAACCACCTCCATGATTGTTCAAAGGTTGCACTGCATTTCCTTTCAAGCTTTTGGGAAGATGCATGAAAGTCTTTCCAAAGGATCCTTCGAACTGAAAAGAACTTTCATCTGTCCACAAAACAGTTCGAAGGATCCTTTGGAAAGACTTTCATGCATCTTCCCAAAAGCTTGAAAGGAAATGCAGTGCAACCTTTGAACAATCATGGAGGTGGTTCAGTAATGTTTTGGGGATGCATGTCATTCTACGGATTTGGAGATCTGGTACCTCTAGAAAAAACTTTGAATCAAATCGAATACACGCATCTGCTGAATGATCATGCATTTCCATCTGCAGCAAAACTATTTCCTACCCATGAATTTATTTTTCAACATGATAACGCTCCGTGCCATAAAGGATGGATGCCAACGCAATTGTTACATGGAGCAGGTCAAGCTGTCATTCCGTGGCCTCCACAGAGCCCGGACCTTAATATTATTGAAAATGTTTGGGGTTTCGTAAAGCAGCAGAGGACGATCCAAAAAGGACGAAAAAGGCAGGAAACTATTGATGAAATTAAAGAAATTTGGAGCAAGTTACCCAAAGAATTTATACATCGATTGATAGAATCTATTCCGGCTCGGTTGCAGGCAGTGATTGACGCCAAAGGTGGTCCAACAACATATTAACAAATCACATTTTATTATAGTTGAGAAAAAACATTTAAATTTTTGACTAGTTTCAAGAAATCTATGTTTTTGTGCTTGTGTAAATACTTTTGACGGGAATAAAATGTGTGTAAATACTTTTGACGCAGGTGGCCCTTATTTATTTCTCAGAAACTAAACTGAATTCAACCGATTGCTTTTCTCCTCCTGTTCTAGAGTATTCAGACAACCCTACAAAAAAAATATTTCCTTATAATTATTAGTAACATCGGATTTTTAAAGTTTCTTTGCAAAGCGGGAGCACAGCATGGCCTTGTGTAAATACTTTTGACTATGGCTGTATCTTCGATAGCATAAGTAAAACATGTTTCCAACAAGAAAGTTTGGAGTTCATAACAATTCCAAGATTATTGACACAATCAACAATAGGAAGAGAAATATTATTAAATAGAAGAGAGGAAACGTTGCCAACCGACAAAGAGAGACGACTAAGGAACAGAACTTGCGATTTATTAGGATTTAGTTTAAGGAAATTTAAGGATCACCATTCATTGCTATTGAATTCAGAAATACTTCGATCTGGTTAGGATTACATGAAGCATACAGCTGGAAGTCGTCAGCATATGGTAGGAACAATTATGGATAACAGCGGGAAGATCATTAACATACAGCGAAAAGAGAAGAGGACCAAGTATAGAGCCTTGCGGAACTCAAAAGGATACAGGTAGGAACGGGGGTACAGCATTTTTAAGGCGAACACATTGAAGCATATCAGAGAGAAGAGAAGCAAAGAGTCGAATGGCAGAAGAAGAATAGTGATAGAGTTGGCTAAGTTTGGAGAGCAGAAGCGAGTGAACCCCAGAATCAAATGCCTTAGAGAAATCTAAAAGGACCAGTACGGCAATGTCGAGCGCAGAACGCAAATCAGTCATTACCTTTAATACTGCCGTTTCACAACTACAGGATCTACGGAAGCCATGCTGGTATTCAGAGAGAAGGTTGTTAAACTTAAGATATCGTAGTAAAGGAAGAATGCTGATGGAAATAAAAACTGTTATGTCATCTGGAGGGTATTTTTTAGGTAAAGGAATCACTATGAAATTTCTCCAAAGACAGTTACTGAAAAGCTGTCAGACAGTATTTGAAGATATTCGTGATAGTTTCTGCTATTAGGCTATCGGCGAGAGAAGCTTAAGGGAGATAAATTATCCCAGCCAATGCTGTTTTGAAGAGATGGAAAGCAATATCTCAAGAACTTCAAGTGTGTCAACCCAACGAAAATTAAAACAATCAGAACTAAGTAAGTCAAGAGGAGGAAGATCAGAAAAGGAAGCAGGCTCAGATGGGGATTGAATCAAAGACGCATGAGGAGGTTTACAACAGCATCAAACGGCATGATTATAGGAGCATGGATGCCCGGCGAACGAACATTATGCGCACGACCAGTTTTGTTTACAATATAATGATTATTTTTATATGTGGCTCTTTTTGCGCCAAACCGCATAGTTTTCGAAATATTTAAAAAAAACTGATACAAACCAATTCACCAATTTCTCCCCCTCCATCCAAACCCGACTCTCAAAATGGTGTAACTTTTTACCAAACAATATGTGGACTGTATAGAACAATTTGGATTTGGAGGGAAACTTTTTTTGGATGTTGAGGTTAGGCCATTTTTTGGACTAATTGCACCGTACCATTTCTAAATAGTGATATGTATCAATTGAATTCAATCTCGTCTATAGCTTCTACTATGTAAGTTATTCCCCTGATAGTACAGTCAATCTGTAAGTGAGCCTCCGAAAAATGACATACCGAAATTTGACTTGATGAATCGTTAGGGGGGCATGTAATGAAATTAATGTCAAATTTCCGAAGTCCCCCCTCCCCCTGTTTTTGAGAAAATCCAAAAAGTGGGTCCAAATTTTGAAACGCGTTTTTCTCAGAATCTATGGGTTTTGGTGAAAAGTTTATTTAACAAAAAATGTAGAGGACATTGTTAACTACATTTTATGTCATTGAAGTGGCGAACGGCTAACCAAGACCTCGGAAAGTGGTGGCACGATTTGTCACTTCTGTCAAGACCCGAGAAAAGTCACTGCAGACGAACACCTAGCAGGCCTGTTAGCAAGTCCTAATCCCACCTCCCCGCGGTGCCCCCTGGGGTACTTCTTCGGAAGGAGCTAACGGGAGACGGGCGAATGGCGAGCTCTCTGCGCCACAAAACAGAGTTTTAAGTCGGTTGGGCTGAGGGTTAGCAACCCGCTCCCATAAAAAACACCATTGCTACGAATCGGCAAACAATGCCTCGGAACCGGATGGACAACACGACGACGACCTTTGCTTTTCGAACAAGGACACAAATCGGATCATGGAATGTGAGAACACTGCTTGCTGAGGGACGGGTGGATGAAGTCCCCAACGAGATGAATCGATATAAAATCAAGATCATGGGACTTAGCGAGACCAGATGGCCCGATGCGGGGGAACATATCTGCCCAAATGGTGAGTCCTTTTTGTATTCTGGTAGAAACGAAACTGAAAGCCGTAGGAGTGGCGTTGGCGTAATACTCACCAAAGAAGCCAGGTCCAGCCTCATTAGCTGGTCACCAGTTTCGGAGAGGATTATTACCGTGCGCCTGCGTACCAAACTAAGAAGTACTACGGTAGTCCAATGCTATGTTCCAACTGAAGACGCAGAAGATGACATCAAGGACGATTTCTATATGCGACTGAATAAGGTTTTTCGCTCTATTCCAAGGGGAGACATCATTGTTTTAATTGGTGACTTAAACGCGCAGATCGGCCGTGACAACACCGGCCTTGAACACACAATTGGAAACCAAGGCCTAAGCCAAGTTACCAATAACAATGGTGAGCTTTTCGTTGACTTTTGTAGTTCCCACCAACTCATGGTAGGTGGAACGTACTTTTGTCACAAGAAGATACACAAAGAGACCTGGGTATCGCCCGATGGTAGAACGAGAAATCAGATAGATCACGTGGCCGTCAGCCGCAGATGGAGAACTATTCTTGAGGATGTCAGGAGTTTCAGGGGAGCGGATACTGGAAGCGACCACCATTTGGTTGTAGCAACTATTCGGCTTAAAATCGCCGCAATCAGAAACGTGCAACATGATGCTAGAACCCGTAGACGGTTTAACGCAGACCTTCTGCGGGAGAGCGTTAAAAAGCGGGAATTTGCTGGAAACCTACAAGAATTATTAAACCAGCAAACCGTTTCTGACGGCACAAATATTGAAGAATTGTGGAGTACGACAAAGGGCGCGATATTGACGGCTGCGGAAACGAGCATCGGTTATGTCCAAAGAAACCAGCAACACTGGATCTCGGACACAACCTGGCAAAAAATAGAACGCAGAAGGGCCCTCAAAAATAACGTAAACTCTACAAACGACCCGGAAAGACGTCACCAATTAGAACGGGAATACTCCCAATTACATCGGCGGGTTAAGAGAAGTGTCCGGCGTGATAAAAGGCAGCAGATAAATGAGCTCGCAGAAAAAGCGGAAAACGCGACAAACACAGGCAACAGTAAGGTGCTGTACCAAATCACTAAACAGCTCTCGGGAAAGCACTCTACTAAAACGCATGCCGTTAAGAGTGCGGATGGAAGGCTGCTGTGCAGCGACGAAGAGCAACTCCAAAGATGGAGAGATTACTTCTTCGCCGCCCTGAATGGTACACTTACACAGGAACCTCAGGAAAACAGCAACAATGCACAGCCAATAAGAATCACCACCCGGGCCCCATCCAAGGCGGAAATAGTAACCGCAATTCATGCGATGGCCCATCCTAGATATAGCATGGAACACCTGTAAAGCAGCTGGGAAAGATGGCACCCGCCAGAATTGAGAAAGCTGTTCGTCACAAAATCGGCTACAACTTTTATTTAAACTTGCCGATGTGTACAAATTAATTCAATAATTATATTTTGTAGTACGTCGGGCCCTCTTTATCCTTGGTTGGTCTGGGGAATTGCTTCTGATTTCTTCGGTCGATGTTATATTCCCCGATTCTGCGTCTACTTCTTCTCTGTGGTCATCATTGTTGCTGCTTGTCTTCGGTTCCCAGTGAACGACTTGTGAAGGAAAATCCAAGTCATGATCTTCAAAGAAAATTGCATCTTCTTCAATGGGTGGTGTGTTGCTACAATTGTTAGAAACCGGTCTTTTGTCCAAACTATGCCGACTTGCCGGGCGAAAGTTACAAAAGAACCATTAACTACGCTGCGTTGCATCTTTTCGCCTACAGCTCGAAAACGGCAAGTTTTATAAAAAAAAATAGTTTAAATAAAAGTTGTAGCCGATTTTGTGACGAACAACTTTCTCATTTTCATCATTGCAAAAAAACTATTTTTTTAACGAAAATAAACACTTTTTTGATGCTTCAGCGCCACCTACTTTTTGTATTTCAAGTCGGATGACGTCACTTCAATGACATAAAATGTAGTTAACAATGTCCTCTACATTTTTTGTTAAATAAACTTTTCACCAAAACCCATAGATTCTGAGAAAAACGCATTTCAAAATTTGGATCTACTTTTTGGATTTTCTCAAAAACAGGGGGAGGGGGGACTTCGGAAATTTGACATTAACTTCATTACATGCCCCCCTAACGATTCATCAAGTCAAATTTCGGTATGTCATTTTTCGGAGACTCCCTATTTTTTCGCGACAGATTGACTGTACTATGAAGCAAATTGAAAGCTAGTCTCACGTGCTGCTTGCCATATTTGCTAATGAATATTTTTGTGAAGAATAATACTAATACTTCTAATGCCTAGGTTTTGCTTTAGGCAAAATGTACAAAGAATAGCCCATTATCATTGTACCTGACAGGCATACTATAACCGTCAATTGTAGGTTCCACATTATTCTTAATTGAATAACAGTCTATGGATATTAATTTTCAGTCCAAACATTTTAGTAGCACTTTGTTGGTTTTTAAAATGACATCGCCATTACTTTTTTTTTGTATATTTAAAAGATTACAAAAAAATGGAGTCATTTAATACTCGATAAAATGATCATGCCTCCAGGATATTGGTTTCTCAACTTTTCTTTGTACAATGGTAGCTAATGTTTCATATCTCAAGATGGGAAAAGTTAAAGTATATTCCTTGCCAAAAAGGATAATATTTTTGGCCATAAACATAACCAAATTTTATGTGATATTTAGCGTATTACTTAACATTATTTGCCCATAAAAAAAATGAAACTTTTACGACCGACATAACTTCTTATTTTGCCACCAAAGTAATAAAACAAACTTTGTAAGAAAAAAAACAAAACAACAAATATAAAAATAAACTCAAACTTTCCTTGAGGATAAATACATATATATGAATTCTCGTATTTCATCTTCAGTTTTATTACGTTGCATAAAAAATAAAATTAAACGTTGTACGTCGTATTAAAGTTAAATGCAAGACTGGTCATACTTATTCAACATTCTCACCAACCGTGCAGAATTAATTACAGTAAGGATCTTTAAGGAATAAATTTTTTTTACCTTAACTTGTTGATAACGGAAGGTGAACCAAGCAGCCGGGGGCAGTAATCCAATAACAGCACAGGCAAGCACAAGTATACTTGTCCTCATGGGCCAGTTAAGAGCAGCAACACAAGGTGAAGCATCCTCACAGTAGTCACATCCTTCAGCACACGGAAGACATTCGTATGTTAGCGGTTTACTATAAGTTGATTCTTCACCCTACAGGTAAACATAAATTGAAAAAATTCTGTCAATGTTAAGTGCGCCCTTCATGTCAAGTTCGAGGATAAACTTCACCAGCATAAGTTTTTCGTACTCCTCCTCCAGTATGCTGCCATTGAAAAACTTTTGCGGAGCTGTCGTCTCAGGATAGTAGAATCCTTTCCGGCACACACACTTATACGACCCACGACGAAATCCTAATCCGGGTATGGGCTCGCACTTATATATATGAAAGAAGAAAAGGGAAAGTATACCATAAGACAATAATTCAGTATAGAGGCAAAACGTGCAGTCAAAAGGATAAACAGAATTATTATAGACATAGCAAATCCTCACCATTGTTGTGCGCTGCTTACACTTGTCGGTTCCAGCAAATATATTTAACGGCTGCGTTGTACCCGGGGTGTTCCTTTGGGGGCACTGATCGATGTCTACCCTTCGCAAGTCAATATCAATCCCAGATGTTCCCCTGTAATCGTTATAAATTAATTTAAATAGGACCGAATGTAAAGGGAATTGATACCGATTATCTCATACAAATTAGCAGAGGTATAATCTTATATCTGGATTTAGGGGGCATAAAACTAGACCCGAATCAATTGTTAAAGGCGTTCCCAGCTCCCAAATTGGGTGATAATTTTCAAACTGGAAATTAAAACAAATTGCCACCACCGGCATTAACATAACACACATGTGTAATATTCTGCCGTTGCCATTAAATATTTACGCAGATCCTGTAAAGAATCTTGCCGAAACTCATTTTGGCTGTTAATGGCACTTCCACAGTATTCAGAAATGCCAATGTTCTATTCTCTCGTTCTCGTCGAACATAAAGTGACCGAGCAGAAGAGACATAATTTCTTCGCAAACAATCCTTGATATGAGATAATCCTGGTACGGGGGTGGGCATGCCATTGCTTTTAACTATAACGACGATATACGATAATGTGTTAATGTTTTTATGTCCTTATGTCATTCAAACAAATTGAATTTAATTTGAAAAACTAATGACAATGATATGAAAGAAGGTTTGGGGGTTTATGGGGTGTACGAGTGGGAGGGATCTCATTTGAATACTTGTTACTCTGCCATGATATCCTGTCGACCCAAGCCCTGAAAGAGGAGGCGGATTTAGAACTATTGTTAATATATCAACCCCTAGCCTCCTTTCGATTGTCGGCAAAATATTAACGAAAATCATACATACAATCGAGGCTACAGAAACATCAAGAGCAAACGAGCCGGAAAGAATAAGCTGGATTTAGACCAAATTGATCAAATATTCGCACTCCGTCAGCTAATGCAAGAAAGAATTCGTTGCGGCAACCGAACTGTCGTCGTTTTCATCGATTTCAAATCCGCTTTCGATTGATTCGATTGAAACAGCTTGTGGAACGCTTTGGAAACCGAACACGTGCCATTGAAAATCATCCAGCTTCTCCAAGCGTCGTTCGATGGCTCAACCAGCAGCGTTCGTATTCAAAGTGACTTATCCGAGAGAGTTCCCGATACAAACGAGTGTCCAACAGAGAGACGTTGCTTCGACACTTCTCTTCAACGTTGTGATCGAAGCGATCATGCGTAAAGCATTTGACGGACGACTCGGAGCTCGATACGACGACAGCAACTTCGTAACCGACTTAAAGTTCACCGACGATAGCGGCGCCGTCTTCACGGACACGGATGCCGAAGCAACGGACATCGTATACCAGTTTTCCCGCATCGCCCAGTCAAACGACTTAAAAATCAATGCGGAAAAAACCAAAGTGCTCACAACGGACAGATCGAGGGCCAGTGTTCACCTCAATGAAACCCAAATCGAACAGGTTTCGATGTTCAAATATTTGAGATCATTGGTTGAGGAAACGGAAGTGGCATCGACCGGCGGCGTTCACAGCCACATCGGACGGACAACAGCAACATTCGCCTCGCTCAAGTGGTACACAGCCACATCGGACGGACAACAGCAACATTCGCCTCGCTCAAGTGGTACATATGGAAATGAACAAATATTTTTATCAAAACCAAAGTACGCCTTTACCGAGCATTGATCCTGCTGAATCTCCTTTATGGAACGTGGAAATGTGGACGCTGCTCAAACCGGACATCAAGAAGCTCGAGGTCATCCAGATACGATGCTTGAAGAGAGTGGAAAATCCAGCGATCGTCACCGAAGAAAACCTGGCCAAAGAGTATCGAGGGCGACCTAAAGAATCAAAGATTATTAGTAATAGAGGCTCGAGAAGTCGCCAAAATCGGTAAGAATGGAAACTAATCCTGAATAAAGTTCGAGACCGATCGTCATCGACAGCAACGTATTCGTTGCGGGGACGTCCCGCTCGGACCGCCAGCTAACGGATCAAAGAAGAAATAAAACCTACCCGTATATCTCCCGTTTATGACTAGGTTCAATAAAGGTTCAATCCAGGTTCAACCCACTCATAAACGGGTGTCGAGTTGAAACTGGGTCTACTCAACCAAACTCAGCTGTCCTACCAGGGTCGAGTTGATATTTTGCCTCATATACGCGGGTTAGGTTGAAATTGTGTTGAAGTGACATTTGTTTGTTTACCATCAGTGAAGTCCGCCCTCAACGTTAGTTTTGTAGTATTTCGTTCTGAATTTTTAGGTACATATAAATGAGAATTTCAGACAAAAATTTAAGGTTATGTTTTGATTTCAGTTCAACGCTATTTCAATCCAAAGTGAACTTCAACTCGACATCATATACAATGGTTGAAATTTGTACTCAACCTCGACTCAACTTTTCAACCTACTCATAAACAGGGTAACAGTTAGTTTATACAAAAATTTGGCTCTCAAAATAAAATTCAGTCATTGTGCTGTTGATATTTGGCTTAGTTGAGTTAAGAGTTTGCCGACCACTGACCTAGTTCATCTATTTTTCAGTTTTTCGCTCAGCTTGATCGCTTAGCACTCACTTGGAGTTAACAACATCATCACGTGAGGGCCAGAGAATCGTTAGTCAAGCTGCACATCAGCCGCTAGTCGATTCGATACCTCAATGAAAGGAAAGAAACAAAGAAAATAAGTCTACTTTCAGGCGTTTTCCATTATTATGACGCATTTTATCCTTTTCTTACTTTGGAGAAGATATGTGATGGTTTCTTTACGATGTGACATAAGAAGACCTATGCCTTTCCTATACAATAGAAGAAATTTTATTTTAAAAATAATGTTAACTGATTCCTATTGTATAACAGCAAAATTTCATCGTTTTAAAAATAAGGCAAATTATTTTGCAGGACATTTCCATGCAGCCTTTGCGACAGTCTTTGAAAATTTTCAATAATTAATTTTCCAAGAAATTGATCTGTAGTATACTCAAAGGAAGAGTGCAATTTTCTAACTCCAATGCACCCATGTCCGGAGGTCGGAACACTGCAGTCGGCAGCTCTATAATCCTTTGGCATAACAAATTTTTCAATATTTGAAAAAATATCCCATAGTTAACCTAGAGCTAAGTTTGCAGTGTACATATACCGCCTAGAGTATAGCTCTGAAGCTCTAAAAACATAAATTATATTTAAGATGGAGTCAGGAGCAGTTTTAAAAATGTATTCATTTTCGTGACAGTGGCAAATCGATATTCACTTAAATTTATTAAAGGATAATTTTCCCGGGGAAAAATGAAGGTAAAATGTGATTAAATTGGATTTTCAGGATAAGACGAGCAGCAAGCATCCATCTGGAGATGTCTGCCAGGTCACGGCTAGAGGATTTCAAAATCTGTAGTCTTCAAGACCGTTGACAGTAGACAGGAAGATGACAAGCAGGCCAATGTTGAGCTAGTACTGGCGAACTGGAGTATATCCGAGGAAGGCACGCTATAATTACGGAGATAATTGCCTAAATTGCATGAAATAATAGAGTAAATTCGACTGGGGCTCATCCGTGCGACGATGGGCTCCCCCGGTTGACGGCGGTGCTGAACGTGCTGATAACAGCCTCATCTCAGATACTCTCCCCTTGTTACAACTCTTGACGGAAGTCTGTTGTCGAACTTATTTCATTAGACGCAGATTAACTGGCGCCCTTCATTCGTTCGTTGAGAATCGCTTCGAGCGGATTTTATTTAATTAAGCGCATAATCGCGAAACATTCACCACCCTTGCCGTCGCCGGCCGCCGCGCCGGCGGAAGTAGAGATTAGACAAGCTGTGGACAAGTGGTATTGGCTGTGCTTAGTAGCATAACGTCTAACAAATGAATGAAAACATCCTCTTTGCAGACAGTATGCTAATTAAGGGCAATAAGAAAAAAATCTGAAGCTCTTGCAAACAAACCGATTCCTCCCCTAAATGTTTTTCATTGGGGGCTAGTTTTACAGAATGATTTGAGTTAATTAACAACGTAATTTTCACGGGATTACAAATCTGGGCACAATTATCAAATAAGTCATTTACAAAAGTGCTTCCTACAATGGAGTTGGAATTGGTGAGAGTATCAGGGAAAACAGATTGGTTAGATGCTTAATTAATTGATCAACTAGTCGAGGTTAATTGGCAGATTTACATGTAGACTGACAGAATTATACTTCAACAAGAGAGATTCTCGATGTTATTTACCAATAGTATCAGTCATAACAATCGATTTGTTGCTCCGCAGTGGTAAATATGTCTATGCTGGAAGGTTAACGTCAATCATTCAATATGTTTGTTAAATGTTACAATTGAAATTTGATTGTAAATGGATGTTCCCATTAACCCTCTTGTATTGTGCTCCTCTGACGTAAAGCACAAGACACCAAGTATACTGCCGAGAATAGGGTAGGTTCAGGTAGTAATTTTGACATATTTGTCGTATCCTTGAAACTTAAAACCATTAATTTTGTAACTTTTTAATAACATGCAAATTTGCTTTGTCTTACTTTGGGGATCATTATACGACATTTAAAATAAATTAAAAGTTGCGACACCATGACAGATTCATTCATCGACCGTATAATATTTTGCTAAATTGTATTTTCAATAGTTTGTCGTTTTTGAATATGGGTAATATAGTTCGTGAAAAGTTTTTAACTCATTTGGGAATGGAAAAATTTCAGGCGGAAAAACTTCTACCACTAGCGCAGGCAGCACTCACCTCTTGTTACCTAAGATAGTTAATAAGAGAAAAATAATCTATGCCTTACGGTTAAGTTTGGGAGTCTCGGTAGTCGAGGGAGTAAGGCGCCTGGCTACCATCCCAGAGGTCCCTGGTTCGAATCCAGGCAGTTATTAATCTAATTCTGACTTACCCTAGGCTAGATAGGTTAAGTTGCAACTCTAATATAGCTAAGAGTATCGCTAAGCTAAACCCCTCCAACACACTAACAAATAACACTAACGGTTGGTACTAATGAATCACTACCAACCACTAACACTAATAATCCATAACCTACAACTAACCCGAATTTCGCGCGATGCAATTCCACCCCTACCAACCGCCCCACAACCAATATCGTCAGATTCTTCGGAAAGATGCAAGTCGCCTTTGTGGAATCCTCTACAACCCCTGGTTGTAAAAAATAAGATTATATCTGCTAATTCGCGCTTGCGTGAAAAGAGGATCTCTGATGATATTCGTATTTTCCTGGCTTACATGCACAACAAACCGGACTCGAACTGCATTAATGGTAAGACCAGGACTAGTCTCATTATTTGTATTCAGCACGAGGATCTACAGCACATAATACCCTCCTTAAACTCTTTACAAATTTCCATGAACAATTCCAAATTTCCTCTCAGCAAGTTAGCAAGGACCTTTCTGCATATGCGTCTCATGTCAGAGCAAAGCATATCTCCCAACTTCAAAAAAAGGGGAGCCATGGCTTGACAAAAACATTCGGTCTCTTCGTAATAGGAGATATAAATTGTACCGCATAGTGAAAAATAACAACAATGTTAGTGCTGAGCAAAAATCTGTATACACCAAGTTAGCCTCAGAATTTGATCATGGGTCACGAGAGGCCTATACTACCTATGCAAAGACTGTCGGTGGAAATATCATACGTATCAGGTTACCTGACAACAATAACAAACGGTGTCACACACACCTCGCTCCCTCAAGAAATCTCGAACATGCTTGTGGACAGGTTCAGTGAAATCTTCTGCCCCATTTCTGCAACTGCCCCTTTTCTGAATTCAGAAGCAGAGGTCCTTATAGAAACTATATACCTAACGTATGAAGATATAATGAGTGGTCTAATAGAAGGTCAATAAAGGTCATGGTCCAGACTGTCTACCTGCAAGTTTTTTGCAGAACCATGCCCAACTCATTCTTTTCCCTCTTCACCTAATTTTTAGCAAGCCTATAACTTTTTTTTTTTTATGTGAAAGACTAGAGTCTCAGGGAAGACCCGTTATACTGTCGACAATCTATTTTCTTCATATAGAGTGCAATGTCGAACAGCAGCTCTAGTCGGGGAAGGAAGGAACTGCCACAACCTACCCGCGATATTTTTTCAGTCCACCTACTTACAACCATTACTATTGCGACTTTGGCATCGGAGCATCGAGAAACAGCTCGCTGGAGTGTTATGAATCCTGAAACGAGTTGAATCTCATCAACCAACCGATGACATGCGCTTTGGCGGAGCGGGGAATGGCTAAGGAAGGCTATGACAAGAGGAATCAGGAATGTAAAGAGGGAAGAAGAAAGAAGGAAAGTTATGTAGGTGGGAAATTGGAAAAGGCGAAGGACCGTGGGGCTTGGCCGGGAATCGAACCCGGGACCTCTCGGATAGTAGCTAGACGCCTTACTCCCTAGGCTACCGAGGCCCCCATCCATAGGATTTCCGGCAGTCCCTTGGGTATGGAAGAAATCCTACCTCACACCAATCTTTAAATCAGGTGATAAACATACGGTTGACAACTATAGAGGCATTTCTATCCTATCTTTTATCCTTAAACTATGATAAGGTTGCCCCTATCACCTAAACTATCAGCAACATGGTTTCAGAAAAGGTCGCTCCACCACATCCAATCTTATGATACTGACCTCCGAACTGCTATGAGGTATGGAACAAGGTCACCAGTTTGACGCTGTCTACACTGATTTCAGCAAGGCATTTGATCGGGCAGACCACCACATTTTATTTATGAAACTATTAAGATTTGGGATATCCGGCTCCTTTTGGATTGGATAACATCCTATCCTAACCGGAGAACTCAGGTGGTAATATTTTAGGGTTTCCTTTCAATAGAAATCATCAAGCTGTTGGGCTTTATTAAGAGAAGAACTAAATAATTCGACAATGTATGGGATTTGCTCATTAGTCCGTCCTATTCTTGAATATACGTGCCAGTTCTGGGATCCCATATTTAAAATTAGTATTCTAAAAGTTAAGTCAATTCTAAAAGTCTTGACTGTGCTTGTTCTTTGAATGAAGTTAGACAGATTATTCCAAAGCCTAAACGAATGCACAAAGAAGGAACGACTACCCATTAGGGAACAGTGAGCGGGAATGAGAAATTTAGTCGATCTCAAGGACTGCAAAGGACAAAGGAAGTCGGAGAGGTGAGAAAGACATTTGGTGTAGAGAAGTTTATGCAACAGGACCAATGCCATCACATCTATAAAACGAACGAGGTCACAACTTAGTAAGGAATTTCTCACAGCCGACACATGAACTGATCTTCGTAAATGGAAGATAAGCCTTAAACAATCATTAAAGGTAACTTTGAGACGCTGTCGGCAAGACGCATCGAAGGATATGTAAACAAGAGATCCATAGAAGAAATGTGGCAGAATTAAAGATTTGATAAGTTTTAATCGAATAGACGACGATAGAAGACTACCGTAGAGCCAAAGTTTACGTAATGTGTGATAGATCTTGGAGAGCATAAGAGAAACATGTTTACAGAACGATAGTTTGGAATGGCAATGCCAAGATTATTGACACAGTCGACAACCGTAAAAGGAGCACTATTAAAAGAAATAGTTGGAACATTGTCAAGGGACAGAGGAGAAGGAGGGAGTACTTGGGATTTTTTAAGAATTAGTTTCCTCCGACTCCATTCATTTATATGAGATAAGACATTATCGACATCTCCAATACAGGATTCAATCCGATTAAGAGGGGATGAAGTATACAGCTGGAGATCATCAGCATACGGATGAAAGGAACAGTCATGGAAAATCGAATTAAGATCATTAACATACAATGAGAAAAGGAGAGGACCAAGAATTGAACCTTTTGGCACTCCCAAGGGCACAGGTAGGAAGAATGACACAACGTTATTGTGGCGAACACATTGGAGCCTATTAGAAACAAGAGAAGAGAAGAGCCGAGTAGCGGAAAAAGAAAATTGGTAGAGTTGGCTAAATTTGGATAGCAGAAGCGAATGAACCACAGAATCGAATGCCTTAGAGAAATCTAGAACTAAATACACAGTGTCACCATGGTCAAGCGCAGCACGCAGGTCAGTCGTTACCTTGATAATAGCCGTTTCACAACTAGTGCTCTTCAGAATAAAATAAATAACAAAATTGATCTATAGCGACATGCTTTCAAATTCATTACTACTGTGAAATAATACGATGAAGAACGAATAGTGCTACAACCTTCTGCATAATATGTAGTTACACAAAAATTATAATCAAGTTAAATTGAGCTTGAACATCAAAAACTCAATTATCGTAATATTTTTACATTGTCCAAAAAACAAAAGCACGCTTATCTTTATTATATAATAGAATAATATTCATATTCTGGTATTATCCCCAAAGTAATATACCTCTGTTATACCGTAATAAAAATATTAATAAAAATCTCTATCATAATTTTCCATACATACAGTTTATGCGCCACTATGTTCTACCTGGACTCACTAATTAGTATTCAGAGGTGCTTTTGTGGCCAAAGTAAAATTAAATCACAGCAAGAGAAAATTACGAGTATACCCTCATGAGTAGGTCAAGCACTTTTAAGAATTAATAATTAATCAAATGAAAAGAGAGTGGAATAAAGGTTTATTGTACTAAAAATAAAACAGCTCCCTTATAGTGTGTATGGTAATATCAACCAGCCTTCCATAGCACCCCCTCAGTTATTCACAGTGTCATAAGCTCACGTTTGAAATCATCATTCCATATCAAGTGGGATTTACTTCATCTTGTGGTTTCGTTTTGGATTTACACCGAAAAGTGCTTTATGCATTCCCTCGAATCTTCTATTCAAGACACGCATGCTTCAAGCATTCCCGATTTTATAAAATTCATAATCTTTGACGTGCCTTTAGGTCTCCGCTTACTCCTTTCAGGCATTTTCCATTTTGCCTAGATCCACCCTTATTCAGCTGACATTCGCTCACATACGTCCTAACAACGCCTATACTCAGCATATATGTAGTTTTGGAGCTGCCATAATTCACAACAGGTCTTACAATGGTTCTTATAGAAGTCTCCTTGAACTCCCTTGAATGGGGCCGTCATCAGAGCCCGCCGGAATGCGTAGTTTCCACCCCCGCTTTCTGTGTATTCCCTACTTTATGCGTGACACTAATATCAGAAGTTTTAGAATTCCGCTAGCAAAGCAATAAAATTTATATTCACATTTTGTGGAACGACGATTTCACAAGTATCCATTATAGATTCCTCATGCTAAGTGTTCCAGAAAATTAACCTATTAAATATACATCTTTTGAGACTTCATATTATTTCAAAGCATAAAAAGTTGTGCACTAGTGGAAAATGCTGGAGCATTTGTGTTGTTTTCAAAAAGGCTTGATTTCGCATCACAATGGATTTTTTATAATTATTAAATTCCGCGTGAAATACGATTTTCTTTATATTTGTGCAGTAGACTGCACAGAAAATCAGAACATTTCTGGGATATTAATGAAACCGAGAAATTGAAATGTTATGCTCTATGCGGAGTGAAATTGCAAAGGGATGTTTTTCATGTTGCATTTCAATAGCAGCAAAGAAATATATTCATAGCTGGATTTTAAAAATCAGTGGGAAAAATCCAAAATAATCCCCAATGTTTACAGATTTTACATTACTTTATTTACATTGCATATTTATTTATTAGGGGGGCTCGGTAGCCTAGGGAGTAAGGCGTCTAAATACCATCCCAATGGTCCTAGGTTCGATTCCCGGCCAGCCCGACGGTCCTTCGACTTTCCCATTACGTAACTTTCCTTCTTTCTTCTCTTTACATTCCTGATTCCTCCTGTCATAGCCTTGCTTAGCCCTTACTCGTTCCACCAAAGCGCATATCATCAGTTGGTCGATGAGATTCAACTCTTTTCAGGAGGTATAACATAACACTCCAGCGAGTTGCTTCTCGATGCTCCGATGTCAAAGTCGCGATAGTAAGTAGGGGTGAAGTAGGTGGACAGAAAATATCGAGTTTCTTCCTCCCTGACTAGAGCTGCTGAAAGTGCCTTTCATGAGGCTCTAGTATTTTACATCAACAAAAAAAAAAAACTTCCCAGTTTTATTAAAATCATTTTCCAAAGCCACGTCATATTCTTCTGCTTCCTATACAGAAGCCCTAACATAAGTAACGAAGCCTCCACTTTATCTTTTGATACTATTTCCGAACAAATCTCGGGATTTCTGTCGTCCAATCCTGAGTGTGAAATCATCGTTGCGGGTGATTTCAATGTTCACAACGTTAAATGGCTGACTTACTCAAATGGCACCAGTATTTCTGGCAAGGACGTCGAGCTCTTTGCAGACATCAATAACTTGCATCAAATTGTGGATCATCCCACAAGAGTCCCTGATGTTGCTGATCAAGGAAGATATCTCCTTGATCTTTTTCTAACTTCTCATCCAGCGCGTTACTCCGTCGAAGTTGATTCACCTCTCGGCAATTCAGACCACTGCCTAATCAGTGCTAACTTCCCATTCGAATTTCCCACCCCTCCCAAACCAGTTCGAAGAACCGTATGGCATTATGGGAAGGCCAATTGGCTGGGGCTTATTAATTTCTTCCAGTCTACAGACTGGAACCTGTGTTTCCGGAATAGAAACGCCAACTCTGCCGCTATCCGTATCACCCGGATCATACAGGCAGGAATGCATTTGTTCATTCCCCATTCTACCAAATCTGTGAAGCCTAGGCCCAACAGATGGTTTAATCGGGAGTGTATGAATGCAATCAAAACTAAAGAAGCCGCCTTCCGAGCGTACAAGAGCTTCCCGAGTGAATCGCTCCGTTTAGAATACATACAACAAAGAAATTCTTGTAAAACCGCCATCAAAAAAGTCAAAACCTTATTTGACAACAAATTGAGAAGTAAACTCCTAAATGCAACCTCCGGTAGCAAAAACTTCTGGTCCTTGGTAAGTTCCACCAAGAAGAATTTCACTACAACTTCAACCCCTTCCTTTATTCACAATGAGAAGGTAATAGCAGACAGCAAATCCAAGGCCAATTTATTAGCATCTATGTTCGCTTCGAATTCTTCTTTACCCGAAACTGATGTGCTACCCCCTGTTTCCGAGCGTAACGCCCATTCAATGGACAGGGTTTTTTTCAGGACTCGCGAGGTGTACAGGTGCCTCAAAGAGCTCGATGCCAACAAATCCACTGGACCCGATAATATACCCCCTATTGTCTTAAAACAATGCGCCTCACCTTTGGCTAAACCTCTGCGCAAATTATTTTCCCTGTCATATTTCTCCGGAGTTTATCCCGACTCTTGGAAACTTGCCCATGTTCAGCCCATACCGATAAAAGGTGATTCCAGCGATCCCTCCAATTACCGCCCAATAGCAATTACTTCTATTCTCTCCAAAACCATGGAGACGATAATCAACAAAAAGCTTATGGGATATCTAGAATCCAACCTACTCATAAACGACAGACAGTATGGCTTCCGACAAAAAAGATCCACTGGCGATCTTTTAGTCTGTCTTACAGAACACCTCAGCCGTAGTCTGCATGAATCCGGTGAGTCTAGTCTGGTTGCTCTGGATATCTCCAAGGCTTTCGATAGAGTTTGGCACATAGCCTTGTTAGCTAAACTCAAAGCTATTGGAGTTGACTCACTTCTACAGAAGTGGATTGAGAGTTTCCTTTTTGGCCGTTCAATCAAAGTAGTATTGGATGGCGTCAAATCCGCATCCCACCCGATTTCTGCGGGGGTCCCCCAGGGGTCAATTTTATCACCGGCCCTATTTCTCATATTTATAAATGACCTTCTTTCAATCCCCTCCAACCCACTCCTCAGCTTCGCTGACGACGGTACTCTACGTTACTCGTACAGCGTCGATACAAGACAGACTCATGCCAGATCCTGTCTTGATGATCGCGAACTAATGTCCAAGTCGATTATAAATGACATTAAGCTGATTCTAGAGTGGGGAAAGAAGAATCGTGTTGAATTCAACTCCGACAAAACCAAGTACTGTCTTATCTCCAAAAAGAAGTTCAACACCTCACCATCCTTGAAAGTGGATGACGTGGTACTAAAGGCCGACCCATCCCTACACATCTTAGGCGTGACTTTAGCCAAAGACTTGCGATGGAATGACCACATATTCCAAATCGCCAAACAAGGATCTCAGTGCTTGGGATTTCTTAAGAGGTGCAAGTTCCTCCTCCAGCCATCGGCCCGTGCTGTTATTTATAAATCCTACATTCGGCCTCTTCTCGAATATAACTCCCTCGTTTGGGGCGGCGCCCCAATAACCACCTTGGCATGGTTAGATAAGGTGCAAAAAAGGGCGCTCAAGTTAATTGATGACGACACCGCCTGCTCCACCATCGACCCTCTGATCCACCGTAGGAATGTAGCAGCACTGACAAAATTTTATCGCTACTACCACAGTGACTGTTCCTCCGAGTTAAACGCTCTCCTGCCTCCACGGCAATCTTATACCCGCAACACCAGATTAGCCCACTCGTCTCATTCCCTTCACCTGCAACTACCCTTTTCACGCACTCAACAAGATATGAATTCGTTTGTTAATAGAACAACTCGGCTGTGGAATAACCTCTCGCAGTCAGTATTTCCGAACTCCTACAACATCCAAGAGTTCAAACGCAGGGTTCATCACCACCTTCTTCAATACCCCCCCGTACCTTTTAATCCTTAACCTATGCCCCCCCCCCCCTCATCCTTCCCCCGTACTAAGCTTACTGCTAGACATTGCACCATGACGTGACAAATGACATGACGGACTAGTAGTACAAAGGGTGACTCCTGAGCTTAGCACTGCCACATACAAAAAAAAAAAAAAGTTTATAGGGAATTTATTGCAATCAGTCCGAAAATCAAAATCGAAATTTTCAACGTATTCTCATTTTTCAAGGTCCCAAAAGCATTTTTAGCAAAAATTTGAGAAGGAGTATGTGTGTGTGTGCACGTATATGGTCATTTTTTCCTGCACGATATCGCGCAAAACATAAAAGATATCGACTTAGTTGAGGTGCCGTTCAAAGAGTATTAACAAAAATATGACCTGAAAAATTTTCATAATATTCGGTCGAACCGGTCCAGTCTGCGGGACGGTCACGCCAGAGAAGTTTACGTGGCAAGCTGTTATCATCCATTCGGCAAAAATGTCCAAACCAACGTAGTCGAAGTTTTTGTATTTCTTCTTAGATCAATGTTTCGAATGCGATCGCGGAGTGAGACACCGAGAATCTGCCTCAAGCATCGCATTTGGAAGACCTCGAGCTTCTTGATGTCTGTGCAGCAGTGTCCACGTTTTCCGGCCACTTTCGTTTCATCAACCAATAATTCCAAATATTTGAACATCGGAACCTGTTCGATTTGGGTTCCTTCGAGGTGAACACTGGTCCTCGATCCGTCCGTTGTGAGAACTTTGGTTTCTTCCGCATAGCTTTTTAACCTGTATGACTGGCCGATGCGGGAATTGTCGTATAAGATGTCCATTTCTTCGGCATCTGTGTCGGCGAAAACGGCGCTATCGTCGGCGAACATCAAGTCGATTATGAAGTAGTGGTCATCGTATCGAACTCCACCTCGTCCATCGAATGCTTCAGGCATAATCACAGCGATCACAACGTTGAAGAGAAGTGTCGAAGCAACGTGTCCCTGTCGGACACCCGTTTGAATTGGGAACTCTTCAGATAAGTCGCTTCGAATACGAACACTGCTGGTTGAGCCACCGTACGACACTTGGAGAAGTTGGTTGATTTTCAATGCGCGTGTTCGGTTTCCAAGACTCTCCACAAGCTGTTCCAATCCACATAATTGAAAGCGGATTTGAAATCGATGAAAACGACGACAGTTCGATCGCCTCATCGAATCTTTCTTCAAACAGCTGACGGAGAGCGAATATTTGATCAATGCATCCTCGATGTGGTCTAAATCCAACTTGTTCTTCCGGCTTGTTTGCTCGCGTTTGATCGTTGATCGACCATAACGATCGATAGTCGACCGACGGATCCGGTAAGTCGTAGTTACGATAGCGCAGAAACTGATATTTTGCATTTCAACAATTCCATTGCTATGATTTCCTTTTGACCCACGTGGGGTCCTGTTCGTACATTCTACGCGGGGAATTGAATTTCTTTTTTCGGTGTGACTAATTTGAACGTTCTGCTAATAGCCCATCCAGCATCCCTGCTGGCGCATCGGCTGCCCCCGGATGCAGTAACACTATTTCGTGAATAGTTAGTTCGTGTATTCGTACGGTTTCTTGCCTAGTCTCTTCGGTTTCCCGAATCTGGTCAACTTGTTATGTCGACCACCCTCCTCCGTTCACACCCTGGACTTGGTACCAGAGGACCAATTATTATTATTACACTGGATCTGCAGCCATAAAACCGCACAGATACGAAGAATTCTATAACCTTGCATTTTTGAGTTTTATAAAATTCCAGACATGTTTTCAGTTGGAGTATTATAAGAGACTGTGGTTATTGAACGTAACCAGAAATTTATTGCAGCAGTTGAATCTGGTATCAAATACCATGCAATATTTTTTTCCCAAGAATGTATATTGCTTCCGTTCCATAAATAATCCAGTCACAACTTCCATCGGTCGTGGTTTTCCACAAATATCTGTTAGCAACTGGCTAGAGCGTAACAAAAGGGATTCCTATTAAACTCCAGAGTGCCACCGAGGCATATTCCAATATGCATATCTGTCCATAATTAATTAAATCCTGCATTGATAAATGCGGCAATATTTTTGTCTATTTCGAAATTGATCGGAATCCAAGGAATTAAATGGAATTTTGAAATTAAACCAAGTTTCTGCCTGAACAAGTTTCAATAATGTTATTTTTTTGGTATCTAGACAATTTTCTAATAGAAAGTTATGCGTGTAAATAAAAACTTTCCAGACAGGCACCGAAGCTTAAATTGAATTTTCAATATCACTTTGAGATTTTTCGGTGCTCTCCTTGTGAGGCCAGAAGGGATTCTAATTTTATTTATTAACCTGCAAGTGCATGTGACCTTATGTATTTGAGCTACAAAATATCTTGGGATTTGGCAGAAAAACGTGGGCGATGTTCCATTCTTGATTACTTAGTGATACAGGCAACATATAATACTGAGTCTATTGTGGGCTGTGAGTAGTATGTATTAATCTTTAAGTTTTCTTTTGGTTTAAGCTTAAAGACGTAAGATGAAAATAATACAGCTATAGTCAAAAGAATTTACAGATCCATGATTTTCTTTCGTTTTACAAATCAACTTGAATAATCCGATGCCTCTTTGTGCTTTCCATGATCTTATTTTTTAGTGCAATGTAGGACTGCAAGTTTGAGTCGGAAAGATAGTAGATAAAAGAATAAAAGAATTGACAACGACGACACGTGGTTTTATTCCATCGGCTGTCCAATCGAAACTACCGCGAGAGAGGTCTAATTTTGATGAACAGAACAGATGGCCTCCTCGTTTATTATGTTTACAGCGACGCACAGTAGGAAATTTGTTCTAGGCTAGCTGGACAAAAATGCAAAAACCAATGTTTATCAACACCTTCAAAATCACTGAAAAAATATTCTTCAATCTTTCGTTCTTTTGTATATTTCTTAGAAAAGACCATAACATAGCCGAAACTAGCCGAATTCCAAACCGATTGTCGCCATAGCCAGCAGGCAGTTCTGCTGACGCGTTGTTATCGTCCATGATATTTTATTTTTATAATTTTTTTTTGAAATTTTTTTGTAGTGAATATTGTAAATATAGGTTAGTTCTTTCGCTTAGCACTACTTTTATAATGTTGCTTGAATGTAGGGGTATCATAAGCAAGACATTGTTGAATAGTTTGTTTTACTAACTTTGAACATTATAGAAGAAAAAAGTACCGCTGAGTACCGCATTATTTCTTAGTTTTTTTGGTAGTGCAACTAATTTATGATACTTTCGCAAAAAAACAGCTATCCCAAATTATCACTTTGGAAAATATAATGCTTTTTATTTATAGAGTACAATGGAGGCTCACGAAATCGAAATAACGAAAAACAAACTATTTTTACTTTTAAAGCAAAAAGAATTACTAAATATTGAATCATGTTTTCATTTTCATTTTTTATTTACCTCTATAGGGTGTTAAAAAAATTAATAAAGTTAAAAATGGTACACTCACATCACAGCACAGTGTTTGTATTCAATTCCAAATACAACTTAATTTTTGCCCACCTAGAACAACAAATTTTCTGAATGTTGATTTTCTGAGCCCAAATTCGTAATCAGCAGTCCAAAAAACCTTTATATGCCAATTATTCGCGCCCCCCTACTTGGAAATTTCTCAGTTTTCCACATTTTGGTCCACCATATTGGATCCGCCATTTTGAATTTTGCATTTCTGACCCCAAATTCGAAATCAGCACCCCAAAAAACCTTTAAAGACCAATTGTTTAGGCTCCTACTCATCACCTTGAATTTTGTCCAGCTAAATCGGCATTTTTTCCCAGTGTGCGACGGACAGAATTTTTTGCTCCGGCTTCACCGCCCTCAGTTCAATAATGCTCAGTTTAATCCACATAAGTGGCTTCACCGGCTCAAGTCCAGTTCATGTTCAGTTCGTGCTTGAAATTGTTGTTGCTTTTTCAACAGAAGTAAAAAATTCAAATGACCATGCAATGGGCAATCTACTATTCCAGTTGATTACTCTTTTTTGAGCGAGCTTTAACCTTTAACCTCAGTTCGATTCCAGTTGGTCGAACTGAAATTTGTTTTATCCTCAGAAATTGTAAGCGAACTGAGATTAATTTAAAGTTTAGTTCACCAATGTGCTCCAGCTTGCGCGGTAATGACGATGAAGCCGAGAGGAGACAAGAAATAAGGAAATTTTCTAAGGGAAATAAATAGAAGGATAATGCCGCGAAGAGGATTCGACCAATGGACCCCTGCGATTGTAGTCGAACACCAGACTCCATAAGTTACCGAGGGTGGCATGTTTAAGGACTTTGATATTAGGGCTTTTATTATTTATTTTGATATTGATATTTCGCCGTCCAATATTACCAAAAGTGCTACTTTTTCTAAGAACCACATTGGAAAGCCAATCAAATTGTGGTATATTTTGTAAACCATATACAATTCGACGGGTTCTTCGAAGGACTTCCACAATGATCACAACAGAACGCTGGCTTCACATGGCTGGCCCTACACGACGCGGTGAACGTTTCATTCGAATGTTGGCCTCCGACGATTGAGTCCGACATTGGCCCAAACGTGTCTAAATTCGAACGACGGATTCTTGACCTTGGACATTCGTAATTTGAGCACCAGCTACACGATACGTCCTAACATCAAGCATCCAACTTGGGAGGGTGTTCATAACGTCGTGTAGAACCGGCTTTAGCTCCTTTCAATTGTCGACCTGGTTGTGTCATTCTATTTGACGACGTCGTAATCGTTTCATTACTTGATATGGGCCCTCATATTGAGGTTCGAAAGTATTTCGAAAACGGTCGACCCGAACCAAAACGTAGTCACCGTGCTCTAAAGTTATTTGGACGTAGGCGTTCTTTTGAACGAAGCGCTTATATATCCATAGTTGTGGGCACTACCCCCACTGATTTTCAGGCTGAGGCACTCGCTGTCCAGGTGTGTACTCAGACTTGTACTAATAGAGCTCCCAATAGCTCTAAGATTGTTATTTTCTCGGACAGTCAAGCTGCCTTGCTGGCCATTAGATGTTACAGGGTGTCATCAAAGACTGTCCTGGATTGTCTCCTATCTCTGATGCAATTCCTCAACAGGAACAACAGTGTTACGCTGATGTGGATTCCGGGCCACGAAGGTCACATTAGCCATCAAAAATTGGGTCGACCAGCAGTTTCTTCATAGGGTGCTCGTTAAGCTAGAAGATTCATCCAAATCGATAAAGCAAAGGCGGAAAACTGCGGAGCACTTGCTGTGCGACTGTGAGGCTACAGCGAAGAAGAAATTGAGCATCCTCTTTCGCGACTTCCCTATTCCCTGAGAGATTTGGGACAGGAACCCTAAATCAGTTTTAAGCTATTTTAGAATCTTTAACCTTGATGGTTTTTAAAGACGGGAATGGCACAATAGACCAAACAAAATAGGTCGCAGTGCCCGCCGAGGCGCCGCTCAACAAGAAATAGAAATGATCAAATCAACTATTTGGAAGCTTTCAAGGTTCGAATGGAGATTTGGTATGCTACGAAACTTTGGCCTTTTGGCAAGCTAGGCATACATGATCGAGACCACTCATTGCAGTCTTTATTGATAGATGGTCAGAATTACTTTTTGGTAACGGTTCGTCTTGTAGCGCTAATTCCAGGATAAGAGAGACTATGAAAGAAACGCTAGTCTAAGTAGGGAAGTGGGTATATAAGGCCTAGGAACATCTATACTAGTTTTACACTAGATTCTTGTATCTTTTTAAGACTGATATGACAACAGAGTTGTGAAAAATACATGTATAAATACATGTATAATAGATAGGTTAATGGGATACGTCTGGAAGAACACCTAACATTGGTCCCACAATCAAGGTAGCGGAACACGAGTTTGACGTGGTAAAATCATTTACCTACCTTGGGTCAATAGTAGCAGCCGACAATAGCATGGAACCAGAAATACGCGCACGACTGCTAAAAGCCAACAAAGCCTACTATAGTCTGTCAAGGCTCTTCAAATCCAAATATCTAACCATAACGTCTAAACTTTTACTATATAAGACGATGGTCTTACCCGTTCTCACATATGCATCCGAAACGTGGGTGCTTAGCAAAATGCACTCAAACCTCTTGGGCGTGTTTGAGAGGAAAATACTTCGGAGGATTGTTGTGATTGTATGTGAGGAAGGACGATTCCGGAGACTCTACAATGACGAGATCTACGAGCGCTATCGCGACATAGAAGTTGTGAAGAAAATAAAGCTCGGTAGGCTCCGGTGGGCAGGGCATCTAGCTCGTATGAGTGAAGATGAGCCTGCTCGGAAAGTTCTCTGCGGTAAGACCTATGGGGTGCGACAGCGAAGGAGGCCCAACCTTCGCTGGAAGGATGGCGTGGACCAGGACGCTCAGAGTTTAGGGATGCCAAACTGGATGACATCGGCTCAGAATTGGGACCGGTGGAGAGAACAGTTGCGCGAGGCCAGGACCGGATCCCGGTTGTAGAGCCGTTAAAGAAGAAGAAGAATGGGATACATGAGAACGAGGCGATGAGCTCTTTATTTGAACTTTTGTAGACTGTATGAGTTCGGGATTGACTGTTGAAGGTTGTTTCAAAATATAGTTATTCTGTTGTAGTATAAACAAATTATTAGCCCGAAGTAAACGCAAAAATAAGGCCTGTGCGAATGAGACGATAAGTTTCAAGATAAGACTGCTCCGCCAAATACTTGTTGGGTGCAAATTATAATTTGTGAAAATATAGAAAAAAAAAAACAGGCCATGAAATTCTACTGTCAGCAGCATCCCAAACTTTTTGGAATAAAAAAAATAAAAAAATACGGGCTGTGGCACTCGAGGACTGCCGCGGTAAAGCTATTGCATAGCATTTTTTATAACTCATGCAATTATAATTATTTATTTATTTTATTTATGCAGTATTTTTTTCACCGATATCAATTCAAGTTTTTCCTTTGATATTCGCTTCTAAGTGGATGTCCAAGTCATTAAAGGGATGCACTGTCAAAATTTCAGCCCTATAGCTTTAGCGGTTTGGATAAACCCCATTTCAACCCCTTAGGGGACGAATTTCCAAAAATCGCTTTTTAGTGGATGTCCACGCCATTATAGGGATGCACTGTCAAAATTTCAGCCCTATAGCTTTAGCGGTTTGGATAAACCCCATTTCAACCCCTTAGGGGACGAATTTCCAAAAATCGCTTTTTAGTGGATGTCCACGCCATTATAGGGATGCACTGTCAAAATTTCAGCCCTATAGCTTTAGCGGTTTGGATAAACCTCATTTCACCCCCTTAGGGGATGAATTTCCAAAAATCGCTTTTTAGTGGATGTCCACGCCATTATAGGGATGCACTGTCAAAATTTCAGCCCTATAGCTTTAGCGGTTTGGATAAACCTCATTTCACCCCCTTAGGGGATGAATTTCCAAAAATCGCTTTTTAGTGGATGTCCACGCCATTATAGGGATGCACTGTCAAAATTTCAGCCCTATAGCTTTAGCGGTTTGGATAAACCTCATTTCACCCCCTTAGGGGATGAATTTCCAAAAATCGCTTTTTAGTGGATGTCCACGCCATTATAGGGATGCACTGTCAAAATTTCAGCCCTATAGCTTTAGCGGTTTGGATAAACCTCATTTCACCCCCTTAGGGGATGAATTTCCAAAAATCGCTTTTTAGTGGATGTCCACGCCATTATAGGGATGCACTGTCAAAATTTCAGCCCTATAGCTTTAGCGGTTTGGGTAAACCCCATTCAATGACGCACCGTGTTAGGTTTTTGTTACGGAATTTCTCGATTCGGTCACCGCGCTCGAAGCCTGCGATAAAAGCTATGCAATAGCTTTAAAAAAAAAAAAATGTTTAAAAATGAGTCGAAATCAACATGAAGAAAGGACACTTTGTTGAAAATTACATTTTTCATTGGAAATTAATTATCTTCTTTTAATTAAATATAAAATAACACCAGGCCCAAACACATCGCACAAGCACTCGCTATCACTTGTCACCTACTACAAATGGCACTTTAGACAGTCTACCTTTTTTATTGGCATGTAATAGTAGGAATGGAAATATCGAATATCAACTTCTCTGTCTGTTAATAAAAATTCCTTTCAAAACCAAACAAGCGTGTGGCCATTGCAATTCTACCATTCTCTATATAAATGCATTTTGCACACAAAAAATGCTACTCGTATGATATCACTATCCTTCTACACAACTCTCGCAAGGATCTGAAAATGGTTTCGGTAGCTGCCAGATGAACAAAAAAAAAACTTACTAAGGTTAAAAGTGCAAAATTCCATTCGTTCGTTCAAACTCGCACATTCGACAATCGTTGTAGACTCCATTGACCCAATTCGTCTTCCTTTAAAGCCTCGATGAAGCCTTGCGTAATATGACTGGACCTGCATCTGAGGACTGAAATTCGAATCTATTGATGAAGGTATCCTGACTTGGTTAAATTCTTTTAAAGGTGGCAATCTATCATAGATTGCACAGTTTAGGGATTTAGATTGTCTTAATTGCTGGTATACAATAGACTAAACTAGATCTCCTAGTTTTAAAATAATATTAATTGCACCATCTCTAATCACCACCCAAAATTATTATGCTAATATTGCTTCTTTTCTACGAGTTTTTGCAAATTTACTAGTTTTCTTGCAAATTTACTAGTCCTTAAGGATCCTTCATTGGCTTTAATTTCCCGAATTCCCTTCTTTCGAAGTGTTCATATGGCACACGTAGAAGATAAATATCAAAAAGCTGAGAACATCCACATGCCTTAATAATTATTCACTTCCGCTCCCCCTGCTGCTTGTTTTCATATTTATGTTTTTCCTTTTAAGTCCTTTTTGAGTTTCTCATTGGATAAGGGCACATTCCCCGAAAAGGGGAGCTCCAGAGATGTAGAAATGGCATAAACAGAAAATGGAATTACCCCAGAAGTGTTTTTTTTTTGCCCATTTTTGATTTCCTTACCTTTTGATGTATGTATGTACGTGACTTTGAGCAGAGCAATTATTTTTAAGGTAGAAAGATTTTTTTATGTAGACATAACCTTGTCAAGAGATTGTGTATATACTCGTAGGTCAGTTCGAGCCCGGTTTTTTCATACATTTTACTCCTAGTCGTAATTATGTTAGAGAATATTCAGATGTTGGGTGGAATTTACTTAAGCTGGGTTGAACCGGTCCTGGTTAGATGCAGAATATTATGTAGATTACAATAATTAAGTGTTAAAAGTGGATTTTACTAAATCCCGAAGAGAAGGTGGCCAAATCATCCACAGCGATTATTTCAGTTCATATGATCAGTTAATTATTGTCAATTGTTATTATCAAAGTTAAAGAATCTCCATTTTATTTTCATGGAGGTTTTGTCCATTGAAACTGGCGGTGGTTTTAGAAAATGTCTCGTCAATGGTGTACTGTGCTACTAAAATTATCGCCATTATTGAAATTATCCAGCCTTGGTAGTCTAGAGTTTAGGTTCTTAATTCGACAGATCCGCGGTTTGAAACCACTTCACCTATACAGTTTTTGCAATGTGGATCTACCAGAAATCTATAAACCTTTTTATTATAGAATTCCTACAGATTTATAATTCAGACTTGTTTGGACAACAAGGTCATGAAGACCAACAATACAATGCTATTCGCCATTGTGGGACAATTATAGAGAAAGTGGAAAGTTGATTCATTATCCTGGAGGTAGGTCTTTTGCCATTCGGATCCTCATAGGTTTAAATTTAGGCCAACGGAGCCAAAAACTCCACAGGCATGTTTTCTATTGTGCACTAGTAATTTTCTGGCCGCGTTGTGTGGTGTTAGGAAATGCCTCGCGACCGTGGTTTACTGTCATCCTCGCACATTCTAATTATCTAAAGCCAGTGAAGTGCGGCTCTCCGTAGTGACCCAAAACTATGAAAGCACCATTGTTGGAGGAGATTTTAACGTCAATATTTTATCCTACAGCTCACTGTGCAATAATTTCATAGCCTTTTCAAAGACTTTTGACCTGAAGCCTTTCAATCAACTTGGAACGTACTTGTAAGTCTGCATGGATCTGGTGAGTCTAATCTGGTTGTTCCGCAGTCTTTCTATAGAGTTTGGCACGCAGCCCTGTTAACAAAACTCAAAGCTAGAAGTGGATTGAGAGTTTCCCTCGTTCAATCAAGGTAGTATTGGATGGTGTTAAATCCGCATCACAGACGATCTTTGCGGGGGTCTCCCAGGGTTCAATTTTATCTCCTGCCCTATTTCTTATTTTTATAAATGACCTACTTTCAATCCTCTAACGCACTTCTGAGCTTCGCTGGCGACGGTACCCTGCGTTACTCTTACGGCTTCGATACAAGACAGACATGTGCCAGATGCTATCTTGATGACCGTGAACTAATGTCGAACTCCATTAATAACGACATTAAACTCATGACGCCAGGCTGAGGTAATGGCTTTACGGCTTGTGCCGGTCTGAATTTGAACGTATTTGTATTTTAGGCATGGAAGCCATAGACAGGATCCTGCTGCTAGACCGATGTAAAATTCTCACCTCATAAAAAAAGTTGGATTGAACTTGGAGTTTTTTAGGGACTTGCAATTTGATAGTATTGCCATTTCTGGGATCTCTTTCATTACGATGCATCGTTGAAAGCCCAGATAGACATTCGATCGCAGCTTAAGAGACTGCTTGACAAGGTTGTAGGTAAACAACAGCTATCTAGGCAGCATCAGCTTTCATATCGTCCAAGATAATAATTTTTCACGGAGCACTTCTGGTGTGATGGACTAAACAACAGCAGTCAAGGAGTTCTCCAGAGTAGCACATACATTTAGTTTGTGTTTCTACTATGACTGAGATAGACAAAAGCCCCAAAGCTGGTTGTCCTCAGTTGTTTGGAGTAGAGATGTCGGCTAACGTCGATGTCGGAACCAACTTACTGGCGAATGGTTGGTAAACATTGACGCCAAACTATGGATTTGTAAGGGCTCAAGTCTCAATGACCTTCCAAGGACCTTCCAAAAATTCAAAACAAACAATTTCTTGGTTCATAGCCACGTTAGAAAAACGGTATCATATTGGAGCCTCAGGATTGGTCGAAAGGAGCAACCTCTTCGCATGCCATTAAAGTAAGATTGGTGGGGAATGAGCAGGTCAACGTCTTTGGCATAAGGCACGACCGCCACTGTTTTCATTGATGTGAAACCGGCTATTAGAGTATCCACTAGTTTGATGAAGAGGGGCCTGATGGTCTTACTCTGATGAAATACATTGAACAATGGAGGCAACATTAGACATTACACCATGACCTCCAATAACAACAAATTCATTGCCCCTGATCCTGATGAAAAACCAAGTCATAAAACTATGCCTTGTTTAATAAAAACTAGGCACTCTAGGAACTAATTAAGCATTCAGCATTCGTTTCCCAGCCACAATCGTGGCATCAACATCCTGAAGACATCCGTAGCCTTCAGTCACTCAAAAAGTCATTCCATTCCACAGATAACTATCGAGGTGCCTCTAGCCATAAGGCAAAAGTTTTTCTCGCAATATTTGACTTCACTAATTAGAAGTGTTAATTAGAAGGAATTTTCTCAGTTACTTGAAGGACGACCAAGGTGATAAAAACAAAACCCACGAATGATTTTATCACAGAACAGTAGTTGGGTCATTGCCCCTTGTTTGTTAAAGTTTTTTCGCAGAAGACTTTTATAAAAACAACAGTGTGGTCGCCACATGCACGAAGGACATTAGAGGCATTGGTTTTTCATATTGGAGACGACAGCAAGTCCTTCAAGCGCAACACATACAATTCATGAGGGAGCAAATTAAATTATTTTCAACGATTGGCACGTGTCCCTGCAGACGTGATATTAAGGAGTCATGTAGTTTATCGGGTAGTGTTACATACGCTAGTATAGTCTTGCATTTAAATTAATAATTCGAAACAAAGGTAGCGCTGGGTTCGGATGTTCAAAGAAGGTGTTTCCTATCACAGGATGATTTGTTCTGATCCACAGATAATATCGAATTAGTAAGTGCTGGCATCACCTTGATGTATTATGAGAGGAAGTCGTGTCTAAAATTGCAATTTATGTTCACATTCAAGACAGTTACTGCTTCTTGTGCAGAGGAATGCACGAGTGGCAGGATTGCTCCGAGATTTACAATCTGCATTTTCAAATGTCGTTCCTCATTGCTGGAATGCTGCATGCCATGATTCATGAGTGTGGGTAGAGATGCTGGTGGGAGCAAAGCAGGAATAAATATGTAATGGATGCAATCCTGCTGCTGGCATCGACCGTGAAATTGATTTATAAAATATGGAATTGGGTCAATCATGTCAGAGATAACCAAGTTCTATTTACAAGTCGAGAACATATGAGATTACGGGTAATGAGAAGGGTCCGTTTTAAAGGGTTTTCCACTCAAACTATCTCTGCTTATCGAGAAAGAGAATATATGGGAACTAAATGCAAAATTAGGACTAGAGAGCTTTCAAAGGCCGACTTATATTTTGGGAGTCCCAAAAGAGGTTATTTTCCCTGGATAAAACCAAATGATCAAAGGACACAAGTTTTTTGGATGTGAAAATTCAAACTAAGGAATCACCCTTTGTACTACCCCTTCGTCCCAACCCTTTGTACTACCCCTTTTAAGTTCATAATGCTATAGGATCCCAGTGGGAAAAATTGGGAGCGCTGCACTTGGAACACTCTCAAGGGAGCTTTCCTGGAGTTTTCATAAATTTTATAGAAAAAAAGAAAACGGGCAATTATTTACATGCTCATAAAATGTGACATTAGCATACTCAATAGCCCGGTTCTCGTTCGATACGGAGGACAAGCAGCTTTAGAAGTGGACAGAATTTAGTCGGGGGACTGCTTTGGTAAAGCCACTCTTGGGCTTGGAAAGAAAAAGGCAATTGCAAAAGATAAACAAAATAAAAGCTTTTCGTTACCGGATCACATACCCACAGGCGCCCATGAATATTTTTTTTTTTAAAAAGCTGATGGCTCTTGGGGCACTCCTTTTCCCGCTGGGATAGGTCTGCATTCAGTATCAAGGGTAGAGCAGAAATTGATAGATTTTTCTTTTTGATCTGTAGGATGTTTTACGAGTTCGGAATCACTCTCTGCGGGAGATAGTTTCAGAGGCGCAAAAGGTGTCATCACCGACAAGTCTGATGGCAAGAGGTTGCACGTTGTCGAATCATGTTAACGACTGGGCGACAAGGCCTGGGCAATATTCCACAAGTATTCGGTAGGCGGTCTGTATGGGGTCGGTAGGTGGTCGATATGTGGTTTGTATGTCGTTGAACCGTGCCATATCGTACAGCTCAACACGGTAAAGGAAACGCTGTCAGGAACATTTTCGGATCGTACACTTCGACTCCTCGACAAAGACTGTGCAACATTCCACAGGTATTCGGTAGTGGTCGATATGTGGTCTATAGGTGTTATGTGTGTGTTCTGACCGTGCCGAATCGTACACCTCGATATGGTTAAGAATGGAAAAAGATTGTTCTCCGGAACGAGTCTGGTGAAAGACTGAATTTGGTGGCCCGGTGAAGCGGTTTCTTTTATAGTCGGAAAGCTCGTCGGGTAGGAAGCTTTTAAGCTTCGAAGTGAAGATTTCAAGAAAAGAATCACATCTCTATTTATTTTCCAAAGCTTTTTTGGGAGAGGGATTATTAGTAATGAATCGCGGTTGGTTACTAATTTAGGCGTGGGACATTATAGAATGGGTTAGCCGATAGATTCAGGTCATCGATTGGGGTAAAGGAAGCACGGTGCTGATTTTATAGACATGACAGTACTTCATTTCAGAGGTATTTAGTTCGACACGACTCTTACGTACCTAATCAATAATGAGTCGATGTACCTTTTGATAGAGATGGACCTGAGCTCAGAATCAATCAGACAAGGTCTTACGCGTGCTTGTCGAAAGAGTAAAACATCAGCGAAGTTGTGAAGTGGAAAAGGAATTGAAAGTAGATCGTTAATAAAGATTAGAAAAAGTGCGAGGAATAGAATTGACGACTGTGGAACACTGGTTATTTATTGTATTGTCGTTTCACAATACCCTATGGGCACCGGTCACACGCAGATGTATAAAGGCCATCCATAAATTACTTCATGATATTGTTCTATGGTAATTTATCGTTGGATGTCAGTCAATGGAGAAAGATCACAACAATAGTGCATTGGTAGGATTTTCATTAATCACATTGCTGTTCGGAGAATTAACCCTAATGTCTGAAATTGCACTTTCCCCATCAAGAGTATAAAAGGGGCAACCTCTGGCCTCTAGTCTTTCCCATAAAAAAAACGAGAAGAACCACTCAATTTATTTAACTAATGAAAGAAGACTTCAATTTCGTCGTTCAAGTAAAAATTTCATTACATTGTAAAAAAATATATATATTCGCGTCTTAATGCCGTAAAACTCTCTTAATTATAATACAGCTAAAAAAATTACTCCTTAAGGACATAGACTTATCTCCTTAGTAAAACTAAACACGGAGAGTAAAAAATTCAGTCACGCCGTGGTAGAGCAGGTCCCTTCTCAAATAAGATAAGAGATTTAGTCTGTAAATTCCTTAATTTTGAAAAAGCTGAAGCAAAAAAAAATGGTTTAAGCATAATTCCCAGCAAGAAAAAAAACACTGTACTTGCTGCACACTTAAGATTCAAATTGGCTTGATCGAAATTCAAATCACACTGCATCGTTCCGAAGGAAACTACCATCCTTACACAGCTTTCAATTTCCATCCGCTTTCCACGTAATTTTCTTTTTGCTGAAGTTTCAGGATTTTTTTTTTTCGTTTTTTTACATTTTTAAGCTTTTAAATTCTGTCAGCGGCGGAAAGTAATCACCTGGAATTATAAGGTTTTCCCTTGCTCGACCCATTTCCTTCCCAAGACATCCATATTAAGGGATGAAAAGTGTAACAAAAATATATAAACGGGGGGACAAAGTTTGATAAGCTTCTTTCCGAAATATCCTGACAAAAACATACTCGCAGCGATCCCCCAGAGACGCCTGCTGGGTCTTATATAAAAGCGAGCTGGAAGAACCTTGTACCAACAGGATCACTATAGGCATGTCCTTGCTCCAAGATACATGGTATTCCTTTTTTTACATCATTTTTTTTTTTGGGGAGGTGTCGCTCAATTCTGACAAGGCAAGGTGAATAACAAAATGACACCCTTAAAGGGCTGCTTCGAGGTTGGTCTTCGTGCAAACAGTTCGTCTGGAATAATTTGCCTCGGAGCACATAGTGCCGATAACGAACAACGTTGACTTTCCAGGACTCTTATAAATTTTGTACACAAAGTCCTTGTTTTGTCTTGCGCCCAATTAAATAAGCACCTATTTATGGCTGCAGCCGGTGATGTCCTTGACGCTTTGCGGATTTGTTTTTATTAAAATTAATTACTCCTGTTGCCTGCGGATGCATAAGTATTTCGTCTTGTCCTTTTCCCTTTTTTTTTGTGCCAAGGATAAAATATGGTCTACAAAAGCCACCGGGGATATTCGCTGTAACAGAGGAGATTATTTACGTGGATTTTGTACGTCGCCTATTTTTTGGTGTAATAAAATTAATTCCTGACACAACAAGGAGCAGAAAGGATAGCATTAGGGCTTATGTTTAACATTGTTTATTGCCCGCCTTACTCACGACTTAATGTCGTAAAATATCAATTAGTTATGAAACGTTTCCCTTTATGGGGGGATATGAAAGGACCCTTAGGAGAGAAGTCAATTATTATTATTTGATAAGAATGTGGCAATTTTAGGGCGAGATTGCTTCTTTTTTTCTAGGGTTTGTGTAATTAATTGAGATAAGAAAAGTGATTTATATTTTATATTTTCAAGAGTACAATTTTTAAAATATTGTTTTTTTTTTTGTATTTTTTTATGATTCCTTATCTGTTTGCTACTAGAACAAAAAATGGAATAACAATAAAGAAAAAACCATAAAGTATAAACAACAGGAACAACAGGAAGGAGATATCGTCCAAGGTAATATTGACAATAAAAGTTATCTATAAAAATAAATCTAACTTCATGTCTTTCGAGTTGGTATCATTTACTTTTTCTTATTGTAAGAGTGTGGCGAAAACTCATGTCGGCCCACAATACTAAGGCAATTTATATAACGTTTTTCATTGTTCTATTTACAGCCTTTCACTAATAAGAATTTATGGTTTAACCATTTATCGATTGTCCAATATCTTTCAATTTATAAAAAATTATCCAAAATATTCTGTTAATTATATATCGTCTTATTTATTACTGGAAAATGGAACAATTTTCATTGGAAATGGTCAATCCGCTATAATCAATTTCACATCGCATATCGTCCCATGGTTGAAAATTTTATGGGAATCCTATAGTCCTTCACCATTCACCATATTCTATATCATTAGCTATGAATTATTCTAATCTTCCAAATTTGTATGAAAATTTGTGCACAATGTCCCGCACACAAAAAAAATCATATCTCCGCCCCCATACATGTTAGGGGGTGGTTAATGGCTCAAAATTTTCGTTAATTTATCCTCTACACGGGAAAAATACATTCATTCACCTTATTGAAAATGTCCCGCACACAAAAAAAAAAAATTTGCTTCGAAATATATAATTTATTAATTGAGAAAATAATACAAAACGTAATAACAGACGTTGTCACGTTCAAATTAATAGACGTTGTCACGTTAAAATACGGATGTGATACTTCACATCCAAGACCATTAATTTTTTTTGTCTTCGACTGCACGACTTTGGCACGCAATGTGGAAACTGAATAGTTACCGCAACGAAGAGTTAAATCTCTGCTCCTGGCGAGCTTGATTCTTACTTTTGCCCTGACTGGGTTGGAAGCGATACAAAACTTTTGCCTCTGCGCGTACCTGTTTCAGGCTAAGAACGATCGGGATCTTAGTTTTACTCGGGCTTCGAGTTATTCGATAACCAAAAATTTTTGCTCTTAGAGGAGCGTGCTGTGGCTCGGACCGCTATTCCGTTAAAGTGAAATTTAGCTCCCTTGAAGAAAGAAGAGATACCTGTCAGAATGCTATCGTACGAACCTGAGAGAAGGAGTAGGAGAAGAGCCTGACATCAACAACAAATGGAAAAAAACTGAAAAACAGCGTAAAGAGGCAGCAGAAGGTACCCTAGGCTGGGCCCCCAGACAGAACAGAATTAACTGGTTTGATCAGGATTGTAGAGCCGCAATAGAAGAACGGAACCAGAGCCACCGGGAGTACATCGCAAGGTCCACAAGAGCAAGGATGGAAGTCTTTAAGCTAAAAAGAAGAACTGCAGAGATGGATCGCAGCTGAGCTACTAAAGGAAGGAGGATCGCAACTCTTAAGAAACTTAAACGAACTCATATGAAACATCTGGGAGGAAGAAGTTATACCAGATGACTAGAAGAAAGCGACTAGCCCTCTTGCTTTCCAACCTGGCCCTAAAATGGGTGATAAGAAAAACATCAGTGCAGAGAAGTGAATCCATAGCAAACGCAGTCTGTACAACTTCTTGGATATGCGGATGACGTGAACATCGTGGGAAGGTCCTTCTTGGCAGCAAAAGAAGTCTATGTCGCATTAAGAGAGCCGGGCAAGGACATAAGGCTGTACATCAACGAAGAGAAAACAAAGGTGTTGCAACAATCCAGAGCTGCAAGGTTACTATCGACGAATTCAATGTAAAAGTAGTCGATAAAACAGTCTAGGTTGGGTCTACAATAACAAAAAGAAACGATGAAAAGGAAGAAATAACTAGACGAATACTACTGGCTAATAGAGCTTTTTATGCCCAAAAACAATTAGTGACCTATTGTTTTTTAATTCGGTCATTACAGAAAGACTTGATCCAATTAGGCCCAAGGTAAATTGGGACTGAATGTTATATCTGAATTGTTCAAATACGACCTACTGATTTTTTGACCGAACTCAGCTTGTCGAGTCAATTTGATAGGAAGAGTAAAAAAAGTAGTAAAATTACATTGTTTATTTTTATCAAAGATCATTATTTCACCTTTGAACATCCAATAAAAACCACTTCTGCCGACACCCGCCGCCGCCAGCTAATGACAATTATTGAAGAATTTTCCTTTAATATACCGTTTACTTTATGAATTTTCGACAGTTTTTTCATTACATAATATTTATCTCTTGCGGGATCCCATTTTCATATAGAACAATAAAGCTTGCTACAACTTTTAAATCAGCACAAATATTCCACGAGTATAGATTTTTTCAAACTCCGTGACACAAAAAATTTGAGCAGTTCTGCGCACCTCGTTGCCCAATTTTATAAATATTGTTCTATCATTACCCCGCTTTTTAGTTAAAACGGCAACAAACACTGAAAAAAGTCAACAAAATAATTTGGGAAGGGATGCGCGCATGTCGAATGAATAAAGTTAATTTATCTTTATATGTATTGAGCAGGGCTTTTAAATACAAGTAAAGCCCCTGCTCAACCAAGCCAGTTTATTCATCATAATAAGCACAATTTTAATATAATTAAGCGAAATATTTCTCATCTCTAAATTTAAAATAATTTAAAAAAAAAATGCTGAAAAAAATTCTTTTGAATAAATAAGCATTTTCATTCATAAAACGGCAGTTCCCCGCAGTCGCAAGCAACACAACCTCCCCGAGCAGAAGCGCGTATGCGACTGGCAGGAAACGTCGGCCCCTATTCCCATAGTCACGTTACCCTTTGGAAAATGTGACAAACCAGTTTTCGTATTCTTGAGTGACAATTGTCACAAAAATGAGTGTGCGGAATTCCCGAAGTCATTTATAGTTGCATTTGTCACGATTGTTAATGGCCGTTGATAAATTCGCACATAATATGAAAAACTATCTTCTAGATTGGATTTATATCACGTATTTAATAAAAATTTGGATTTCCCTGTAAAAAATAATAATTTCCAATTATTTTACGACTGAAATCAGGGAAAACTAAACATTCATTAAGAACGGCATTGTATTTGCACTTAGCTACATGGCGGGCTCCAGAGAACGCGCCAGCGCCACATTGTATTTCCCACTTAAATCATCAAAAATATTTCTTACCCTTTGTCACTATCCATTTAAAAAAATCAGTGTCACCTACAAATTCCAAGTGATAAAAAATGACATCTTTCGTAACTGTAACCGAAACTATCGGATATCCGAAATAAAAATCTATCCGAAACCGTAACCGAAACCGATATAAAAGTTTTGAATAATTTCGGATAGGGACGGACTCTAAATGAGACACGTTATGATTTGTTTTACACCGGCCGAGCCTACATACCAGCGCCATTGATTTTTGGACCAAATGTTAGCCTAGAAATAAAGTCAAATCATTACCTATTTGTATTTACCTTTTTCAATACCTTAAAAATATCCGAATATTACGAATATCCGTAACTGAAACTATCCGAAACTATCGGATAATCCGAAATAATTTCATATCCGTAACCGTTTCCGAAACCGGAATAATATTATTCATTTATCCGTATCCATATCCAGATCCGAAATTACATATCCATAACAATCCCTACACTTGACTATGAGAATACCACTTCAAAAGTGACGTGTCAAAAAATGTGAGGTGAGAAAAAAAGTGAGGTGACTATTAGAATAGGGGCCGTCAACAATCTAGTAATCAAACTGATAAAAACACAAATTTCGTATTTTTTTAGTAGAAATTGCTACAAACTATTGCTGTAGAAAATGTGTAAAATACAAAAACCTTGAAATAAAAAAATGTATAAAAAGGGACATTTTTCATTCATAATTTGTAAATTTTTAAGTAATCATTGTAGCCCCAGAAAAATACACCTCCCTCTAGCAATACGCAGTCGTGACTGATTAAATGGCAGCAAGTGATTTGATGGGAGGAGCTAAATAAAGCTTGGTCCGAGCTTTTAAACATTTTTAAGAGCTTTTCTGGGGTACATGCGCGGAATGTCACGACGTTTGAAAAAATCTATACTGTGAATACTGTGGAAAATTGAATTGTATTTATTGCCATTCTGAAGCAAAGCAGCTTTTAAGCTGACTTTGGACGAATCAATAAAAAGTCAAAATAGATCTTTCAGGGAAATCCAATTCACGTAGAACTCCTTCAAAATTCAGTATAGTAAGAGTAACTCATAAAGCCTTCTAGCTTACTACAAAAATATGAGACTCTCGTATGTTAATCTAACAGATTGCATTCTTGTAATCGCGATCCAAGAAGCTCAACCAACAATTTGAGAAACCTAAAATACGAACAAGATTATTCAAATCAGATTGTCTAAGGAGATGAGGTTGTAATGGTTTTTCGTGCGGTGATTCTCTTTAGCCAAAACACCTTCTTACAAATAATATTTATTTTATTCATTCGGTATATTACTAACTAACATTTGTATTCTCTTACATATCCATTACCTCTCTTTACATGTTTCTTTCTGGTAGCTATTGGTATCTAGGGTTGTATATACCAGGTTATCCCTTTAATACCTGTATATTGTCGATTAATGTTCGGGTCTACACCTCGACACTGTCTGGGCAATATTCTTTTCAGGAGTAGCTGTCGGGTTATTGCCGGGTCATACAAATCGATACGGTCAGGAATAATTTCGGGTTATACACCTCGACA
Source organism: Thereva unica (assembly GCA_949987705.1). Lineage (NCBI taxonomy): Eukaryota > Metazoa > Arthropoda > Insecta > Diptera > Therevidae > Thereva > Thereva unica. Next base: position 238,210,347 of record OX465281.1, read on the forward strand.
CGGTTAGGAATATTGTCGAAGACTACTTCTCCGGACCGAGTGCGGGAAATAACTGAATTTAGACTGGTGGCTCGACTTATTTTATAGGTGGAAAGCATTTCTGGGCAGGAAGCTTTAAGCGGTGAGTCTTCCAAAAATAGAATCCCTAGCGGAGCTTTCAAAGAGAGAATCTAGTAACAGAGATTCTAGTAACGAATTGTGGTTCGTTATGGGTCGCGCCAACTGAGTTGATGCCGGAGCGCGCAGCTGGGGAAATTAAAGCTGCACACAAATAAAAATTGCGCACATATCGATAAGAAATGCGCTTATGTATTTTCAAATTTCCCCTTCGAAATTTGTTGCGACTAGAGCAAAGGGACGGGAACGGCATGCGGGGATTCTACTGCGCATGGAAAACGCGACTTTCTCGGCATCAACTCAGTTGGCGCGTAGTCTACAAGATTCTTTCATTTCGTTATGCCGTGTACACACCGGGCCAACGAAGGCCAACGAATGGGATTCGCTGACGTTCGTTGGTTCTTTGTGGACGGTTTAGCGAAAGCCAACGAAGATTGCAACCCTTAGCGTGGCGGTAACATCAAAGGAAACAAGCCATTTGAGCGAATGTGGGCCTTTTTCATAATTGCAAGGTTGCTTGCCTGCTTGCATGCATGCTTGCAAAAGAGCAACTGTCAGGTAAATCAGTTGCGTAATCTAAAAACTTTGCATTTTTGAATGAAAGCCATCAGCTGTCAAAAATATATGTCATATTTGACGTTTCAAGCATAAAGTTGTTTTTCCTTCATTTGCTGAGTTCTTTTACCGCAGAAAAATAAAACGAAAAAATGGATCGAGAAAATATGATTAATGTTAATGTCAGTTTGTTGATAGATAACTCGGCTTTATTAGATCCGGTCCGAAAATTTGTAACTTCACGGCGAAAACGAAGGATAAATTATGTGTCTTGTTTAGCTCGTTAATCTCTAGTTTCAAAGAAGTTTTATCCTTGGGGTGCTCCAACTCTCTTCTTCATTATTTTCGCCATAGAATACATAACATTAATTTGAATAATAATTTAAATTAAAATAAAACACACCTAACAATATCGAAAAACTGAAAATCTTCTGCCAACATTTCACGTTTGACACTTTTCTTCTTCTTTAATCAGATAAGCATGCGTACAAAAATAGTTGCAAGATTTGCGCAGACCTATGCGCAGTTTTGAACAAATGATGATTGCACATTTGCTTTTTTGAATACCATGCAAATGATCGATTTGCGCAACCATGCAATTATGAAAAGGGCCGTGGTGTGGACGGGCATCGAAGTTTAACCAACGATTGACAGGCTCGAAGGCCGAAATTTTAAGAATTTGACGTGTATGGATTTTGGTGCAAGATATTTTTAGTGGCGTTTTACGAAAATTAAATTGAAGCACCTTGTGAAGTAAAGTGAAAACTACCATAATGTTTTCTATTTTTAAAAAATGTTGCGGTCCACCACCTGCGCTTTCGTTTCTTATTCCTTAATGTTTCATTAAGGTATATGAAACTAGATATAATTAATAATTTCTTCGTCGTCATCCATAGCCCTCTTCGATGTAACTAAACCGAATACCCGTCCCAACGAACGTTTGCTAAACCAACAAATGCTTATGGACGTATCTTCGAATGCCAACGAACGTTCGGTAGCCAACGTCGAATGTCGTTGTTGGCCTTCGTTGGGCCGGTGTATACCCAGCATTACTGATAGAAGGCACTGGAGAAAAAATAACCATCGTTAACATGGTTTTGATGGCAAATGGTATGGTCTTACGACTTCTTTCGAACCAACCAATTAGAGTTCTTTTGACCAAGTAACTAGACTGAAGGAGAAAAACATTTTCATTTCAAAATGTAAAAATAAAGAAAACGAAGAAGGATAGGATATAAATTCATGGAATAATAAATTATTTATATTGTGGTGATCGGTTAAAATTGAAAAACATACTTTTAATGACAAATCTCATAAAGTTTATCAAAAACACTTTGCCCCCCATGTTTAGGCGTAAATAAGGCTTTAGTAATTTGTCCTTTAGAACTCGGCAAACTACCGTTGGCCTTGATATGTATTGGTATAGATGATAATGTAATAAATGTTTCAAAACTAAACAAAAACCCGGTTTTCGTTCCTTGAAGGAAGTCAATCAGCATTGGACATGGTTAGTACTAAGTTGGAGATCACTTGGTAGAATCACTGTCGACACTCTCATTTGGAAGGACGCGAAAGGCAATTCCGAAAAGTGAACAGACACCTTTTCAACACAGCAGTTATTATTAATATATTTACAGGCGCTATGAATTAAAGGGTTAGAAAGTTTTTTCTGATGGTAGTATGCGTGAAGTTCTCTAGTTCAACCAGTAAAATTTAGATTAGTTGAAATAGTTTTAAAATTTCAAAAGTGTTTGTCGTGACGGTCATCTGATTCTTCTTATACTTGTCGCACCTGAGTAACTCTAAACCAACCACAACCGGACTTAATTAGTATACTCATCTCATGTACAATAGGTATGAGAGAGTGGCCGGACAAAATTTAAGCTTTGTTGAAATATGTACTATCTGCCTTTCACTGGCTCTTAGCTAGAATCTAAGCTAATAAATATTAAGAAAACTTTATTTAGTTATAAAACAAAATAAGTATATATTTTTTCACCTCATCAAATTTAACAAATTATTAAAACATTTCACTAAAGAGAAACTTTCTCAATATTGTATTAAGCTATTTTTCTTATAAGTTTCCAAAGAAAATACTTAAATACAGTCCTATATTAAAATCCTCTTAAGTGATTTCTATCAGATCAAATAAGAGAGAGAAAGCGAAAGAAAGAAAGTACAGAAAAAAAGGACGAAAGTTATGAAGTTCGCTTCCTTCATATCCCGTTAAAATTTGCAAAGGAGAAACTTTCCTCGTTAACATAATTCTTCGAAGCGAATAAACGTCGTGTCTCAATTCTCTAACACCCCTCACCCCTCCATCCACCCTCGGTTACTTTCTAAAGCCGTTAAAACTTTTCCGAACCTGTTACTGTTACTTTTTTCCTTCTTCTATCCGAAAAAGGTGACTTTTTCCCTGCTAAGCTTTAAGCCTTATTACGAAGCCATAAACTTTTAGCAACTATACTTAAATCCTGTATAAGAATAAAGTCATCCTTTGGGTTACACCTTTGCCTTTCGAAATATCTAGAGCCTATGGAATACATCTCCGGCAAACAAAAAATAGTTTGGGATAAAGTTTTAAGCACCTGATCGCTATTTATTGGGAAACGTTGACAATAATAAATTCTGTAGCTGAAATATTAGAGGAATACCTGAATGCAAGGTGCGCACGATGTGATCCTTTTTGGAGAGTTTTGTCGTTATTGATTTTGTCACACATTGGCAGAATTTTTGTGCGTGCCAGAAATAGGAAGAATTTTCGCATAAGTTTTCTAGGAATCTCAGTAAATTTCTAATTTGACAAATTCTTCACCAAAGTGCACAAAAGTTTTAGTGCGTACATTTTATATCTAAAAGCAAGGATTTTCTGCAAGAATTTCTCAAGTAAACTTTAAAAATTCTCCAGCTAATGAGCAACAAACAAAGGCATGCAATGAAAATAGTACTTAAGAATTTTGCAAAATGCGGCAACGGGGATAGGATGAATAAATTGCCGAAATGGACACTGAATCCTTAATATAAAGATTAGGAGCACAGATAAAAATTCAATTATATAACATCTCACTGCACAATTGGAATAAATAGTAGCAGACCGTCAGCTAGTGACAGATTTAGATGTCCCATTTTCTCATGCTAGCCTCGAAGAGTGTTGAAAGGTAGACCGATGTTGAGTTGGAAAAAGTTAAATTAAGGGGTCGCTCCTGGGGATAACGTAAAGTAACTTATTTTTCGTAACAGAAGTAAGAGTCGTATTCCACCCATATACAATATAGCAATAAAGGTAGGTTTGTCTGCCTGGTAGAATATCCCCGCATGAAACCCCACCCAAAACACACTACAGCGAAGTTCAACTAGTTTCACACATGTGGCGCAAAAGGTACATCAATCTCACAAAACCACAAAAGGTTCCTAAGACACAAACCGAAAAAGCTTAAGCCTAACGAAAAGCTTGACTGCGCAATATTATGAAAAATGTGGCCCGGACCAACCCAGCTATAATACTATGCTTTTTCCCTATAAGTCTGGGTATGTGCCGTATCAAAGGTTGGAAAAAAGCTCGGTGTATATTTAATACGAACGAGTCGCGCGAATTTATGTTCTAACCTTCACTAGATAGCTTCTAATGATGAAAAATTGTATAGTACGTGCACAACAGACACCTGGCCAAACTCATTCAGAATCGTCCGCATTGATTTTGCTATGCTAAGGATTAGAACTTCGCTCATGGCACCCTCCTCGCCTCCAAATTGCTTTTCCAAAAAAGCCCGCTATCAATTTTACAAATCTGGCACCCACCGTGCTGCCCCAAAAAAACAATTCCTCTCAGTTTTTTTTCATTTCTGCTTGAGACGTATTAGAAGACATTCAGCAGATGCTTTAAGATACAATTAATGCTCTGGCATTTTGAATTAAGATGTGAAGTTTTTCGGCTTTACCAGCTCTTCAACAACCCAAAAACCGCTATCCGTGGGAGAAGCAAGGCTTCATCAGATCGACTCAAACAACTTTCATTTCAATGATTGTCAGTGATTGCTAGGAAAATAAATCATATAGTTTAAAAAAAAAACTAAAGAATACGCTTTTACTTTAAAACGAAATAAAAAGTAAAAAATAATTTTGAATGTAAAGTTTTTATTGCTTCCGTTTATATGGGAACAAGCTACCTCTTTACCAACCTTATTTTATTAACACTGAAAATTTTCGTTAGCGCCCTTATATAACTCTTATCGGTGCCTTCCTATTCCGCCTCTTAATGAAGTAAGGAATTGTTGGGCGTAGTAGAAAGGGGGTGGTTTTGGCATCGGTGCCTACTTTCAAAAATCACTCCTAAGGGGCCTTGTCATAGAGAGCTTTGTTAAAAATTCGATACAATGCATAGTAATATAAGTTCTATATTACTCAGATTTTGTATTTAGGGATTTTTGGGTACGAGAAAGCGATTGGTGAAGCCTATTACATTCTGATTGAGGACTTATGCATATCAATCAACAACAAAGTTCTTACTCAACTTGGTAGATATGTCTGAATCGATTCGAACGTGTAGCTAAAGGAAATAGCGGGGTAGTTTCCTTAGATGTTCCAGGCGGTACAGGCAAAACATTTCTTATCAATTTGATATTGGCGTCGATGCGATTGCAGAATGAGATTGCACTTGCAGTGGCATCATCGGGAATTGCTTCATCGCTACTTAATGGTGGACGTACAGCGCATTCAAGCTCCCATGAATTTTAACCAGACAGAAACACCTACATCAACATCAGCAAAACCTCCAGTATCGCCACACTCCTCAAAACGTGCAAAATTATACTTTGGGTCGAATACCCCTCGGCCCATAAAAATCGCTCGAAGTGTTGCATGATTTCCGAGTAAAAATCAACCGATGGAAAGCACTCTGACACTGCTTGCTTGGGATTTTCGCCCAGCTTTGCCTGTTATACGTCGCTCAATACGTGAAAATGAGCATAACACATGCTTCAAAGCATCATATCTATGGAAAACTTTTGAAAAATCACACTCCAACGAATATGCGTGTTTATTTGCTACAAGATGCCTCTGCTCAAACATTTCCAAATCAGCTTTTGGACATTGGAAATGGCGAAATTCCAGCAGAACATTTAATTATTTGATTATTCGGCATGTCTTTAATGTCTCCTACTGTATGTGAAAATATATATTATAACCTCATCATCATTTAAGAGCAGGCGGTGAAATGAGAATTCCACATACATTTCGTGTGCGGATAAAATTCGTTGCACGTGCATTGTAATTTCCCCTTCATTTACGGGCAACAACACTCCCCCATTGCATCTGACCATGGCAAGAGAGGCAGTGAGACCGTTTTTTTTTTTTTTTTTTTTATGTGACACACTAGAGACTTAGGGAAGGCCCCTTTGTACTGTCGACCATTTTGAAATGTCGAACAGCAGCTCTAGTCGGAAGATAGAGAGAGAAGTGAAGGAAAGAACTGTCACAACCTAGCTGCGGTATTTTTTTTTATTTCACCTACTCCCAACCATTTCGCGACTCTGACATCGGGGCATCGAGAACAACTCGCTGGAGTGTTATGCCTCCTGAAACGAGTTGAATCTCATCAACCAACCGATGACATGCGCTTGGTGGATCGGAGAACCACTAGTGAAGGCTATGACAGGAGGAATCAGGAATGCAAAGAGGGAAGAAGAAAGAAGGAAAGTTATGTAGGCGGAAATTGGGAAAGGTAGGACCGTGGCACCGCCGGGAATCGAACCCGGGACCTCTGGGGATTGTAGCCAGGCGCCTTACCCCTAGACTACCGAGGCCCGAATTGTAATTGCGAATATAAATAGGCGGGTGCTTAGGGTTACTCTCACTGCCCGTGGAAAAAGCGATTTTGAGATTCCCAATTGATTTGGCGCACGCCACACTATTGGCTTATGGGTACAGCGAGGCGCACCGGGTTTCAACTAGGGATTTAATAAATTTTTAGGCAAATTTCGTAGAAATTACAACAAGTTAAGAGCGAGGTTTTTGCGCACCATTTTCTCCACCAATCCCGTTTATGTGCAAAATCCACTCTACAGCTGTAAAATGATAGAGCGGCAAAACTATGTTCCTGATATAGGGATTAATATTTGATATTACAAGTCCATTCGGCATAATTTTTTAATACTTATCCTTTTTCTTACACAAATCCTTCTTTAAATAAATCTTAAGGTTTTTTAATAAAAAATCTTCACAAAATTCTTGTTCACCATAAAAAAAAAACTTTCCAAAAGAACCGATTTCCACTTAAAGCGCTATTTCCCATCATCTATAAAATATATAATCAACTCCCTTAAGTTCTTCATTTTATCCGAAAAAGGCAAATATAAAACTGCTTACATTATCCTTGAAGAACTAAAACCCAGAAAACAATTCAATTCCCTCACCAGATGGTCAGAAAATACTTAAATTTTATCAATTTTCGGAACTCTTGAATGTGCTCCAATAAAACCGTATCAAGAAGTTTCCATATCCTAAAGTACTTACTTGAAGAAATATGTCCCATTTTCGTATCCAAAGAAAGGCACCGTGTATGTCAGCATCCATATATTTCCTCCACCACAATCATAGTACGGCTTCGACCATCGCCCGTCATCATACTTCACAGATAGAATCTCGTCAGCTTCCCTCGAAGTACTGTTGGAGTACAGGTGATATGCTGCAAGGACGATAAAAAAGGAGAAAACTTTATTTTCCCTAGTAACATTTTGAATCGGGCAAAAAGGACGGAATGGGTGTCCATGATGAGTTTTCAGTTTCCCAATTTGTTTATGTTGAAACATTTTCCGTATTTTTATATGTATAAAAAAATTTTCTTCGTTTTCCATTAAAATAGCCTCGAGGCTAAGGGAAAAGTTATGTTGAGGGTTACAGGGACTCAAGGATATAAAGGAATGTTTATGAGCCAGGAATCTTCATAGTCTTTCACTCAGTGGATTCCACTTTGGGTTGTCAGTTTTCTTGACAAACGCTTTTCTAAATCAAATATTTACTTAGACTTTTCCTAATATAACTGGAATCTTTAGGCTGCAACCTTGAAGAGTGCGATAAAAAATTTTAAAAGTCCTCTTGTTAAGAAAGACATTCAAGTATATACCTATATAAAATCCAAGAGGTTGTAAGTGCTTTAAGAGCATTTTATCAACAAAAAAAAGAATTGCTGTGAATATATTTATTTAAATTCAAGGAAAATTATTAAGAAGAACCTTCAGGAAATTTCATTACGCTACGAAAATATTGCAAAGTATTCCATTAGTGTCCAGCAATGTAAGATTGAAGGGCTAACGTGCAGAAATTTAAGACCTCATTTCTTATTTTCTAGCCCAGTATGTTGGGATGAAGCAAGATTCTTGACCTAAAATATGAAGGGTCGAATATTAATACTTCAGCATGTGGGGATGGTAGCATATTGGGTCAGGTTCTCTAAATCTTGCAAAGCAAAATTTAAACACAAGGGAAAAACTTACAAAGTACTTTTAAATTTTTTATGCTTAGTCACGTACTTAAACGCACTTTTCTATTACTTTAATTTTATCGTACTATCATATTTATTAGAGGGAAATAGACAGGACGTATAGTTATCGAAAGAATCTATAAAAATCGTTAAAGAGATTCTAGGCACAACAAAGAACTAGTTTCTGCAATTCAAATCCATCCGTCTTAAAAAAAAATTATAACCCATACAAATACGAAATGTTAAATTTTCCCAGCAATTGACAGCGTGTCTGCCATTTCTATATTAATAGGCGTGTTTTGTGTCTGCTAATCATATCGCACTCTTAGAATGAAACTGACCTAACTCAAAAATTATAATTTGAGAGAAATGAACAAGAAAGTACAGTGTTCATGCATAGGTGAATAGTGCGATCAACAAAAGTGACCTATATATACGTAGTCCCCTTTTTTACACATAATTCGAGCTATTTCTCACCCTAGAGTTTTAGAGTTAGAGGGATTTTTAAGGGTCAGTTTATATCAAATGAAGTTAAAGGAATTTTGAGTTAGGTCACTTTCATTCTAAGTGTGCGATATTTTTTGTAACACGTGCATATAAACCCCAATTTCTCATTCGCGATTAACGTGTGGCAGATACTCAACGAATTTCACACTTCTCGTACTTGTCACACAATATACTATTTACATTTTGATGATTTTTAATCGTTTATTTCGCAAAAAACATGTGATAATCTGTAACGAACTGCGATTTCTTGCTAACAATGGGCGCATCCAGCGCACTTAGCGGAAAAGCCGCTTAGCTGAACAGCACAGCGTAAAAAGTAACTCAGCGATATGTGTCGGCTGGATGGGTAGCTGAGTTAAAATTTATTTTGACAGCTAAAAAATTTTTTTTTCTATTTTAAATAACATCAATAGGGAACCTTACTGGAAATTTTTCCCGCTAGGGGCGCCAATGTATTATAACGTAAACATGAAGTGACATTTGTCTCCCGCCTCTCAGACAGTTCTCGATTACTGTGATTTTTCGGTCATTCAATGATAAAATCTTACATTCTAATAAATATGCATCGGTGTGGTTTATTTGGATGCAATAATACATATTGGTTCATTTATTTCAAAAAAACAATGGGAAATAGCTGTGCGTCGCAAAAAGTTTAAGGGTGCAAAACATTCAAGGTTTTGTCCAGATCATTTTAAGTCTGAAGGTTATATTAAAAAAGCATTTAAGACAGGTCAGTATATGAATATTATATTTTTGTTGCTGTTGCTGTTATGTTGTTGTTGTTTGTTTACGTTATACTTCGGTGGCGCCATCTGAGTTTACCTTTGCGTAAGATTCCCTATTCACTATCGCTGAGCTACTTATAGTGGAGTCAGATGAGCATCAAATTTTAGTGAAAAGGGAATTGTCTCCAGAGTAAAATTTTTTTTTGGAACATGTTAGTTACATCGAATACTATATGAAATGGACATTTTCTACCTCTAGCAACCGCCGCTACGTAAGTTATCGGCCATTATGTCAAAAATTTACCATTTTGGTCGTTCTTTCTAAATATAAATGCGTATATCTCGGCATGTGTAGGTCCGAAAAAATCGAAAAAAATAGAGGTTGTTCGTTATGATATTGGCTACCAGCGGTTAGAATATGAAATCCTTTTCTGCACACATAACCTCAAAAAAAATCAAAAACTGAAGAAACTTCTCAATTTTGGTTTTTTGGCGAAAACTTCGAATATTTTTAGTGAAATTTGATGAAATTTTCAAAAGTTATACTTTATAATGTGAACAATAACTGGTTAAAATTTCAAGTCAAAATATCTAATACAAGGCTCAAAAATTGACTTCAAATTTGAAAATTGATTGGCCTATCAGTTTTGTGCATCGCTTCGTATGAGGTTCTTACTTTTTTTAAAATGAAGCTTCTTTTGTGCACTTTTGATGGTGAAAAAGAAAAAATTTTAAACTTGAAGAAAAGTGAAAAAAATCGAATCGAAAATCGACAATTTTTGCATTTTTTCGTCAATTTTTTTAGAAAAAAATCACAGTTTTTGATAAAAGTCAATTTTTCGATCATCATATGTCAAAAATGAACTAATAATTCAATAAAAATTGAACTTTGCCAAAAAAAGTCAAATTTTCCTAAAAAATTGACGAAAAAATGCAAAAATTGTCGATTTTCGATTCGATTTTTTTCACTTTTCTTCAAGTTTAAAATTTTTTCTTTTTCACCATCAAAAGTGCACAAAAGAAGCTTCATTTTAAAAAAAGTAAGAACCTCATACGAAGCGATGCACAAAACTGATAGGCCAATCAATTTTCAAATTTGAAGTCAATTTTTGAGCCTTGTATTAGATATTTTGACTTGAAATTTTAACCAGTTATTGTTCACATTATAAAGTATAACTTTTGAAAATTTCATCAAATTTCACTGAAAATATTCGAAGTTTTCGCCAAAAAACCAAAATTGAGCAGTTTCTTCAGTTTTTGATTTTTTTTGAGGTTATGTGTGCAGAAAAGGATTTCATATTCTAACCGCTGGTAGCCAATATAATAACGAACAACCTCTATTTTTTTCGATTTTTTCGGACCTACACATGCCGAGATATACGCATTTATATTTAGAAAGAACGACCAAAATGGTAAATTTTTGACATAATGGCCGATAACTTACGTAGCGGCGGTTGCTAGAGGTAGAAAATGTCCATTTCGTATAGTATTCGATGTAACTAACATGTTCCAAAAAAAAAATTTTACTCTGGAGACAATTCCTTATGTTTTGCTCATCTGACTCCACTATTAGCATAAAATTTTTACGCTGAGAAATTTGCCAGCCGCTGAGCTAAGCTGCTTAGTTCAGCTAGCCATCCAACGAGCTCAGCACTTAGCCGCCACTCAGCCGCTGAGTGCGCTGAATGCGCCCAATGCCTCTCGCAAAAAAAATGCTTTAGACCGGTTCTACACATTCAACTTTGCATTCCACTTTTTGACGTTCAATTCTGTCGCTAGCGTCTACACATTTTCAACTCTTCAAGAAGCAGATCGAAAATCTCGGCTGTCTTTGCTATCCGTGTACACTCATACCCATATATATTCGCACACTCATAAAAATGTTGAACGAAAACACCAAAGTTGAACGCAAATTTCCATTCCATTCTGAGCTGCTTTCCATATTCCTTTCAACTCTATTCTGTTTCAAACTTTGCATTGGAGTGAAAGAGAAAAAAAAGTTGAACGTCAAAAAGTGGAATGCAAAGTTGAATGTGTAGAACCGGTCTTAGAAAAATAAATATTCAACCAACAGACCAAAAACGGCGATTCTCTCTTTGAAAGCTTCAATTCGAAGCTTTAAAGCTTCCTACCCCGACGAGGGTTCCAGCTATAAAAGAAACCATTTCACGAAGCAAATTCAGTCTTTCACCAGACTCGTTCCGGAAAGGTCATCTTTTTCGGTTCTATACCATGTTGAGATGTTCAATCCGACGAGTTCCTGGGCAAAATTAAGGTTATGAGGGTCCGGGAGGTGTTGAAGAAGGTGGCGATGAACCCTGCGTTTGAACTCTTGGATGTGTTAGGAGCTCGGAAATACTGACTGCGAGAGATTATTTCACAATCGAATTGTTTTATTTACAAATCACAAATGATTGCTAACTTGTTGAGTGCGAGAATAGACGTGTTCCAGGTGGTGGGAGTGAGATGAGTGGGATAATTTAGTGTTACGGGTATAAGATTGCCGTGGAGGCAGGGGAGTGTTAACCTCACTGGAACAGTAACTATGACAGTAGCGATAAAAATTTGTCAGTCCTGCTGTATTGTGGCCTAAGGGGTCGCTGGTGCAGCCAAATGTGTCGTTGTCGATTAACTTAAGGTCCCTTTTTTGTACTTTATTTAGCCACCACAAGGTGGTTATTGAAGTGCCGCGCCAAATTAAGGAGTTGTATTCGAAAAGAGTCCGAATGTAGCATTTGTATATAACAGCACGGGCCGATGGCTGGACTAGGAATTTGCACCTCTTAAGAAATCCCAAGCATTGGGATGCTTGTTTGGCGATTTGGAATATGTGTTCATTCCATCGCAGGTCTTTGGCTAATGTAACGCAAAAAAGAAATAATACTTGGTTTTGATGGGGTTGAATTCGACACGATTCTTGCCTCACCAATCTAGAATGAGTTCAATGTCTTTATTTATAGAGTTGGACATTAGCTCGCGGTCATCGAGACAGGCATGTACTTGTCCTTTATTGTCGAGGACGTAAGAGTAGCGCAGGGTACCGTTGTCAACGAAACTAAGAAGTTGGTTGGAGGGGATTGAAAGGAGGTCTTTTAAAAATATAAAAGATAGAGCGAATTATAAAATTTACCTCTGGGGGACCCCAGGTGAAATTCAGATTTGACGCCATCCAATACTGCCTTGAATGAACGACCGAAAAAGAAATTCTCACCAAATCTCTGTAGAAACGAGTCGACTCCAACAGCTTTGAGTTTAGCTAACAGGTCTGAGTGCCAAACTCTATCAAAAGCCTTGGAGATATCCAGAGCAACCAAACTAGACTCACTTGATCTATGCAGACTTCGGTTGAGATGTTCTGTAAGGCAAACTAAAAGATCGCCATTGTCGGAAGCCATACTGTCTGTCGTGTATGAGTCAGTTGAATTTTAGATATCCCATAAAAATTTTGCTGATTATCGTCTCCATAGTTTTAGAGAGAATAGAAGTTCTATTGGGCGATAGTTGGAGGGAAGGCTTGAGTCACCTGGGCTAAACATGGGCAAGTTTTCAAGAGTCTGGCTAAACTCCCGAGAGGTCTAATAGGGCAAAAAGCTTGCGCAGAAGTTTAGCCAAAGCTGAGGCGCATTGTTTTAAGACGATAGGAGGTATATTATTGGGTCCTGGGGATTTGTTGGCATCAAGATCCTGCGAGTCCTGAAGAATACCCTTGGGCGTTGTGCTCAAGGACCAGAGGTAGCATATCAGTTTCTGGTAGTGAACAATTTAGGCGAACAGAGATGCTAATAGATCGGCCTTGGGTTTGCTGTTTGTTATCACCTTCTAATTATGGATAAATAAAGGGGTTGTGGATATAGTGAAATTCTTCTTGATGGAACTAACCAAGGGCCAGAAGTTTTTGCTACCAGACGTTGCATTAGAGTTTACTTCTCAATTTGTTGCCAAATAAGGTTTTGACTTTCCTGATGGTGGATTTACAGGAATTTCTTCGTTATATGTACTCTAAACGGAGCGATTCACTCGGGTAACTCTTGTACGCTCGGAAATCGGATCCTTTAGCTTTGATTGCGTTCATACACTCCCTATTAAAACATCTGTTGGGCCTTCACAGATTTGGTTGAATGGAGAATGAGCAAATGCCTGTATTATCCTGGTGATGCGGATAGTGGCAGAGTTGACGCTTTTATTTCGGAAAATCTATTGGTTTCGGCCACTTTCAGTACCACGAAGTTTTTTTTTTTTTTTTTTTGAATAATTTAAAAAAATTGTGTACCACAGCCACATCAGGCCACAATTCAGGATTAAGGATTTGGTCGTAAAAATGTTCAGGAACATCCAATTTAAGCGTGGTAAACCCTAGAATTGAGGGATCATGATCAGCCTTAACTAAGCGTCTAAATTTTAATACAGCAACGTCTGCGATATTTTCTTCAGTTGTCGCCGGATGAAAACGAGATAGATGAAGCCATCTCAGCTTAAGGGGGTAGACTACAGTAAAATTTTCAAAAAATTCATTTCTTTTTTTTTTGCTTTAAATTTGAAATCAGCCACCTCGAAAACCACCGAGTTAGAAATTTCATCACAAAATAATCAAGATTTCACGTTTTGGCCAGAAATTTGGGACTCTGTCCCACAGTGCAATGTTCAAACGCGTTTTTCTCGAAACGATGTGTTTCAAAACGGTGTACATGATATCTCAAGATCTAATCAACGAATTGACTTGAAATTTGACACACTTCTTTTATGGATGAGTGCCTCTGGCGTCTATTGACAATCATAACATGAAATTTGTGCAAATACGTTTTTTCGGCACAAATTTCATGTTATGATTGTTAATAATTATTGAACAAAGCAAGATATTGACAAAATCCTACGTGACGCCAGAGGCACTCATCCATAAAAGAAGTGTGTCAAATTTCAAGTCAATTCGTTGATTAGATCTTGAGATATCATGTACACCGTTTTGAAACACATCGTTTCGAGAAAAACGCGTTTGAACATTGCACTGTGGGACAGAGTCCCAAATTTCTGGCCAAAACGTGAAATCTTGATTATTTTGTGATGAAATTTCTAACTCGGTGGTTTTCGAGGTGGCTGATTTCAAATTTAAAGCAAAAAAAAAAGAAATGAATTTTTTGAAAATTTTACTGTAGTCTACCCCCTTAAGAGCCGCAGAAATATTAACGAAATTTGCCGCAGTGCCAATAACACGCACTTTAATCCACCAAGTAAGGTGCACCAGCAGGATCCCAGCAGTTCACCTAAGAGCGGAATCTTCATCCACGCCAGTAGTAGCATCGATCTCAGGTCCAGCACCATCTAGATCTGTACCGTTGCTGTTTGTATCAATGTACAGAGCCATGTATTAGCACCATGAGCCAATCTCGAACCAAAATTGAATTTTGTAATAACAATTTCCCGCAGTTAGTAGTTTAGAATTCCGAACAGTTGCAAAGAAATCATCATCAGCACTCAGACTCCTTTTAACCTATTCTATATCCTTTATCTTTCTTTCGAGCGAACACAATAACGAATGATAGTACAAAGGACAAAAACAAACACTTCAGCTTTGCTAGTTTTACACCATTTTTCCTTGTAGCTCTCTTTACAGAACCCATTTTTCATCCCTTGTCACCCTATAACCCATAAAATAATCCTTTTCATACAAGGGCAAACATGACTACGCGATATTCATGCGGACCAGCTTGTGGTTGCAAAGTTTCAAAATGTAAAAGTTATTAATGCTATTTAGCTTCATCCTCTTAGTTGCAATTGTTAGGTTATTACTAGCTCGCCATTAATTCTTATTTTTAAGAGTGTCCAAAACTTTCTCCTGTAAGTATAAATCATAAAATCTCCCATAAAACTTTTGAACTATCTGAAAAACGGTATCATGATACAAATAAAAACTTTTCGTTTTTCCTGGACCTCGTGGTAGCGCATATGCACATTTGAACTATGTTTAATGCTATATCACCTCGACCTTTTCAGTGCAACGATGATTTGAGCTCTACTTTACCATCGAGTAAAGTTTGCAGGCATCTTTTAAAACCGGATGCGAATTTATTCAGTGTAGTCAAAAAGTTGAAGTTTAACCACATATACCTACATGTATGTATTTATATATAAATACGCACATTAATAGAAAATTATTTTAGCTTCAAAAATTTCGAAAAAGTTTCGAATATAATTTAGGGAGTTTCTGATCCTGTAAAACTCTAATCATGCATTTGCCACAAGCTTTCATTACGAAAAACTTTTCTTGTTCGATAAATAAAACGTTAGAATAAGTTTTTCGCGAAACAAGCCAGTAGCCATCGTACATCTTTAACAAAATTAAATTTTTTCACAACTTCCTAATCCTTAAAAATTAAAGTTTTCCTCTTTGGTGAAGTTTATAGCAAAGCAGGAAGGATATACTAAAGTGCTCGATTGTTGTACTAACGAAATTCCTCGAAATTGAACAGAAAGATAAATAAGAACAATAAAAGGGTTAAGATCCTGGCATTCGTTCATTCTTTCAATTCCCGTCTCGTCTATTGTCCATGGTCACTCAAAATCCTTCCCAAAATGTTGTTCATTTGTTGTCCGATTACTTTACTTCATGCGGTTCTCTACCGAGCAACCGGCAAGCCCTAAATTGAGTGAACTATTTATCTTCCTGCAAAGTTAAGGGCGAAGGGAGCTAAACTACATCCTAGGATCATGACAGCACGGAAGTTACAGGAAGATGAAACTTTAAAAAAAAAAAGTAAAGGAGAAGAAGAAGCGAAAAATTGAACAACTTTTTCCACCCGAAGGACTTCCTTTGCTGTTTGGGTGGGTATAAGGAGCTGCACACACAATGTACCAAGCCATGTAGAAGATTCTACTTCTTCTTAATGTTTTTTAAAGAGTTCCCCATTTAATTTTTTTGTAGTTGTGCAAAAAGCAATTTTCCAGAAGGAGCTGTAATTTGATTGAAAGGATTCACTATGGACGTAATAGGATTATATTTTTTTTCCATTTAATTAAGCTTAAATATAAAAACTACCGAACAAATCTACTCATAGTTTTAAAGTGGCCTCTCTGATGACCGATATCTGCGCCCCTGGCAAAGTTACTGCAAATTGCTTTCGTTAGTCTTGAATAAAAGTTGTTCTGTAATGGCTTCTTGCATGCCGTACCTTATCTATAACAGTGCCGGGAATACTCCTTCCGGAATTTGAACTTTATCTAACGTTACAAGATTCATTTTTGTTGGCTTCCCCAATTCAACAAGGCACGAAGATAAACATGGCGCTGCTAACCCTATCTGCAATGCATCACCAGCGTCTTATTCACGTGACTGCATCCTAATTCAATTTCCTTTTTTTTACGAAAGGAACGAACTTTTACGGAGGAACTTCCACACGGAGTATTGAGCCGGAAAGGATCAAGTTTTTTAAAGCATCCTAAAAGACTTGTAAAACTGTTTCAAACTTACTTGAAACGCGATCAGCATATGCTCAGTGCTTGTCACCTGACAGTGGGAGTAAGGTAACCCGTGACTTTTCTTTTCCCATTTTTTTTATTCGCAATAAAATATCCCCCCCCCCCCCCCCCAAACTCGCCCACCCTGGTTATACTTTACAAAACTGTTCAGCCTTAAAATTAATTCTGTCGCTAATTTATTCAGCATTATTTATTAAGGCAGAATCCGACCATTCATTAACCTGCCTACAAAAGGCATTGCAGGACTTTCTCTTCTAATTATAAGTCTATAGACTTTCGCGTTCTATCACAAAGGTATAAAGGAAACAGCCAGCCGAAAATAAACAATTACCTTGGGGTCATTTCTGTTTCCTTTCTATTAAGCACGCGATGGTTAATGGCAGCGAGACATAATTGCGAATACCTGAGAATACCTGTGCTAAACTTTCTAGAAGGGATGCTTGCGGGGCCCATGTTACTTTTGTTTGAGAAAGTTGCGGTCATTTTCAGGGCAGTTTCAAGGCAAGGTCAAATCGTTTAAAACTTTTTAACGATAAAACTTTAATGATGTGCCGCTGTTAATTGGATTTTTACTTAAGATAAAGCGAGTGAACAGTCTCTACTTGTCTAGGAGATCTTAGGCATTTTTTGTGTAGGCTTTTGGGCTGGAATACTTTTTTTTAACGTCTGTCTTATATGGTCCGTAAGGTTTTTTTCTATAGATTTTCCCAGGATAAAAGTTTAATAACCTGAAAAAAAAAAAAAAAAAATAGATTAATAACCCTAATGTCGCTTCAGGTCTTTAAAGTTGTTTTTCAAAGTGAAAATTAGCAGTGTTATTGGGGTGAATTGAAAAATTGGCGGAATGATAGCAATCGTTTAATAGAAGACCTCTGAGCATCGAATCTATTATTAATTTATTAACAGATTTTGATATTGCGTAACCTGTCTGTGGGGAAAAAGAAGGCATACCCGACGAAGTAGGCTTTGATGAAATGGTAACTGTGGGGAAAACCCCCGACGAAGTAAGTTTTCGGAATCGACAAGAAAAAATAAAAGAAGATAGACGTGAAAAAGTAGTCTTGTTTTGAAGTAAATAGAAGTAAGGGTTTGTAGCCGGAGCATCTTATAATTATTAAAACAGGTCTTCCATTAATTTAAATCTTTTTTTTTTTTACTTTTTGCTCTGGACCGGGAGAAACGGGCGCTCCCAACAGATCAGAGGTGGGACAACCAAAAATAAAAAGTAAAATTTTACACATTTAAAAGTGGCTAAAAATGCATATGTGAAAAGAAAAGTTATTGGTTATATATATATAAAAAAAATAAAAATCAAATAAAAGTAGTATTGTGCTGAAAACCTAGGTTAGGTTGGGTTAGATATGGCTGAGCTGCAGCGCGTTCAAAAACCTTATTATGGTTAATTATGGTAAACTTTTGTCGTTCAAAAACTCTGTGGTTAATTACAACATAACCAAGAGCATAACTTTTTGGCGTTCAAAAACTCCCGTGGTTAACCATGGTGTAGTTAAATTTTAAGTTTGCTCGGGAACGTGGTTAGCGAAACTTAAGAAGAGGAAGATTGAGGAATTGAGGAGCTGGTGCTCCGTGAACAGGTTACAGAGCCGTCGTCAACTCGGAGTCTGTTGCTGCATCAACTTCGATTTGAGCTGCGCTTTCGCTATCGTTTTCATGTTTTCCGATTCGTCAGAGACCTTGGTGTGGGCCTGTCTGTTTTGTAGACCTTCAATTCGATCTGTTGGGAGCTGTAGTTAACGGCGTATTTTTCCTTAGCCAGCTGGTTCAGGCATTCTTCAGTTAGGAGCAGAATAACTTGCATTGTAGCCCTGTTAGTCTGCTCTATTTTGATAACTTTCGGGTTATCAGTATTGATTTGTGGATTGTTGCTTTAAGCATGGTGAGTATTTCCTCCGGGTGGAGCCACCGGAAACCATGCTCTGGCCCTCGTACGTGACGGTATGTCACCGGCATTTACCGCTTTGAGTCGGGCGCCTGGGTAAACTTCCCAGCACTGGGGATCTTGTGCTGCCGCTGGCCGCTAATTTTAAGCTGCCTTAATACCATCCGGCATCAAGGCATAAGGGGGTGGTCCCGGGTTGTCCCTCAGGTCCTCCATAGCCACTTTAGCGAGAGTGACTTGCACCCACCGCCATTGGAGCTTGGGGATCTTGCCATTTTCGTCGTTCTCGTGTAAGACGCCAATTAGGCTGGTCGTCCACTGGAAGCGTATTCAAGCGGCTACGCGCTTCGGCGACATGAGCGGCTACGCGCGGCTATGCGCGACAGATCCAACATAAAGAAGTTCATACAAACATCGTCCACTGCAAGCGGCTTCGAGCGGGCGGCTATAGGCGTATACGAGCGTGCCGCGAGTTACATACTTAGAGTTGAAAAATGCAACAAATGCACAATTTAATCAACCGGACGTATCCGATACATTAAAAATAAAGCCAAAAGAAAAACCATTAGCTTGGTAGATTATATTCCACACTGCATCCGATAAAACTGCTGACTTAGGAAAAGATAAGAAAAGTAAAATGTAATTTTTGAATAAGGATAGTCAGTCTGTCGGAAATTATATTAGAGTTCGGTTTGTTCTATTAATAAAGTTAAATAAATTTGAAGTGAGCTTTTTATTTCTCTAATTGATCAATAATTATCCAAAATATATTACTGGCGCAGTCGGTAGGATCCAGTTAATTGGATCCAGTGATACGAATTTATCGCAAAAATTTGTAATCAAAAGTGATTAAGTGTGGAAGGTGTGATACGAAGTAGTTTAATTTACATTTAATAAGCTACGAAGAAACAACCACCAAAACACAGAAAGAAAAGTCATCCTGGAAAGAAGGCGACGACGTAATTTAACAGCAGATCAAAACAGAAGAATGGCTCAAGGAGTGCAACAAAACCAACCAAATATGATGGAGCAATGCTTAGCCCTATTAACCGAGATAGTGCACCGGCAGACTCAGCCACCATCGTTGAGAAGACGAATTGAAAAAGAAATCAAATTTTTACCAGCCTTTGAGGGAAAACCTGGAAGTCTACCAACATTCATAAATGCAGTTGAACGAGTTTTAGCGGAGTATGGAGATCAAGCACCGCAAGTCTATACAGTGATCTACAATGAGAAGATTTTGGGTCCACCAAAAAATTATTTAGAAACGGCACCACCAACAACGTGGGAACAATGTAAAGCAAAGCTGAAGATTCACTATAAACCTAGCAAAGATCAAGGGAGGATTATGCAAGAAATTTCAACTTTAAAAGTAAGTTCAATCACTGATTTGTTAGATAAGCTTAGATTTTTAGTAGACGATATTTCAGAGTGTGGAATTTTCAGTGAACACCAAAATGAAATCGTTAATCATTTAAGTAGTGTTTTATCATTAAAAATAAAAGAGCTTACTGCGGGAGCCCTAGCGGCGGAATTAAATGATAAATTTAGTTTAGAGCAAATGAGAATAATACTTAATAAATACGTTGGCCAAGATGAATATAATTTAAAATCTTATAAACAAAATTTTTATGTACGAGATGGACTAAAATTTAGACAAAATATACAGACGAAGATTAACCAAAACTGTGGACAGGACAAAAACATTTCAAGAAGAGACAATAATTATAATAATTCCTCAGGACAATATCGTAATCAAAATAATTATAATAATTCCTCGGGACAATATCGTAATAACTATAATAATTCCTCGGGACAATATCGTAATAACTATAATAATTCCTGTTCAAAATTAGCAATTTAATTTCTGACTCATAAAAAAGGTGCCGGAAGGGTGTGATTCAATAAAAGATAACTTTTTCCACTAATCAAATTACTATTTATTTTCAATTAATTATTAGATTTTCTCAAATATAACTTCAGTAAAAATTCAACGAATTGCCAAAATAATTCAATTCAATCTTTAATTCGTTATTTATTACTTGAAATTTCGTATTTGTTTTGTAAATAAAAATTACCAAAATATTGCTTGCTTTGGTAACTTAAATGAATAACGCCACCTATCTGTCAGCGTGATGATTGATGTTTCGACTGATGTGTTCTGCAATTAGAACAGCCAGTAATAACCTTTGTGGTGCTGCACTCCGGTTTCGTTTCTTGTGAATCGCTTGGGATTTGCTTGCTGCTTGCTGCCTGGTTGCTGCTTGCTGCCTGGTTTCTGCTTGCTGCCCTGGTGGCTGCTTGTTGGACTGCTTTGCCTTGTTTCTTCGCAAATTCGTCCCTCTGTGGTTGGTTAGAGTAACTGCTGAAATCAACTTTGATGATTAAGTTACTGCTGCAGTAAAGACTTCAAGACTGTCTTTAATTCGGGCTTTACTAGGAAAAGACCTCAATTCTGTCTTTTCAGAATGCTAAGTTCGATACTTGAGCAGATTCTTTTTGCTGGGGAAAGACCTCAATTCTGTCTTTCCAGAATGCCAAGTTCAATACTTGAGCAGATTCTTTGAAATTGCTTTATTGTTAAAATCTCAATACCGATTTTATCTTCTAGTTCAAGACTCTAGAAAGATTAAAAGCAATCTGATTTAACGCCGTCTGTGCGTCGGTATTTATTTCTACTCGAACAATAGCTGCGGCTATCCTTTGGCAGGGGGCTTCGTTCTCGAAGTACATAATTTCGGGTTTATGTACTAGATCTGCGTGCGATGTCCGATCAGCTGTTCTTGTTTATCTTACGGCTGTCAAATGGAGTTTTCTTGTTTGGGTAAGTATTGCATTTGGATTTTAAGTTTATTTACTAATTTTAGTTTATATTTTCAGGTTTTAGTGGGGGAATGGATTAGGAGGAGCCTGCGATTACTCCATTGGGGTTGCCAGGTGAGTATTTTTTTGGAACCTGTTTTTGATTTTTAATTAATACTTTTTGTTTACAGAATTTGGTCGATTTGCCGACGGCTTTTTGATGGATTTTCTGGTGGATTTTTCATCGCCTTGGGTTTTGATTTTTTCATCCTCGTTGGTTTTGAAAAAGGTAAGAACTTGTATATATTTCACATTTATATTTAATTAATTCTTTTTTTACTTGCAGGTACGAATTTCTTGTTGTTTTTTGTTGTGTAGTGACGTCTTCTTCCGTGTGTGTTTTGTTTTCGTGATTTTGTGTATTCATGTAGTTTTGTTTGTTTATCTTTAATAAAAATGCAAGAACTTGAAAAATTAGAGTTTTATTTATAAATTCCTTTTGCTTTTTTGGTTGTTTTTCAGTGTGGCCGGAACATTCTCCCCGCCTTGAAGCGTTAAGCTTCAAAGAAAAGTGTTTCGATGAAGCTGCTTGAGATAGTTTTGGTTTCCGGCGGAAGTGTATTAACGCTGCTGTTCTGTGGCCGTGCTATTTGGTAGTAAACATATTTTTGTGATTGGCCGTTTCATGATATTATTTTTTGTTCGTATTGTGACCACTCGGATTAAATTATCCGGTCCGGGATGTGTGGCTGTTATTCTGCCTAACGATGGATTTTTTTTGCTTTGGACGTCGGGATGGGTTGAGGTTGAGTCCGTTTCCTGATTTCGGGCCCGTACGGCAATGCCTCAAAAGGCCGTTTCACTGTCGGCTTTTTTTGGGGATGATGGGGTTCTTAGTTTGGACACCGCTGACTCTTTATTTGATTGACTTGGCTCGTTATTTACATGATCCATGACCTTTGCTTTTAATGCTGTTGATTGGGCTTTTTAAGACAGGTTTGTTTTTCGGCGGAAACGCCATTGTGGTATTTTTTCTTTAGGGTTCGTTGCTGATGATGGATGTTTTCTCAACCAGGCGATGACGATTGTGGAGTCGGTCCATGCGTATGTCGTTGATCGCTCGAATTTCATATCATCTCTAACCTGTGCCAGCAATTTGGCCAATAAGTGTGCTCCGCATAATTCCAATCTTGGCAAGGAGACTGTTTTTATAGGCGCTACCTTGCTCTTAGCGGCTATTAGATGGCAATCTATGGATCCATCTTCGTTCTGTGTTCGAATGTATACGGCTGCAGCGTAGGCCTTTATGGACGCGTCGCAGAAACCATGTAGTTCAATGTTCTGGCCTTTGCTGTGAGTCTGGATCCATCGGGGAATTTGTATCGTTTGTATTATCGGAAGGGTTGTTCGAAATCCTCTCCATTGTTGTTCAATATTCTTTGGGACTATTTCATCCCAATCGATTTTGGTTAACCAGAGACTTTGAATTAGAATTTTGGCGTTGATTGTCATCGGTGTGAGCCATCCAATTGGGTCAAACAATTTAGCGATCTCGGATAGCATTTTTCTTTTCGTGAATCCGTCTGGAGCTGCTTCCATAGTGACTTTGTATGACAATGTGTCCATCGATGGATTCCATAACAATCCGAGTGTCTTGACGTCTTCCTCGTTTAGTGTGAGAGGTAGAGAGACCTCTCGATCGGATTCCGGGACTTCTTGTAGCATGGCTTGATGATTTGCTGCCCACTTCCGCAATTCTAGCCCTCCTGATCGTAGGAGCTGGATTATTTGCTTTTGTTTGTCCTTCGCTTCCCCTATGGTGTCTGCGCCGGTCATCAAGTCGTCGACGTAGAAGTCGTTGAGCACTGCGTCTGAACCGAGTGGATAGGTGTTTGATGAGTCTCTCGCCAGTTGATGCATGGTCCTGATCGCCAGGAACGGGGCACTTTTTGTTCCGAATGTTACGGTCCGTAGCCTGTAGTCTTGGATAGGTTGGGTCGGTGATTCTCGCCAGATGATTCGCTGAAACTCGGAGTCGTCTGGATGTACTCGTATTTGACGGTACATTTTCTCGACGTCGGCCATGTACGCGATGCGGTAACTTCTCCAACGCATGAGAGTGGATATTAATGTTCCTTGTATCACAAGACAGATAGTTGTTCGGACGTTGGGCTGCAAATGGGAGTCGAACCAGATATCGTCCGTCATTGCATCTGGTGATATTGTTGGCGAAGTGGTTTTCGCATTGTATTTCTTCCTTCGTCCACTTGGGTTTTGATGGGATCTCCTCTAACTCCCAGAACCTTTTGAGCTCGTTGTCAGGAGACACCTGCGTGAAGAACGTTATTGGGTTAGTAATTGGTTGTACTGGTGATTCGATTTCTCCAGTGATAATCCATCCGAATATTGTGTTCTGGGCTGCGGTACGGCCGTTGTTGCTTTTTCTTAGTCCGTTCAAGAGGATCTTGGGGTATATGTCTGCACCCAAGAGGATGTCGATGTGACCTGGCTTGTGGAATGTTGGATCGGCTAGTTCGAGTCCCTTCACAAGAGTCCAATCCTGGATGGCAAATTCTTTGTGTGGTAGTGGATTGGTGATTTTGTTGATCACTAGTGTTTGGGCCTGGATGATTTCTGAGTGATGATCTCGAGATTTTAGTAGCAGCGTGACCCAGCTTGTTAGTTTGCCAGCTGGCAAGTTACCGATTACTGTTAAGTCTGTGTGAACTGGCTTCTTCTTGAGTTGCAGGCTTTGAACCACTGATTCACGTACGAATGAGGACTGGGAGCCAGGATCGATGAGTACTCTGCAGACTTGCTGTCGTCCCGTTGGAGATATCACTGTTACCAAGGCTGTAGCTAATAATACTTGTTGGCAATCATAGGATGGTGTCTGAAAAAAGCATACTTGTGTTTGATTAGTTGGCCGCTCATTATTTGAGCTTGTTGACGGAACGATGCTGTTGCTGGTTCGTTCTGTTGACGGTGGTCTATGCAGGGTCGTATGATGCGCCTTTCCGCATTGGAAGCATCTACCTTTACTGGGACACTGTGATGAGCTATGGCCTGTTCCCAGGCAATTGATGCATAGATCCTTTGATTTGACTTCTTTGTATCTCTCATCGATGCTCAATTGTACATACTTGGGGCATTTCCTCATAACATGTGTGCCCTTGCACAGGATGCATGTGTTGTGATTAGCTACGTGGAAGGTTTGAGTTTTTCTTCTTGGATGATCCCTGGATATACTCTCGTGATGTTCATGCTTTTCGTTTGCAGAGTTGTTGACGGCTTCTAACGTCCTGAATCTTGTTTCGAGGAAGTTACGCAATTCTGGCCATGTCGGAATGGTTTGCCTCGACTTAGTACTCTGGGATTGCTCCCATTGCTCGTGAGTTTCGGTCGGTAGTTTCTGTACGAGCAAATGGATGAGAATAGGGTCCCAATTCTGTGTTGAGATTTTCAGATTCTCAATAGCTGTGAGACATTCGTGGGTCCTTGTCTTCAGCTCCTTGATGCCTTGTGCTGACTCTCGACTTAACTTCGGTTGACTGAGTAGAATGTCGAGCTGTGTCTTTAATAATGCTCGCTTATTGTCGTAAGTATCAACGAGTAAATTCCATGCAGGTCCATAGTTGGCGTCACTTACTAATGTATTGCTGAGTAGTCTCAATGCTTCCCCAGATAAATGAGCCTTTAGATATTGGAGTTTTTGAGCACCTGATAATGATGTTTTGTTGTGTATGAGGCTGGTGAACAAGTCCAAGAACGATGGCCATGATGCATAGTCGCCTGCGAATGTGGGTATTGAGATTCGTGGAAGTTTTACCTCGTTGTTATGATGAGCAATTTGACTATTATTTAGATCTGTTGATGACTGCTCGGCTCTTGGGTCTGCGGCTGGACGGATCTTGAGGTATTCTTCGTTGATTGCGGAATAGGTGTTTATGTACGTTTCTTCCACGTCTGAGTACCAATCGTCCTTGAAGTATGGATGCTTGTGTTCGGCTTCACTTAGCGTCTTGCTCATTATTTCCTTTTCGTTATTGCGGAACGTTTTCCAGTCGTCATCGAGACCGTCGAGTTTCTTTTGGAAGTATGTTTCCGTTTTTCTACTTGGTCCATCCTTGGAAAAGTTGCGATATGCCTTCTCGATGCGTTCTCGAAGTCGTTTTTGATGATCGAGTAATTCTTCCATGTTTCTGATTTGCGGCTTGAGTTATCTTATTGAATCACTATCCGGCTCGAAGGACCAATGTTCAAAATTAGCAATTTAATTTCTGACTCATAAAAAAGGTGCCGGAAGGGTGTGATTCAATAAAAGATAACTTTTTCCACTAATCAAATTACTATTTATTTTCAATTAATTATTAGATTTTCTCAAATATAACTTCAGTAAAAATTCAACGAATTGCCAAAATAATTCAATTCAATCTTTAATTCGTTATTTATTACTTGAAATTTCGTATTTGTTTTGTAAATAAAAATTACCAAAATATTGCTTGCTTTGGTAACTTAAATGAATAACGCCACCTATCTGTCAGCGTGATGATTGATGTTTCGACTGATGTGTTCTGCAATTAGAACAGCCAGTAATAACCTTTGTGGTGCTGCACTCCGGTTTCGTTTCTTGTGAATCGCTTGGGATTTGCTTGCTGCTTGCTGCCTGGTTGCTGCTTGCTGCCTGGTTTCTGCTTGCTGCCCTGGTGGCTGCTTGTTGGACTGCTTTGCCTTGTTTCTTCGCAAATTCGTCCCTCTGTGGTTGGTTAGAGTAACTGCTGAAATCAACTTTGATGATTAAGTTACTGCTGCAGTAAAGACTTCAAGACTGTCTTTAATTCGGGCTTTACTAGGAAAAGACCTCAATTCTGTCTTTTCAGAATGCTAAGTTCGATACTTGAGCAGATTCTTTTTGCTGGGGAAAGACCTCAATTCTGTCTTTCCAGAATGCCAAGTTCAATACTTGAGCAGATTCTTTGAAATTGCTTTATTGTTAAAATCTCAATACCGATTTTATCTTCTAGTTCAAGACTCTAGAAAGATTAAAAGCAATCTGATTTAACGCCGTCTGTGCGTCGGTATTTATTTCTACTCGAACAATAGCTGCGGCTATCCTTTGGCAGGGGGCTTCGTTCTCGAAGTACATAATTTCGGGTTTATGTACTAGATCTGCGTGCGATGTCCGATCAGCTGTTCTTGTTTATCTTACGGCTGTCAAATGGAGTTTTCTTGTTTGGGTAAGTATTGCATTTGGATTTTAAGTTTATTTACTAATTTTAGTTTATATTTTCAGGTTTTAGTGGGGGAATGGATTAGGAGGAGCCTGCGATTACTCCATTGGGGTTGCCAGGTGAGTATTTTTTTGGAACCTGTTTTTGATTTTTAATTAATACTTTTTGTTTACAGAATTTGGTCGATTTGCCGACGGCTTTTTGATGGATTTTCTGGTGGATTTTTCATCGCCTTGGGTTTTGATTTTTTCATCCTCGTTGGTTTTGAAAAAGGTAAGAACTTGTATATATTTCACATTTATATTTAATTAATTCTTTTTTTACTTGCAGGTACGAATTTCTTGTTGTTTTTTGTTGTGTAGTGACGTCTTCTTCCGTGTGTGTTTTGTTTTCGTGATTTTGTGTATTCATGTAGTTTTGTTTGTTTATCTTTAATAAAAATGCAAGAACTTGAAAAATTAGAGTTTTATTTATAAATTCCTTTTGCTTTTTTGGTTGTTTTTCAGTGTGGCCGGAACAATTCCTCGGGACAGTATCGTAATAACTATAATAATTCCTCGGGACAGTATCGTAATAATTATAATAATTTTTCCGGACAATTCCGCAGAGATTTTAACCACAATGTACGTAATAACGGTAACAGTGCACAACAAAGAAATTCGCAACCAACTAATCTTAATATAAGTCAACCGATGGATGTTGACAATATAAATGCTCAAAGTGATGTAAACGATACAAATAGAGAATTTTTTACCAATTAGCCTCGGAAAAAAAAAGATTTATATACCTATAACTATAAATAACAAAAAATTTTGTGCTAAGATGGATACGGGTTCTACTGTTAGTTTATTGAATTCTAGGAAAGTACCAAGTTATATTTATGAATTATTAAAAGGAAGCGTCAAAATTAATACAATTGATGGGGAAGTTAATAAGGAGACTGAATTTGTAAAAACTCACTGTCCTATAGAATTCCAACAGCCGGTTAATGCTCGAATGCGATGGGTTAAAATTAGCTTGGACAAACAATATGATTTTCTTGTAGGCATGGATTGGATAGAAAAGAACGTGAAAGGTATTGAGGTAGAGGATAAAGAGATTGTTTTGAAAAATGGGGCAAGGGTTCCGTTTCTGAGTAGAATTGTGGAAGAAGAAGTAAATGTCCTGGAAGAAGAAGTAAATGTCCTGGAAGAAAGTGAATTAGGTAATATAAAATTGAATCATTTGAACGACAAAGAACAAAACGGAGTAAAACGTTTATTAGAAAAGTATAAAAAGTTATTTTACAAAGAAGGAGATAGGCTAACCAACACTACAAGTATTGTTCACGAAATAAAAACCATTACAAATGATCAGATTAACGCGAAATTATATAGATATCCACCACATCATGAAGAAGAAGTAAGAAAGCAAATGCGAGAAATGGAAACTCAAGGGATTATAAGGAAAAGTCGAAGTAAATACAGCTCTCCGATTATAGTAAGACCGAAGAAAATGGATAATTCTGGAGTGCAGAAATATAGAATAGTAGTGGATTACAGAAAACTTAATGACTTAACGGTAGATGATAAATATCCGCTACCAAATATAGACAGTATTTTAGACAAACTAGGTAAGGCGCAATACTTTAGTACGCTGGATTTAGCAAAAGGTTATCATCAGATTTTAGTAAAAGAAACAGATATCGAAAAAACTGCATTCGTTACACCAGCAGGGTTGTTTGAGTATGTCAGGATGCCATTCGGCCTCAAGAATGCCCCTGCCACCTTTCAACGATTAATGAATGAAGTACTTCGCGATGATATTAATAAAATATGCGTCGTTTATCTCGATGATATCTTAGTCTTTTCCACGACTTTAGAAGAACATTTAAATTCTCTTGAAAAGATTTTTAAAAAACTAACGGAACACAATCTCAAAATACAAGCAGATAAATGTAACTTCATGAAGAGGGAGACTGAATTTTTGGGTCACGTCTTGACCAAAGAAGGGATAAAACCCAATCCAAATAAAATAGAAGATATAAAAGCGGTTAATTTACCAAAGACGGAAAAGCAGTTAAAGAGTTTCTTGGGAATGACAGGTTTCTATAGGAAGTTCATTAGGGACTATTCTAAAGTGGCGTATCCTCTAATAAAGTATCTGAGAAAAGATCTGAAAATAAATATTCATGATCCAGAGTATATAGAAGCATTCGAAAAATTAAAACTTTTGATAATATCACATCCTATCTTAAAATTCCCTGACTATAACAAACAATTCGTTGTTACAACTGATGCTAGCGACTATGCAATCGGGGCGGTTCTGTCGCAAGATGGCCATCCGATTTGTTTCGTTTCTAGAACTCTAAACCAGCACGAACGTAATTATAGCGTAACAGATAAAGAATTCTTAGCGATCGTGTATTCAGTAAACTATTTTAGGCCTTATTTGCATGGAAGTAAATTTAAAATTAGAACGGACCATGCACCAATAAAATATTTGAACTCTAAATATAAGGGAAAAGAATTTTCTCAACGGAATCAACGATGGCTTCTAAAGCTACAAGAATACAATTATGAAATTGAATACCTCCAAGGAAAAGAAAATAAAGTGGCTGATTTTCTGAGCCGACTACAAAACAGTCCTCAAATAAACACCGATAATAGTAGTGAATCCAACATGGACCTATCGAATTCGGTACATTCCAATGAGGAACAGTTATTAGATCATATTATGATTAAAGAAGGAATAGTCAACATATATAAAACGCAAATAATATTGACTTACAGTCCTAGTAAAGAAGTAGAAACTAAACATAAGAGAACGATTATACAAATTAATCCACGAGTTGAGGAGGAAATTATTAATGAAATGTTAAAGAAATATATAAAATCAGGTCGTATCGGGATATATTCTGAAGTACAAGATACAGATTACAATAAAGTCCAGCAATGCATTATTAAGTCATTTTCAGGAAATAAAAATTTCAAATTCATTAAAGCTACAAAGAGAGCCAGAGAAATAGAAAACGAGGAGGATTGTCACAAACAAATTGCACTTTACCATACGAAGGAGTCGTTACACAGCGGGATTAACGAAACATATAGAACCTTAAAAGACAAAATTTATTACCCTAAATTACAAGAGCAAATACAAATCGTTATCAATAATTGTGAAAAATGTAAGGGAATCAAATACGATAGAAAGCCGATTAAACCAATTTTTCATTTAACGGAGACACCATGTAACAAGAACGATATTATCCACTTGGATATCTTTCACTACAAGAAGCAATCATTTGTCACTATTATCGATAAGTTAACTAAATTTTCGGTGGGTTATTTGATAAACGATAGAAATTGGGCCAAGAAAATTGCAATATTAGAAGGGTATGTCGCTACTTTTGGTAAACCTAATAAGATTATCATGGATAATGAATTTAAATCTGAACAACTTAAGAAGTATATTCAAGAAAACGGAATAGAGGTCCATTGGACCAAGCCCAACAGCCATACCGGGAATGCGGATGTAGAAAGACTCCATTCCACACTAATAGAAAAATTGCAAGCTATTGAAGAAGAAATGACCCTCGAGCAAAAAATGCAAAAGGCAATTGGTAATTATAATGATAGGTACCATACCACAATTGAAATGACTCCAAGGCAAGCAAATAATTTAACTAACATTGATATACTAATAGATAAAATAAATAAAAAGAAAATCTGGAATATTAATAAGCTAAATAGAAATAGGGAACACTATGTGGAAACGAGACAAGAAGGTTTCATTAAAAATTATAAACGAGTTAGACATAAGGACGAACCGTATTTTAGAAAATATCAATTAAGGAATGTAAATCCAATTAATATTAAACGACCATCCAAATTTTCAGGTCATAGGGCTAATCTTTCTCTGGCTGATAACGACAGTACAAGGAGCATTACAGGTACATCCTATTCAAGAAGAAATAGGATATGTCAAGATAAAAATTAAACAAGTGGAGATAGCCAATGAAACAGACACTATATTGCATCTAATAAACCCTCCAGAAATGGTAAATATTTTAAACACTTTAGAGCGTAATATAGAATATTTAAGGACAGATGACAAAAAATCGCTGTATACCGAAATTAAAATAATCAAAAGTAAACTTAGATCAATACAAAATCCAGCTAGACAAAAGAGAGGACTAATTAATATAGTAGGTCAAAGTATGAATTGGTTATTTGGAACTATGGATGATAGCGATAGACAGGAAATAATAGAGCATTTAGCAGCCGTGGAAGCAAATAATCACAAAGCTATTCAAAATCTGAACGAACAGATTAAAATAAATGAACATTATAGTAAAGCATTATCCGATTTAAAAGTATTACTTGAAGACGACCGACAGAAAATTTTAAAAGCACTTAATGACACTAACGAAACTCTACATGAATTAAATTACAAAGTTTTGTTTTTAGATCAGGAAACCAAGCTTAGATATTTAGAAAATAAAGTAAATCAGATTCTAGACAATATAATGGCCACAAAACATAATATTTTCCACCCTAGTATGCTTACTTTGCAAGAATTGGATACTTATCAAATAGATATTCATAAACTAAAACTCCTTAAAGCAGGCATTATGGAATATAAAAACCAATATTTAATATTCGCTATAAAAATTCCAAAATATTACATATTAAAAGATGTACATTTAATTAAATCAATAACTAATTCGGAAAATTTTGAAATTAGAGAATCCGATGAACAAGTTATAGAAATAAATAATAAAATCTATCACTATGATGGAGAAGTAGAAATAAAGGATTTAAAATTAAGCAATAACTGTGTTTTTCAAAATTCTTGTACATTAATATATAATAATGTTACTAGTGTAGAAGAGCTAGATGAAGAAACTATTTTAGTAAAAAATATGTACCAAGAAACACTATTACAAAATTGCGATAAAAGAAGCATTAAGTTAAATGGTAATTATTTAATAAATTTTAATAATTGTACGATAGGCATAAGAAATCAAAAATTTTCAAACAAAAAAATAACATTCTTAGATAAGTATTACTATCCCTCTGCAATTAATAGTACTAAGTTCGCAAAACCAATAGATTTTGATGATATTGTACTAAATAAAATAAATAATATACAAGAAATTCAAGAAATTAAGTATCAAAAGAGAATGATGTATGGGACAAGTATAGGAACATTTATCGTATGGATAATCACTTTTGTAATTATAATTTCGTATGCATTGTGGAAGAATAAAAAGAACAAGATCAATATAATAAATTTGAAGTCGGAGACTTCTGACCCAAACCGGGGAAGAGTTACATACTTAGAGTTGAAAAATGCAACAAATGCACAATTTAATCAACCGGACGTATCCGATACATTAAAAATAAAGCCAAAAGAAAAACCATTAGCTTGGTAGATTATATTCCACACTGCATCCGATAAAACTGCTGACTTAGGAAAAGATAAGAAAAGTAAAATGTAATTTTTGAATAAGGATAGTCAGTCTGTCGGAAATTATATTAGAGTTCGGTTTGTTCTATTAATAAAGTTAAATAAATTTGAAGTGAGCTTTTTATTTCTCTAATTGATCAATAATTATCCAAAATATATTACTCGCGCGAATCCAAATTATTTTAGATCGGTCGCGCGTAGCCGCTCGAATCAGGAAATAATTTTCTCCAAAGCTTTCTATATTTAAAATAAAATAAATCTACCCTGCGATTTCTTGACGCTATAATTAAAAGAAAAATCGTAGGAATTCAATGAATGTGTTTTGGATAAATTGGTCGAGGCGAAAAGATGGAAAAAAGTTAATAATAGTAGCGAAAACAAGTTTTTTCACTTTTTAGGTACGAAAAATTGTTGTTTTGGAAAACAAAAAATACTACATAATAGTACTTAAAAAGACGAAAAATATGAGTTTTGCACCATTGAAATCGGTCAACAACTTTTTGCAGAAAAATTCAAAACCCGTTAAAAATGACAATTTTTTGGACATTTAATTATAGTGAGTGTAATTATCGTAGAACCTAGTGTCAAGGATTAACCCTCGCTTCCTGTCTGCTTTTAAAATACATTAACGCTGGCTGGGGTCTTTTTTGACCCCAAGCCATTTTTTAAGGCAAAACTATTGTTACATGCGCGCATATCAGTTCTATATGTATAACTTATATAGTAGAAGTATATATGTATATACTATATATACATATGTATACATATATATACATATGTATACATATATATAGATATATATATGCGATGTATGTGTTTATGGTATACAGCGAGTTTACAGTCAAAACATACAGTAAAATTAAAATGTTTTATTTTCGTTTATCATACATAAATAAATTCTAAATTTGCTTCTTGCATAGCAGTACAAATGTGTTCAGTTCACTCGCTCTCTACAACGAATTTTCAGTGCAATCCAGGCACAATACCTCTGTCACAGAATGCTCTTTGCAAACAAACACCTTACACTTCATGCAGGTTTGCATTGTTTTTTTGTCGGATTTCCTGGAACATCTTCCACATCTTCCTCGCTTGTTGCCCCGATTTTGTGGTTGTGCCGCAGTGATCAAATGATTGAAGCCGATATCGCGCACAGCTCGCAGAATTTTCTCGGTCTTACATTGAGGCAGTAGCAGTCGACGGGCGATCTCAGGACATACTAGTTCCTTGGAAAGCTGCTTCAAGAACGTTCGCCTTGAATTTTTCCCTTTGTAGGTAGGGTCTATTTCTGCAAACAACTTGTATGCGTTTATGCCAGCGAAGTCCACAATGTCGAAGAACACTGCGAGTGGCCATCTTCTCGTGCCGCGTTTTGCAGAATAAATCCGTGCCATTTGGTCGACAGTATCTACTCCTGACTTTGTTGAATTGTAGAACAATATGACTTCGGGTTTCTTGTGATCCTCGGTGGATATGTCAGCTTTGTTTTTTTTCTGCACATAAGATGCAATCAGAGTTTTCTTAGCGTAAGCGAAAACGGTAGAAAGCTCTCCTCTTCCCTTTGACGGCAGCATTTCCTTTGGTAGCTCAGTGCGGTTTTTCCTCATTGTACCAACCAATGTCATGTTCTTTTGAAGCAGTTCTTGCGCAAGGGAAAAACTTGTGAAAAAGTTGTCTGTCGTTATGTTTCTTCCAGTGCCTGCTAGGTGTTCGACTAAATCCAGCACTACACGCTTGCCTTGGTTTTGTTCTCGCTGGTTTCCAATTTTTCCGGGATAAATTTGCAGGTTTACCAAGTACTGATTTTCACAATCAACGGCAGCCCAGAATTTAATTCCGTACTTTCCTGGCTTCGAAGGAATATAGACCTTGAACCCACATCGTCCTCGGAAAGTACAGAGATGCTCATCCACAGTGATGTTTGAAGATGGAATATAAGATTCTCGGCATTGGTTCGCAAACTTATCGAGTAACTCCAGAATTGCCTCTGCCTTGTTGCCTGAAGCGTCCTTTCTTGCTTGTCGTGTTTCTTTGTTGTCGAATCGTAGACTTCGTAATATGTCTTCGAATCTGGCTCGACTCATTGTTGCCCTGAAGATGGAGAAACCATACTCTTCTGACCAGAATTCACGAAGGATCTTTCCTCGACCCTTTTCCACTCCATACATCAACAGCAGTCCAAGGAATGCAAGAAGTTCCGTTCTGTCGATGTTAGTCCAGCGGGTAAAGTATTCATGATCCTTTTTCAGATAAGATGCACGCTGATTGGTGTATTCGATGACGAGGTCCAACATATCGTCGGTAAAGAACTTTCGGAAGGAATCCACTTTTGACTCAATTTGCATATTCGCCGGAAGGCCGGGTGAAAACTTTATTATGTTCCGCGATGGTTGCCTTCGAACGACAGGTGGCTGAGGGCTCCAATTTATCATGCCATCCTTGCTGATGTATGCGGCAGTCTGATCGTCGTTTTCTTCATCCGAATTCCCTGAATCATCCTCGTCCTCACTATTCGAGAGTATAATGTCCTCTTCTGCGTCACTTCCGTCACTGGCGTCATCTTCCTCAGATAAATTTAGCATTTCTAGGACTTCATCGATGTCCAATGCACCTTGACGACTTGTGCTTGCCATTTTGTATGCCAAAATTCAACCAAACAAACAAAACAAACACTAAATACAAACAAAACAAACACTAAATACAAACAAAACAAACAAAATGCACTATCTACTTTGAGGCTTCCAAAGTTATGCAGCACACTGTACACTATGATGTAGTCGTTTCCGAGATGATGCAATACATTGTACGTGATGATGCAATTTATTGTTTCCGGGAAAGCAGGCAAAAAAAAAAACATGTAACCTGTCTGGGGTCAATTTTGACCCCACGCGTAATTAATTGCTAATAAATAAATAACGATCCGTCCTGGATCCTCGAAAATTTCGGAAATTAAAGATTAATCATGCAACTTAAAAGTCAACAAGAGTGGGCCATATTGGTAAAAAAAATTCTTTTGTATTAAGCATTGAATGGAACTTGGGGTCAAAAAAGACCCCAGACAGGAAGCGAGGGTTAAATTGTATCTGCCTACAATAAAAATTTCATGAAAAAATAATGGTAACTTTTCGAGTTTCGGTTTTCAAACGAGTTTTTAAGTTGTTAAATCAAATCTATCATACATTTCATGAAAATGGAGTTGTGGAGCAACTCCTTGGGAATAAATTAGGCCTATAAAAAAAATTCTAGGACCACTGTGGACCTTGTTCAACCTTTTTTCGTGAAACAGGTGTTTTTCATTTTTGAGATTTACTCGAAAAGTTACCATTATTTTTTCATGAAATTTTTACTGTAGGTAGGCACCATCAGAAGCCACAATTTAATCCTTGACACAAGGTTCTACGATAATTACATTCCCTATAATTATCAAATATCTTTCCTGGAATAAAAATTATTATGTCAAATTCACTTCAAACTGAGCAGCATGAAAAGCTTGCAGTGGACGACCCCTGTAGCGTGTAGCCGCGTATCTCAAAGCCGCTTGTAGCCGCTCATGTCGCCGAAGCGCGTAGCCGATCGAATACGCTTCCAGTGGACGACCAGCCTTATTTTGCGATCCTTCGCTACTCCTGCGAATGATATCGCTTTGGTTCCGTGCGTCTTGGACTTCTTCGGAACTGGATTGTGGGTGTTGGTTTCCGCCGGCGATCGTCGGCGTTTAAAGGCTAAACTGCTCTAGTGTGAAATTTGGGATGACTTGCTTTGCTCAAACAATGTCATCCTGGACTTTGATGTAGTCTTCCTCCAACACTAGGCCTTCCCTGATCGGGTTAGTGGCAAAGCGGCGAAGGATTTTGTTGGCTAGGCAGACTTCTTGATGAGCTGCTTTTGTCGGGACAGGTCTAGTTAGGTTTTTAGCCCTTCCGCAGATCATTCGGTCCTCTGATCCCCCGCAGCGGCCGTGCCCGCATGTATGCGCTGTGCAGCGACAATGCCGCAAGGGGGAGAAGATTTGCTAGTGGACGCTAGAGGTTCTCTCCATTCGGTTTGAGTTTGCTCGGTGGTACCGCCGCGCTGTTTTTAACGGGATTTGTGGTACCTTCGGGTTTTTGTTTAGGGGAACCGGACCTCTTTTTTGTTTTAATATGTTTTTTATTATTATTATTCATAATTTACTCCCACGAGTAGCGGAGAAATGAGGTGTACCCGGGCAGAGATCCGCGAGATCCAGAGAGTATCTGGAGCACGTCGTTCACGACTGAGATTTTTTGTTTATTCTGGGTCCCCAGCCAAGATGTCCATCGGCACGGTTCGCATGATACCTTGATCCGACCCAGACGAATGGGTGATAAGAAGGAAACATTTTTCTATTAATTAGTCCCGGTTCTTAAAATAGGTGATTCTACTGACCAAATCCCACGGACCTGCATGTCTAGTCCCACATTACTGATCCCGCAAAAATGGTGTGGGATTGGATTCCCTAGATCTAATCGACGCAATCGAAAGCAGATTAGAAATCGATGAAAACAAGAACAGTTCGTTTGCCACAACAAATTCTCTTTTACATTAACTGAAGGATATTTTATCAATGCATCCTCGATGTGGTCTAAAACCCGTTTGTTTTTCCTGACTGTTTGCTGTCGATGGTTCTGTAGCCTCGATTGTATGATTTTCGTAAATATTTTGCCGAGGAACGGAAGAAGGCTAATACCGCGATAATTCTTGCATTTCCGACTGTCGACTTTTCTCATAATTGGGACAATGATCGCTTTCGGGACACGATCTATAGATCGCGTAAATGTGCCCATAATTATGAAAGTGGTCTAAGTCAAAATTTAAAAAAAATGAGTTTATCAGTTATTTCATACCACATTAGTTTAAACTAAATGTATTCAATGTAATTTTTACGAAATTGTCAAAAATGAACCATTAGATAGTGGTTGTAATTTCAACATTATATGGAATTCATTCAGTGTGTCAAATGCAATTCATTAAATATCTTCAAACAAGAAATATATGACTTAGACCACTTTCATAATTATGGGCACAAATAAATTCGATGTATCGATGTATATCGAATATGACTAGAGTGCGTCACACTTTCGCAATCAAAGAAAATAGACCCGAGTTATGGATAGATCAATTAAAGCTCGAGAAGATTTTGACGCTTTGGGTATCCAGCGTCAACGAAGAAACACGCAACCAAGAACACAACACGGTACATCCCCAAATACATTTTACATAGAAATTAAAATCAAATATTTTATAATATTACGAGCATTCAATGTTAAACATAAAGTTTAAAGCTAAGAATTTAAATCTAGATCCACTGGATTCACTCTAAGTCAGATGCACCGTTTACTTTTCCTCTTTCTCAAAGCAAAGTGCTTAAAAAAATATTATCTTTGACACTAAAAAGCGCAAAACTTCAATAGCAATTAGCAGATTAAATCAAAGAGTAAAAAAAATCATTTTTTTCCAACCTCTTTACACTAAAAAGTCAACGAAAATGTTCAAAGGACATTAAATATTAAATCAACGACTGCCAAGCTAGCGATAAAGAAAAGCTCAGCGAAAAATTTTCAAAAGATATAAATATTTGGTACAAGGACATAATCAAAAAGGAAAGGACACGAAATATGCAAACATAAGTATATCACTTAGACCATTACCTTTGATATATTGCTCGTTCCTGGCAATAACTTTTTCAGCATTTTTCCTTGCAAGAAAAAACCATTCCGAAGTGTTGCCAAGATAATGGTATTCTGCTGCCAAGTCCTTAGCGAAGGATGCACCCTGATCTGGTGGCGGTAAACGATATGCGAACGGGCAGAAGAGACCCTTCTTAGCGGGGTGTTGATTCCAATCAAAGCAATTTCCCGCTGCGAAAATGTCATCATCGAATTCCACCATTGAAAGGACAGAAGCATGCAATAGATGCTCGGAAGCCTGAACTGACAGCGAGGTTAGCTTGAATATCCTGAAATAAAAGAAAAAGAATTTTTTAATTTAAAGAAGAAAGGACGAAAAAAAAATAAGAAAAATATCTTCGTGCTCCTTTAGTGAAAAACACATATTTCTTGCTCGGGAATCCTTTCTCCGCCATTTGTTCAATTAAAATCGTCAATAAGAGAGAGAAAAAAAATATCAATTTTATCAAGGAGCAAACACTGCAGGATTGCTGAATGCATAGACGTCTTAAAGTTTGCTTGTTGTTTAGAGTGCTATTAACGATTCCGTTATTTATCACCTTAATGGCGATAATTCAAAGTTTAATTAATGAAACGCTCCAATTCGGTAGAAACTTTTTCGAAAGTTCTCCTTTTTTTGTTAAAACGCCAAAAAAAAATAATGGTGTTACAGGACAAGGATTTTAATAGATTGCCGAAGAAAAGAAATTGCCCCGAGCTCATTGTTACCAAGCTGCGAAGCACGTGCTCTGGGGGCTACTTTATGGGACGGGGGGGCGAGAACAAGGAGCTGAGTATAACACGAGCAGGATTCCGGATTTAAGCTTTTATGCTTTATTGGTAGACGTGAAGGAGATTAATCGAAATGTTAAATAAGCCTTTTCACTTGATGCCGAGGATCTGTCGAACGTGATACGCATTATGATTGATACCAACTGTGTACGTGACGGCATCTTTAAGAAACGACTCCCAAGTCCCTTTTATACAATTGATGCCAAATTAGAGATTATTGAGGTTCTCTAAATGGTGGGATTCTTCTTCTACCGAAATTTTTCTACAAAACTTGAATCGATATTAACGATTGCACAACTAATGAATGAGCGGAGGGAATTTATGAGCTGAAACTTTCTCCCATAGACGAATCAAAATGCGATATATTACACGGGGTTTGAATTTTAAATTCTGAATGGAGGAATTTTTTTTTTCTTATACAAGTATAAATGGCAATTACGTTTTATATGAATTTAATATAGATTTATTACATAGAAATTTAGGAGCATTCTAGGTTCTTCATTCGGAGGTATTCTTTTTCTGGCAAACTTTTAAAAATAAATTTAATGCCCGTTCCAATAACAATAAATGCGAATCGACAGCAAAATTCACGTGGCGTTGCCGTTCCGTGACGTTGACGCTCCGTATAGGGCTAATCGACCTTTTATACAACGTCACATAGCCTGGACAGTTTACTAACTTAATATGTAATGAGATAGATAGAATAAACTTTTATGACCATATAAATGGCCTAGCGTGGAGGATTCAGAGAATACCATGGCCCCGAGTGGCGCATATATAGGGGCGGCGCCTAACAGCTGAACTAGTTATCGTGTCCACATGGTCAGACCATGCCATGGCACTGGGGTATGACTATAGGTCCGTTTATATCTACAGACATCGAGCATGCCAGAAACGTGTCGTGCCAGAAGAAATATTATTCTTTTTATTCTATTCTACAGTGTGCATGAACGTATTTGCATCTGCCGTGACACGACCCCCAGGGGCCAGAACCGTACCCGGCCAGTACTCGCGGAAAGAATATTTTGCCTGCGCAGTTCATGTCTGTACGCGCCTCTGGGTGTCTTCCGGGTAATATGAATAGATCATCGAAACCTTGCAGACTATTCTACTTTTCTTTAACAATGCGTTTATGGATAAATCTTCCACTGAGAAATGTTTAAACATTTTCAACCAAAATATAACTAGTGTCTGTCGTCTGATACGGCACGCTAGATATGAATAAACGGCGTCCGTCGGTATCGGGCACGGCACGTATCTGGCACGCTCGATGTCTGCAGATATAAACGGCCCTTAAAACGAGTTCAAATGCGGCACGTCTATCTATGCCCTCCCTGCCAAGACAGTGATCATTGCGTGCGCAGCACGCAGGCTGCAAAATTTAAAGGCGGCTAAATCGCCAAGGAAACTACGTCGTATACAGATATGTGCACAATATTCAGACTTTTATTTGGTGATAAGTAAAAATGGTCTTATTCCTACAGGTCTTATGCAAAACCGAGACCACCTATGTCGGCAGGAACGAGCCACTCCCCCCCCCCCCTCTCATACAAAATTCCCATGTCCCACATTATAAATAAC
Organism: Thereva unica; assembly: GCA_949987705.1. NCBI lineage: Eukaryota > Metazoa > Arthropoda > Insecta > Diptera > Therevidae > Thereva > Thereva unica. The sequence goes on from OX465281.1 coordinate 238,250,636, forward strand.
AATCACATACTATATGGCGGAGCATTACTTGAAAAAGGATCGACAGATTGATTTTTTGTTGTATATTCGGAAATTTGGATAGCCAGACCGGATGAAGACAGTAGGCAGTGTTTGGAGGCAAATCTAATAAGAAGTTCTCAAGCACGATCAATTATGACTCCAAAACAACTGATATAGTCGAGTTCGACTCGCTAAGTTGGAAATAACGCATTAAATAATTTGGAACGTAGACAAATCTCCTGCTAAAATCGTGGGAAGCTCGTCTAAAATCCTAAATATACACAACAACTGATTTGGTAATATACATATATATGGGTGTTTCCATAAAATTAGGGCGACTTTTGAAAGTAATTTGTCTTCATAATATTTTAGATGCTATTGCATTTCCTAATAGTGGATATAATGCGTGATTAATTTGTTTTGTCATACCTAAAGGGGCCAGTCACTTTATGTAGAATTTTATGAGAAATTTTGTGTTTTGCGAATTTAGGCATCTAGGTACTGACTGTTATGATTAACAATGGACGTTTGTGGGTTGAAACCTTAACTTTTACAGTTTTAGATAGGTGGGAGTATTCTGCGTAGATTGCTGCCTTATTCATGAAAATATCTAATAGGGTTACCAAAATACAGAGTAATATGTAAACTTCTACCAAAAAAGTTTCAAAAAGGCCCTAGCGGCTAAACCGTTATGATTCTCCCGCCCCACCAATATGATTTTTTGTTCGTATATCCAAGACCTATCCGCAGCCAGGCGTTTTGGCATTTTCACTGATACACCCTGTATAATTATAAGTGAACGTCAGCCCCTGACCACTCTCGTCAGTCCCTAGCAGCATTAACAGCTAGGGCCTGACGGTCTAGGGACTGACGATTCTGAGTAAAACTTTAAAAAAAATACTGCTCGACCACTATACTACGATATCCAACACTATCTAACGAACAAGGCCGATAAACCACTTGTAAATATTAATTAATTAATGTCAATTTCCTATTATTAAACTATAAAATTACTTGGCTAGGGACTGACGAAGTGACTGGATCAGCACTACTTGGCACATCAAATCTCGCCTCTACACTTATTTACAAAATGGCCGCTGCCAAAGGAGTGCAGTCTATAGATAATTTCATCTCTTTCTTTAAAATCAACTGAATTACATTACCTCTACACCCATATAATACCGCGAAATTTTAAAATCCGTCAATGGCTAGGGACTGACGATTAAAATTGAGGACACTAATTTCGACCTTAGGAAACACATTTATTGTTTTTTTAAATTGCAAAAAATGATGAAATTAGTTGTAAATACTTTAATATTGAAAAATTGTAAAGAAAATTAAAGTATAAATTAAATTTTTTCCGAAATATGGATGCCCAAACGCAAAATTTCGGTGCACGGACATGGCTAGGGACTGACGTTTGGGGTCAATAAATATGATTTCAAGAGTATAGTGTATTATTATTTTAAACAAAATTTGAGGAATAAATACAAAATATTTTGATTTGTTACTTAGCAATCTTAAAATAAAATAATATTAATTATATCAAGTGGGGAGTGCTGCGGACACAGAGTTGCCGGATTTTTGTGGAAACACCCATATATAAACAACCATAAGAAATTCTCTACCTTCAACCAATTTAACTTGAGAAGCACATACATCATCAATAGCTGCTTGGGTAACATTAAGTTCATCTGCATTTTGTATTGTAAGTTCTATAATCACTGTAGTGATTCGGGGTATATTTTTGTTTTGGAATATCGCAACTCCCGCAGCTCTAACATTTTGCGATGCAAATTTTACTATTTTACTGAACTCAATACTTAATTCAATTAAGCTTAACCTGACATCCGCCAGCCTATGCTTACGCCTTTCTAAGGCTGATATAGATGTCGTCCTGGTACAAGAGCCTTGGATCGTCCGGGACCTTGTATGCGGGATCAGGACTCCTAAATACAGGTTGCTGTATCCCAAAAATGGGGGAGGTAAGCCAAGAACCTGTTTAATTGTTAAAAATGACCTTAACGCTTTTATGTTGTCTAAATTTAGCAACGCTGATAATGTACTGGCCTGCTTGGACAACAGGAAAGGCGGTAGGCCTACGTGGATTGGATCTGTCTACCTACCATACGAGGGAAATTTGGACAGCTCCAGTCTCTCTGTTGCCGCAAAAGAAGCGGCTAGTCGTGGAGCCAGCCTCATCGTTGGATGTGATGCGAATGCTCACAACACCCTTTGGGGCAGCTCTGATACAAATATAAGAGGTGAGTTGCTTTTTGATTTATTACTTCAACACAATCTCTTGCTATGCAATAGGGGAAATGAACCCACGTTCATCACAAGGGTAAGACAAGAAGTCTTGGATATTACTCTTGTTTCCCCAGATCTGCTCAACCGTGTGGAAAACTGGAGAGTATCCAGTGAACACTCCTTTTCTGGCCACAGAGTCATCCTTTTTAATATCAATATGTGCTCAACTGTGAAGAAGGCCCCTGGTTACAGGAATGTCCGGAACACAGACTGGGCCATATACAGACAAGTAGTGGAAAGATCCCTCTCTGAGGATGTTCCCACCCACCCTTGGAATGCTGAAGATCTCGAACATCAAGTGACAAATCTCAGTAACCTCCTGAATAACGCATCAGAAGCAGCCTGTCCCATTAGAAAATATGGGAGTAAAACCAAACCCCCTTGGTGGAACAGCAGACTTCTCAAACTAAAGTCTGAAAGCAGAAATGCCTTCAATAAGGCCAAATGGTCTAACTTGGCTTCGGACTGGGACAACTACAAAAGTCGTCCCAGGGAGTTCAAATATGAACTGCGAAACTCAAAAAGGGAATCCTGGAAGACCTTTTGTGCGACAATAGAAGGTTTTTCGGATGCCGCAAGAATGAGAAAAGTTCTCTCGAAAAGCCCAATGTGCCAAGAAATGCTGCAACAGGCAGACGGTACATGGACCACAAGCAGTCAGGAGTCATTGAAACTCCTACTCGATACTCACTTTCCTGGGTCAACATCTCTTGCTGCATCTGCAGAAATAGGTTTTGAGGGCCCAGCTAATACACTTAATTTAGGCACCATTGACAGATTGATAAACAGGGATTTACTACTGTGGTCCATAGAAGGTTTCATGCCTTATAAAACACCGGGACCAGACGGAATTTATCCCATTGAAATTCAGAAAGTCAGTGACCTAATTCTGAATTGGCTCGCAGCCATCTATAGGAGCTCCCTTAGCCTAAGCTACATTCCAACATCCTGGAGAGTAGCGAAGGTGGCTTTCATTCCGAAAGCGGGTAAAATCTCCTACCACAATGCAAAAGACTTGAGACCTATGTATATGTCTCACATCCTTTCTCCTCAAGATACTAGAAAGACTTTTGGAGATCCATGTTAAGCAAAGCATTAATAAAAAACTGCTTTCTCCCTCGCAGCATGCCTACACGAAAGGTAAATCAGTAGACACTGCTCTCCACTCTTTGGTAGCGGTCATCGAAAGATCCCTTGAATTCAAGGAATTCACGTTGGCTGCTTTCTTAGATATTGAAGGTGCGTTCAACAATGTTGAACCTTCTGCGGTCACGAGGGCACTCCAGCGTCTGAATGTTGATGGGTGCTCCAGGTCCTTTATTGATCAGCTGCTAGGGTGCAGGGTCATAAAGTCTAGCCTGGAGCTTTCGGAAGAAGTCAGACGGGTCAGAAGAGGCACACCACAAGGTGGGGTCTTATCGCCGCTCCTTTGGAATATGACAGTCAATGAAGTACTGATAACTCTAAAGGAGTCTGGGTGCACCACGGTGGCCTATGCTGATGATATTGTGCTGGTGGTGACCGGCAAGTACATCTCAACAATAAGAGATATAATGCAACAAGCATTGAATACTCTTTCTCATTGGGCCACTACAAAGGGTCTAGGCGTCAACCCAGCCAAGACTGAAGTAGTGCTCTTTACAAAGAAGCATAGACTTCCCAATTTTCCTTCTTTAAGACTTTGTAATGAAACACTGCATATAAAGGAGGATGCGAAATTTCTAGGTCTCATACTCGATAGGAAACTAACGTGGAGGCCGAATCTTTTAGAAAGAGCAAATAAGGCCAAAACAGCTCTCTTCTTATGCCAGAGAACGATCGGAGTCAACTGGGGCCTTAAACCCCGCATCGTCCACTGGCTCTATACAGCCGTAATCGGACCTATACTTATGCATGGCATATCGGTATGGTGGACTGCATTACAGAAGATTAAGTATCGTAAGATACTGGAAAGGGTCCAAAGAACAGCTGAGCTGTGTATCAGTGGTGCAATGAGAAGCACCCCTACAGCTGCGCTGGATGTCTTATTGCATTTTACTCCTTTGGACATACACGCCGAGTAAATGGCAGCCTGGACGGCTGCCAGGACAAAGGCTTCTCTTGGATGGACTCCATACTCATATGGCCACTCATCCATCCTTAGAAAGTTCGTCACCGCTGCGAACAACCTAGACTATACTACACCTACGTGGACCTTGGAGAAAGGTTTCAATACCATCATTCCGGCCAAAGATGACTGGACAGATGGTGTTATCCCAACTGGGTCACTATGTATCTTCACAGATGGCTCAAAAATTGGGAACAGTGTAGGCTCTGGTATTTTTTCCGAGGCATTAAATATAAACACCTCTCTTCGTCTACCCGACCACTGCAGCGTCTTCCAAGCGGAATTCATTGTGATCTGGGAGGCTCTCGAATGGTTGAAGATAAATAATATATCTCATAAGAATATATGTATTCTATCGGATAGCCAAGCGGCCCTCAAGGCTCTTAATTCTGTCGTCACAACATCCACGACTCTTCTGAGCTGCTGTAGGCCTCTGTGTGAGACTGCCACTCAGTTTGATATAACACTGTGTTGTGTTCCTGGACACAGTTGGATTAGGGGAAACTGTAGGGCAGATGAGCTTGATAGACAGGGAACCGAAGTGGAAAGGACGCCCCACTTAACCCGAATGGGAATGCTCTTAGCCACCTATAAACTAGCTGTGAGAAAAATCAACTTAGGTCGAGCTGGGCTGAGATGGACCACCGCAACGGTTTGTCGCACTCTTCATGCAATGTGGCCAACTTTGGACGCAAAGCGTTCAAAATCTCTGGTTCAGTTGAACAAAAAGGAGATAAGCCACGTAGTAAAGGTGCTGACTGGTCACTGTCCCTTCGGCCCACACACCGAAAGATTAGGACTCCCCCACAACGACTTATGTAGAAGTTGTGGTAATGAAGAAGAGGAAGAAACTGTCTCCCATCTTCTCTGTACATGTCCCGCCCTAGCAAGGAAAAGAGGGACCTTCCTTGGCTCACCTTTCCTTGATGGATTGAGCGAGCTGCAAAATATTGGTGTCTCTAGACTCTGTCGCTTTATCAAAAGCTCAAAATGGCTTGAAATGGCCTGAACTATGTCCCAATACCAGAATGGCATTACAATGGGCCCCAATGGCGTGCCTAAGTGGGCTCCCTGGTGGGGGCAGCCATTTCAACCTAACCTAACCTAAGCTCAACCAAACTCTACTTAATTCTTAGCTCAACTTTTAAAAATCGAGTAAACTTTTTGTATGGGATATTTTTATAAGGTTCCTGTGTTCGCTTTATTCTTAACCAGCGTAATCTTTGATTTGATTTGCTTGAAATTCGAGTTTTTTATTCTTTTTGTGTATTTTTCATTTGCCTGCCCATTTTATTTCTTGAGAAGTTTACACTTGTATTTTATATTTTGTTGCTTCGTTTGCTATCTGGTAACCATCAAATTGCACAACCCACCCCTTTGGTTATTGATATGTAAAAGGTTTTTCAATCTATTTGTTATGGTTTTTATACACTACGCAGTTTTTTGGTTTAATTAATTGTAAAGGCACACCAGTGGAAATTCAAATCCACTGGAAAAAGCATGAATCTTTAATTTCACATCACAAAAATATACATTTTGAAAATGACACCACCCAAAAATAATTCAAATGGTGCAAACATTTACATTTTCTGTTTTGTTTTCTTCCTTTTTACTTTTTCTGTTTATTCTGGATTCCCTTTTTTTTTATTATTAACTCTCCCTTCAGCAACAGATGAATATTTATAAGCTGATCCGTTTTAATAATATTGAGTTTTAATTTCGGCATCCTGCTGGTTTATCGAGTGAATATTGAATAATATACCGAATTTTTGTTTATAGGGAAAAAAGTGATTGAAAGAAGAAATTTGAATTTTAATAAGAATTGGGCATCCATGCCAGAGCGCACGCAAACGAAACATAAAAGGCCCCAGAATGAACAAAAAAATATTCATAAATATAGAAATTGCCTAAGTCAGCAGCTAGGATAATGACGGTGTAGCTCCCTTTCCCGGTGGTTTGTTATTACTTTTATCCTTGTTTTATTTTAAAATGCCTTCAAGCAATTCCTTACGCCATAAATCAAAATGTGCCTATATAAATTAATTTATTGTGATATTTTCGATGGTGAGGATTACGGTGGGCTGTCCACCCACAAACCTTATGCTTTCTTTACCTTCTATAAATGAAATCCTTCGGGCAGATATTCAAGGAGAATTTCACTTGGAAATTGCATGTTCAAGATTCCTGCCTCTTTGTAGGTATGTATACTGTTCAAACATTATTATTATTATTTTTTTTTTTTTTTTTTCATTTTCTAAGCTGAAGGAAAGTTTGAATCAGATGAAATATTTGTTGAATTTGACAGGAAAATATATTGACTAGGAGCAAAAAAGCACAAAGATATTATTTTTTAAGGAAAAATGAAAATAAATTCTCTTTAGCTACTAAAATTGGAAATATTATTTTTCTCCAATTCTACTACACTTAATGTAACTGTAGTACAATGGATTACGCCTTGATTTTTGAGAAATTGCAAAATTTCTTGGTATACATAGGTACTATTGCTACCAAATGCTCGATTGGCTTTGTTTGCTTAGACTATACGGACAAGCACAATACATCAAGAAAATATGAGGTAAACATAATCAGGTTAAAGTTGTCACGATTGCTTCGGGGGCACTTTATTTAATAATACAGAAATGTGAATGTCATATTTCTGTACAGGCAGTGACAGCAGACAAATAAAACAAAATCAGAAGTACTTCAAAAGGTAGTCTTTAAGAGACAGTGTTATGCCTTCTGGGTGCATTTCAATCACCCGAGTTTCAGACAAACAGATGAAATTTACTATTTATATGTATGAATCTGGACTGGATGGCTGATAACTCTGATACTCTGCCAGTTCCAATCCTTTAAAGGGATGAGGATTTAGGGCAACTGATGTGAACATGATCAGTCATCAGCGGAATGGGGGAATAACATGAAGCATAACATGCACGTTCCGAATCTATTTCAGACTGAGGGAAGTGCGATCATAGCCTCCTAGCGGCGGTCACTGATCCTATGAGAGAGGATACTCAAATATGATCGGGCTAGTCCCTTCCAAGTAAGGTTGGCGTGAGGCTAATAACCTCACTCAAAAAAAATAAATGGTTAAAAAAAATTTTTTAAAAAAAATTCTTTTAATTAACTAAAAAATGTACTGAAAAGTAAAAAATAAAAAATATTTTAAAGACAGCGTGAAATTTCAATTTTAATGAAAAAGTTAATTAAAAGAATGGCGCATTTTTCATCAAAAAATTTTGTTAGAATTTGAAATTAACAAAGCAAAAAATTGAGGGTTATTGTAAATCTCACGCGATTTACAGTTATATTTTCAATTTTTGATGAAAAATGCGCCATTCTTTTAATTAACTTTTTCATTAAAATTGAAATTTCACGCTTTCTTTAAAATATTTTTTATTTTTTACTTTTCAGTACATTTTTTAGTTAATTAAAAGAATTTTTTTTAAAAAATTTTTTTAACCATTTATTTTATTTTCTACTTTTTAGTTTATTATATGTATTCCGCCATTTTATGATGGCAATTCTATTAGATTTAAAATTACGTCACACAGTTTACTGTATTCATTTGATACCCATGTCGTGGGCTCGGTGGAACATAATTGCAAAAACGGCCGCCATCTCGGAACCGTCTTCTTGATTTTTTTACAAAAAGGTCAGATTGCATTTAGTACTTATACATGATGAGTTGAACTCAAGTTGAACCCAAGTCTAACTACATGTAAACGGGAGTCGAGTTGGGTTAAGGTTGACTGAACTCGACTCAGCTCTGCTACCTGGGTTTAGTTGAAATTATGCATACGGACATGAGTTCAGTATTTGAGTAGTTGAATTTAGTTGACAGCAGCATCTCTGTGTTTGTTTGTGATTTTTTGTAACGTGTATTGCTTCTTTATTATCAACTCACCCTTAACTCAACTATTCATCTCATCATTCATACACATTAACCACCCGAACTACGAGTGTGTGCAAAATTGGAAGATTGATCGGAAAATTGAAAATTGATCGGTTATATTTTCTACTTTTTAGTCTACGAGTATTATAAGCTTTCCGCAATTTAGTGTTGGCCGCCATTTTGAATTTGGAATGACGCCACATAGCTTATTGTGTTCTACCTGTCATATCCTTTCATTTGATACCCATGTCAGAGGGCCGCGGAGCACAATTTCAAAAATCGGGCGCCATTTTGGAACCGCCATCTTGATATTTTTACAAAATGGCCAGATTGCATTGTCATCCAAACTAAACGTGTATGCAAAATTTCAGCTCTATCCGAAACCGGGAAGTGGGTCAAATTTAACTTCCAAGATTTGACGACAAACAGTGTAAGTTAAATAAAAGAATTTAAAAAGGAATTGTAACATTTGTGTCGTTCAATGTTAAAGTGGTGTGACTCCGTATTTTGAAGTATTGGAGGAAGCATTTTGTCATATATTTCGATGTGGGGTGGAGCGGCTCAAGGGGTGCAATTATAGTGCATTTCTGGAGTTACTTTGGTTTTATAGCGGGGGATGTGGCGGAGTGTGGGTCCGGGTCAACCTCTATTGTTTTGAGGTGTGGGGCTGCACCGCTTTTGCAGGGGCGACAAATTTGTTGCGAGAGGCCGGGATCCGGAGTGTAGAGCCTTTAAAGACGAAGAAGAAAATGCTAACATACCAAACCCTTTTAAAATCTGCGTCTATAGTGTCTATAGGTATAAGTCGGTCACACATATCTCGCGGAAATATATTCGGGAACTCATCCTGCTAGTAAGGGGTTGGCTTTGTACAGAAAGGAACTAGACCTAATAAATAAGGTTTAGAACCAATTGGAAAAAAATTAATTCAGTTAGCCTACCTAGCCTCACCCTTGACGTTCTTAATGGCTGCTGTAAAATGCAGCATCTGTCGGGTATGATCAAGTTTAATAATAATGTTCGCAAACAAGACATACAAAACTGCTCAAGGAATACCCGCACCGTACCGAGTATGCTAGGAATGTACCCGCCAACAAATGCTGTAGGTTTTTAGTTCCTATGGACCAGGACAAACCTCTTTTTTATAACTTAAGATTAGTTCTGCCAGTGCTTAACTTTAAGCACCATATGCTTTATGTTAAGGGTACCATGTGTAATAAAATTATAATCTTAGTTTAAGTAAATAAAGATTAGAAAAAGTGCGGGTGTTAGAATTGACCACTAGGGAACTTGCGCAGAAATGGCGTGGGGTTGGATTCGACGCCATCCAATACTACCTCGATTGAACGACCTGAAAGAAAGCTCTTAATCTAACTAAGTTTATACCAATAGCTTGGAGTTTGTTCAACAGAGCAGGATGCCATAATCTGCCTTTGAGATATCTAGAGCAACCAGACCAGACTCACCAAAGCTGTGAATGCTTTGGTTGATATGTTCGGTTAAACACACAAGCAGATCGCCAGTAGACCGTTTTGGTCTAAAGCCGTATTGCCGTATTGTCGTGTATAATTTGGTTGGATTCTAGATATTTCATCAGCTTTTTACTGATTATTGTCTCCATGATTTTGGAGAAAACAGAAGTAATTGCTATTGGGCGGTAGTTTAAGGGGTCACTAGCTTCACCTTTTTTGGGATGGGCTGAACATGAGCTAATTTCCAAGAGTCAGGATACACTCCGGAGAAGTAATACAGGGCAAAAAGTTTGCGCAGGGGTTCAGCCAAAGATGCGGCACAATTTTTAACTTCCATAAGGAGGATTTTGTCGGGGCCAGTGGGTTTGTTTGTTGACGTCGAGATGTTTGAGGTACCTCAATACCTCGCCACTTCATTGAGCGGGTGGTATTCTCGAGAGTGGGGGTGACATAGCAGCATCTGGTAAAGAAGAATTTACGGCGAACAGAGATGCTAATAAGTCGGCCTTGGGTTTGCTTTCTGTTATCACTTCCTTGTTCTAAATGAAAGGAGGTGTTGAGAAGTAAAATTATTTTTGATGGATGTTACCAAGGACCGGAAGACTGCCTGTAGTGGAGTTAAGAATCATACTTCTCAATCTATCATGAAATGATGATTTGACTTTCCTGAATTACAGGAGTTTCTTAATTTGATGTACGTCTATATGCTTTATAGCTGGCTTCTTTAGCTTTTGTTGCTGTCATATATTCCCCATTGAACCATCTGTTCGGCCTAGGCTTCACAGATTTGGTAGAGTTAGGGATGAATAAGCGCATACCCGCTCGTATAATTTTGGTGACACAGAGGACGGCATAGTTCGCATTGGCAATACGGAAACACAAATCCCAGTCAGTAGCAAATCCCATTGGAAGCGTGGTCGCGGTCGTGGTCGAGGATGGATATGGGAAATAAGCGCTAACTAGCTTGTGGTTCGAGTTGCCAAAGGGTGAGTTAAAATCAGAGTATGTACTACTGTACACCTTCGGAAATGCCACGGCATTCCTAATATATATGGCTAATACTCTATGGGCAGAGAAGTTGTGCACTAAGTTATACCCTGCCACCTGAAATCGATCTAAATCAAGATCTGATAACACTCGTGTTTCACTCAGTGCGAGAATATCGAGGGGCATGGAGTAATAATTCCTACACCTACATCCATTGGAAATAAAGGGAATGGCCTTGTTGCAGTGTCATGCCTGCTGAAACAAGATGACTCCCATTAACCGACCGTTTAAGGCAGAGCAGCAACAAACCGCAGAACGACTAACATAACAGCAACTTCTTGTAACAATCTGGATAGAAGTACCAAAACGTAAAGACGAATGGGCCAAGAGACTTCCCGAGATGCCCGAGTTATTAACAATTAAATTATACCTAAAGCTTTTATGGCAACAACACCTTTCATAATCATTTCAACTGTTTAACAAAATCCTTACATTTCAATCACGATCAAATTATCTAGTTCAACTATAAATACAATTTTAAATAGTTTCCATAATATCAACTAATCTCCGTTCATAATTAAATTCACGGTCCTTCAAAGGGTAAAAATTTGAAAATTTTAATACATAAAGGGCTCCTCCTACTCCGGTTGGATGTACTTATTGCCAAATCCATACTACCACTTTCGCTCATAATTAATTAAATTATGGTCCAACATGTTGCTGCAGACTGAAAATGCAATTCCCATCTACACCGAGACCACAGGTAAATTAAATTATTTTCAATTTTAAACTGAATAATTTTGAGCGTAACCAGTGCACATAGTCAGTTGGGTCTAGGGTAACCCTTTCTTTGGCCGAACATTTGTACCATCAGATTTAATTTGAATACTGATTCTAAAAAAAAAATTTGTTTCGTCGGTCCAATTTCAAATGAAACAAACTCTTCTAATCCCAAATTGAAATGGGTGAATTTCAAGTAGCAAAATGGGTAAATTTGATGGTCGTTTTGGTCGCCGAATGTTTGTAATTTCGGAAAATCGTTGTTGTTTTTCTGGCATTGTACAAGGAAGGAAAGCCTTAAAAGTTTTAAAAAATTCTATTATTGGAAGGACATATATTACAAAAATAGAAAAAATTCGTAAATTCACTTTGTTTTTCTGTTTGACAGGGCGTTGGCGGATGTCTACAGATTTTGGTCTGTTATGCTTTATTTAGGAAATGGTTCTCGAAACTTTTTTCCTTTTCCTATGATAATTTCTTATAGGGAAAAACCAAAATAAATTTATCTAACGCATTGCGAAGTTTTCCTTTATCTAATGCTGTTTCCTGTCAAAAGTTTTAGGGTACATTGTCCACATTGGAAGTGGGGTCTTCTATCTAGACTTATTCCATCTTATTACAGAATTATAACTTTCATAAAGATTCGACTGAAGGACGGATACCATAGGAGGGTGGGTCGGCTTCCTTCTGCCTTGAAGTTGCGTCAAATTTAATTTAAAAAGAGACGGAAAAAGTTTTGTCACAAAAAAAATATATATATCTATATAATACCCCTACATATACATTTTTTCTCTACTTCTTGCTGTTACTTTTTTGGTAAATTTAAAATGGTTCTGCAGATTTTTGTGACTGTGATAATGTTGACCTTTTGAAGAATATTGTAAAAAATAACAAGAAAAAGGAAAAAAAAATTGTTGTCAGCCATAATTTAATAAACGAAGTTGTCCGGAATTGTTATAATTAATTTATTTTCGTTAATTAAGAGAAAAGTTTGCCTCAACTATTTGTACATTGACTCAAGCATTTATTTTGTTGTTGTTTTGTTAAATCGATAGATACCTCAAAAAACCCTTAGATTAGCATGAATGATGTGCAAAACTAAATAGATAACGTATGTGTTTTTGTTTGTGAGGCCCCAAGAGACTAGTCACCAATTAAGCTTATCGATTCCAGACTGGCTAGCCAATGTTCGGTTCATGACATATAAAGACCGGACCCTGTTGTATTCATTAAATTGGAAAAAAAATTGGCCTCCAATTGAGTCCATTTCAAGTTGTGGCTAACAATGATGATACAAACTTTTCGTAAGCTGAGGAATCATCCTTTGTACCACCCACTAGCAAGTCCGTCATATCGATGGTCTCGTCATGGTGCATAGTCTAGCAGTAGTCTTGGTTCAAGGGGTACAACGGGTTTAAGGCTATGTGAAATCAGGAGAAGGTTCAAGGACTTGGGTGTTATAGAAATTCGGATATAATTGCGAAAGTATATTTGTTCTGTTTATGAAGGAATTCCTTGTTTGGAAGCCAGTCGGGCTAATTTGGAGCTGTAGATAAAAGATTATCATGAAGAAAGTTCAATGGAATAATCGCTATGACAGTATGGTATGGTAGGGCGCTACAAATTGCCGTCGATAGGGGAAAAATGAAGTCTTCGCCTTTGAGTTTTACGTCACTTTTTCGTGCATATTCTAATCACGCTTAGGTAACCTTTGAACCAAATAAAGAAGTTGTATTCAACGACAGACCGAATATAAGACTTCAAACATAATATTACATACACTGAAATATCTGCTTTTTATGTGGAAGTCTAAGCCCACCCTTTCTACTACCAGTCTGGTAGTAAGCATAACTTGAAGGATAGACGAAGGATAAAATGGATTAAGTAGATTTTAGGGATGCCTAAGGAAATGGCGGTAAATCTTGCGTTTGAACTCCTGAAATATGTATGAGTTCGGGAATACTAACTGTGGGTGGTTGCTCCAATGATTGTTTCTGCGTTAATATTAACCATCTCATATATTATTGGCTAGTGTTATTGGCGAGAAGGAAAAAATGCTAAAAGAAATGCATTTTTGGACCATTGGCGAGATTATTGTTCGAATCGCGTGCTTATTAGCTTGCTTTCTTGTCTGTCTGTTTGTCCGGTACAAATTTTGCAATCGATTTTTCAAATACTTCCGGTTATCTTATCATGCTGATTTTGCACCCAGCTGCAGTTCCAATGACAGTGCAATACGATATACTAAATATACCGTTAGATCCATGGCGGCCATTTCCAGAGGGTGTATTACAATGGTGGGGAGCCTCTGGCCAGCGGGCCAACTACGGCCCGAGAAAGGTTTCTATCCGGCCCGTGAGATCTTTAGAAGAAATTCTAATAAATATTTTTCGATGTACGTAATTCGTCTAGTTTAAATTGAATATTAAACGCACATAGCAACAAGTATGTTGATGATTTAGTACTTAAAACTTACATCCCTTGGGGTAACTTATTATTCCCAAAAACAAACTTTATATTTTGCCTCAGCAAATTTGTCAGACTCAAGGCCGTGACACAATGGCGACTTCGGCTTCGGCTTCGAAAGCGACGTTGAAGCGCTGAAGCGCTGAATTAAGAATCGACGCCGAAGCCGAAGCCAAGTATAACACAATAACGGCATTCGTCTTCGTCTTGCAAATCGCGGAAAATTTGTTACATTAAATAAACTTTGTTAAATTATAATGGAAAATAAACGGGAGGAAGTTATTAAATTAATGGGAGTAGCAACATATGTTTATTTAAAAAAAAAAAAAAAAAAAAATAGGCGATTCTGGTCAAGAGAAATTTTTTCTGAAAAGGAAGGACCATGGGTTCTATGAAACTACCTATCAACAAATACTTATTTTCTGGAAATATTTCAAAAAGATTTCAATTCTGTTTTATTAAAGTATGAAATAAATATAAACTTACCCGGAATACCTAAAATTCCACTTATTTTTTTCCAATATATAAGTATGTATATATTCGAAATAGTTTTTCTGTGAAAAAAATGATATTTTGACTCATAACTCTGGAAGTTGGTGGTGTAGAACCTTCGCTTTTACAGTTTAGATAGGCGGGAGTATTCTGCGTATACTGCTACCTAATTCATGGAAGAAGGTCATCGGGTTACCAAAATACAGGGTGATATGTAAACCTCTATCAAAAAATTTCTCTATCAAAATAATTTTTCATATTTTTTTTTCTTTACCCTTCATTTTCCGACCAAACGTGAGGTTTTCCGGGAAAAGCTTATATAACTTTTTTTGTTGAGAATTTTCATAGCTTTAATTTTGTCTTCTTAACATTTTTCCAATTTCTACGTTTTTCCGAGCTACGGTCGGGAAAGCGTCGGAAAATTCTTTCAATCGGATTTTCTCGTGATTTTCACGAAGTACGGCCCGGAACTCAACGGTTACCTTTTCTCCAATTGCTAAACTCCCACCATTCCAAATTTCATTCTACTACAATTTTTTTTTTGCAGTTTTAGCGATTTTTTTACTCTGGAAACTGTACTAATAATCTTTGCACCCTTTTTTATACATATATACATACATGGATTTTCCTTTACTAACTCGATTAATTTTTCCTCAAAATCCATGTAAAACACGTGTTAAATTTAAATTACCGGACAACCCACTTCGATTTTCCAAATAAATTTCAACCGACGCCGCTTCGAATATCAAATATCATTTGATTGAGGCTTCGGCTTCGAAATCGAATCCGAAGCTCCCATTGTGTTAATAAGTATTGCAACGCTTACATTTGATTTTGACAGGCATCGGCTTCGAGATCGAAGCCGAAGCCGAAGCCACCATTGTGTCACGGCCTTGACTCATCCAGCACACTGCAATATCTGGGAGTCTATGAAAACTGTGAGACGCGTTTATTGTACAACTACATAGGCATCACAATCGTTGCACGAAAAAGAGACAGAAAAATATTTTAGTGTAATATCTACCGAATGGTGGATAGAGTGATTAAAGCATCTTTCACTTCAAATGCAGACTAAAAATTTGGATTATATCACGATTATAAAATGGGTTTGTAAGAGGTGCTTCTTTTTTTTTTTTTTGTGCCAGTACAATGTCATACTTCAAATGAGGCGAGGAGCCTTTGCAATGACAAAAAAAAAGCAAATAAAAGAAAGAAGAATGAAACTAGTAACAAAGGCTCTTCATTGGTATTTATTAATGAAGAATTTTCTTACGAGTTTAATTGTAATATGTATTTAATTAATTGCATCAGAGTAAGAAAGAAACCTCTGCCCCCACAATGTAAATTTATATTTTACAATATTATCTCACCTAAATTTGATTTGATAAACTGACAGTTTAAACATTCTATTTAACCTTTATTCAGCGTTAAGTTTTAGCGAATGCAACGAAAATCTCTTTTCCAGGTTCAGTGCAGTGATTTGAAAGTGAAAAGAGTGTGTAAAACGTCAAGTGTAAACTTTTTTTCATGTTTTCCTTACACTGAGCCCCAGTCCGTACTTACAGCCACCCCACGCCTCATTTAGCTTGATACACCAGTAGGATATTATTTTTGAACCGGGACTTTTCACAAAATTGAGGCCTTAGTACAATTTACCTTATTGTAAGGGACATATGTATTGCTTCGCGTAAGCACGACTCAACTCTATAAAAATTACAGGTTGCAAAAAGGTTTCAATTAATTACAACAGCCCGCGGGAACAAACGTAAAATTTATTCTGGCCCATGTTATAAAAGGTTGTCCACCCTTGGTGTATTTTTATTTTCTTCACAACCCCCCCCCCCCCCGCCCCTTCGACATGGGTATCAACTTAAAGGGTATCATAAGTAGAATACAATAGTCTATGTCGTTAGAACCATGGCGGCCATATCAAGAGGGTGGTTACCATTTTCTTCACAGCCTCCTCGACAAGGATATTCAATGAAGTGGTGTGAAATTATAATAGAATAAGCAATATAGAATACTCAATATACCGTTGACAAATGCCTGCGACGTATCCTAAAAATCCGCTGGCAAGATAGAATTTCAAACGAAGGACTAAGGCGTCGTACCGGCCAAGAAAGATAAGACGACCAAATCAGGGGCCAGTTCACGCAATTCGACACTCGACGTCGACATCGACGCTTTATGAAAACGACATTAATTTCTACGACGTTGAATTTGGGTTCAAGTAAGTCGACGTGTCGAATGTCATTTTCCCAAAATAATTTCTCCTAAAGGTATGCAAAATCCAATGAAACCGCTGCACTTTTCACATTATCCACAAGGGGGACAAGTTGCAAATAATACTAAAACTTCAATAATGTGAGTAATTTAATTAATTTATTAATTAAACAAATTCATAATAAGATTGGAAAATCTCAACTCTGAATTTATTTTTGTACATCTAACTCTTCTTGGAGTAATTATAATTGTTATTTTTCAACTAATAGTTTTTCTTTTTCATTGCATTTTGCTCGTTCAGAAATGTAAAAAGTTTTGTGTAAAATTATTTCTGCTCTGCTCTAATTGGCACCACAACTCGTTGTTAATACAACAATAAATGAATTCGACGCCAGCTTTGGCGTCGAGAAGATTAACGACACTTTCAAAACGACAAACATAAAACGTCGACTTGCGTGAACCCAAAACGACATTTAACGCGTCGTTTTCAGTCGACGTCGAATTGCGTGAACTGGCCCCAGGCGAAGGAAATGGAATTGGGTTGGCCACACCTTGCGACGCGAAAACGAAAATCTAGCCAAACGGGCCCTTGACTGGAATCTGCAGGCATTCCGTCGAGTCGGAGGGCCTAGAACAACGTGTAGGGGAACCCTACTAGCAGAAGCCGCAACAACTGGGTCGGAGCTGAGGGCTGTCGCACAAAATACAGTCCGATGAAGGGCAACTGTTTCCGGCCTATATCCCAAGAGGGATTAAAGGAGCGTAAAGAAGAAGAAGAAGAATATACTGTTAGATCCATGGCGACCGTCTCAAGAAGGGGGATTACCATTTTCTTCACAATACCGGCGACATGGGTACCAAAGGAAAGGGTGTGATAAGCTAGCCTTTTGTGACTAGCCTTGACTTCTGTATTCGGGTGAATGTACATACTTACAAACAATATTTTTCATTTCCCTTTTTTTTAATTTTTTATTATTAAAAAAAAAAAACCAAAAAAATATTCTAGTCCCCCGACCCCCAAATTCACAAAAACTGTTTTTTATGAAAATTGTATTTTGTAGGCAATAATATTTGGTATAAGTAGCTGAAAAAAAAATTGTTGCCTACAAAATACAATTCGAAAAAAATCGGGTTTTCGGTTCTTTTTTGGCCAAAAAGTGATTTTTGCTCCTTTTGACCTTAAATAACTTCGAAAGGGTTAAATTGTCGAAAAAATGACCTGAGGACTTTTTGTAGGCAATAACGTTTCACATTAACTAATAAAAAAAAATTTCCGAAAATATCAGTTTTTGAGTGAAATTTTTAGCCAAAAAGTGATTTTCGAAAAATTTGATCTTGAATAACTTTCAAGGGGTTAATCGAGTCAACATTTTTGTTATACCTAAAGTTGTAGAGAATTTCATTGTCAACATTTTAAGCCACCACAAGGGGTTGTATGACCTATAGAAACCGAAACACGTGAAAAACTCGGGAAAAACGCGATATCTCCGGCGGCCATGTTTTTTTTTTGGATTCCGAAATTGTTTCCTAAAATGTCACAAGGAAGCTGTGTATCAATTTTCAGCCATTTTGGAGTTTTGTCTCCTTTCGTGCGTTTTTTTTGCTATCCCCGGACTATTAAGCTTACACGACTTAGATATTTTTTTAGTTTTTTGTTTTTTAATTTTTTTTTATTTATTGTTTTGATTTAGCACTTTCACTATGACACCAATTTTTATATAATATAAACAAAACGAGGCACAAATTAATTGTTAATGTTGGCTAGAGAAGGAATTGCATCTCTCTTCTTTTATATAAAAGGCCCACTATACTGTCAACGGTGGACGATGGAAAAAGTGATAAGAGACGCAGGAATTAACACAGCGGGCAGTATTTTCAACAAGTCGGTACAATTATTGGCGTACGCTGACGACATCGTAATACTAGCCAGATCCCCCGTAGCAATGAAAGAAGCCTTCATATCGCTAGAAAGAGCAGCAAAGAAACTCGGACTAGCAATTAATGAAGAGAAAACGAAATATATGTGCATCTCCAAAAGACGTAATGATTGCCAGAATATGACAATTGATACATACAACATCGAAGCAGTAAAAGAATTTATATATCTAGGGACGCTAATTTCAAAAGACAACGACACGACATTTGAAGTTAAAAGGAGATTAGCGCTGGGAAACAGATGCTACTTTGGGCTACGTAAACATTTCTTATCAAGGAACATATCAAGAAGCACTAAAGTAAAACTGTACAGAACTCTTATAAGGCCAATACTACTGTATGGATCCGAAACCTGGACATTAAGAAGTAACGAAGAACACCTCCTAGGGTGCTTCGAAAGAAAAATCCTGCGCACTATATATGGAGGAATCAACGAAAACGGTGTTTGGAGGAGAAGATACAATCACGAATTGTATCAGTTGTATAAAGATCCAAACATCATTAAAACTATAAAAATTAACAGAATCCGATGGGCAGGACATGTTGAACGTAGCAGTGACGACAGCATAACAAAAATTATTATGAACAAGAGACCAGACGGACACAGAGGTACGGGACGTCCAAAAAAGAGATATTTAGACAGCGTAGAAGAAGATCTACGAACCCTAGGTATAAGAAATTGGAGACTTCAAGCCAGGGACCGACAGTTCTGGAGGAGGATGTTGCAGGAAGCCAAGGCCAATAACAGGCTGTGGAGCTATTTATGATGATGATACTGTCAACGGTTCCATCATTGAGTGCCTTGCAACACGGCCAGAGCTGATGTAGTTGTCGTTCCATCTAGTTTCTTGCTCCTACTTAAATCCCTTCTATTCATTCGTAGAGTACTTATTAATTAGCATAAAATTTTCATACTTCTATGAATAGTGACAGAAATGCCATCTAGATTGTACCGCCAATTACACAAATTCAATGCGAGCATGTAATTAGCAAAGTAAATGTTGTGCTTTATGTTAATTCGTATCGTTCTTCTACAAAGTATTTCCCACATCTAAGAATGCGAGCTCCGCAAACTCAAGGGATTGGATCATATATGGATTTCGCTCCTTCATTAGTGCAAGGACTCGGTGCAACGTTTAATTTTCCAGTTCCCCTAATTGGGGATTTTGACGAGTTAATGTTTAAAGCAATCATTATTACCCTTTCGTCTAGCTATTGAAGAGTTATTCATTGGAATAAGATTCAGGTAGTTGCTTGGGGGATAATGATGTTACAGTTAACTTTAATTCTATCAATATTTTGGGGTTTATGTGTTTTGAGGGATGTTTAAAACACAGCTTTACCAGAATCTTAACGCATCTAATGATACTTCTCTAAATTCCGTGTATAGATGCTATTGAATTGGAGACAGTTGCAAGTATCCTTCAGCTTTTCCATAATTCCGGATGCATCCAAGAAAGCACGTACGATTCCTAAAACTCACTTAATGGAGCTCAAGTGATTTTGCGTTCGTATCATAGATTGTTTTGATCAGTATAAACATAAAGTACGTCGAGCTCAGAATCTGTTTCTGTTGAAATTCTGAATGAAAATGAATTGATATTGATTTCCTGGGTAGAATAGTGTAGAAATATGCATTCTGAATAGTTTAAATGAGAAATGTATACTACCACTAGCATGCATTTATCCTGCTTATTTCGTTAGAAAAAACCACGCAAAAACCAAGAGGAAATATATTGTTGGTTTCAGCAAGTGTAAGGAAATTTGCTGTAACATTCTTAAAGATTGTCTTGAAAATAACTTCGCAAAACGACGTTATTTTTCTCTCTCATATATGTATGTAGTTCCGTAGGAGGGTTGGAGGATTAAAAAAAGTCAATACGTAAAGTACTCCCACAATAAATGGTGTACCATTTATTGGTACACCTCACGCGTTGAAGTGTATAAGTTAAGAGTTTGCAAAATATAAGATTATTAAAATAAATGCTATTTGGAGCTTAAAAGACTGTTTGTAATGGAATCTTATTGTTCTATTTAAAAATCAAAATTTAATGTAGGTTGTAGATTGAGGAATTATACGTTTAATTAAAACAAAATAGAGGGTAAACGAACCAACATGTATAGAAATCCAATCGGTTATTCTGGGCTGTTCACTTGTTTGAGTCATGCTATAGCCTGGTCACCGGGTACCTACACCTTGCCGTGGTGGTGGGGCTTGCGCATTTCGTAGTAGCATTAGGCTATGTCGGCGGTGATGAGCTGGTAGCCAGCAAGGCACCGATAGAGACACCCATGCCGAACAGGCTAATTGCGAAGAGGCCAGACTTAGCTAGGTACATCCACTTCCTTTCCCTTTTCTCTTTTTCCTTTATCTTTTCCCCTTCCCATTTCCCCCACTGCTAAGTTAAGGTATTTACCGTTCGATGGCTGCGTGGCCGGTCAGTTGTTAAAGAGTGCTGGTCACAAACGGTTCCCTTTGATGCCCAGGCAAGGTCGGAGGCCGCACTACTCGTGGGAGCTTTTATGGAAAGAACCGGGCTCAAGCATCCAAACCTGCTGTCTTGAAAGGCAGTAAATCTGATAAAGGGGAAAAGAGAGTTTTAGACTCTAATCCGAAGCTCCCTAATCCCTCCAGGCCAGTTGCTTCGACAGTAGCAGGCCCCTCAACTGCATCCGTGCAGTTTTCCAATATCCCCAAAGAGGCTACCAAAAACGCAATGCCTTCTGGCTCTAAAGGCGCTCCATCATCAAAGGTGAAGTTCCAAGAACAACGCAGCCCAAAAGAATCCTTGCTCAGCTGCTGCACTTGCGGCTCCAGATGGTAAGCCCTCGGGCACTGCGGGTAACACAGACACGGAAGTTTTTGAACCCAACCCACCTAACACTGCGGAAGACACAGTTACGCAAGTAGCTGAATCCAATGTGCCTGACATTGCGTGTGACACAAGAACTCCAGACCCAGATGTGCGAAAGTTCTCAATAATATAAATTGGAAATTAATGGTTTTTATGGGGATGCTCGAATAAATTCTCATATTTTCAGTTAATTCTCGGAAGTGTTCCAGATGAACCTACATAATATGTTGCACCCCGGCTTCACCGGCAGAACTGCGCAAGTTCGAGAAAATTGAACTTGACTTTAAAATAACCTTAGGTCGCATACAACTTCCACATATTCAACAGAGGATGAGGCCCGACTGAACTCGAACTGTACTTACAAGTAAAAGCTTGCTCAAAAAAGAGTATTCAACTAGAATAATGGAATGCAATTCCAGTGAGCTTTTGCATTTCTAGCTTCTGGTGATAGAGTAACAATAATTTCAAGCGCGAACTGAACATGAACTGGACTTTAGCCCATGAAGCCTCTTATGAGGATTGAACTGAACATTATTAAACTGAGGTCGGGAGCTCTTGTTTGGAAATAAAACTCAAAGTAGCCACCCACACGAAGACTCAAGAAGTACACAAAAAACAGTTTTATAGGAAAGAAACCAGAAAAGGGGAGCGAAAGAAATAACTCAAATTTCATTCAAAAATTCCTTGGGTAAAAACAAACATATTCTTCGGTTCAAAAATTCATACCCTTAATCCAAACATAATCAAAACTTTCATATTAAGAATAATTCTAAGCTGAAGGCAGCCTCCTTTGCATCATTAAATAACGAGATGCAAATCTTCTTGCGACTATTTTCTTAAGTCTTCATGTAGCACCCCTCATTTAGATTTAAAGCTCTTTCTTAAATTTTCTTCGATACAAGCAAGTAAGCTTGTGTTGCAATGAAGGGCCAAGCCTTTTTGTGGAATCCAATACTGACACATATGTATGTGCATAAAGGCCGCCAAACACGGTCAAATTGGATGTACATCCAGGATTTGATCAAACCCATAATGCTGTAAACATGCTAAGGACGACGGCGAAACTATTTTCTTCGGCCACGGCGAATGGCCCGATGAAATTTGTTGCGAACACACACTAAGAGCGACGGCGACACAAATTAAAAAACACACATCGGAATAAACATCCTGCACAGCCGAGTATGCTGCACACGCAACAGGAGCACACGAGAATAGCAACACAAAACCATGCCACATCGCACATACAACTTTGACGGGCGACGGCTACGAAATAGAACTTGGCTTGGATTGATTCAGTAGCCGAGCTCGGCGACGTAGTTATCGCAATGGTCTGCAAATTGTGCAGCTTCATTCAAAAGCGGTGTGTTCTATTCGTTTTTGACAGTTGCTGAGCAAAGCGATTCGTCGGTCGCCCTTAGCATGTTTAAGGCATAAGTGTAACGAGTTTTGATCGGCAGACCGGCACGCAACCGATAGTTTTGGTTGTACATCCACACTTCGATGTACATTCGATTTGACCGTGTAGGGGGGACTTTAGCCAATCCTTCAAGTTTTTATCAAAAGATGCCTAAGTCATACCCTAAAAAATCAGCTGCCAAGATAGAATTAGAAATAAAAGCCATAGCACCGTGCCGGCCAAGAAATAGTAGATGGCGAAATTAGTCGAAGCAACTGAAATTGAATTAGTCACACCTTGTGATGACAAAACGACCAAACCAAACAGTCCTTGGCTATAATCCGCAAGTAACCCGTCGAGATGGAAGACCTAGAACATTGTGGTGGAGAACCTTATTACCAAAACCAACAACAACTGGGCGATCCTTGACGGAGTTGACAGCTATCGCACAAACCAGAGTCCGCTAATGGGCAACCTGTTCTGCCGTATTCGGCACAAAGGATTAAAGGAGCATCAGAAGAAGAAAAAGATTCGTGTAATTCCTTTCACAAATCCATCCGATTAAATTAAACGTAAAAAATGTTTATATTAAAAATTTTTATGTTACTTTAATGTTAACGATTTTTCGACGATAAAGCGAAACCCCCACAATTTGAACTCGTTCATAATTTCATCTCCATTGAATTCGATGGACATAAAAGCGTTATTATTTTCACAAGAAAATTCCTTTCATCATCATTATAATTAAATCTCTTACAGACAGAGAAAATTTCCGGCAATGAACAACAGAATAAAATTTGATTATGGCCTAAAATCTCGATTAATTAAGCTCTTGTAGTTGATGGAGGAATATTCCTTAACTGCCACGCAATAAATGAAAATATGATAAGAAGTAAACTGATTAATAAATATTTTATGGAGAAAATTATTGAAATAATTGAATGTTTCAAATATATTTATTGGGTGGGTGAGTTGCGATTTTTTGGGGAAATTGTTTATATATGAGAATTTTCGTTTGCTTGAATGATTGGTTACTAGGAATTTAGTGCCCTTAAGGGCATAACCGTGAAACGACTTTGACAATGCTATTATGAATTAGATGATGAAGTTAAGTTGTAAGTTGTCATGATTATAAAAATGACAACTTCAGTAAGAATGAACAATTAAATTAGCTTTGATATTGAATTATTGTTCAGAAATCCTTTCATAGTTGAACAAAATACTTGAAATGAATCTATTATGTGTCATTTCTTTATGTCTTTACGCCGATTGTATGATTTCACAAAATCGGACCCAACTGTAATTACAAAAGTCAGCCTTTGCAATATGATTATTGTTGTTCCCGAAATATAAGTGATTTTTTGTTTAAAATGAAAATTAAATAAAAGAGTTTTTGCTATATAAGTTTTATTTATGTATTAATACTGTTACTGAACAAGCCAGGGTGAAGAGGCCTTAAAAATATAGGTACACTCAGTTCCTACTTTCTGTTTTCTTAATATAGTTCTTGTATGGCATGCTGCTGCCCCATCACTTTAAATTTAAGGTTTAATGTTACAATACCACGAGCTGAATGGCCACCTATTGGTTAAAGAGCCTGCCACAAACGGTCCTGGGAATGCCCTGACAAAATATGCATGAGGCATGAACATTTATAAATGTCTTTCTGCCTTTCTTTGCTAACAAGTAGCAAAGTGAGCTTATTTTTCCAGCATCACTCGTCACAAATAACACAATAGCAAAAAAAAATTCAGGATGCACTGGTCTATCGGCAAAGTAACGGAACAAGGCCTATGACTGCAATTGCTGAAACTTCTCCAACACGAACGAGGTACAGCTTACCCCTGGTGTGGCAATTGCTAAACATAGGTTTTCAAGTACCAAGGACAGTAGAAGTCAAGTAAAACATGGGCAACAACAGACGCGATGGAAGTTACCAGCCATAATGAGAGTGCTAATACCGATTTACTTGAACACCGCTCTCTTGTCAAAATATTTCAAGTTAATCTGTCATTCAGTTGTCAACTGGTAAATTGAAACATTTCGTGTACGAGTAAATTTGGTCAAACAAGTCCGCAAATGGTAGGACATGGTATCATCAACACGAATCTCCGCCCACGAACATCGACGGAAATCAAACCAGTTTTGATTTTAGTCAGACCGTTGGTCGGACCAAAAAACTGGTATGCGTTCCGGCCCGTACTCGGCTAACATCACCTCGAACATGGTCCCTGTACCATGTTTACTCGTACCATGTTTTAGCGTCTCCACGGGCCTTCATGCACAAAGTTTGTGAGGCGCATACGCCCGAGCGCACCGTCTTAGCCGGCTCTATGGTTGTATTGGCCCTTACTAGACAAGTCCCATCTCCTCACGGTGATGCACACAGAATGCCCGAAAGGCACTTAACCATTCGCTGAGTTTATTTTTCTTCTATGGCCCGTTCTGTCCAATGCCGCTGCGCATGGCGATCCATACAATAGGACCGAACTAATCACTCTTCTCATTAGTAGGCATCAGCTTGGCTTGGGACCCCATACAAGTAGGCAGTATCCTCGTGAGTGCTGCACTATTGACCCGTCAAGAGCACCCGGTGAGCCTTCGGTCAATTATCACTCCCAAATACTTAAGTGCGGGGTGGGAACGGATGACCTACTACGACCTACTTTCACCCCTATCGTCTCCAGACTTCCATTTGTTATTAACACTAATTCCGTTTTGTGCTCTCCCGGGTAAAACTAAAACTCGCCCGCAACTGGCACGCCCCAGGCATGCATTCTCCCGCCACAGGCATGGAATCTCCCGCCACAGGCATAAAAGAAATCGCCTGTAAGATTTAAAAAAAATATATTCGAAGAAGAAAAGGGGCAATTATCTTGGTGACCACCATAACGGGTGCCAATTGCATAATCAGAAGAAAGGTTCTCGTTCGATTGCATAGGTCAAGCAGCATTGGAGGTGGTTAGTGCTTAGCTCGGGACTGTTTAGTAAAAAAGCACTCGTGTTTGGTATGGTCTATGCCGCTGCGGATGCATTTATAAATGTTCATGACTGAATTTTTAGATATCCGTGCTTGTGGCGGGAGCATGCATGCATGTGGCGGGAGAGTGCGTGCCTCTTGCGAATATTTTTTTTATATTTCTATGCCTGTGGCGAGTGCGTGCATACTTTTGTAATATGCCTACATTTGTTCGTTATGCGTGCTAGCTGCAGGCTCGTGCGTGCTAGTAGGAAAATTGCCCTCTAAATTAATTTTAATCGGGCTGCTAACATAAGATCTGTGTTCTCGAGCCACATCTTGATCTCACATAGCGTGTTGAGGGCGTCTGTACTGAAATACGGAAATATTGACTGCAGCAGTTTGCTCCATTGTCGATTTATTTTTTTTATAAACGAAGATATCTATAAAGGTAAGAAATACAGCGGGTGATTAAATCAATTCTTAGGGAACAGAAACTCACGATTAAGTTTTTTAGAACAGAGTCTATACCAATATTTTGGAGTTCAATCGACAGAGCAGTGTGCCATATCCAGTCAAAAGCCCGGGGAATATCTAGACCAGACTAAGTACTAGTTGATATTGGGCAAACGAGTCAAAAACTTTTGTGAGGCACACTTCTTAGCTAGACATACTTTTTTTGGTGCCTAGATACTGATTCACAAAATGCTGTTGCGTAAGAAACGTCTCTTGCATTGATTTAACTTTAACAAAGTTTTAGTTTTCGAACTTGGAAGACTTTTAGTTGTTTACATGTTTCCCTAATTTTACATCAACTAACTTCCAATAACTTTAGCCACCCTCCCCTATTGTTACATAACATTTGAGTGAACTTCTTAACACTATTTAAACACTTGAAGAAACTTCCAGGATGCTTAGCATCATCGAGATGTGTATGTGTGTAGAGAAATTTCGCTTTTATATTTAGTTGCAAGAATTTCTTTTTCGCACAAAGTACGAAACATGCTGCAATGTAGACGTCTCCTTTCAGCATCTTAAGAGGCTTAAGCATAAATCGAGCAGCTTTAATAATTATTCACGACATGTCTAACACGTTCCTGCAACCAGGCTCTCAACAACAACATATCACACTTGCGAGTTTCCTCCCCCTCCTCGCAGGAAAAACATAAAAGCACCTAGGAGTAGACGTGCGAGAATTTTAAATTAGTATGGCGGTTTGGGTAGCGTGCTGTTTTCAGTGAACAAAGTTTCATAATCCTAAAACGGTTTCAGGTTTATACTTTATGTTGTTTAGATCCTGATCCTTGAACAAAGTGTTTCTAAAACATTTTTAAGACAGCCAGTAATGATGTATGCGGCCTTCTTACATATCTGCTTCCACTTGATCTAAACGATTTTCTGTGTCACTTTTGTCATCCGCTGAAGAATTCCTTTTTTGTTTTTTATGCTCTGGGTGGAAAATGAAAATGTCCTTAGGATCTTCTACACAATGTTCCTGTTAGTAACTTTTAAACTGAATAAGACGAAGGATAAAAGAACAAAGGATAGACAAAATGGGATACAATTAATTTTGGCATAGAATTACATTAGGGAAATTTGTGAGGCGTTTCTTCTTTTTTGTTACTTTACTCAAGAAGTTTGTGGAGAAAATTTCTGTTTCCTTTTTGCATTGTTGTTGTTGTTGCTGTTGTTGTTGCTATTTTGTTTTTCTTTTTCTCACAACTTGTTGTCCTGTTTGGCCAACGCTTATAGCAAGGGCAAATGACTTTAAGGCCTTTAAATTAAATTTACTAAAAGTAATTTTCTGTTTTATTAAACGTATCGCTTACCCTATTTAGCTGAGTTCGTGAAGGACCATCAGAGAAAATTTTTCTTGTCTTTTAGATATTTTTTTTTGCATTTCCTTGAAATTGTAATTAGAGGGAAAATGATGTCAATTTATTAACAAAATGATTGGCTATTAGCTGAAAAATTACAGGCTGTCAGAAAAAAACTGAAAGTAAATTAATAATACTGTAAGGACGATCATTATTAATGTATTGGCATTTGTAAGGATATAGATCGAATTTTCTTAGGAATTGAGAGATTAAACTGTTATGTAAATTGCCATGTTATCGGCTATGTTGAATCAAGAAATATGCAAAACATGACCTGACTCCTTCTTAAGATTCAAACAAAATCAGACTCTATTTTAGGCTATAGATTCCGGTTCACTCCAGGTTTTAGCAATTTCTTCTAAAGTTCTTTTTGCTTAATTCCATTTTATGTAATTCTGAGCAGATATTTTCTTTTATGTCCTGGAGCTCATCTTCACGATTATTCTCCATCGCAACTGGATTTGCACCATGAAGATTTAGAAAATTCGTGGCCATAATATTTTTGTTTATGAAACAGTTCAAGTTTAAAAGTCATCCTTTGTACTACTAGTTCGTTTGTACTAGTACTAGTATTTGTCATTGTTGCAATGTTAAGTAGTTAGCTTTTTCCGTAGGTAGGTATAGAGGAGAGGATAAATTTATAAGAATCTGGAGGATGATAAAAGCGATTGACCTTACAATGGACCCAGGACCGGCACTTTCATAGGTACGGATGTTGCACTTGCACCGGGCGCAATTTCAGGAATTAAAACAAAACAAAAATGAAACTTAAAAAAATTTGTTAATATATTCCCGTGACTTCGTGTTCATTTATTAAAGGAATACATTTTAGTGGCAGAGCTAAGCATAGGAATCACCCTTCATACTACCAGTCGTTTATGTCGTTTGTTACGCAAAGAGAATAGATTTACACATAGCTAACTGATACGTATTTCTGCTGTATGACATATGAAGGATTAAAAAGGAATAAGAAGAAAGAAGATCTATAACAAATTTCAAAAAAAAAAAATGGTGTTCAAGTCGATGTTCTCAATAGCAGCCGGCTGAGCCAGACATGCAACCATCGGAAGACACTCTCGTCGGAATTTAATGAGTCCTGAGACAGGTGGATTTCTCTAACCAAACGACCACATTTACAAGGACGAATACTGTCTGTTAGGTGAGGACTTTCATACCAGGCTTACTCTAACCATCATGTGATGATGTGCATCAGAAGAGAGTAGTCGTACAGTGCGCACTGAGGGTATTATTATTGCTTTAGTGCATAGTGTTGGGGAGGAGGCAATTCGCTATCATGCACGGGTGAATGCACCGAAAATAAAATAGCTGTGCATGCCTGTTTCTGTCCCCCAGCTTTGCTCAATACTGCTGCATAAACAGGCACTGTGTAAAGTTAGCCTGACCTTACCACCCTCGCCATCAGAAGAGGTCGGATCGGTTTGAGCAGCAGCATTTGGCAGCATTCTTGGAAATGCTGCAAAAATAGCTGAAGCTTTATCCTCCAAAATTAAGCCTCTGGTCGATCATTACTCCCAGGCACCTTAAGCTGGCTGTGGATGAATGATCTGTTCCCGTACCTTGAATCTTACCGATACTAGACCAGGCTGCTGATCAGCGCAGTTACAGGTTTGGTTTGTGTGTTCAGCCAATGGCATACCAGCGTTTTCCTGCCACGCTTTAATATCTCAGATAGCTTCGTTCGCGCATAATTTTATCTCATCGAGCCTCAACACATCATTATACATTGTGATCCACAGGAGCTTAATATGGGTATGAAAACTACTAATTTTTTTCTCTCGCAATAGTATTGAATATCTTAGAGGACATAAACTAGAATTTTTTGAATTCCTTCGCGGGTTACCCCACTTTAGAGACCTCTGAGGTAGAGGAGGGAATAAAAAAAATATAAAGCACTCTAATAGGATCAATTATAATTTCATGTCAATTATTATTAATGTTTACAACCGAGCTAGTCTGCCAGAATCACTAGTTTCATTTGAGCAATTTAATTTTCTACTACGAAGGTTAATCTTACTCGCAACTGGTGTTGATTAAGACAGGATTATAAAATGAATTTATAAGAGGTGCCACTTTCTCCTTTCAAGCCAGTACAATGTAATACTTCAAATGAGGCGAGGTGCCAATATGATGCCAAAATTACAAAAAAGGCAAAATAAACAAAGAAATTAATATTTCAATGGCGAGTTTGATTCTAATGCCTCATACTAAGGAACTACCTCAACTGGGAAAAAATATTGCCTCAAAAGAACTCGAATTGCAATGTCTCTGCAGTACAATCTCACATCACCTCATTTCAAGTAATAACTGTCACTTCCGTACGTATTTACAATCGCAACTCGCTTCGAGTAGTAGGATTAGGGCATCATTTTTGAACCTGGTAATTAATAAAAAAAAATTTATGCCTCAGTACAATGACCATCGTATGTACTGCTTCGTGTAAGTCTCTCTCAACTCTACTCGCAAAGATTTAAACCTCCGGGTGGAAAGATAATAATCGGGAGATCCGTTCCGAGATAGCATCGTAGCATGTACAGGTAAAGACAACAATAATAATTTTGGCTGTCTGGCTGTCCAACTGTTTGTTAAGGCAAATCTTGAAAACGGCTAATAAGATTGCAATGAAACTTTCACGGGAAGATTCGGTATTTTTTTGGACATAGTTTTAGGCTACTTTTTTACTCGAAGTCGACTATCGGATCGGGCCAAAAACAGGATCAGAGGAAATTAAACTTTTCTATATTTCCAGTTGTAGACCTCAAAGCTCGTAAACGACTAATCCGATTTTACAACTTTCGCAGAAAGATTCAAACCGACAACTTGATTCGACAATCGAAGGAAAACGAGTGAAAACTTGTGGAGACTTCACAAAACTATTGTGGATTTCAAAGATCTCTATCTAAATATTTAAGAAGTAAATCGTGATCGTACCAAAAGCAACTCTACCTTTTTACTTTCGTGGATAGGGTGACCTATAATGCGATCAATATTTACTTAGGCAACCCTGCATCTTTAAATAGAGCTCTTTGACGATTTCAATTGGTGTGCCAATTACTCCCGGCACGGCAAAATCAACGGAGACGAGATATCCTGCGAAAGCTAGTTATAAATAACTATATATATACTCTGTCGTTTGTTTTGTTGTTTGAAATTACACTCAAAAAGTGTTTTGAATATTTTAGTCTATTTATTTTGTTTTTTCGTTTCCAAATAATATCGTGATCAAAGAGCTGGCGCAATCACACGGATGCACTTCACGCTGACCTAGTCGAAACTTCATAGATTCATTCAATGAACAAAACCAATTTAACGTCGCATCCGAGGCACTTAGTTTCTATAAATAAATATTTCATAAGCTCTTTACTTGAATTCAAAAATCATTTTGAAAACAAAAATGAAATTCATTTGATCATCTCTTGAAACATTTGTACAAGTTATACTGTCATTTATTTATACCAATAAAGGCCACTTATATTCAACAGTCAACTTCACTTTAAAAGTTATCAAAAATATTTGCAAAAAGTTTATTTTTCAATCTAATTCTAATTCGTTACAGAGTAGCTGGGGATACATTGAGTGGATGAAATTCTATAGGATAAATCTACCTTTACGGATTAGTAAAAATTACATAACAATTAATACGATTTCACCTACAAATCCCCAGAAGAACCTGAATATTTAAAACGTACGTAATTCATGCCTTCGCATTGAATTTCCAAAACACAGTCATTATGCAGCGAATTGTAATTAATTTTCACATAATCGGATAAAGTGGAAAAATGTGTATCAGATTTCAGTTAGGTAACCGTGACCCTAACGTAGGCGGAAAATCCAGAATCAATCAATAGCATTTCACTAAGGTCCAAATAAATTTGCGCCGATATTAGGCGGTAGTGAGCTGGAATTGGATAAAAGTAATCAATAATTAATTGACTGCCAGATAGGCAGCTAAATAAAAATAGAATCCTTAAAGGATGTACATACATACATATATACACTTACCTTGTCAACATGTTGGCGCGATTAACGGCGACTTCAGCCTCAACGCGAAACCTGTCCTGGGCATATTGATCGACTACACCTTCCCCCAGATTTAGGGCAGTGCCAGCAGTGCAGTTGGCCCCAAGGAGGTGCTGGGTCTCGACAATCTGCAGGAATTTCGTGACAACGTCTCGTCCTTTCATCAGATTTAAACGATTATTGCGGCTAATCTCGTCCAAGTCGGATAGATCCTCGTCGTTGGTACCGTAGACGTTTAAGGCGACTCCATCACTGTCAGCGTCCTCGTTATCCTCGGCCTCCTCTTCCTCCTCCTCGTCTACATCGGTATTGGCACCAAAGGATCCGCCACCACTCAGGTCGGAGGAGGCCCCCGCTAGACTCGTGCTAGCTGATTGGTTTGGCCCGATATCTAGATATTGTTCACCTGCTAGGGCTGAGGCGTTCTCATCCTCCACATCATAGTCAGCATTGACACTAACTGAACTCTTGTTTCTCGTTTCGAGTCCTGTTGCCTCCCCTTCTCTGGCTGCCAATTGCTGCTTGTAAGATACAGTAAGACGTGCCGGGACAGAATGTGGCAGATTTTGATTTGTTCGGGTTTCTTCTTTTACGTCCAAATCGGCATTTAGCGTCTTTTGGGTGGTAGCTGCTGTCACAAAATCTTTCTGCATCTTCCTGGACTCGGCATTGCCTGCAGCTACGGCATCGTCATTCATGTAACCGAATTCCTGACTGGCAACTGGAATTTTCAAGTTCTCATCTAAATTCTTGTGCATTTTCAAATATTCCAAACCCTTGTCTACATTTTTCCGAATATTTTCCATAATTTTCTTTTTACGTAGTTTCTTCTTTTGTGTTGTTACAACAACAGCAGGACTCGGGGTTGTCAAATACTGTTGGGAAACTTTATCTTCGGACCTGCTCACTGGCCTGGAGCTTTGTGTATAAACGGCTGTTGAGTTGATGTAGCTTCCATTATCAGATGCCCAAAGGTCAGCACCAAAAAGGATAACAGAATCGTTATCAAATCCATCAACATCATAGTCTAAAGTGAGATTATCAAAGGCCTGTAGTCCCCATCGGATGTGATCCTTCTCATTTGAATGTCGTACCCGTGACCTGCCGTGTCTGATGAAAAGCATATCGGAAGTCGAGGAAGATGATGACTCAAGAACGTGACTGATTATCAAGGAGAATGTAACTAGAATCGGACCTGCACTTCCCTTTAGCACCATTTTCAATCACTGATTTGCTTCCGTTCTTTCGTTACACCAAATTGCTGCTTTGTAAGATTATTTTATTTATTTTTCTTTTTTTCTTTTGTATTTTAATTTTGTTTTTGTATTTTGTGCAAGCGACTAATCCAAGTACATTGTAGACAAGGAGAAAATTTAAAGTTTTACACTAAATTGTTTTGTGGATTATCTCTTGGATTTTATTCGAACTTTTTGCACTAAAAACCACATAGTTGTAAATGTTGATAATTATTATCAGCACAAGACACTAGTCATGATTTTCGCTGATCGATTGGTTCCTTCATAGTTGTAGAAAATTTTGAAAGTCTGGAAAGGAAAATATAAAATCATTTAAGTAGAGAAAAAAATGTTCTGACTTTTAAAAAAATACGTGTTAAATTGTTAACTATATTCGTTAGTATGAAAAATATTAAAATAAAATAGAGTAGTCAATACCAGCGTAATGTGTCGCTATACGTGAATATTCTCCAGTTTAGGTGGAAAACCCAAGCATTGAAATAAACCTTTGTACTACCATTATTGTACCCATTGCAGGAAGTCGGAAATACTGCCTGTGGAAGATTATTCCACAGTCGAGTTGTTCTGTTTCTAAAAGATCTAGACCGTAGTGTGCTCAAAAAAGAGGACGGAGGGGTGTGGAAATGGGCCGAACAAGCTAGTCTTCTATTGAGCTAAAAAAAAAAATTTTTTTTTAAAAATTCTTTTAATTAACTAAAAAATGTACTGAAAAGTAAAAAATAAAAAACATGTTAAAGAAAGCGTGAAATTTCAATTTTAATGAAAAAGTTAAATAAAAGAATGGCGCATTGTTATCATTTTGAAATTTGTCATCTGTCAATTATAAACAAAACATAACCACCTTAACAGTGCGCCATTTTTTTATTTAACTTTTTCATTAAAATTGAAATTTCACGCTTTCTTTAACATATTTTTTATTTTTTACTTTTCAGTACATTTTTTAGTTAATTAAAAGAATTTTTTAAAAAAAATTTTTTTAACCTTTTATTTTATTTTCTACTTTTTAGTTTATTATATGTATTCCGCCATTTTATGATGGCAATTCTATTAGATTTAAAATTACGTCACACAGTTTACTGTATTCATTTGATACCCATGTCGTGGGCTCGGTGGAACATAATTGCAAAAACGGCCGCCATCTCGGAACCGTCTTCTTGATTTTTTTACAAAAAGGTCAGATTGCATTTAGTACTTATACATTATGAGTTGAACTCAAGTTGAACCCAAGTCTAACTACATGTAAACGGGAGTCGAGTTGGGTTAAGGTTGACTGAACTCGAATCAGCTCTGCTACCTGGGTTGAGTTGAAATTATGCATAAGGACATGAGTTCAGTATTTGAGTAGTTGAATTTAGTTGACAGCAGCATCTCTGTGTTTGTTTGTGATTTTTTGTAACGTGTATTGCTTCTTTATTTTCAATTCACCCTTAACTCAATTATTCATCTCATCATTCATACACATTAATTATCACCCGAACTACGAGTGTGTGCAAAATTGGAAGTTGATCGGTTATATTTTCTACCTTTTAGTCTATTATAAGCTTTCCGCAATTTAGTGTTGGCCGCCATTTTGAATTTGGAATGACGCCACATAGCTAATTGTGTTCTACCTGTCATATCCTTTCATTTGATACCCATGTCAGAGGGCCGCGGAGCACAATTTCAAAAATCGGCCGCCATTTTGGAACGGCCATCTTGATATTTTTACAAAATGGCCAAATTGCATTATCATCCAAACTAAACGTGTATGCAAAATTTCAGCTTTATCCGATACCGGGAAGTGGGTCAAATTTAACTTCCAAGATTTGATTTGATACATGTGAAGTTAAATAAAAGAATTTAAAAATTACTAATAATTTCAGAGAAGCAGTCGCTACAGTTGTCAGGACATATAGGGACGAGTCAACAGGTTGCCAGGCATTTTTGGCAGGCCCAAATCGTAAATTTTCGTCCCACGTAAACTTCTACAACAGCCAAATTCCAAGAGGGTGGGCGCTTTTCATAATGCAAGGACCTTAGATAGTTTCGTTTCGTCACCCTTTTTTGAACTAGCAATAAATACACAATCGATCCTTCCACCGCTGACGAAACTCTCCACCGATGATTTTGTTACTGTCATCTCTTCATGGAGCAGACGTGTTTGGCAGATTCAAAAAGTGAGCAGGAGTTGAAAGGGTCAAGCCCAGATGGTCGTCTCCACAATAAGTCAATCAAGGACGTAGCCAGGATTTTGCTTCGGGAGGGGTTTTTGTAGGTTAGGTTGAAATGGCACGCTATTGGGCCCATTGTGATGCCATTAGCCATTCTAGTGTTGGAAAAAGTGCAGGCCATTTCAAGCCATTTGGAGCTTTTGATAAAGCGACAGAGTTCAGGGACCCCAGTATTTTGCAGCTCGCTCAATGCATCAAGGAAGGGTGAGCCAAGGAAGGTCCCTCTTTCCTTGCGAGGGCGGGACATGTACACAGAAGATAGGAGACAGTTTCTTCCTCTTCTTCATTACCACAACATCAGCATAAGTCGTTGTGGGGAAGTCTTAATCTTTCGGCGTGCCGGCCAAAGGGGCAGTGACCGATCAGAGCATTTACTACATGGGTTATCTCCTTTATGTTTAACAAAACTAGAAATTTTGAACGCTTTGCGTCCAAAGTTGGCCAGATTGCATGAAGAGTGCGGAACACCGTTGCTGTGGTCTATCTCAACCCATCTCGAGCTAAGCTGATTTTCCTCCAAGCTAGTTTGTAGGTCATTCCTATCCGGGTTAAGTGGGGTGTCCTTTCCACTTCGGTTCCCTGTCTAGCAAGCTCATCTGCCCTACGGTTCCCCTAATCCTATTATGGCTAGGAATCCAACAAAGTTTAATATGAAACTGAATGGCAATCTCACACAGAGACCCGCGGCAGTTCAGAACAGTCGTGGATGTTGTGACGGCAGAATGGGTTTTTGTAAGAATCATAATAATGATCTGTGTAAATGAGACCTCCCCTTCCCCCCTATACTTTTTTACTTTTTTTATACATAGTCATCTAGATATTTTTTCTTTTCTTCGGAAATGCAAATTACACACCAATAAACATTGCGCACATATGAATAAGACATTCGATTATGTATTTTCAAATTTCCGCTTCGAAATGTACCAAGAATGCTACTGCGCATGGAAAATAGCCTTTTGAGAAACCTCATCTCGTTTGGTTCGCGCTATACATAGCTGTCGCCAAACGTATTTCTAAGAAGAAAAAATGCGATTTGAATGGTGTTCTGCCTATCTCAAATTTAGTATACAATTGAAGAAAAACTATTTATTATTATTTAATTTTTCATGCTATCTGCGATGCCTTTTTTCATTCGGGGGGGGTTTGAACCCCCAAAACCCCTCCCCTGGCTACGTCCTTGAAGTCAATGGCGGCTTAGAATTAACTACATCTTACATCTCGGTCAACAATGTGTGCAACAGTGATTTCCGATAGAATCATACAGTTTGTTGTCGTTCGCGACTCTTTTGAAGGTGGTCGCATTAACTAAATAAATAACACCAGGCGCTCCTTGTCGTGCAATAAAACGTTTCAAAGCGAGTAATGCACTTTCGGTCGGCAAGTCGTCGGTAAGTTCTAGATGAACGGCTCGCACTGACGGCTCATAAAGATATACATTTACATTCTGCCCTTACGAAACCTTCGTGTAGAGTAGACCAGCGAAGTCAGGACCTCTAACGTTAAAAGGACTCGATCTCGCGGAAGGGGGACAAAGGACTGTGACACGGGTTTAAGTCAAAATATTTTGAAGATAGTGCAACTTTTTTCAATAGTTTTCACCAGCTGCCCTCCCCTTGGTATCCAAAAATTTTCGCGCAATATTTAGAGTACCAAGGAACCTCCTCCATGGAAAGCCTTAACATGAGCATCCTCGATTAAAATCCGGTTGACATATAACTCCTTCCACAAGTCGTGGGTTAGAGCACTTAGAACCTTAAACTCCAAGAATACCAAACGGATTAAAAAACTTTGCTATTACAATCTTCGAAAATAGTTTTTGATTGATTTTTTGACCAAAAAGTGGGTTTTGCAGCTTGAATAACTTCGAAAGGGTTGTTTTCAAAAAAAAAAAAAAAAAAAAAACAAGAGCGATTTTTGCAGGCAATAACGTTTCGTATTGACTGATCATAATTTTTTTTTTTTTTCGAAAATTCCAGTTTTTGAGTGAAATTTTGGCCTAAAAGTGATTTTTGATAGCTTTGACCTTGAAAAATTTGAATGTCTACATTTTGAGCACGGGGTTGTTTGAGATACAAGGAAAACTCGGGAAAACCCCGATATCTCCGGGGGCCATGTTTATTTTTTTTTTTTGATTCCGAAATTTTTTTCTTAAAAAGTCACAAGGAAGCTGTGGACCAATTTTCAGCAATTTTGGTTTGTTTCCTAAAAATGCTTATCCCCGGACTATATGATAAATCTATTCCTTTTTTTCAGAGTACCAGGTACAAATTTCGCTTTGCTTATCCAAATGATGTTGTATTGCAGCAGCAAGCAAGTATGGGCTGCAAGTTATTCCAACTGTCACTCTGGTCATTCGATAGGTCTGTGACTGTCTCTATCGCGTTCATCCAGAGAAAATTGCAAAAAAGCCTTTTCGATATCAGCAACCAGGCCTATTCGTCTGCGTCTAAAATTCATAATTTTCAAGACGTCTGGCAACAAGTTTTCTCCAGTTTCGAGATGGTCCATTAAAAATGTTGAACTAGCCACACAAGATGAGGCATCAAAGACAATTCGCACCTTCGTAGAGCCTTTATCGTACCTTTAAACGGATCTATGTTGCATAGAGTAAATTTTCTCACCTTGATTCTCTTGCATCATCCTTTCTGCTTAGTCGTTTGTAATAAGCTGATAAATTGCACTATCATCCTCTTGCAATTCGCTGGGATCCTTCGATAGCCGATTTCAATCTTGACATAGCATTTCCGCGATAACTTTCGAGTGGACTCATAGATTTTCTCCAAGGTAAGGAAATTTCATATCTGCCACCCTTTAATTTTACGCTGTGCTGTGTGGCATTCTTGCTGGAGATTGCCTTGTTCTCACACTTGATGCCTATCGTCCCGACATAGCAAAGCGCATATAACATCATGAAGCAAAGCAGCGTGAAGAGCAACGGGTCTTTCCCACATCCGACTATTTGGCGGGCGCTGTCCAGGCTAAAATTGCTTTCGCAACAACTAACTTGTCCAAAGTATATTCTCTTCAGTCACAAAGCTCCAGTATTGATCAGCTCCCAAAAGCATTGACATTCCTTCTTCTAGCGTCTGATAGGTTTAATTTGTGGAAGCAAGGTTCATCAGCATCTGACATCTTCAAGATAAGTTCTTCTTCTTTGATCCAGTAGCTGGCGGTCCAAGCGGGACGTTCCCGCAACGAATACGCTGCTGTCGGTGCAGCTGGGTCTCAAACTCTATTCACGATTTGTTTACATTCTTGCCGATTTTTGGCACGTCTCGAGCCTCGGTGACTGATTACCGTAGATTCTTTAGGTCACCCTCGACATTCTTTAGCCATGTTTTCTTCGGTGACGATCGCTGGATTCTCCACTCTGCGGGAAAGTCTCGCCAGAGACGTTTAGATGGCAAGCGGATATCATCTATTCGGCAAACATGTCCAAACCATCGTAGTCGACGTTTTTGTATTTCTTCTTCGATCAGTGTCTGCTAATCGCATCTTTGTCTGACTGTCTCGTTTCGAAGGTGATCGAGGAATGAGACACCGAGAATCTACCTCAAGCATCGCATTCGGAAACCCTCGAACTTCTTGACGTCCAGTTTGAGCAGTGTCCACGTTTCAGATCCATTAAGAAGAATCGACGTTCGGTCAACGTACGGTAAAGGCGTAAAATATGTGGTACTTCGATTGATTCGATAACTATTGTTTTTTCTCCATTATGTTGACTGACTTCTCAACAGCAAGACAACGCGACTATACTACATTTGGCTTGGGGCTCTTATGGGTGCTAGGTTCTAGAGCTTCGAGCTTCCAGGAGGTAAGTCTGCTGTCTTGGAGTGGGTCGCAAAAAGGGAGCTAAAGGATTATAAAACCCCGAAGTAAAGGATGCGATAAATATTATAGTAAAACAGTATCGCTTATTGTTAAGTTGTTATGTATATTCGATGTTGTAACGGTCACGAAACGGTTGCACGAAAATCCCTAAATAACTATTTGACTCAAAATCACTGTCGGGAATGAAATCGAGAAGTTGTTCGGGAACAAAAAAGTAGGGGTAGAAAAGAAAACAAAAAGGAAAAAGAAAAAAATTTTTAGGAGTCAGTCAGGAGAGTCAGTTTTTAGCAGTCGGTAGGGAAAGTTTTGCAGTCCGTTTCGAATATTCAGTTTTTTTTTTGCATGACGGAGTAAATAGTGGCGGCTACCGTGTTAGCTCCCAAACTGATTGCAAGCAAGAAACTAAGCAAGAAAGCTTAAAAAAAACCAACCAAAAGGGGTCGAGAAACCAGCGACAAAGAATCCTGCTTCTCATTTACTGCAGACAAAAGGGACTGGCATCGTATGTGAAGCAAGGCGGTCATTGTACATCCAGCGGCAAATTTCGAAGGAGGATATTTGGTGCTATTCTTTTATCAATTGGTTTTCACATCTGTTTGTCAACCTGAGATCGGCGCATTTTCTCAAGAGAGTACCAGAATTTCGCAGTATTAACACGGAAGTGATTGGCTGCACTGTTGATTCTCATTTTTGGCCACTGGAACCACCGCGTGATGTTAGCGGTGTATTAAAGGTAAATATCCCACTATTGAGCGTTAATACCCACAGAATATCGAAGGAGTGCGGAATATATATGGAAGAAGGGGGCCTTCATTGCGGCCACCTGTCAGTATTGATCACCGAGGTATTTTACGGCAGATTACTATTAATGAGTGACCTGGTGGCAGATCTGTTGATGAAACTCGGCGCCTGGTGAACGCGTTTCCAGTTACGGATAGTTATGGTAAAAAGGCATTCCCAGGGCTACCGAGCATTATCTACAATGCGCTAAGGACAGGGGCGGCGCTTTCATAGGTGCGAATGGTGCACTTGCACCGGGCGCAATTTGTCGGGGGCGCAATTTTAGAAAATAAGATTTAAAACTTTGGAAAAAAATTGAAAAGTATTCTCACGGTTGCAAGAAATTGCTAAAATCTATCCAATTTTTCTCTCTGTACTTTCTCATGCAAAACGGTGAAATTTCACTTATCCTCGTGCAGGAGAGGTTCCAGAGATTTTAGTTTCGATATTCGAGAAATTAGGGGAAAAATCTCCGAAGTTAAAGATTATTTGAAGCGCTTTATGTAAATTCTTTAAAAAGCACCATATCCACTGACACAAAGGAAAAATTGTTCCGATGGCTTTGGACTGTGTATTTCTGTTTACCGTGATTGATATAAACTTGAGGGCGCTGTTGCTGGACTTTTGAACTCCGTATAAAGAATTGTTAAGAGGTAAATGAACGAAATAAGGGGAACAAAATTGCTTGTGGCGAGAACTCCTCTTTAGTTGCTCTTTTTTATTTGTTCCTTTATACTTTGGCTTCACCGGCCTCAGTTCAATATATGTAGTTCGATTCAATCTGAACAAATGACTTCGCCGGCTGCCATGTTCAGTTCATGCTTGAAACTGTTGTTGCTTTTTAGCCAGAAGTTAGAAATGCAAAAAGCTCGCTGGAATGATATTTCAGCTGATTACTCTCTTTTGAGCGAGCTTTTACGTTCAAACCCAATTTCATGTTCTGTTGGGCGAATTTAGGCTTTATTTTTCCTGAGTTCAATATGTGAAAATGTATGGGGGCTCAGGCAAAAACTTAAGTTCAGTACACTAATTTGCTCGAACTTGCATAGTTCCGCCAGTGAAGCTGGGGTATTACTGTTTAACAAATTAATATGGCCAGTTTCACATGGACCAGCCAACAAAAATTGGCTGTAATCGTCAATTCCCTTTTGAAATTTGATGAAGAGTCACATGGATTTTCACAAAAGCCAACTTTTCCAACAAACTGTACGTTCGAATGCTTTAGCTTGTTGTTATTGCTTTTAATATTAATTCTTCCTTCTGACATTTTCTTTCTTTTCTTCTTCTTGCAAAAGGGAGGTAAAAGGCAACAACAACCACACAGTTGTCAAAAAATTGATTCAAAAATTCCGTGAGAGAATTCAGGGGATTAGAAAATCTGCCCGCTCATCGTCCTCGCCTACTCTCTTCGCCGCAAACGACGTTTTCAGTCGAATTTTGATGGTTGGATGTTGACCCATGTGAAACTTCTTATCTATATAATCTTTTTTTATCTTATACGCATTATGGTGCCATCTTAAATTTTGCGCAAACTACGAAAAATATTTCACGCATTCAGCGAGTGTTTGTGTCTTTTTCCATTGTCCTTCAGGGCATTTTCGAGAATTCACCATGGTAGCTACCAGTCAAACCAGAAGTTAATCTACCACGTTCAAAAATTGATTACTTGCCATAAGTCACCACTCAACATGTTCTACTATTCACCGGTAAGGTAACCAGGGTCTCACCAACAGGATAAGGGGGTAAGTAATCGATGGTAGATTAACTTCTGGTTTGACTGGTAGTTACCATGGTGAATTCTCGAAAATGTCCTCACTGGATTCAAAAATAAACAGGTTATGGGGCGCAATATGGCAAAGTGCACCGGGCGCAAAAAACCCAAGTGCCGGCCCTGGCTAAGGGGCTCGCTTTGGTTTCATCAGGAAGAATTAAAGAAATTTAATCCTTTGACTTTGTCCGAGGAAGAATGGAAATAGGTGTCGTATTTTAGTACTATTAAGGATTTTTGATTACATTTTTTTTGTTCGTGAGTACGCCACAATATAAAAAAACAAAAAAAATATACAATAAATATATAAAAATAAAAAAAACAGACATACACAAGAAAAATAACATCTTTGTTCATGCTTTAATTTATCACTATATAAAAATTTTAATTGCCGTATACTATTAATTTTAATATTATTTATATTTGTTTATACATTTGATTGCTCCTTATTGTAGATATTTTCTTCTTCTTATTGTTTCCAGGTAGTTGGTTTTCTTTTTCTTTTAAACTAATATATGTGATATCGCACGTACAAACGCGACGTACTGGTACCATTGCGACGTGTTTTTTTAAATCTTTCGTCGAACAGAGTCCTTTATATAATTATATATTACTGTTTTTGAATTTGAGAATTTGGAGTTGTGTTAAACCGGGAAATTAAATAATTATAATGAAAATTTCAATGAGTTAGATTTTTTCTGGAATGGTTGGGCCGTATTTTATTTCCTTTCAGGGTTCTTAAGTAGTGCTTTTCCTTGTCAGCTGGTGGTTATCCATACTATGAGCTGGCAAGGGAACGCACTACCATGACACGGCTCAAGCAAGGCCGGGAGAAGGATAGAAGCTCAGGATGAAAGTGCATAATCACAGGTAAGTGGTGAACCATGATGCGTATAGGCCCGGCCACACACCCCACGACCCCCATCCGGCGAGCTAGCCAATGCGTGTGGCTGGCATCACGTTAGCATATTCAAATTTTTTTATGTTTTGGTGTTGTGTCCTTGGTCAGGCTTTTCCGGGCTTCTGGCTGAGGGGGCAAGACCACGCATAAATGGCGCCCGATATATAGTCACGCCATTATGCAGTTACAATGTTTTAAAAACCATTTTGGTTCAGCGGTAGCTTGGACAATGCTTCACAATTGCCGTATCAGATAAAACAGTGCTGACTAATTCAAATTAAACCCCCAACAATAGCAATGCCATCTTAAAACTGATTAAAGAAGACACGCTTCACAGGAAAAAAGATTCATTCAAATTTCACGAAACCCTTCCATTACTAACAATCAACAATAAAAGCTCAAATAAAATTCAAACCTTCACAAAACTATATCCTTTTGGAATGCCTTAAGGGTGGTATTTTTTATTCAAATTTCATACAAACACCTTTAGAGGAAATAATATAAAAGGAAATAAGAAGTACATATAAAAAATAAAATGAAATAAATAAAATAAAATAAATGAAACATGAAAAGAAAACATCCAATAACGAAAGCCCACACTAAAATAATATTATGTACAGGTAAAAAGGGAGAATTCTTTCAGTCAAGAAAGAAAGGGTTAAAAAATTCCCAAGGAAAATTCTTTTCAAAAATCGAGATTCCATTAAGTGTGAAACCTGTCAAAGGCATTCACACGCATACATCAACAAAAAAAAAGGAAAAATCGAGTTCATTTATAAAAGGAAAATAGAAAAAAAAAGGACCACCACTTTTTCACGTTTTGGGTTGCGGTCAACAACCAAAAAAAAATATATATATAAGTATATATGAAGAACTTGATGCTGAATACTAAGGAATTCAGGATTCCAATCCGGAACCTTTGTTTCGTAGCCACAATAGTGTCTGGAAGAGGTTTCCATCTGTAAAAGGATCAGACTTTTCCTTTTACGTTCCGTTGCCCTTTCATAATAATTTTACAGCATAAACTTGCAAATTGACAGAAAATAATAGCAAGTCGCCCTCCCTTTTTCCGAGAATATGAAGTAGGTGGTTGTTAGTGTTGAATTTCACTCATGTAGCAGGAATATGGATTTTAGGGTTTTATAAAGCTTCAAAACCTACAAAGGTAGTGTCAGCCCTTAACAAAGAGCAGCAAATGTGAATAAATCACGCCCAAGCATCTTGAGTTGGTGTACCCCCGTGTAGAGGTATAGTGTTTTTGAAGGTTATGTGTAGGAAGATTATAATTTTATAATACCTTCGAACCATTTAGCGGAATGAGAAATACTCCTTAAGACAGCTACACGTGCCTGTAGATATTACTATAATATATGCGAAATATTATGAGATCAGCATATATTTCCTTATTCCAATTTAATTTATACAAAATTTTCTGTTCTACAATAATACTTGCGAGATTGAACGTCTTGAGATAAAGTCATCTGCGAGTGAAATAAATTGGTGGGAATCTATAATAGCGTTTCTAGTCCTAGTGTATTGTGATCCTTGAAGAGCACTTTTGGAAGTACCCCATAAATACTTATCAGACCTTTACTAAGGACTAGGACTTGAGTATTGAAGGTACGGAAATATACTATACATTGCAACAAGTTGAAACCTGACTTGAATGTTACCAACAAGAATTCTCAAATAGAAGCAGAAATAGAGCAGGAATTTGTAGTCCTTAAGCCGCGTTTACATCCCAAAGTCAACGCGAAAGTTCACTTTGAAACTCGAAAATTCTGAAACTTTCGTGCAACAGAGAAAAAAACATACAAATTGCTATGCGATAAAAGAGCTTCAAAGTGAACTTTCGCGTTGATTTTGGGATGTAAACGCGGATTTAAGCTAAACAACAAAATAACTACAGAAAATCGAAAATGAATTGTAAAATTTTTAAAAGAGTCATTCATGAAATGGAAGCAAGCCAAGAAGACAAACAAGCGGGAACAAGTTGTCAATGTTCAAAGAAAATAGTCTCCTCCGTTGTTGTGATATTGAAATTGATGTGATGAAATTGATACTTAATTTGATCGAATACAAATTGGCAA
The DNA here is from genome assembly GCA_949987705.1 of Thereva unica. Classification (NCBI taxonomy): domain Eukaryota; kingdom Metazoa; phylum Arthropoda; class Insecta; order Diptera; family Therevidae; genus Thereva; species Thereva unica. Next base: position 238,295,267 of record OX465281.1, read on the forward strand.
TTTATACATATATATATACAATACAAGGAAACTTAGTAAAATGCAAATAATTTCTCCCATACGAATTTTCATCCCCTATTTCACCCCTTGGCTATGTCTATCTCCAAGGTATAATCTATCTCTGTAACAAATTTCATCAAGATTGGTTCAGCGGTTTAATGATAATGCCACCCATTTTTTTTCAGTAATTGAAACCCAAATATAATCTGATGAAATCAGGGGTCAGGATACATACACCTTAGTACACAACCACTCCGACCTATATGGATTTTGCCATTTATCTAAGGAATGACGTATCCTACCATATAATATATTACAGTAAATCATCTGATTTTTATTAACTGTTGCTAAAAAAGATTTTCTCCTATATTATCAGAAGTCTTAACATAAGCATCAATTTTAGCATTTTACGTTATTGCCGAACAGAAATCCGGATATGGATATGGATGGCTGCGATGGCTAAATCAGAAGCCGAAGAAACTAGGCAAGAAACTGCATGGATACACGAACTAACTATTTACGAAATAATGCTACTGCATCCGCGGCAGCCGATGCGCCAGCGCTAGGGATCAGGAAGACCCAAATTAGTCACACCGAAAATGGAAATTCAATTTGCCGCGTGGAATGTACGAACAGGACATCACATCGGCCAAAAGGAAATCGTAGGAATGGAATTATTGAAATACAAAATACCGGATCCGGGACATTGACGATCGTCCCGCCAACAATCGATGAAACGATAACGCTATACTATTCCGGTGGTGAGAGACGAGAGGCCAGAGTCGGGCTCATGGTCAATCGACGGGCTGCCAGCGTTATCGTTACCCAACCGATATCCGAGCGTTTGGCAGTTATAACCATCGGTGAAACGATCAAGACCCATATCGTATCCGTTAATGCGCCAACCGAAATCACCACGGACGCGAACAAGAGAGAATTTTACGATCAGCTTCAACAGACCCTGGATACGATACTTAGAACCGAATTAATCGTACTCGCTGGGAAATTCAATGTACATTCAGGAACAGTTAGAAACGGCTGGGAAGGAACGATGGACAAATTAGGACACGATGAAATTAACGACAACGACTTATGCCTGCTTTCATTCACAGCGTCAAGCAATTTTATCGATGGCAACAGCATCTTCCGCCATCCACGCAAACACCAGCTCAACTGGAGAAATCCATCCGGCAACGACTCGGCGATGTTAGACTACTTTTTGACAAACGCAAAATTCCGACCAATTCTCAAAGACGTACGGGCAATGCGTGGGCTCGATTGGAGATCGGACCGTTATCTTGTTCGAGCGAAATTACAGATGCGATTGTACGATTTATTCCACCGCCACGCAGGATCATAGAGACCCATGTCTTCTCTCCCCAGTATATTCATGGGGATCATCCAAACTATACTGTTGTTGTAAATATGCTAAGGGCGACGACAAAACGAAATTTGTTGTGTACACACACTGCACAGGCTTCGATAGCTGAATATGTTATACATGCACACAGGAATACTCGGGAATCGCAATATAATCCCTTCAAAGCACATAGCACTCATGCAACCGTGAAGCGGCCCACACACTCTCAGTTTTATCTGCGCAGTTGAACTGTGTAAAAAAACTGTACGATAAACTGAACTTAAAGTGTGTGGATTCGTCAGTTTGTTGTATGGTTTTTATGCTCTGTCTCATCAGTTTTGTTGAACTGTCTACAACTTTTTAATAATGGCAAATGGACGGAATTGAGAAAACTGAACGGTAAACAGTCTGATTTGCGCAGTTTATCGAAGCTAAAGAGGGTCCAGAAGCTCAGGTCTGAGGACAAAGTGAAAATAGTTCAAAACTGCACAGTTTGTCCAGTTTATCGCTCTGATATGACGTCACACATGATAAACTGTGCAGTTAAACTGCAGATCTTCATATAAAGTCGTAGTATTTTCTTTATTTACAGCATACCATGCACGCTATATCGTTGCACGTGGTCTTGTATGTGCAAAACACGCGGAGTGCGGCTGTCCGTTTTCTGACGTTCGCTGTCCTATTCAACGCTACTGCCAAAGTAGTCCTGCTTATAGCACCCTCGCCTTCAGGTGGCGTTCACTCGGTCTAAGGCCCCCAAGTTGAGCAGCATTTGTGGGAGTTTTGTACAAATAGCGGACACTTTAATCGCCATGACTTCCAAGTGGAGTTTAAAATTTATCCTGCAGTCGGTTAAATAATTCGATGAAAACTTTTCAACAGCAATTTCATATATTTTCCGTGTAGCACATTAAAACCATATTGATTTCCCTAAATACTGTAAATAATTACATGACTTTAGTTCACTTGGTTCACTAGCACATCATCCCTAGTTGATTTATAAAACTTAATTAGAAAATACTTCGAAATGCCACATTATTCCATGAACACAAAATTATATTTAAAACATATTATTTTCCTGCCGCGGAACTTGTACGCTTCAAAAACCCACAAACTAGGTGCAGACCTGAATATTTAATTAGCGTAGTTGTGAACACATTTGTTAGATATAATCAATAATGTTTTGTAGTTGTAGGCTTTTATGCATCAGTTCCCCATGATTTAGAATAGTAATTTAATATGTGTATATCACGTGAAAATTGGTGTGTTGATTGGTGTTTTAGAAGTACATGGAAAACAATATTTTGGTAATTAAAGTCATGGTTTTGAGCGCCTTATAGAATGAGTACTAAAAGGCATCAAATTGGTTTCACAATGGTTGTGTTAATTATATGAAGGATCGCGTTACACACGCAATGTTAATGGATGGTTTTTCCACAACTGGTTTAAGTCATTATTTGTAGTTGTGTAATTCATACTATAAGTTACATAGGAGACAAGCACTTTAAAATGTTTATATTTATGAAAACGGAGCACTACTTACTGACTCTATCCGATATTAGTAGTTTGGGGTGTCTTATACCCCTTAGGCATCCGCTAAGCCTAAGTGGAGGAAAGCTTGGTTCGTTGTTTATTGTTTATTGTTTATTGTTTATTTATTTGCCAAACAAGGCACTTAACAAAAACAGTTACAGATAAAAAAAAATACATATTAACAATAATAAGGAACATTGCAGTATTTAATATTTAAATATTAAACTAAGATCTAGGTCTATAATGTTAGTTAGAAGAGGACAATAGGGACGTTGTTAAGCTACTGAGTTATAAATTTAGACTGTCTATTACAAACAAATTGATACGTGTTTCACCAATTTTCCGAATAGAGGGGATAATCTAATAGCGTTTACCAAGGAAGCAGAAGTAAAGTGCTCAGCTCAAGATGCTGATGGGTTGGGATATCATCTAAGAGTTCCAGGGTAGGGCTCAATCAGTGCTGGCGGATCGTGTTGGGACCGGGTGGGTAGTCAGACCAACACAAAAAATCCTTTCCAAAATCGTTATACCTAAAAAGGAAGGCCACTTCATTGTGAATCGGAAGATGGCCGACGGTGTACAGAACAACATGTGAAATTCCACAGAGATTGTTCCTGGGTACTCTCTTGTGGATCGCAATGTATAATAACGTTGATGATGTTCAGTATATAAGATTGTAAGATTGTCTTCGGATTTTTGGACATCATGGGGCAGTGCTTGTAGGACGCTCCTCCAATGAGATCGAATTAAAGCGGTAATTCTGACACTGTCAGCGCACAAAACTGAAGCTGTGCTGATAAGCAAACTGAGAAAAAAAAAAGTCACTCACAACCCTCCCTGAGGTATCTAGAAGTGATGATCGCTCGCAGGGTAAATTTTAAAGCACACTAGTATGTCATTGCGGATAAAGTGTCCGCTGTTTGTGCAGAACTCCCACGAATACTGCTCAACCTGGAGGCCTTCACCGAGTGTAAGCTACATAGCTCAGCCCAATATTCGCCGAATATTATATAATAAAAGAAGACGTGCTCCTCAGCCTAGATACCTGGACATGCCGGGATCAGCGGTGAGTCATCGCGCCCAAAATTATGGAGGTATTTTACTATATCCTTCATTTCCCCATTTTCATTCCAAAACTGCATGAGATCGTAGCTTACTTCAAAACGATCCCTCGTACCCCATCTCCCCATGTTTGGGATAAGCTTATGGATCCACCGACCTTTAACAGACTCGTCCCACTTCTCTTTTCATTGTGTTACGGAGTCGCATTGCACTGTATTTAGCTCCCCTGTAAAAAATTCTGGATTATAGAGAAGCATGCCTTCTTTCGCCAGTATCTCTATGGGGATCATTCCTGCTATAACCTATGCCAAAACAATTGGGAATCTCAAAATCGCTTTTTCCACGCGCAGTGATAATCTTAAATTCCCACCACGAAAGTAGATTCGAATAGAAAAGTGCGCAGCGTCACACCGTTCGCTTAAAAATCCATATCACTCTCTCATTTACATTCTCAATCACAATTCAATCAGTCTCACTGCGACTCTTGTCGTTGTCAGATGCTATGCGAGAGTGTCGTTGCCCGTAAACGAATTTCTAAGGGGATATTGCAATGCACGAGCGCTTGTATTTTATCCATACATGAAATGTTAATGTACATATATGGAATTGTCATTTCCTCTCTTGCGTGTAAAATTCCCAATTGTTTTGGCGCACTCTGTATCACTCATGTGATGTGCAAAAATGTCTTGTGATGTGATGTGCAAAAATGGTCTTGTTCTTGCGGTCTTGTCTTGTTCTTAGATATTTTGCAAGACGAAGAACAAGAACAGGACTTAGTTATGCTTGCAAAAACAAGTTAGACAAAACAAGACAAGACCGGGACTAGATTAGTCTTGCCTTATTCTTACGTTTGCTCATCACTACTCAACTGCCACACCCTGTATAGCTTATTCCAGAGTCGGTTCACTGAAACATTAATATCTTGAAATCTGGGTAAGGATACCAATGATAACAATGATCCCCCAACAAAGTCGCAGTCAACAGCTAGTTGTCAATAGTTCAAAGTAGCATCATACAGCACCTAAATTAATTTATCAGTTAAAGGTAAAACTCCTGCCCTAATTGACGTTATCTGTCGGTTGTGTGTGATCTATGCCACCGGAATCCATTCAGGCAAATGAAACCACAATGAAGTTAACAAAACCAAATGCCATCGGCTTGAACCTATGAAATTTGAATAATTTGTTATGCACTCATTCACCTGTGCAAGCTTTGAGGATTGCAGCACTTTAGCATGCAGCAGGAGGGCTTGATGTCATTACCACATACTACACTAGTCAATACCAATCTGATATCAACTCGTAATAATTGAACCGAATCTCAATGGTCGCCCAACCACTTTTTATTTGTGTGTGTCGTTTCGTTCTTTGTTCACGATTACGCTAATTAGTTCAATTTCTAAATGTTAAACAAAAAATTAAATATGCTGACAGAATTTCTGCAATCAAGCAACGCCATCTATTGTGTGCTTGCATATACATATAATATATTTGGCAGGTCGACAATCATCACCAAAAATAAAATCTCGTTTTTCTTCTTCAATTTTCTTTTTCCTTTTGTTCATCGGAATTGTTTGGATCAAAATAGAAAATCATTTTTTCCGCCGAATGAAGTAATTGTGAGATCAATTTATTTTCCGCTCTTCGATTTTTGTTTACGCCAGGCATGTAATTAACGACACCAGTTTTATCTCATCTTTTCAGATATTCTCGCAACAAACTTGAGTCAAAGTATGACGTTTATGGTGGGTTTTGATTTTTAGTCCCTTTTGAAAAGTTTGCTTCAAAAGATTGTAAACAAATAACTAATGAAGAAAAAATTAATTAATTAAATCAATTAATGTGGTTTTTCACGAGGCGGAAATTAATTTTATATTTCCCTATTGTTCCGAGATTAGATTTGGGTTGGGTTGTGATGCGGTTTCAACGGGAATTCGTTTATGTTGGAACTTCAATATGTATGTAAGGTAATTAGAATATGGAACTTGGTATCTACCACAGGAAAGTCTGTCAAACAACATAAACCGCTTGGAAATATTTGTGTTTCTTAGTAAATTTATCTTGTTAGCATTGATTAGGGACTGTAAGATTGAAAATGGGATTCCTGAATACGAGCTTTTAAATTACAGCCAGATATTTTGTTTGTTGAGACCAGGGACGGATTTAAGCCTAGGCAACATAGGGAGCCGCACCACATAAACAAATATTTTATGCAGTCTACCACATAAGACAACCACTTTGTCTCGTGGGCGCATAAATTATGCATTTATTGAAATATTTACATTTTTGAATATATTTACAACTTGAGTAGCGAAGGTGGCTTTCATTCCGAAAGCGGGTAAAATCTCCTACCACAATCCAAAAGACTTGAGACCTAATGTCTCACATCCTTTCTGCTCAAGATACTAGAAAGACCTGTGGAGATCCATGTTAAGCAAAGCATTGATAGAAAACTGCTTTCTCCCTCGCAGCATGCCTACACGAAAGGTAAATCAGTAGACACTGCTCTCCATCCTGGTAGCGGTCATCGAAAGATCCCTTGAATTCAAGGAATTCACGTTGGCTGGCTTTCTTAGATATTGAAGGTGCTTTCAACAATGTTGAACCTTCTGCGGTCACGAGGGCATTCCAGCGTCTGAATGTTGATGGGTGCTTCAGGTCCTTTATTGATCAGCTGCTGGGGCGCAGGGTCATAAAGTCTAGCCTGGGGCTTTCGGAAGAAGTCAGACGGGTTAGAAGAGGCACACCACAAGGTTGGGTCTTATCGCCGCTCCTTTGGAATATGACAGTCAATGAAGTACTGATAACTCTAAAGGAGTCTGGGTGCACCACGGTGGCCTATGCTGATGATATTGTGCTGGTGGTAACCGGAAAGTACATCTCAACAAGAAGAGATATAATGCAACAAGCATTGGATACTCTCGCTCATCGGGTCTAGGCGTCAACCCAGCCAAGACTGAAGTAGTGCTCTTTACAAAGAAGCATAGACTTCCCAATTTTCCTTCTTTAAGACTTTGCAATGAAACACTGCATCTAAAGGAGGATGCGAAATTTCTAGGTCTCGTATTCGATAGAAAACTAACGTGGAGGCCGAATCTTGTAGAAAGAGCAAATAAGGCCAAAACAGCTCTCTTCTTATGCCAGGGAACGATCGGAGTCAACTGGGGCCTTAAAAACCGCATCGTCCACTGGCTCTATACAGCCGTAATCAGACCTTATACTTATGCATGGCATATCGGTATGGTGGACTGCATTACAGAAGATTACGTATCGTAAAATACTGGAAAGAGTCCAAAGAACAGCTGAGCTGTGTATCAGTGGTGCAATGAGAAGCACCCCTACAGCTGCGCTGGGTGTCTTATTGCTTCTTACTCCTTTGGACATACACGCCGAGCAAATGGCAGCCTGGACGGCTGCCAGGACAAAGGCTACTATTGGATGGACTCCATACTCATATGGCCACTCATCCATCCTTAGAAAGTTCGCCACCGCTGCGAACAACCTAGACTATACTACACCTACGAGGACCTTGGAGAAACGTTTCAATACCATCATTCCGGCCAGAGATGACTGGACAGATGGTGTTATCCCAACTGGGTCACTATGTATCTTCACAGATGGCTCAAAAATGGGAACAGTGTAGGCTCTGGTATTTTTTCCGAGGCATTAAATATAAATACCTCTCTTCGTCTACCCGACCACTGCAGCGTCTTCCAGGCGGAATTCATTGTGATCTGGGAGGCCCTCGAATGGTTGAAGATAAATAATATATCTCATAAGAATATATGTATTCTATCGGATAGCCAAGCGGCCCTCAAGGCTCTTAATTCTGTCGTCACAACATCCACGACTCTTCTGAACTGCTGCAGGTCTCTGTGTGAGATTGCCACTCAGTTTGATATAACACTGTGTTGTGTTCCTGGACACAGTGGGATTAGGGGAAACTGTAGGGCAGATGAGCTTGATAGACAGGGAACCGAAGTGGAAAGGACACCCCACTTAACCCGAATGGGAATGCCTCACTAGCTGTGAGAAAAATCAACTTAGGTCGAGCTGGGCTGAGATGGACCACAGCAACAGTTTGTCGCACTCTTCATTCAATGTGGCCAACTTTGGACGCAAAGCGTTCAAAATCTCTTGTTCAGTTGAACAAAAAGGAGATAAGCCATGTGGTAAAGGTGCTGACTGGTCACTGTCCCTTCGGCCCACACGCCGAAAGATTAGGACTACCCCACAACGACTTATGCAGAAGTTGTGTTAATGAAGAAGAGGAATAAACTGTCTTCCATCTTCTCTGCACATGTCCCGCCCTAGCAAGGAAAAGAGGGACCTTCCTTGGCTCATCTTTCCTTGATGGATTGAGCGAGCTGCAAAATATTGATGTCACTAGACTCTGTCACATTATCAAAAGCTCAAAATGGCTTGAAATGGCCTGAACTATGTCCCAACACTAGAATGGCATCACAATGGGCCCAATAGCGGGCCTAAGTGGGCTCCCTGGTGGGGGCAGCCATTTCAACCTAACCTAACCTAACCTACAACTTGAGCTATTTCAAACTATACAACTTCTTCCCTTAAACTATTGTATTACTGAGGGAATAATTATTTCAAATTTATGAAAGACGCATTGTTTCGTTTTCACATAATGCGTAGGATTCAATGGTAGACTGATGAAAAGTTTGTCAAGCAACGAACTTTCCGTCTCTTAAAAACCGGACTGTAAATTTACAAAGATATTTTGTAAGAATCGAGGGAAAAGCTTATTTGAACCTCTCCTATATTGCTGTCCCCTAAATATTTTAATTCGGCGCTCCGGGTTGATTACCGATGCATTTTATCATTATAGCATTGTGTTGTGCTTCTACCCGCCCAACGACCCATGGTAATTAGTATAGCTATGTTGGTCCGATACCACCTGGGCTTTTCGTTAGTATTTTGAGCTGAAACTTGGGTTGGTGTCTTGGGAAATGTTTGGGGTTTAGTGAACTTATAATGTTTCGCATACAAATTTAATTTTGAAGTTAAGCCAAGAAATTTTTTATACTAGTTTTACACCCAAAATAGACCCAACTCAAGCGTAACTAGATAGTCTATACACACCAGGCAGACATACCAGACAGAAAGACCAGATAGACAGACCATACAGACAGATCAGATAGACCAACTAATCTAGCGATGTAGCTGCCTGACTGGTCTCTATGTATAGTTGCATCAATTGATATACGAAACAGTATAATACCCCGGCTTCACCGTCAAAATTTCGCAAGTTCGAGCAAATTAGTCTACTGTACTTTAAAATTTCCTGATTTCCCATACATTTTTCACATTTTAAAGTCAGGAAAAAATGCCTGCAACATGAAATTGAGTTTCCAAGTAAAAGCTCGCTCAAAAGAGAGTAAAAAATTGGAATAATTCCAGTGAGCTTTTGCATTTCTAATTTCTGGCGAAAAAGCAACAACAATTTCAAGCACGAACTAAACCTGCTAGCCGGTGAAGCCACTTATGCCGATTGAAGTGAACTTGATTAATCTGAGGCCGGTGAAGCCGGGGTATAAATTAAATTAAAGCTCTCAGGTGGACAGCTATACAAGCAGGCAGCAACATAGCTATACAGGTAGGTTGGTCTGCCTAGTAGATTATCCCAGCATGAAAGCCCACCCAATACTCACTACAGTGAAGTTTAACTAATTTCACACATGTGGCGCAAAGATACATCAACTCACCAAACCACAAAATGTTCCCAAGGCACAAACCGCAAGAGATTCAACCCAAGAAACAAACGAAAAGCTTGATTGTGCAATATTAGAAAATAGGTGGCCGGACAAACATAGCTATACTACTATTCTCTTTCCTTATATGTGTTGGTATGCGCCGTATCAAAGGTTGAAAAGAAAGCTTACTGTGTGTATGTAGTACGGCCGTGTTGCGCCAATTTGCGTGCTAACCTTCATTAGATAGCTTCTACAGTGCATCGAAAACGCGAAGTACCTAGTTCAGTTCCCCGGAATATAGGTGGTTCGAGCCTCTTCGTTCTTCTGCTTTAATCCGTTAGCTGGCGGTCCGAGTGGGACGTCCCCGAAACGGATACGCTGCTGTGGATGCCGCTTTGAACAATGCGGTTTCTTGCTTAGTTTCTTCGGTTTCCCGATTCTGGTCAATTCGGTAGGTTGACCACCCTCCTCCATTCTAGGCTTGGGACGACGACGGAGCCAAAACAAATCAGAAAGAAAATCTCTTTATCTCTGTTGTGGAGGATAGCTGTGTGATGTTAAGGGTACATATTATGAATATTGATGATGTATTAAATCGCTTGAAAAACGGATGTCTGATCGGTTATTGCTTTAAGAAGTTGTTTGAAAAATTTCTAATGCTGGATACTTATAGTACACAAGTAGTTTAAGTAATGTATTTTTGTGCAGACGTAATAATGAACTTTCATCAAATTACTTTATATATGTGTAAGCTCAAAAATCGTCTCAAATTTTTCTCCAGAACTTATTCTTCCCATACTAAGGGCGAGCAATAGATCCTGGTCATATAACCCGTGTATAGTTGGTTGGTAGCTTCAACCCAGTTAGATAGGTTCGACCCAGTTATAAACGACGGTCGAGTTGAAACTGGGTCCACTCAACTGAACTTAGCTCATATACCTGGGTCGAGTTGTTCCTCAGCCTCATATACGCGAATTGAGTTGTAAAGTTGTGTTACCATCCGTGAAGCCTGCTTTCGGCGTAGTTTGTACAGGTTCGTAAAACCCAAGTTTTAAAAAAATGTATGTGTCTATAATTGAAAATTTGAGATCAAAATTTGAGATTATGTTTTGATAACAGTTCAACTCCATTTCAAGCCAAAGTTAACTTCACTTGACATCATAGACGATCGTTGAAATTTCAACTCAACCTCGTCTCAACTTTGCAACTTGTCATAAACGGTGTAAGATATAGAAACCCGGGGTCGAGTACAACAAGGTAATTTTTACATAACACCAGGGATAGTTGCTATGTTCCCGTGCACCTATTTGGAGAAAGTCTTCATTCCGGAACTCTACTTTGAGTCGATGAATGTTCATTAGGCTTCTTTCTTAACTTTCTAGTATTAATTTTTATATTGTCTTTGAAAACAGTATATTGCTTCCGATACACGGTGCAGACACGGTGCGGACGCGTATATGTATGTCCCGGCCATAAACCGTGATGAACTGCACGTCCAGACCCATGTATACCCAAGTTACCATTTTGTTGTCATATAAATGTAAATTCATTTCCAAACTTTAAATCCAAACATAAGTTTTTGAATAATTTTTTTTAGTAAAACATATATTTACAAAACTCTACCATTGATCAATATCCAATCAATATATCAATGCCTTCAGTTTATTAGATCTGTCTGAATTTTTTTTTGTTCGTCTTGAAAAACCCGACTCCAAAAAGGCTTTCCCTTATCACCTGTCAAGCCTCTTGAGACTGGCTCTCATACCTTCCATCAATTTTCTTTTCTCATTTTCTTATGACAGATTACAAAATTTTCGTTTTCTCTTTATTTCCTGCGAGTTCAACTAAATCAATGAGTCTCACTTTATATTTAGAATTCAGACCTTTGGGTTGTATGGTGTTAACGTTTGACAGGCGTTTTTAAATTTCCTTTCAGATTTTTAAAGGGGAATTTTTTTCTTTGCTTTCAGTCGTTTGCAAATCATGCCTCAATGATTTCAAAATCAAACTAGTTGGGATGTGGGTTTGACCCCTTCGGTCCACACGATTAACTTCCCAGTATGATGAACGAAGACGGAATAAACTGACTTCTTACAAAATAGTTATACGTTTAGCACTGGTGGAAAATTGGCTAGTATCAGAACTGATGATAAAGCAATCCCGAGAGCAGGGGCGGAGCTTTCATAACTGCGAATGGTGCACTTGCACCGGGCGCATTTTGTCGGGGGCGTAGTTTCAGAAATTGAGACTTAAAAAAAATTTGAAATTTTGAAAAGAAATAAGTGAAAAGTATTTTCAATTACACAAATTTACCTAATTTCTGTCGTCGCACTTTCTCGTCCAAGAAAAACCGGGGAAATTTTACTTTTTCTCGTGCAGGAACTAGAGCCTCGAGATTTTCATAAAATTTTACTTAAAAAATGTTACTCGAGATTTTGCACAAAATGTGAAAGAACAGACCTTCGTCTTTAAGAATCAGAAGAAGAAAAATCGGGGGCAAAAATCTCTAATTAATTTATACTTGGCTGGAGCACTTTTTGAAAATTCTGTAAAAAGCACCATGTGCACTCACGCAAAGGAATAACTGTTCCGATGGCTCTGTATTGTGTATTGCTGTTTACTGTGATTGATATAAACTTAAGGCCGTCTACACAGCTGACAAGAAGTTAAATTAAGAGGTTCAAAAAATCTGCTCACCCCATCGTCCTTTCCTACTCTCCTCAAAGGACATTCTCAGTAGATTTTTTTTGTGGGATGTTGACCCATATGCACTATGTAATCTTTTTTTGCACATTATTATGGTGCAATCTTAAATTTTACGCTAACTATGAAAATTATTTCTTCCATACAGCGAGTGTTTGTGTCTTTTTCCATTGTCCTTCACTGCGTTCAAAAATGAACAGCTTATGGGGCGCGATATGGCTTAGTGCACCGGGCGCAAAAACCCCAAACGCCGGCCCTGCCCGAGAGAAGCTAGTTCAAATAACTATAATAGTAGTAAATCCACAAGATTTTTCTAGAGAATTTGTTTTTCCTGAACGTTAGCAAACAAACATTTCCTCCGTATTTCGTTCGCTGCACTAAAACGAGTGTTCAAATTCGTATTGAGCGTGCTGATGCGCCGTTGACAAACTGAGAAGCGAATGATTTCATTTGGAAATTCCAAAGCTTTCCGGAGATATTAGCAAAACTGTGACTGTTAAGTACTTGTCAGACTTTACCAAAAAGAACAGATTTGGCGGTAACTACCGGAAATCCCGGGATGAACCGCAATTTCCTGAAACTGTATCACCCGTAGAAAACAATTCCCCGTCAAAAAGTGCTAATCCAAGGTTTGAAAAATTCGCGCTGTTTGTAAAGGGTAACGAAATTTTTGTATGATTTTGAAAGGTTGTCGGATTTTGACAAGTGATGTTTTGTTCGAAGGCTATCGCTGTGCAGAACCCAAAAAAGATCACTTCGTTTAGAACGGGTCTCATTCCATCGAGTTTATTAGATATTAGCAAAACTTGTCAATTTAAGGTCTTTCTGACAATTAGCCGAAGTTTTTCTATTTAAACAAAAAAGGCCCGACCGAATATTATGAAATTTTTTTCAGAGCATTTCTTCGTTAATATTCTTTTTTCGGCACCTCAATGAAGTCGATATAGTTTTTAGTTTGCGCGGTGTCGTGCAGGTACAAAAATCATAAACGTCGTTTAAACAAAAAACGGTTCGACCGAATTTTATGAAAATCCTTTCAGATCATATTTTGGTTAATACTCTTCGAACGGCACGTCAACTAAGTCGATATCTTTTATATGTAGTTCGCGCGGTATCGTGCAGGTACAAAAATCACTTATGTCATTTAAACCAAAAAACCGCTCGACCGAATATTATAAAAATCTTTTCAGATAATATTGTCGCTAATACGCTTCGAACGGCATCTCAAGTAAGTCAATATCTTTCTTGGTTCGGGCGATATCATGCAGGCACAAAAATCACTTACGCCGCTTAAACAAAAAAAACGGCTCTACCGAATTTTATGAAAATCTTTTCAGATCATATTTCGGTTAATACGCTTCGAACGACACCTCAACGAAGCCGATATCTTTATTGGTTCGCGCGATATCGTGCAGGAAAAAATGACCACATCCGTACGCACACACACACATACTTCCTCCCAATTTTTTGCTTAAAATGCTCCTGGGTCCTTGAAAGATGAAAATACGTCGAAAATTTCGATTTCGATTTTCGGACCGATTACAATAACTTCCTATACTGGGAAGTTAACCAGTAACACCACAGTGGTTTAAAGTGGTAAAATACAATTATTGTTGAGAATCGTATGTGAGATTCGAAACATTATGTGACATCACAATCTTTGACCAGTTTTGTTATTGTAGAAACCGATTTCTGCATCGATTTTATATATTTAATTTAATACTATAGTCTAGCACAAACTGTAAGTCTAAAATATTGTTTTTGCCAGTTTCAGTTATGAAAAACACTTTGGCGCCCAGAAAGGACTACTTAATGATACCCAATAACTTTTCGAGATTATCCCGATCGAATGCTTTCCACAAAATCTACAAGCGTAAAATGTAATGAGCATGACATTAAAAGAACCGCTCAATTATGATTCGAAGGGCAGTGATGTGGTTGTAGTACTATATAGGGAAACCCTCACCATACCTAAACGTTGTTTTTGTTCATTCAGCAAATTGTTATGGTTTTTATGTGTTCGATTTTCGGGATACTTTTCAACAAATCGAAATTGATAGGATTGCGAAATCCCTTGTCACCCTAAACACACATAAGGGTCTATTTCAATTTACAAAACTACCCTTTGGAATGAGCAGCAATTTTTTAAAAATTTTATAAATAGTCTAGAAGAAGAGAGAGAAGGGTTGGGAGAAGTTTATTTTATTTGTACGAGGCTGATAAAGGATGCAGAAGAGGCAAGCGAGATGGAAGATGGAATTTGTTGATTGTAACATATCCGACAGGAAATTAATGGTGATGGTATATCGGAGAAATAGCAAACGAAATTTTATCATTGAACAAATATATTGGATACCTATTGGTATTTTATGGTAGAAATTCACTAAAAATGTTAACGATATACAAAATTTGGAATAAACTTATGTAAGTGTCGATAGGCTAGAAATTAAAATCAGATACATTCTATACCTGCATGTTGGAGCGCATGTTGTGTAGACGGGTTGTCAGCCGCTGAAGTAGAGAGTCGTTTGATGCAGAATCCATCTGTAGCGCTACATTACCTTCGGACAATGTGAGTTAGATTATGTCCGGAGCTGCAGCAGTTGTCAGCTTTGAACAGAAGCTTGGCAAACCTGGCTTTGTCAAGTTCGCCAAAAGAAGTGCTTTGAAAAAGCGAAGACAAAAGGCTTATTCAGGGAAAAGGTTCTCGAAAAAGCTTTGACAATACCCCCGCAAAACTTAGAAGAAAATAATTTGCGCAGAGGAGGACACACCGAAAAGGCTCGGTAAAGCATGAAACAGGCACCTGATTAAAAATATGACTCCCCCGGTTCCTAGCCTACAACGCCTGATGGGATCCATATAACAGGGACGGCAGGCCTGAGTAAAAATTTTACATTTCCAAATGCAGCCCGCTACAGGCACGTACCAATAAAAGACGCACAGATAGTTAAAACAAAGCCCCGTATGAGCGGGACTAAAATGAAAAAAAAATAGAGCTTTAAATACACAGGAGGAAAAAACGGGTCATTAACATAATCAGTAGACCGGTTCTCGTTCAATTTCGTAGGTCCAGCAGCATTGGACGTGACTAGTACTTAGTTGGGGACCGCTTGATAAAAGAAAACTTGCGTTTGGAATTCAGTCATAGCTATAACAGAGGCGTGCATACCTCTGGCGTGGGCATTTTTAGGTTTGCACGCCTGTAGCGAGAAAGTACACACCCGTATGGCAGGCGCATATTTTCGCTATGAGTGCTGTTGCGGTCGCTTATATGCAGGAATCCGAAACAAAAGAGGCCGCAAATAGATTAGGAGTCGTCCATAAATTACGTGGGGGGATTTTCACGATTTTGTTCGCGAATGTCCACGGCGTCAGTCTGGAGCCGCCTTGAAGTTTTCGTTGAGTCCAAGGAATTAACAACCTGGTATGCTAATCTGTCGTCTTCGCCTGGGTGTTTGTAGGGAATCATGACTACACCGGCATGCCATGGTCTGTCAAACGGGTACCTGAAATATGATCCCTCAGTCCGGCCGACCTGGTCTGAAAGGCCACTGCCTACCGGCGGCCTGTAAGTGAATGGGGGTCTTTAGTGGAGAAACATGTTTTACTTAATTTAACCCAGTTTTCCCGCAACAATACACTGTTTCTTGACAAAAAAAAAATTACGTGATAATTGCCGAGAACACCACCCCACCCCCTCCACCTGAGATTGGGTGAGATTCGGCTCGACCCCCTCCCCCTAAACGTCTCGCGTAGTTACTGGGCGACCCCTAAAAGGCCTGCTCGCCACACCTTTAGCAAGGTGATAAGCAGTCTTAAGCTTGGCTTCATCTAGATGGATATGGTCAGCCACTGCGCGGTCCTGAGCTATTGGCGCATCTGCAGAAGACGATCATAACAAGTTGGCTGCTACTGGCCTGCTTAAGCCCAGTTACTGCAGAATGGATAAGGAGTAACGCCTCCGACGTCAATGTCAAAAGTGCTCTTAATATCACTCTGGTGGAAGAAGGTAACTTCCCTCAGTCTAATGAGGTTACTTCCGCACTAACCAATTAGAAAGTGTTTTCGGCTATCGCCTCCGAAAACTCGGCACCCGCAGTGGAAAGTGGTTTGAAGGCGGGTAAATGAAAATATTCTTCACTTGGTAGTTGTAGTGCACAATGCCTCCATGGCTACGTTGATTAGTCTGAATCGATCGGTTCTCCCATACTAAGCTATTCACAAGGATCCTATTAAGAAGCAGACACACGGACAGTTACTTTTGGGTGACAAGCAGCCCTCAGGGTCTAAAAGGGCCCTTTCACTGCTTCCTTGAGTATCGAGAGCTGCGCTCACACAAACTCCGGAGCCATTTAACGATGTTCTAGATCCGCCCTAGAGATGGAGCATGAGGCAATAGAGTGCCCTCAAGACCAGAGGCGGTAGGAAAGAGTTTCTTCTGTGGCATCTCACAGTCCACTTGCAAGTATGCGATAAAGCACTGGGTTAAAGGACTAAACCTATCCTGTTGGGATTCAGTTGCAGGTTTTACACAGGCTAAAGAACTAATAAGACCCCTTGCCTTAAGGGACGTCATCCCTTAAAACAGGACGGACCTCCAGAGTAAAAATAAACGAAGGCCTTACAATGAGCGAACACCGGCCGCTTGGCGTTTTAAGGTCACATGATGGCCGTAGAGTTTTCAACCGATTTTAAATGGAGGACACACTTCCCCAAAAGATTTAAATGGCCAAGAACACGCGGGCATACGACGGCAAATTTGAACAAAAAAAAAATCTGCACCATGATATAAGCACCAGATTTCATTATGCTGTGAATTTTGAGTTTTGTTGGGGAGCACAAGTTTCACTTTCCCCAAAATGATTCCTTTTTGGAGTAGTTGAATTGCACCAGTATACAGGTATACATGCATAGTTTTGCCGGGTAATAAATAAGAAAAAAAATTTTGCTTTTTTTTTTTTCAAAGCGTATGTTGGTGTTTGTGGTGTACGGTCGTTCTGTCCTGCAAACAACCTTCTGATGCCTGGCACATGGGCGAGGACTATGTTTCAATCAGGGTCGTTGTTCGCCCGTTGTAAGGCCATTTTTTATTTTTGTTGTGGCTAAGGCTGTTTGTAGTGGTATGATTGATATGTAGTGGTGCGGTATCACAATCTAGGACTGTCTCAGGGGACAGAACGACGAACTCTACATTGGAGGAACAAATAACTTCCTGCCTTCATACGAAGGGCTGACTGCCCTTTCCATTAGTTGGGTATACAAACAATGGGCCCTACTGACACTTGTGATGTCCCGGGCACAGCTCTGATATATGTATGTGTGTACTCCTTAAAGAGACAAGCAACGCGTTTTCAAACTCAATTCCATTAAACACTGAATACATTCAACCCTAAAAAAAAAATAACTATTTTTCAATTTGTTTTCAGATTTATTTACTTTGAATTTGAACACTTTCACCATGGCGATGGCATCCCATTTTACCTCGAAAATTCTTTCAAAATGTAAAGCCACTGGTTCAAGGATGCCTTTCCTTTAAGCAAAGGAATCCTTACATATTTTTTTTTTTATTTGGAGATGAAACGTTGTACAATCACACTTCTTCATAACTGTCGTGCGTTATTCTTCTTTAAATCTGATTTTTAAAGGCTTAACGAAAGAAAATTCTTGACTTTTAATGGGATTTTTTTGGGATATTTTTATTACATTTTGTTATTTGCTGTTGATGTTTACTTTGCTTTCAGAAAAACTGAGATTGGGTAAGGCAATGATTATATTTTCCAAGAATTTCTGTGTTACATTTTCTGCATTCTAAGAAATTAATTTTGTTCATGAAAAATTTGAATAATAAGCGTTGTCATCTTTGTAAAATTCCTAGAAAGGATATTATTCTGTACTTAAAAGGATGCTTTACTTCTGGAAAATGATGGTATAAAACAAAAACATATATTTAGTATCAACCAGGTATTGGTGAAAATTCGGGGTGATTGTACACAAGCGTGCTATGTCTATGTTTGTAAGGAAGGTAAACAATTTTCTTTATTTTTCACCGAATGGCAAAACATTGAATAAATTTTAATTTACCCTTTATTAAACTCTCCAATAAAAAATTCTCTTGAATGATAGAGGAATGTTAGTCAACAAAATATGCATTTGTAATGAAAGTTGTTTTGGAAAATATTGACGATTTTGATTGTGATGCAGATGCAGGTATATTGACATTGAGCAAGTTCTAGGAAAGCCTAAAGCTGAATGTACGTTGACATTTGCAACAATTTGATGTTGCAGAAATTATGAATGAATCTTAAAAAAGAACAATCCGACGGACAAATATCGGATATGTAAATTCACCTTAACCTCTTTAGTCGTTTTGTTAAGGTCAGATACTGGCCGCCGGCAGGTCAAGGCCTGAAGGTATCTTGCCTTGAGGCCAAATGTAGCCACATACTCACCGGCCGCCAACTAGATGGGGCCTGCAGTCCAAGAAAAAAGACAAAATTTTTTATGTCTGTGGATATTTATCGTCAGTCCGGGCCTGAAGATTTGAACTTCTATTCAGTCTAAAGTTTTCGTTGAGGCCAGGAGCATTTTTGCATTTGAATTAACAACCTGCTACGCTAAACTGTTTTTTTAACTTGTATGTGGGGAATCATGAGGCCACCTGCAGTCCACGGCCTGTTAGGCGGAGGACTCAAGTGCTCATCCCTCAGTCAAGAGGGTTCAACACGATGCGGTAAAGTCATTCGAATGCTGGCTTCCAGCGATTTTGCTAGGACCGACAAATAAAAACGTTGGACACTGGTAGTTCGGTTACATGATGCGTCCTACCATCAAGGGTAAAACGTTGGAGTGTGTTCATAGCATCGTGTAGAGCCTTCAGACTGAGTAATGTGTGGCCTTTATGGCGCAGTACCTGCCGACCTGGCGTTCGTTTCGCCCGAAAGGCCTTGGTCTTAGCCTTTAGGGGGAAACGAATCTCCAGTTCATCGTTTCTCAACCTTTTTAGTGTCGGTAACTTACTATAGTGGTCTCCACCGGAATGAGGGGAATAACATGTAGCATAACATCCACGCGCCGTAACTATTTCGGACTGATGGAAGTGCGATCATAACCTCGCAGCCGTGGCCACAATCTCACCGGAAAATAATCACCGGAAAAAAAAATGATTACGGACCAAGCAGCATTTGTTACGTTCAATGTAGGAGTGGTATGACTCCGTATCTTCGAATGTTGGAGCTTGATTTGCTTTGGAGTCACATTTTGTCGAATCTTTCGCTGTGGGGGCGGAGCGGCTCCAGAAGTACATTATAAGTGCAATTATAGTGGAGTTGCTTTGGTTTTGTAGCGGGGGATGTGACGGGAATGTGACTCCAAAGCGGGTCAACCTCTAGTATTTTGAATTGTGGAGTTGCACCAGTCGGTACAATTACTTGGTTATTCGGATGACATGAACATCGTGTGAAGATCCTTTTTGGCAGCAAAGGACATACGCCTGAAGATAAACGAATGAAAAACGAAGGTGATGCAACAATCCAAAGCAACTTTAATAAAAATTAACAGATTAAGATTAGACGGCCGCGTAATCAGGACGCAGAGGCAATTCTCAACATCCAAAACTGGAGACATGCTGCAAGTGACCGTCAAACATGGAAAAATGCCATAGAGGAGGCCAAGGCTCTATTTGGGCTGTAGCGCCATTGGATGGAAGAAGAGACGCGTCTGAGATCCAATTAGTTTGTCAAGCTACCAGTCCGTCATGTCGTCCACGTCATCGTGCAATGTCTAGAGTAGCTTAGCTCGAAAATAGAAGGATGTGATAAGTTAAAGGTGTAATCTGGAGGATGCATGAGGAAGACGCAGTCAACCTCGCGTTTGAACTCTTGG
The DNA here is from genome assembly GCA_949987705.1 of Thereva unica. NCBI lineage: Eukaryota > Metazoa > Arthropoda > Insecta > Diptera > Therevidae > Thereva > Thereva unica. The sequence goes on from OX465281.1 coordinate 238,315,519, forward strand.
ATGTTATATGAGTTCATGTTTTTAAGCAGCCACTCAGCCGGGGTTAGCAGGAAACTTCTTCTTCCGAGTATTATGCCTCCTGAAACAAGAGAATCTCTCTAACCAGCCGTGGTTATGACGCAGACAGTAACAGACTAGCAAAGACGAACAAAGAGGAGACTCGACCTGAGTGGAGCTTTGTTAGCCTAATAGCAACTGGTTAAGCCGGAACTTACGCAACGTCCTTTGTTCTTAATTCAAATCCTTTAAGGTTTACCTTATTGTACAGATATAATACTAAAGTAAGAACACTACAATTCACAAGTGGTCTTAATACCTTCCGTCCATTCCTACCTACCAAAACAGCAGAGACATTGACAAATATATAATTCAGTTAATACCATAAAGTTTACAAAAGCCCAGGCCCCAAGATTAATACAAAAACCACTCAAATTCCAATCCAAGGCTCCCTAACAAAACATAAAGACTTTGATAAATAACTTCCATTTTTCCATTTAATGCGCTGAAAATCCATCATATCGACCAAAACATCTTTGCAATAAGCTGATAAACAAGTTCTGTTATTAAATCGGATTAGGGCCATTCCATTCGATTTCATGGAATCCCGGCTAAAGAGAAAATTTACTTAACAAGCTTCAAATAACTCATCAAAGTAGGTACACAATTCATCATTTCGGTGGCCATGTGGTAAGGGGGTATTTTCATTTGAACGAAAAACTTTAACATTCATCACCAACAAAGGCCTCCCTTAGTGCTTTCATCACCACCGCATCTTTGGCAAAGATTTTCTGTACATTCAACAAAACCTCTGTCACATTAATACAGGATGAAAAGGGTTCTAGCTACCTTTGTTCGTGCTCTGTCCTGGCTCCTTTATTAAAAAAAAAATATGTCTTCCAGGACCAAAATAACTCACGGCGTTTAGTGCCCCCCCCCCCCGCTCGCAAGAGTAAGGAAAATCCAGATGGGAGGTTGCGAACGCCCGACTGGAAGGGCCCCAATTCCGGATTTCATTTTTAGCGATTCCCTAGGAGAGGAGTTCGTGTACAGATACATTAGCGCCAGCCGGGATAGAATTTCCTCATTTTTATCAACTAACACACTTTTTCAATTTCCCATTTCACTTCCTCCTTCTGCCAACGACATCCTTGTCCTGCTATCCTTCCTCCGTATCAGCCTTCATTAGGATCTCAGCAAAATTGAATCCACCGAGGTATCACTCTTCGTACGGGCGAGGAATCAGGAAATAAAACTCTAGAAAGTTCAAGGATGACGCGGTGAGAATTTTGATTGAATGGAATTTACGACTGATTACTTTAATCTACGCTAACTGGAGTCCATTTTAGTATGAACGATGGCACTGCTAAGACAAATTAGAGTGATAACAGAACAAGAATAATGTAGCAGATTCCAGATGGAACTCTCCAACTACAATACCCAGAACACAGAAATGATGGAGCTGAACGAGACCAGGAAATATTGATAAAACAGTCCAAGTTTTTCCTAAATATTTTTCAGCATTGGTGCGTTTATTTCAATTGAAAATTTCAAGGTAATTGGCGTCTTTTTTCCAGCATTCAACTCTTCTGAATTACTGATAGAACTCAAAACCGAAAAATTCATTCACTTTCAGTAAAGAGCGAAATTCAATTAACCTCGGGCATGCTGGTTCTGGAATCGATCCAACAAGGAAAGAGGTTAAGTTGTATTTCTCGACCTTCAACAGAAACGTGCTAATAATAATTTTTAATAAAGTTTTTAGGTCGGAATTTTCTCTTGAAATTTTATTGCAGGCACTTATTATGCAAGACACCAGAAAACATTTTTAACAATATTCCTGGTGGTGGCGGCTAGGACACAGCTTGTCCACTTTGTTTATATTCTTGTATCAACCGAGTTTTTAGCCTTGTATTAGGTACACTATGTAGTTTTTGGGTGTTTTTCCCTAGATATAGCACAGGGTGGTCCGACTCATCGTGAATGTTTCTGATTTCTGACTCATCTATCATAGAAATGTTGCAGCTGTTATATTTTAACTTTTAACTACTGCTATTAAAAATTCAAGCATAAGCATGACAAGCTGTTTAGTCGTGATTTTTATTTATTTTATTTTAGGTAGGAAGCGTTTTTTTTTTTCCTTTTAACATCTAAGAGAATTGGTCGTGAATGTAAACTGAGGAGTCTGGGTATAGCCATTACTTCACTACCTTGAATAAATAGGTGCTTTTTTTTGTGCATACCTTAGTAACCGTGAGTCTCACAGAATTCTTAAACTGGTATTTTTCTATATTATAAACATACTTAAAACTGTTTTTAAAATTAAATAGTAGAGCTATGGCGGTAAAGCTTTTTGGTGGTGAGCTTATCTTCTTCTTTAAACTCCTTTAATCCCTCATGGGACATAGGGCGGAAACAGTTGCCCTCCAGCGGACTCTGTTTTGCGGGACAGCTCTCGGCTCCAACCAGGATCTCCCAGTTGTTGCGGCTTCTTCTAGTAGGGTTCTGCTCCACGTTGTTCTAGGTCTTCCTACTCGACGGGAACCTTGCGGATTCCAGTCAAGGGCCTGTTTGGCTAGATTTTCGTTTTCGCGTCGCAAGGTGTGGCCAACCCAATTCCATTTCCTTCGCCTGATTTGGTGGTCTATCCTTTCTTGGCCGGCACGGCGCCATAGTTCTTCGTTTGAAATTCGAAATTCTATCTTGCCAGAGGATTTTTAGGATACGACGAAGGCATCTGTTGATGAAGACTTGTAGGCGCCCTGTGATGAATTGGGTGACTTTCCATGTTTCGCAACCGTACAAAAGAACTGCCTTAACTTGTTGGAGTTGAACAGCCGCAATTTGGTGTTAGTGGAGATCACCATTGATCTCCATATGCGGGACAGGCATGCATATGCGCCTCGTGCTTTATTTATTCTGGAACTTACGTCTTCTTCTGCTCCACCACTTTCGGTAATAATGATACCGAGGTAACAGAATTTATTTACCAGTTCCACGTCACGGTTATTCAGCGCTGTCCGTTCAAAGGTGTTTGCATTTATCCGCATTTCTTTAGTTTTGGTCGGATTTAGCCTTAAGCCTGCTGGACTACTTTCCGTTGCCAATTGTTTAGCATGTTTTTGAGGTCCTGGTGTCTGTGGGCCAGCAAACAGATATCATCGGCGTAGTCGAGATCCTTAAGGCGGTCTACCAAACTCCATTGTATGCCGCCTGTTCTATTATCTAGAGCGCCGACAAGGATGTCATTTATTACTATAAGAAATAGTAATGGCGAAAGTAGGCATCCTTGTCGTACTCCTGAGCTCACCTCAAAGCTGTCGGATAATTTTCCATTATGGAGAACTCTGCATTTGGAATTGTTATATAGGGCTTTTATGAATTCTATTATTTTATCAGGCAGTCCACGTCGCCGTAGTGCCTGCCAAATTAAGCTCCTATTAACCGAGTTGAACGCTTTCTCTAGTCTAGCAAGGTAAAGGGGGGATCGGAATTCAATTCTATTATTCTCAAGGTGTTAATATGATCAATACATGAGCGGCCCTTCCTGAATCCGGCCTGCTGCCTCCTAAGCGTTCGGTCAACTGCCTCACTTATCCTAGATAGTAATATATGGGACAAAATTTTGCCCACTGTAGATAGTAAACAGATGCCTCTCCAGTTGTCGCATATTGTTAGGTCCCCCTTTTTTGGTATTTTGACTATGATACCTTCCGTCCAATCCTCCGGAAAGGTACAGGTGTTCCATGCTATTTCTAGGATTGGCTGAAGCGCATCTGCTATGAGGCTTGAGTCGGCTTTCAACAATTCTGGCGGGATGCCATCTTTCCCAGCTGCTTTACCATTGGCCATCGCATGAATTGCGGTTACTATTTCCGTCTTGGATGGGGCCCGAGTGGCGATTCTTATTGGCTGTGCATTGTTGTTGTTTTCCTGAGGTTCCTGTGTAAGTGTACCATTCAGGGCGGCGAAGAAGTAATCTCTCCATCTTTGGAGTTGCTCCTCGTCGCTGAACAGCAGCCTTCCATCCGCACTCTTAACGGCATGCTTTTTAGAAGAGTGCTTTCCCGAGAGCTGTTTAGTAATTTGGTACAGCACCTTACTGTTGCCTGTGTTTGCCGCGTTTTCCGCTTTTTCTGCGAGCTCATTTATTTGCTGCCTTTTATCACGCCGGACACTTCTCTTAACCTCCCGATGTAATTGGGAGTATTCCCGTTCAAGTTGGTGACGTATTTCCGGGTCGTTTGTAGAGTTTACGTTATTTTTGAGGGCCCTTCTGCGTGCTATTTCTTGCCAGGTTGTGTCCGAGATCCAGTGTTGCTGGTTTCTTTGGACATAACCGATGCTCGTTTCCGCAGCCGTCGATATCACGCCCTTTGTCGTACTCCACAGTTCTTCAATATTTGTGTCGTCAGAAACGGTGTGCTGGTTTAATAATTCTCGTAGGTTTCCAGCAAATTCCCGCTTTTTAGCGCTCTCCCGCAGAAGGTCTACGTTAAACCGTCTACGGGTTCTAGCATCATGTTGAACGTTTCTGATTGCGGCGATTTTAAGGCGAATAGTTGCAACAACCAAATGGTCGTCGCTTCCAGTGTCCGCTCCCCTGAAGCTCCTGACATCCTCCAGAATGGTTCTCCATCTGCGGCTGACGGCCACGTGATCTATCTGATTTCTCGTTCTACCATCGGGCGATACCCAGGTCTCTTTGTGTATCTTCTTGTGACAAAAGTACGTTCCACCTACCATGAGTTGGTGGGAACTACAAAAGTCAACGAAAAGCTCACCATTGTTATTGGTAACTTGGCTTAGGCCTTGGTTTCCAATTGTGTGTTCAAGGCCGGTGTTGTCGCGGCCGATCTGTGCGTTTAAGTCACCCATTAAAACAATGATGTCTCCCCTTGGAATAGAGCGAAAAACCTCATTCAGTCGTATATAGAACCCGTCCTTGATGTCATCTTCTGCGTCTTCAGTTGGAGCATAGCATTGGACTACCGTAGTACTTCTTAGTCTGGTACGCAGGCGCACGGTAATAATCCTCTCAGAAACTGGTGACCAGTTAATGAGGCTGGACCTGGCGTCTTTGGTGAGTATTACGCCAACGCCACTCCTACGGCTTTCAGTTTCGTTTCTACCAGAATATAAGAAGGACTCACCGTTTGGGCAGATATGTTCCCTGCATCGGACCATCTGGTCTCGCTAAGTCCCATGATCTTGATTTTATATCGATTCATCTCGTTGAGGACTTCATCCAGCCGTCCCTCAGCAAGCAGTGTTCTCACATCCCATAATCCGATTCGTGTCCTTGTTCGAAAAGCAAAGGTCGTCGTCATGTTGTCCATCCGGTTCCGAGGCATTGTTTGCCGATTCGTAGCAATGGTGTTTTTTATGGGAGCGGGTTGCTAACCATCAGCCCAACCGACTTAAACCTCTGTTTTGTAGCGCAGAGAGCTCGCCATTCGCCCGTCTCCCGTTAGCTCCTTCCGAAGAAGTACCCCAGGGGACACCGCGGGGAGGTGGGATTAGGACTTGCTAACAGGTCTGCTAGGTGTTCGTCTGCACTGACTTTTCTCGGGTCTTGACAGAAGTGACAAATCGGGTGCCACCACTTTCCGAGGTCTTTGTTAGCCGTTCACCCCCCGGCTGAGTGAGCGTTACCTGTGTAGAATTAGTTTAACTTTCCTGTGATAGGGTTTGTGTCTTGGTTAAGATTTTGCGCTGGAGGACCTGGGCGGGATTTTGTGAGGAGCCTGATATTGGGTTTTTGCGTTCAATCTTGTGGAGGCTCGGAGAACTCTCAACATGTTACTCTTGCTAACAGAAGCTATTTTTGACTTTGACAACATCTTACCTCACGAATCTTCTCTAGAGAAATGAAGTTTAAACTATATACCACGATAATCAGGTTGTCCTGATCTTTGGATCAGAGGCATTGATTTTGAAAATGGCCAATGAAACTTTTCTAGGCACTTTTGTAAGAAAAGTACTACGTACAATATTTGAAAGTATCTATCAAAAGGCAATGGAAAAGGAGATATAATCATTAATTATACCAACTGCACAGGGGACCCGATACATTCTCAAAAGTTTAAAATTGAAGAGATTGAGATTGGTGACACTCCTTCAAATGCTTGACTATAGCGATTCGGGTATAATAGCGATAAATCGAATCTCTGCTAGACTTTTAGAATTTCCGTCGGTTGTTTCACTTTTATAACAGAATTCTTAAAAAATTACTCGAAAATATTCCATATAGTCTCCTTAATACTACAACTGGGTCACACCAATTTAAGTGATTTTGAGCTAGTCCTGCAACATTCTAAAGTGGAGAAATCAAGCGACGCCCAGACCCAGATTTTTACTACAGCTCTTCCGATTGTGACTTTGCTTCTCCAAATAGCATCAACAAATTATTTACTGAAATGGAAGAGCTGCCTGTTCGAGAAAAGGAAAACAAATGAAAAAGAATGTAAAAGAAACCGCCTACCGAATACTTGAGGAATGTTGCCCAGGTGTACCATCCGAGAGTGTAAGAAGGTGTTCGTTCTCGCAAAATCCTAGGCAACTTAAGGGCTCCTTTAAAAGAGGAGGTTCAGAGAACCACCGAACGAAACACCATTGCAATTCTATTGCCAATTCTTTGAAAGGATACCTGGCTCATTCATGATATAATTCACTATGGCCAGAAAACTCTGCGGTATACCCAGACACCTGATATTAATATCAATATTAAGTAAATGATTTCGTGTCGTGTGGTCTATGTACTGATTTTTGTGGCTCATACTGATTCGTGTGGCCCATTCAATGAAGTAAAAATTCAAATAATGAATTCAAATGATTTTTATTGCAAAAGTATTAATTTGCTCGCTTCGCTCGCGAGGCCCCTAACACTCTGCACATTATGCCAGCCGCGGCACTGTGCAGCATTAAGCCACTTGGTAGAGCAGATCGTATATAACGGATAAGAAAATCTTACAATAGCTGCGTTCCTTTTCTACTATTTAGCACTTGTGAGCAGAGCAGAAAAGGAACACAAAATTTTCTGATTTGAGTAAAATCTCACTTGAAATTTTTGATGTTACTTTAAACTTTACAAATAAAAAAATTCTTAAAAAAAGAATTTGTGACACAATGGAGAAATTATTGCGATAATTTCTAAAGTAAAACGAAAGATAATAATTTTTGATAATTATACGACTGAAGTTTTATTTATGGACGTTTTTATATGAGTAAATCAGCTCGACACAAATAAAAGCCATCTAGCGGGTAATGGCGTAAGTGAAAATAATTCACAATAGACTCGAAATGGCCGCTTTCCCCCTAGCGGATTTCAATTGTGTAATTGCAAGTGCTATCTACTCGTTTATGAGAGCAAGTGTAGTTGCTAGTACGCATGTGTAAAAAATAGTAAAAATTAGCAGAAAAGGAACGCAGCTAATAATGACACGTGGTAATATTGGATTGGAATAAAATAAAAATCGCATGTTTATCATTGACTGTTACTCCACCTTTCGAACTAAAGCTTGCTGTTCGGTATTGCACTTAATGACCTTCGAAAGTATAAAGAGGCTTACTTATTAACTTAGGTTATCCAAGTAAATATAAGTAGTTCTCCACAAGTCCTGAAAAAATTCAGCATCCCCAGTAAAATTAGACTTCTAGGCTAGGACTACTGCCCTAATAGTCATTTCCTTTCGATTCCAAATGGTGGGATTAACTTCTTGGTACTGAGTTTAAAATTCCTCATTTATTAAAGCGATTATGAACTTTTTTTACAATAAGATGAAATTGAATAAATCGAAATTTCTGAGTTCGAAAGTGGGCTGAAACTTGGCAAGGACTTGATTGCCTTGAAATTATTGCCTTGAAATTATTGAAGTGTCTAATTTATGCATAATGATTTCCATTTACATAAAATACTTTAGAAACCCCAATAGTAAGATTGAACTTGGGATAAAAATAAAAAGCCAGTTACTGGCATCACTGCAACTCATTACGAAATTATCCACTTTCAGCGAAGAACATTTTAAAGTTTGAAAATTCCTTTACTGCGAAAAACTACTTAAATTCTAAAATAAAACAAAAGACCTCAACCAGAAAACGGTTGAATTACCAACTTTTAGTGGATGAAAAATGTTTTCGACTTTTCCCCCAAGTTGTATTACTTTCACGGAATTGAGCCGGCAATTCAACCAGCGAATAATTTTCCAGGAAAATTTCAGATGGTTGTGAATGATATATTTCAAATTAATTTTTAAAGAAAATTCTCCTGCAGCTATGAAAATTTATGGCAAGGTCGAGATTAGTCAATAAAAAATGCCAAACAGAAGTGAAGTGAAACGCTTTACCATATTTTGTATACCTAAGTGCGAAAATTTAAATTTTGTACACCTGCAGCAAATAACCTGTAATTTACTGCGTTGTTCTTATGAACAATTTTTCAAACACTTAGCCGACCACGATATCCAAATGATTTGCTGTTGCTCTGTCGGCGAAGGTGCGTCATGTCTCATTTATATTGTTAACATTCTCGGACAATGTCAGTAGCAGTACCACTATTAACGCTTTCCGACAGTTACGAGCAAATTGTCGTTGTTGGCTTCATTGTAAGTATAAAGTTTGAATCTTTTGAAGTACTAGCTTAGTTAAGCAATCAAATAAGAAAGCGGTTTGAGGATTTCAATAAAATTCAAAAGAAAATGAGCTAGCTGGCATACATTTCAGTACGAATTTCTTGGATACGTATAGCTGGTGACGTCTGCATGGCGTCCTAATGAGTTAGGGCCCTTACAGTGGTCAGTAACCGTTCCGTGCATGATGATGTCCGTGGCATCGTGAAGGAGCATGAAGACCACAAGCCATAGTGGAAAGAGACATCACACCAAAGAATGAAACACCAAAGAGTTACTGGGCACAGTGGGAGTTGCTATACATACAAGATGGGATTTTGAAAAGGACAAGCGGATGGAACGTCGCATAAGGATGCAAATACTCGTACCCAGGAGTATGGTGATGGATGTTCTTCGCGAGTTTCTTGATGGAAGATCCGGCGGTCATCTAGAGATCAACTAAACCCTAGGGAAAGTTAGAGAAAATAATTACTGGCTCCATACGAAGGACGATGTCGAGGTAAGGTGTCACAAATGCACGAAGGGCCGTCGCTGAAACCCTGAGCGGAAAAACAGCAGTACAGTGCTGGCGCACCATACCCACCATTCTCCAGCAACAGATAGAGGCAACCTTTGATTCACCCGAACTGTAATGGAATGGTTTAACGTTTCAACCAGACCAATGGTGAACATCTAAGGAAGATGGTTAACTACATACCGCTCTTTTTAATGGTATAAAGAACAGTTATCCACAGTAGATAGAACTGTCAGTTGATAGAAGTAAAAATTAAAGAAACAAATTGAATTACTGTAAAATAAATTTTCATTTTTTATGTGCTCTATGTCGCCAGAACTTACAATTATTACCTACAATATTTTTTATAATGTAACTCTAAATTTTTATATGTATCCAAAATAATTTTTTGCAAATTTGTTCATTTTTTCATTATACCTTTTTCCTACCGACACAAAATCATTTTTTATTAACAACGCTGCAACGCTCGCGGGTTTTAGTTAGTAACAAAATAAACCAAAAATTTGTACCCCACTAGAGGAACAGACTATCACCCTTCCGGACGAAGGCAGAAAGGTCTTAAATTGACGAAGACTGGACTTAAGCAGCGCTCATAAACTCTCTGATATACGTTCTTCTTCTAAGCCAGATCAGAGCACGACATTCACAAAGAAGTCCCGTCGTCTTCCATGCAGAGTCGGCATTCTGTCTCTTGGGACAGTCCTAGGTTGTGGAGGTGATACCGCAGTCCTACATGGCCAGCCAGATAACCCACCAGCAGCCCCTTTGTTTAAAGTGATAGTGCCCCTTAAGGAAAATGGTCTTATAAGATCTTTAGCTTGTCAAAGACCTGGGATTGATTCCCAATAGGCTAGGTTTAGTCCTTTAAGCCACTCCTCTATCAGGGACTTGGAGCTCCCCCAATAGATACCGCAGAAGAGTGTTGGGCCCTGGACCAACGTCTTAGACCCATCCCTTGCTGTCTGCAGCCTCACTTCCCTCGATACCCCAGTGTGCGGGAATCCAGCAGAACGAGGCCTCATTTCATCTGATCAGGCTCTGGAGTACTTTAAAACACGCTGCAACTAATTTGGAAGAAAACATCTCTCTCTCAGGCACTCTCAAGCCTTGATGGCAGTTTGGTTAGCAATGGCATGGGTTAACGCTGAAGGTGGATTTACATATTCGACGTTTTTCTGTCGCGACACAATTTTTTACAATTTCGACCAATAGGAAACAATCCCTGTGACATCTTACCGTCACGGTGGAGAGCTGATAGAAACAGCTGATTGTAAGTAAAAGTTGAGGTTATGTGTAACTGAAATGCTTTTTTATTTGAATTTGTTTGGCTTTGCGTGGACGTAAAGGAAGGATTTATTAAAAATTGTTTGTTTGTTAATTTATATTTTTTTAGTTACTTTCATTTTTATTCTCTTCACGTCAGTTGCCAAAAGCCACGATTGTTTTTGGCAGCGACAGAATTCGTCAGAAATGTAAAACGCGTATTAAAAATCTGCAGGAGAAATGACCAGCTGTGACTCGGCGCGACGGAAAAATGTCAGATATGTAAATCCACCTTGAGCGAACTTCAACTTTTCCTGTAACAGCGTGACAGAAACAGCTGATTGTAAGAAAAATTTGAGGTTATGTGTCACAGCATTGTTTATTTATTTGGATTTGTTTGGTTTTCCGTGGACGTAAAGAGAGGTTTTATTAAAAATAGTGTTTGTTAATTTATATTTATTAGTTCATTTCATTTTTACTCTCTTCAAGTCCGTTGTCAAAAGTCACGATTGTTTTTGGCCGTGACACAGTTCGTCACAAATGTAAAGCGCGTATTGAAATGATCAGCTGTGATACGGCGCGACGGAAAAATGTCAGATATGTAAATCCACCTTGAGTCGCGGGTGGCAGTCCAGCTTGAAAGGGTTTGTAACGCCTCCTCCATGTGGTCACAGAGTACTTGAGGGAATTTGCGTTTTATGATGATAACAATGTCATCCGCGTATGCCAGGACATGATGCCCCTCTGCCTCCATGAGTCGCAAAAACTGGTTCATAGTTACGACCCATAGGAGCGGGGAAAGTACTCCTCCTTGTGGAGTGCCTCTATTTACGGCCTTTCGGACCGAGCTGTCGCCTAGGACCGAACTCACCATCCAGCCAGTAACCATTTCGTGAATCAGACCAACTATGCCTCTTCTGTTCTGTCAAGGCCAAGGTAATGGGGTACGGGAGTACATAGTTAAACGCTCCCTCTATGTCAAGGAATGCCACTAGTGTATACTCCTTAACCTCGAGGGGTTTTTCTATGATTGAAACCAATGAGTGGAGAGCAGTTGTATAGGCGTATTGTGCGCCAGAGAGGTCTTCCTCAGACATATATCTATTAGCCTTTCTAAAGTTTTTTAAAGAAAGGATGAAAGGCTAATTGGCCTGAAGTCCTTAGGTGTTGCGTGCGAGGCTTTTCCTGCCTTACGTATACAATTAAATACCTATAGTAAATAATTCAAGTAATTAGGTACTTGGGTGCTGTCTGAAACTGTTTGTTAATAAACCTTACAAAAGCAAAAAAAAAAACTTTATTTAAACCACTTTTGACAAAACGTTCCCGACATATTCAAGTCATTTTGTCTATTGTCATTACTTTTATAGGAGTATATTTTGCTCGTAAATTACCTGTTTTCTCATAGAACTAATTTACCTCTAAAATGACAACTCATATCGAGCCCCGATTTTTTCCTTGATAGTCACAAATCTTCCACAAAAATACCATTTCATGACATACAAAAATTATCTGAAGCTGTTAATGTCACATTCGTTGCATTATATGAATTACATTGAAAATGATTTCACCCTTAGCGCAATTACTCTTATTTTCTTGTTAGGTACCTGGTATACTTAATCCGACATAAATATGCCAGGTATAAAACCCACGTTAAATCACTGAAATTGCATACGTGTTGAGAATGTTCACATGAGAAAAGAAAATGTGTATAAAAAAATTTCACCATATCAGAATTCACGTTTCCCAAAAAAATACAATACAAAAAATACAAAAATAAACCTGGGAGGAAAATTTTCGTGTTTGTAATGTTTTATAAATTACAAGGATTTGCAAATTCATGTCAACCAAGGAGAAATTGCCTTTTGGGCTTTAATGCAAGAATTTCTTTAGGCATTTTCAACGAATTTACAAACGGTGAAAAATTATAAGCAAATGATTTTTTTTTGCAGGATTTTTTCACTGAAATTTTAAATTAGTTGCAAAAAGGAAAAAAGGAGCTTCGACGATGTTTTCCACGTAGCCATTTATCAATAATAATGCGCTGTTCTTTATTTATGTGATATTTATTATTTGGGATAGAATGAGGGCTTTTGCTTGCCAGAGTCAAAATAAGATTTAAAAGATCCAAGATTGAACAGAATTTTACCTAAAGCTCAGTCGAATTAATAATGTATTTTTGGGGAGTTTTTGCGGTTGGGTTTTTTTTTGGTGAATTATGCTTAAAGCTGGTCGTCCACTGGAAGCGTATTCGAGCGGCTTCGCGCTACGGCCATACATATGAGCGGCTACAAGCGGCTCATTTGTATGGCCGTAGCGCGAAGCCGCTCGAATACGCTTCCAGTGGACGACCAGCCTAAGGGTTTATGGCGACTCTTTAGTATCATTTCCATAAAAAAACCACCCGAGCTCAAAAGGTACATATTCTCTTTAAAAATAACAACAGCAATATTTTTTGCATGATTAAGGGCATTAAAACGTCCTTCAGATGAAAATGCAAATGGTTAAGAGGTCTATATCAGTTCAGACAATTTGCTCATTTATCTTATTGCACAATTGAATGTTGTGGAAATTCCTTAGCAATAAACGTACAAACGAGTAAAAAGTCTTAAGGTGGTCATAGACGTCGTTCTTTTTTGGCAGTTTTAACCGCACGAGTAAAACTGTATGGGTAAACACGAACAACGACCTTATCCACACACTAGGCGTTGCTTCGTTCAGTTTTTCTGAAATCGTGGCATTAAATCATTAGTAATGAGCAAGACTAGTCTTGTGATGAGCAAGATAGCAAGGCTTTTTACTTATTATTATGTGGCAAAAGTTTTCCAGTAATGAGCAAAAGGTCTTGTCTGGCACATATTTAGCAGGACAAAGACAAGACTGCAAGACTTTTTGCAAGAATTTTTGCAAGTCTTTTAGCAAGACTTTTTCAAAGGTTTTTGCTCATCACTGCAAGACTTTAAGCATTTAGTGATGAACAAAAGTCTTGCTATCTTGATCTTGTAGTATTATTTTGTCCTGTCTTGTCTTGTTCTTGCTTTGGTCTTGCTAAATGTACAATAAAAGGAAGAACTGCAAGAGAAGTCTTGCTCATCACTAGTTATCATCATAATCTGATCTGCTATGATGGATCCTACGACGACATTATTAGTTGCGGCCGCAGTGGCAATAAAATTAAAATTTTCAAAATGAAATCGTTCAAAATGGACTAGAGAATGGTTACTTAAACGAAGACAGTTTTCACATGTAAATGAATTATGACTAGAACCAGGAGATTGGTTTAATTATCTTTTTTTAACTCCTTTCGGAAGCAACCACGTAGAGAGTCGATTTTCTTTTTAACAGATTATTTTGTTGCAGTGTTATCTACTTCTTGTAATTTTACTATTATGTCTTCGTAAGTTTTTTTGATCTCTATCAAAATACTCAGTAGATTTAATTTTCCAAAGGCACGGATAGCTTTTATATAATTCTATGAAGTCAATTATACATTGTTTGTTATAACTACGTAGGTTTGTCATTTTGAACAAGAACAAAATTTCTATTAACATCAAAACATAAAATAATTCAAGCTACGAGGAAGTCGAAACTGACAAAATCCGTCCTTTTTAATTGCGTCGTCACACACACGAGCCGACTTGAACGAACACGATTGAAAACGGACGGTTAAAATCAAGCTGCAGCAGATATTTTTGAACGCCGGCAAAAAGGTCAGCGTTTGGGCTTATTGGGGGACGATTCCAATGAGACCCAATAATCGCTGATTCCATGGCCACATCGAATGCACATCGCCATCACTGTGACGCCATCACTGTGACAACATGCACTATTCGCCATCACTGTGACAACATGCTACCCGTCTCAACCTAGAGTGTTGTGAAACAAATTCGAGGACGACTTGTGAGAAGACATATTGCATCGCGTACGAAATACATACATTGCACAATCCGGAAATGGCAATGTGAGACGAAATATACAACGAAGGACTGATTGCCATTGAGGATTTGTGCATAACGATAGCAAATAAAATATTAATTAAGGTTGGCATGATTGCGGTGAATCGACCCATGCACGATGGGTTCTATCAAGAACTGAACCATGAGCATCAATACGACCGTGATGCCCCGCAAGTAGCGGATCAATTTAATGTACCATTGCTGAATGGCAATAAAAAAATGCTTTCGAAACATTGATGCAATCGCAAATTTAGTGTGATACAAATCAGTTGATTCTACCACTAATCAAGATGAATTATCCGACGGAGTTTTTGAATTCCTTGGTTTTTGAATTCCCTGGATTTCCACCCTATAATTTGCAACTCAAAAACGGTTCGGTTATCATAATGCTACGAAATTTGAATCAATCGCGACTGTGCAATGGTACCAGACTTGCTATTTCGAATTTGATGCCGAATCCGATAGAAGCAACAAGGATAACGCATTCTGTTAATTACGACCAATACTCCTTTTCATTTCAAAAAATTACAATTTCCAGTCCGATTGGCATTCGCATGGCAATCAACAAATCTCAGGGACAATCCTTCAATGTTTGTGGCCTGAATTTTGAGAATCCATGTTTTTCGCATGGCCAATTGTATGCAGCGTGCTCAGCTGCCAGCAAATCATCTGCTTTATTTGTGTAAGTTCCAGGCGAAAAAAAAAAAAAAACCAAAAATGGATTACCGACATGTGAATCGTGAAGCCATACAGTGAGCTATCTCACTTAAGGACTCTCTTCGTATGGGTGCCCGGTCACCGAAATATAGAGGGAAGTTGTAAAGATGACTAGCTGGCAAGGAAAGGCACGACCGCTACTCTCCTTCCAGAAAAGGAAAGAGTTGGTATGCCTTGGGCCATCTTTAAACTCCGATCCAAACAGCACACAATGCAACAATCGAAAAATCATTGGAGGATCTTAATGAATGCACTTTGGTCAAATTAACCTGGCTCTCCTATGATCTTAGGCGGACCACTTCACTACTGAGCCTCGGGAGGCCAGAGCCAGACCTCTCAGTTGTAACGGCAGAGCTTAGGCCATTTTGTTGAAAAGTACTGTGAGTTATGGAGAAAAATTTTTTTGGTGAAAAAGGCAAGGTTTTTTTTTTGGGAAAAAAGGAGGCCTGGGGGAAACAAAAAAAAAAAGAAAGGGGCAGTTTTTTTTTGAAAAATTAGGAAAAAGGAAGTTAGTTTTTGGGGAAAATTTAAAAAGAAAAATAGGAAGGAGTCTAGTTTGAAGAATTGGAAAAAAAATATTAGTTTCGAGACGGCAATAAATGAGTTAGTTTCTCTTGAATTTGACAAAATTTAGTTTTTGAAAATCGGGAACAGTTTTTTTGTATAATTCGAGAAAAAGTATCCTGAAAGTCGAACCTGATAACCTGAAGAAGTGGGATAAGAATCTTCCACGGTGAACCTATTGACTGTGCAAGAATCAAGGCACAGACGTATCTTATTTGGATTTTTCGAACTACCCCAAAGACGCCCGGAGGAAAATAGAAGGCTAGAAGGAAGAAATTGGCCGTACCTATTGGAAGCCACTATCCGCACCCTGCACCCTAGTGAGTTTCAGGAAGCCTAGGAGAGCCTGGTTGGGAAAAGCGCTGGCAGACCTCTCCTCTCACAACGTTACCATCAGGGCATAGGTGGCGGTATTAAACAAATTTTCGTGACCGGATCAAGACACTACTTAGAATTTTCAGTTCTAGGTATAGTGGCTTTAAAATTTGCTCCTTCAATGCCCGTAGTCTGAAAAACAAAGTTGACGAATTTGGGGAAATGTTTCTCAATGTAGGGATTCATGCATTGCTTGTATGCGAAACTTGGTTAAATGCTTCAGTCCCATCCTCTTTTATATCCCTTGATGGTTATCGGGTGTTTCGCAACGATCGTCGGGATCGTATTGGCGGAGGGGTTGCTATATACATCAAAGATTTCCTAAATGCTAAAATTGTCTGTCATTCCAAAACCTCCGTGATTGAATTCTTGGGCGTTGAAGTGTCCTGCAACTCGGAGAAAATTCTTCTCATATCTGTCTATTGTCCGCCTGGCTTGTTTAATACGGATAATTTCTTTGAGCTGGAACAAGCGATAGATAACTGTTCGCGAAGATACACAAATCTGTTAGTTGGTGGAGATTTTAATGTGAACCTTTTAAAGTCGTGTAGCCAACAGCAGGAATTTCTTTATAATATGCACCGTCTTGGATTAAATACAATTAATGCTCTGCCTACCTATTTTAAAGCAACACATCCATCACAACTTGATTTGCTACTCACCAGTGATAGTCGCCTAATTGTCTTTCAGAACCAAATTTCCGCTCCGAGTTTCCTAGACCATGATCTATTATATGTCTGTTGCAATATTCCAGTTGGATCTCAACCAGCTAAAACAATTACTTATCGTGACTTTACTAACATTGATCGTCGTAGTCTAGTTGAATGTTGTGAGGGGTTACCCTGGGAAAACATTTTTACATTGACTGACGTTAATGATAAGACCAAGTTTTTTGAGGAGCTTATGCCGTCCTTGTTTGATGAGTTTGTTCCTATCCGAACAAAAACCATTACTGAAAAATCCAAGCCCTGGTTCAGTCCTGAAATCAAGTCCTTAATTATTGAGCGAGAGTATCTTTATAATAGATTCCTAAAACTAAAAACCGAAAGCGCCAAAAACTCTTATAAACGACTTCGTAACATCACCACGGCGAAAATTAAAGATGCCAAGCGAAATTTCTACGCATGCCGACTCAACCCCAGTCTGCCACCGAAGAAACTATGGAATAACTTAAGTAAGTTAGGGGTGCATTCAAAAAAAGAACCTATAGCCTATGACTTTGATGCCGAAAGTCTGAATTCGCACTTTACTTCAAGTAATTCCGCCCGTATTACCCATATTCCTCCGTCGTCGTCTAGTGGATTTAGTTTTCGCTGCGTAAACCACGCTGAAGTATTATGTGCCATAAATGGCATTCAATCGAATGCTACAGGGAGTGATAAGATATCGCCGAGATTTCTTAAACTATTGTTACCTAGTCTATTACCTATTATAACTCATTTGTTTAACTCATGCCTTACTACTTCCAAATTTCCCAATTCTTGGAAACATGCCCTTGTACTCCCTGTTGCCAAATGTTCTTCCCCTGAGCGCCCTGCTGACTTCCGTCCTATTAGTATCTTACCGTTTCTAGCAAAAGTTCTTGAGAAACTGATTGCATTTCAAATTGTCGAGCTCTGCGAACGTTATCAGCTTATAAATCCCTTCCAATCTGGTTTTCGAAAATCCCACAGCTGTGATACTGCACTTCTTAAAATCACCACTGACATTAGGAACTACTTAGATGGGAACCAAGTCTGCTATCTTGCACTACTAGACTTTTCCAAGGCTTTTGATAACGTTGACCACTCCCTACTTCTCGAAAAGCTCCACACACAGTTTCGTTTCTCCTCGTCTGCTCTCAAACTTATGTATAGTTTCTTAAATTACCGTTCGCAGCAGGTAATGCTGCATAATCGTGTTTCAACCTCTACCATTCTCTGTTCTGGTGTTCCGCAAGGTTCAATTCTTGGCCCTCTCCTATTTAGTATATTCATCAATGACCTGCCTGCAGTAGTAAACAACTCCAAAATCCACATGTACGCCGATGATGTACAGCTGTACCTTTCTATGCCTAAAGACCAATTGGTGTCAGGAGTGCGGAAATTATCCGAGGACCTACAAAATGTTCTTCTATGGGCTTCGGTTAACCGCCTATCACTCAATCCAGGCAAGTCGCAATATCTGGTTTTAGCTCACTCTGTAAACCTCAGTCTGGTTATTCCCAAAGTCATTTTAAACGGCAATCCTATTCAGCGGGTAGATCGTGTTAAAAATCTCGGAGTAATTCTAAGCCACGATATGACCTGTTGCGACCATATCCGTTATATAGTGAGTAAAACCTATGGTATTCTCAGGAAACTCCGTCTGTATGGAAACTTGATGAATTGTGCCCTTCGTTTGCGATTAGTAAAAGCGCTACTCCTGCCCCATCTAATGCATGGCTACTTAGTCTTTCCCTCGTTAGATGCTTCTTGTGCTCGGAAAATTGAAGTTGCATACAATGATTGCATACGCTTTATTTATAATCTACGACGGTATGATCACACTTCGCCTTTTGTGAACAATGTCTTAGGGTGTTCCTTAAAAACTTATAAAGACTTGAGGTTGCTAAGATTTTTTCATGATATACTTAGACGGCGAAAACCCTCCTACCTCTCTGAATACCTCCAGTTATCGCATTCACGTAGAAATAACAATGTAATTATTCCTCGGTTTCGTTCTTTGCTAGGCCAACGTTCATACTTTGTTTATGCAGCCATACTTTGGAATGCTCTCCCTTATAATTTGCAATTTATCGAATCAAGCTGTGTTTTCAAAAGGCGTCTTTTTGAATACTTCACGGGCACACCGTCTTAGAATGCAAATACTATCTATGTACCTATATGCTTGCACTCTAGTTCTCTCAAACTACAAGTCTATTTTTTTTTTTTTTTTTTTCTCTTTCTCTCTATAATAATTTGTTTTTATCTTTCTTTTTTAATTAATCTTGTGTATTTTGAATCATTATTTATTTACTTTATAAGATATATTTTAATGTTAGTTAGTAAGTAGGTAATTCTTTATTGTTAATTTTTTCATTTGTTTTTTTTTCCTCCGTTTATTGTACGAATTTAAGAATTTTTCTTTTGTACAAATACTGAAATAAATAATAATAATAATAATAATAAAGAGCTTAATTAACTCGGAGATAACATTCAGAAGACGAAAACTAAACTTGAAGGAGGCGCTAGTGGTCGTGATAAGATATTGGCTGAAGTTGCTCATCCGATGTCGAAGGACTAATAGTAGGAGTCAGGACCCGAACATGATAAGGATAATGTAGTATAGTCTTAACTACATTCTTTAAGGTAGCATGCTTAACATTTTCTTAATTTTTTTCTTCGGTGCTGGTCATAATAAACTGTAGCAGATTTTAAATATATGGAAGAATTTGTTACAGGTTATGTAGTTACTCTTGTGTGTATCTAACATAGTTAATTTTGTTATCATACAATTTATTATGACACTGTAGTAATTAGCTCACATTGGAATATACATATTTTTTTTAAACTAAGGTTTGGTTCTTGGAAAACCAAACATATTTCTTAAATTTTTTTGGATATCAATTTTGGTCTCTAGACAACGTTGATGGTTTTTTTTTATGATATTATTCTAAGTTAAGTTTTTTTGAGTATGACAATAATATTTCAAACATAAATTATAAATTTTTTTTAACGGTTATTTAACACATTCACGCCATCTATATAAATATAATTGGAGTGTCTGTCTGTAATTTCAAAATAATTATGTTTTTTTAAGTTTTTTTGGTTATTTACATGTAATTAAAACAAAATCCACTATTTTTAAAATTTTTGTCTGTCTGTATGTCTGTATGTCTGTATGTCTGTATGTCTGTATGTCTGTCTGTTTGGCCGCGGTAATCTCGGGAACGGCTAGGCCGATCGGGATGGGACTTTCACTGGAAGATTCAGTATTTTTGCGAGCATGTTTTAGGCTATTTATATACACTATATATTAGCTCTATCTCTGTGTATGTATGGATGTATGTATGTAGACAAAACTTAAAATTTGATTTTGACCCACTTCCCTATAACCGATAAACTTCAAATTTTGCACATATATATAGTTCGGGTGTCAATATAATCTGACCACTTTGTAAAAAAATCAAGATGGCGGTTCCAAGATGGCGGGCGAATTTCGCAATTGGGCTCCCCCACCCCCGACATGGGTATCAAATTAAAGAGTATGACAAGTAGAATACAATTAGTTATGAGGTGCATTCAAATTTCAAAATGGCGGCCAATACAAAATGGCGGACTACTTTTTTTCTTACAACCCACTCGATATGGGTATCAAATGAGGCGCTAGGGAAAAGTTCCGGTGTTAATGAAATGAAATTATAGGTAAAAAGTACCCCGATTAGACCGAAAACTTGAATCCTTAGTCGGAAGAAATAGAGTGTGAAGACTTTTTTGAACATTCCAATTCTAGGTCTAAAAGAGCTCTAACTAATTATTTAGGTTCTCCAAAATTACGTACTATATGAAGCCTTTTTCTTTTTGGTAAAATTTTCGTAGTTAGGGTTGCCTAAAATACGATATGTACTTAGGCACCAATGGGTAGCTCTTTGAGGTCTACAATTTTAATTAAATTATGAGATGCAACCTGACTACATACTACAGTGAACCGACTAAAAATTAAATCTCTGTGCTATTGGTAAATTAACCATGTATTGTAATAACCGGGTCATAATATCTACTTATTAAAAAGGATAACAGATTGCAATGAATCACAGAGACTCACATATTACACTATCATAATGATACACTGTAATATCCCTTAATATTTATTTATTGGCAAAGAGAGTATAATTTTACAACCTACGCGAATGAAATGCTGTCACTACGAGATATTGTTCTTTTAATTGGTGGAAATACTCAGGATCATTATGGTTTCCCATTTCCACAACTAATCGATGGGTCTGAAAATAATCTAAACACAAAATAGATGGAGCACAATAAACCAAAGTTGACGCATTATCAACAGTGTCAATACGGGTGAATTTTTAAGGCCCAACAGGAGGCACTGGCATGACGTTCTTACGTGCAAATAACAGGGTTATCCCAGCAGGGTAATTAACAGAGATTGTGGCAACTTTACTCATAAAAGCAAAAACAGCTCATTCTATCTTTATAATACCGATCGGAGAAGATCATATGGAAAATTCTGCATGTAACAAATCTAAAAACCGCCACAAAGCTAAAGTTTTGCAAGACTGCATGATGGTTGTCTGGGAATGGGACGATGCACCTTGATAAATATAGTATCTATTGAAGCCGTTTACAGAACAATGTAAGATTTAAGAAGAAAATACCAATTACTTATTTTGGTGTGAAACTGTTTTATTGGCATATATTTCGGACAAAGCTTGCCAGTTGTTCCAACAGATACGCGGGCCGATGAAATTAATGCAGATCTAAAATGATCACTCATTTAGGGACAGATTGAAAAATTTCATTTAAAATAAAATATGAAATAGCAATCGGAGAACTCAGAATTCAGTACTATTCTCCTCAACATAGGAGATAGAAAATGTTCTGAGATTAAAGATATGACATTGAGCTGCTCGCTGCTCTTTGAAATTTCGTAATAAACGCTGAAGTTTTGACATTTATGACTATTTGTAAAATATCAACTAAACAAAGTCCACTCACTTAGTAATGTCGCAAACGTTCTAATACTTACAAGGGAAACATCGAGCATCGTATAAAAAGAAGTGTTACAGTGAGTTGTTAGCCTTGCATGAATATATTTTGAACCAGTGCCGTGCGGGTGGTATGACTAGCTGCACCGAAACAAGAAAACGGGAAGCAGCAGTGGTCCTTTTTCAGAATCAAATCAGTAGTGTTGTTTTATAATATTGCCAATGTTCGCCTCCCACGGATATTTATTCGATTTTTTAGGGGCATAGAATTATGAATTTTTGAGCTGCACAATAGGCATCAATTTTGAAAAGTTGATGATCTTTTTTAAAACTTTTTTTGGAAAACAAATGTAGAGGCCGCCATAGGGAAAGTCTTGAATAGGGTGCCAATTACCTGGGAACGTAAAAATCCACGCGCATGAGAGGAATTCTGAATATGGCTAGGTGTCTGTACTGTCACGTAGTATAAAATTTTTCCTATAGGTGGTGCTCAAACTCGAATTTAAAAAAAATTGTGGGTAACACATTTTTTATTGGTAACTAAATTATTTTATGTACTCAAAATCATGTTTTGCAAATTTGTGCTTTGTTTCATTATACATCATCCCGGACTATGCACACCAATTTTTATTTATTGAAAGGCGTTGCAAGGCACGCGGGTTTTTGCTAGTTATAACATAATTTTGTTGCGGTCTTTGACATTAGTTCTTTTTTTTCTGTGACCACCTAATTACGGTGGTAGTTGATACTGTTACTTCGGTTAATTCTGTAGCGATTGTTGTAAGAAAACAAAGGCGACTTGGTACCAGGGCGCGTTGATTTCTCTTGTTGGTTTTTTTGATGTGTTTATAAATGTACCACCATTAATGATTGACTTTTCTGTAATTTTCCTGTTTATTATTAATTAAATCACCTTTTTGTGTTGAATGCCTTAATTACACAATTTTTTTTGTTTGAATGTTATAATTAAATTGTAAACTTTAAAGGATCATCTCGTGTTTGAGTTTTGGTTGTAAAGTATGGTGGGGGTTGGTTTTGTGGTTTTAAAGTATATCGAGTGGTTTAGCATGATGTATTAAGGACAGCGGTAATGACATAGCAGCGGACGATAGATTTGCCCCGAACTTTGTTTGCCAGGGATCCTCCACCCCATTGCAAGTGCTTCTCGTCTGCCCTGATGATGGGAGGACCTTCAAGTGCCGGTAAGTGGTGATGCACCGATGTAAGTGGTACCTTTGGAGTCCTGCCCCCGACGAGCCAGCCCTTCTCTAGAGGCCCGGGGTACCGCCGATGTGTTTATTTACATGCTTTGATTTTTTTTTGTTTTGTTCAAAATTTTTTTTTGTTTTTTTGAAGTTATACTTCTTTAGGCGCGTTTTGAAAAATATTATGAGAGTGAATTTTGTGGAAATCGCAACGCAACGCGGAGGATATGGGCGAAGGGGTAGAGGCAATGGAGGGCAAGCATTTCAACTTCCATTCTTCATGCGCACTGGGATTATCATTATTATGGGCATATGAAAACTCGCAGCCGATGCCGGTTCACGATGTCGATGGGTGAGGGGGTTTTTATGCTGAGGCTATGGAGGGAAATAAGTTTCATGTTCGAGTCATCAGCTAAGCGTATGTTTGGTTTTTCGTGGGCCTAGGAGGACGATTCGTAGTGTTTATTGTGTGCTGTTTTACGGGTTTTACTGGATGGAAGGAAATTTCTCTAACTCGTAGTGTAATATCATAGACTCGCCAAGTTTTTAACTTGTAAAAAGTGGCAAAATATTGTATTTTAACATTTTTTACTGCACGTGCATTACCGGTGATAAGTTAGTTAGTGATCTGAGTGAATAAATTGAATGAAATTGATAAGGTGACCAGTTTTGTTTACATTCATGGTGGTTTTTTCGTGTTAATTTAGGGAAAAAATGTTGGATTTATGTGGTAATGAAATTAAAAGTGAATTTGAAATGGTTAAAAATTATTTTGAACTTTTTCCTACACATTTTTCTGCTTTAATATTTTTAAAAATTATTCTTTAACAAGCTTTAATCACTTTAAATTTCTTTTTTAACTCAATAACCACACAAATTCAACATTTTTGCCATAAAATAACTCGACAAAACCACAGCGAATGTAAACACAATTGGTCACCTACACTCAATTTTTTGAAATTGTTTTGATTCAATCAATGAAACACTAATCACTGGTAATCCAGGTGCAGAAAAAAGTGATAAAGTACAATATTGCAAAAATAAACTTAAAAACTTGGCTCCACTATGTTATTACACGAGAAATGTCCTCCATTCAAGCAAACGTAGGATCGGCACCGGCTGCTTCCAGGCCTGTAGCTACGATTGGATTGCTGGAGGCCCTATCAGAACCTCAAATATGCAGCGTACTGCAAATTTAAGACATGATATGAACATGCAGCACGCTGCTTTGCTTGTCATTTTACCAGCTTCAACCAATTGAAATACTTTTGATTGCAGCGTGCTGCATTTTTATCTCATCCTCTAATTTACTGCAAGCTGCCAATTTTGATGTTTTGATACGGCCTGCGGACGATAGAAACGAAGGGGTAGAGGCTATAAAGGGCAACCATTGCAACTCCAATCCTTTAGCTATTAAGTTTATTATTATATGGGCATATGAAAATTCGTAGCCAAAGTCCGTTCACGATGTCAGTTTGGGTTTTTACCCAGAGGCTATGGAGAGAAATAAATTACATATCCTAGTTTTCAGCTAAAGCCGGCTCTAAACGATGCTATGAGCACTTTCCAACGTTGGACGTTTAATGGTAGAACGCATTGTGTGGCCCCTACTCGAACTACGAATGTCCAATGTCAAGCGTCCAACTATGGTGTTTGGACAGGTTCGGAGTGTTGTCACTCAAACGTTGGAAGCGTTGATGCTGTATTTGCCGATACATTAATGTACTTAGTATGAAAGTCTTCGTATCATATTTCAATTTCCCTAACCCACTCAATTTAATTGAGTAACAACTAAAAGAATAAGCTAGGGAAGTGAACAGAATTTGGAAGTGACGTTTATTTCAGTAGTGGCAAAGGAAGTAGAATGAATCTACCCAATTTCGACGAACCCACAGGTGAGTTACGAAAGCATACCGGCAAAATGAGTCTACCCAACGCCTGGAATTCCTCATTGTGACAGGACACAGACGATGTCCTTTTGGATTGCCGGAGATTAGCCGAGCAAACTGCTGCACTGTAACCTACAGCTAAAGGCACGGCTAAGAGCAACGAACGTCTTAGACTATAATGGTACGATCGTGTGATCTACTGACTAAAGTGGAGGAAAAGCTAAATTCCTCAATCAGAACCTATGGCGGAAATGAACAAAAAAAAAGTGAGTGGGGCTTAGAAGTACCAGTAGTATTATGCTGATCCAGCATTGCGACGCATATTAAGCTTAACATTCATTACGTTTTGGTAGAAAATTAGCCAGTCTTAAGAGAATTTCATGAGGCATCTTAAGCCCATCTTAAGATAATTGTAATTAGGCCTAATGACCCAACTAGTTGGTGATTTTAGTTAGGATTAGAATACGGTATAACCGACAGCCTTGAGCGTGTCGGCATCATAATGCTGGCACCTTCCAACGCTCGAAAATAGAAAGAATCCAATAAAATATTTGTGTAGAAATTAAAAATTAGTCTTAAAATCACGCCAAAGAAGTATAACTTCTAATGCGTGTACATAAGTACACACACCCACTGTTTTTTTGTATGCGGATCCGGGGTTGTCTTCTTCGGGCAACCAACCCAGGGTTCACGGTACATACACAGTTATAGTGGGAGTGCTGACCAAGCACTGTCGAATTGGGACGTATGCGACTCGCTTTGGTCATGAGACCTACGATTTTTGCAGCAGTTGTAAGAATCTGGACGAGGAGGAGAGTGTACTACATCTACTCTGTCACTGCCAGGCCCAAAACAGAACGAGGCTAACGACATTTTTGGTGAGCCTTTTCTAAGCACGATTGCGGAAATACCGAAGATTGGGGTCCCTCAATTTAGAAGATTCATTACTTCCTCATGATGGTTGAGCGAAAAAACGACACTTTAACATCAGGTTTAAAGTGGGACCACTATGGCATCATAATGACCCTATCCTTTTGGCCTAAGTGTATGAGCTTAAACCAACACCTCAGCCATATCTAACCTAAGCTAAAACAAAATAAAATATAATGAATCAGTTTAATAACATTTGAATATATTGAATGGCTTTTTTTACCAAACATCATGCGAAATGTCACAAAAACTATAAACAACTAAACATCAACGCGCACGACATAATAGCCGTCTGGTGGCCAACTGTTGCGGGAAAAACAGAGTTATGCCAGGTCCAGCTAGTACTAAGCTAATACTCAGAGACGGTGTGAAAGAGGATATAAAACCAATAAAAATTCGAAATTTTGAAACATTCTTTGTGAATCTCAGGTTAATTAAAGGCTGTTTAGTTATCGATGATACATTTCAATTGTCGTAATATAAGCCACTTAATAAAATTAATTATAATTGCCCACTTAAAAAAATACTTTTTTTTTCTATTCAAACCTGCTTCATGAAAACCTTTACTCTGCATACACCAGCAAATCAGCAATCAACGTGAAAATCCAGGTAACATTATTTTAATCAATTATTTCTATTCAGTCAATTTTCTGGGAAAATTTTCTACCTTTTCACATTAATGTCCAACCAAAAGCTGCTCACAATTATGATTCAACATTAAATTCAGCCTAGGCCATCAGGCCAAGGATATTTTATCTTTAATTCAACTTTATATTATATGTAATTATATGCATGATTATGCTAACTACGCCCAAGCGTTACGAATATAAATAATGTATAAATATCCTTAAATATGCAAGGGCAATTTAAGGACTAGGCAAAATGGAAAAATTATTTTGTGCCTGGCAGAGAGCGAGAGGCTTACATCCTGTGTGTATTCATGATGTAGATAAAGTAAATATTAAGAATATATATATATAAAGTGTATAACATCAATGTATGTATGTGTAATGTTATATTGTGCAGAAAGGACATAACTTTCCTATTTCATGGTACAGGAACCGCAAAAAAAAAATGACATATACATATGTACATGTTTAGTTTTCTTGCAGAAAGGATAATCCAATTATATTCTTAGTCAGGTTCGTCCTTGACGGGTCATACAAGAAACATACGGGCCATGCACAACACATGGATAAAACTATTAAATGAAGATGGAGAATTTTATTTTCTGGGGTTATTCTGGGCTTTTTCCGTTCTTCTTCTTCTTGTCATTGTTGTTGTCCTCCTTTCGGTTCTATATATATTATTTCCTTATAGGCATTCTTGTAGGCAGGACTTTTTTCCCCGAACACAGTAATCTTAATGTGAATTCAATAGCATTACCCAAGAAAGCCCTTGTATTGTCTTAAAATTTCTTCTCTATCGCCTTTATTTTCTCCTTTAAGAGACACATACAATATTCAATCTCACCCAGAGACACGCAATCAAATAGAATTTTGCTCAGATTCAATTAGTGGCCTGTCATGTATAGGTTGAACTTTTATTGAATTAGCACACACAGGTTTGTAAGCTGCATTTCATTAAGAAGAGTATTTTTGGGTTTTTCTTTATTTTTTGTTGTTGTACGTGTTCTAATTAAGGACAGCTATTGAAATAAAAGCTTAAAGGAAAAACTCTAAGATTTAAGGTAATCTTCTTAATTAGTTTGAAGTGCTACATAAAAGGCAACTTGTCTACAGACGCATAGCTTTTTATTTGTAAGAAAAATATATATAAAGTGAGCTTAACTCAAATCAAAATCGCTTTCATAAATTTCTCAAGCGACTAATTAATTTCAGAAAATACAAGCTAGAGAATTAGTGTTCGAGTATCTTTCATGAACATAAGCTATCCTATCAATATAGTTTTTCCAATTTTCTCTATTTCTTACTAGGTGTCTTTGTCTACCAACAGATTTTTCGCTTTCTGTAAATATGATTCTGTTTTTCTTACGGGGCTTGGGTTTCGAGTGATGAGCAAGACTGGTCTTGCACATTTAGCAAGAAAAGCAAGGCCAAGACAATACAGGACAAGGGCAAGACAAGACTGCAAAATCAAGATAGCAAGACTTTTTGCTCATCACTAAGTGCCAAAAGTCTTACAGTGATGAGCGAAAAGTCTTGTCTTCCACATTTAGCAAGACGAAAAGAATAGATAGTCGAACAGTACAAAGGGGCTTTCCCTAAGCCTCTAGTCGATCACATAAAAAAAAGACCAAGACAAGTCTGCAAGACTTTTTGCAAGACTTTTTGCAAGACTTTTTGCAAGACTTTTTGCAAGACTTTTTGCAAGACTTTTTGCAAGACTTTTTGCAAGACTTTTTGCAAGACTTTTTGCAAGACTTTTTGCAAGACTTCTTGCAAGACTTTCGGCACTTAGTGATGAGCCAAAAGTCTTGCTATCTTGATCTTTCACTCTTCTGTAGGCCTATCTTGTCTTGGTCTAGCTTTGGTTTTGCAAAATGTGCAAGCAAATGCAAAACTGCAAGACCAGTCTTGCTCATCACTTGTTTCGAAGCTGATATGATCCAGTATGGGAATATGACTGGCTAGATCCAACGTGACTTCGCGAATTATATTGATTGGGTCGGCATCCTCTGGTACGGAGATCCCGGCTTTAAATAAAAACCTATACTTATGCAGTGATCTAATAAAAGGGATAATCATTTATAAATCTATATACCTAAATATAATTGGAGTGTCTGTCTGTAATTTCAAAATAATTATGTTTTTTTAAGTTTTTTTGGTTATTTACATGTAATTAAAACAAAATCCACTATTTTTAAAATTTTTGTCTGTCTGTATGTCTGTATGTCTGTATGTCTGTATGTCTGTCTGTTTGGCCGCGGTAATCTCGGGAACGGCTAGGCCGATCGGGATGGGACTTTCACTGGAAGATTCAGTATTTTTGCGAGCATGTTTTAGGCTATTTATATACACTATATATTAGCTCTATCTCTGTGTATGTATGGATGTATGTATGTAGACAAAACTTAAAATTTGATTTTGACCCACTTCCCTATAACCGATAAACTTCAAATTTTGCACATATATATAGTTCGGGTGTCAATATAATCTGACCACTTTGTAAAAAAATCAAGATGGCGGTTCCAAGATGGCGGGCGAATTTCGCAATTGGGCTCCCCCACCCCCGACATGGGTATCAAATTAAAGAGTATGACAAGTAGAATACAATTAGTTATGAGGTGCATTCAAATTTCAAAATGGCGGCCAATACAAAATGGCGGACTACTTTTTTTCTTACAACCCACTCGATATGGGTATCAAATGAGGCGCTAGGGAAAAGTTCCGGTGTTAATGAAATGAAATTATAGGTAAAAAGTACCCCGATTAGACCGAAAACTTGAATCCTTAGTCGGAAGAAATAGAGTGTGAAGACTTTTTTGAACATTCCAATTCTAGGTCTAAAAGAGCTCTAACTAATTATTTAGGTTCTCCAAAATTACGTACTATATGAAGCCTTTTTCTTTTTGGTAAAATTTTCGTAGTTAGGGTTGCCTAAAATACGATATGTACTTAGGCACCAATGGGTAGCTCTTTGAGGTCTACAATTTTAATTAAATTATGAGATGCAACCTGACTACATACTACAGTGAACCGACTAAAAATTAAATCTCTGTGCTATTGGTAAATTAACCATGTATTGTAATAACCGGGTCATAATATCTACTTATTAAAAAGGATAACAGATTGCAATGAATCACAGAGACTCACATATTACACTATCATAATGATACACTGTAATATCCCTTAATATTTATTTATTGGCAAAGAGAGTATAATTTTACAACCTACGCGAATGAAATGCTGTCACTACGAGATATTGTTCTTTTAATTGGTGGAAATACTCAGGATCATTATGGTTTCCCATTTCCACAACTAATCGATGGGTCTGAAAATAATCTAAACACAAAATAGATGGAGCACAATAAACCAAAGTTGACGCATTATCAACAGTGTCAATACGGGTGAATTTTTAAGGCCCAACAGGAGGCACTGGCATGACGTTCTTACGTGCAAATAACAGGGTTATCCCAGCAGGGTAATTAACAGAGATTGTGGCAACTTTACTCATAAAAGCAAAAACAGCTCATTCTATCTTTATAATACCGATCGGAGAAGATCATATGGAAAATTCTGCATGTAACAAATCTAAAAACCGCCACAAAGCTAAAGTTTTGCAAGACTGCATGATGGTTGTCTGGGAATGGGACGATGCACCTTGATAAATATAGTATCTATTGAAGCCGTTTACAGAACAATGTAAGATTTAAGAAGAAAATACCAATTACTTATTTTGGTGTGAAACTGTTTTATTGGCATATATTTCGGACAAAGCTTGCCAGTTGTTCCAACAGATACGCGGGCCGATGAAATTAATGCAGATCTAAAATGATCACTCATTTAGGGACAGATTGAAAAATTTCATTTAAAATAAAATATGAAATAGCAATCGGAGAACTCAGAATTCAGTACTATTCTCCTCAACATAGGAGATAGAAAATGTTCTGAGATTAAAGATATGACATTGAGCTGCTCGCTGCTCTTTGAAATTTCGTAATAAACGCTGAAGTTTTGACATTTATGACTATTTGTAAAATATCAACTAAACAAAGTCCACTCACTTAGTAATGTCGCAAACGTTCTAATACTTACAAGGGAAACATCGAGCATCGTATAAAAAGAAGTGTTACAGTGAGTTGTTAGCCTTGCATGAATATATTTTGAACCAGTGCCGTGCGGGTGGTATGACTAGCTGCACCGAAACAAGAAAACGGGAAGCAGCAGTGGTCCTTTTTCAGAATCAAATCAGTAGTGTTGTTTTATAATATTGCCAATGTTCGCCTCCCACGGATATTTATTCGATTTTTTAGGGGCATAGAATTATGAATTTTTGAGCTGCACAATAGGCATCAATTTTGAAAAGTTGATGATCTTTTTTAAAACTTTTTTTGGAAAACAAATGTAGAGGCCGCCATAGGGAAAGTCTTGAATAGGGTGCCAATTACCTGGGAACGTAAAAATCCACGCGCATGAGAGGAATTCTGAATATGGCTAGGTGTCTGTACTGTCACGTAGTATAAAATTTTTCCTATAGGTGGTGCTCAAACTCGAATTTAAAAAAAATTGTGGGTAACACATTTTTTATTGGTAACTAAATTATTTTATGTACTCAAAATCATGTTTTGCAAATTTGTGCTTTGTTTCATTATACATCATCCCGGACTATGCACACCAATTTTTATTTATTGAAAGGCGTTGCAAGGCACGCGGGTTTTTGCTAGTCTATATATATAAAAGTGAAAGTTTGTCTGGGTGGCTCTGTGTTAATGTTTTATAGACTCTGAAACCGCTTATGCGATTGAGAAGAAACTTGTAGGGGTAGGGCGAGAATTCCTACGCTATTTTGCTCTATCTTCATTTTCATATATTTTTTTTATGTGGCAGACTAGAGGCTTAGGGAAAATCCCTTTGCACTGTTGACAATCTATTTTTTCGTATACAATGTCGAACAGCAGCTCTAGCCGGAAGATAGAAAGAAGAGAAGTAAGGAACTGTCACAACCTAGCTGCGATATTTTTTTCCACCTACTTCGCAACCATTTCGCGACTCTGACTTCGGGGCATCGAGAACAAATCGTTGGAGTGTTATGCCTCCTGAAACGACCTGAGTCTCATCAAACAACCGATGGCATGCACTTGGTGGAGCGGGGAAGGACTAGGGAAGGCTATAACAGGAGGAATCAGGAATGTAGAGAGGGAAGAAGAGAGAGAAGGAAAGTTATGTAGGTGGAAAGTGGAAAAGGCGAAGGACCGTGGGGGTGGCCAGGATTCGAACTCGGGACCTCTGGGATAGCATTCAGGCGCCTTAGCCCTAGACTACCGAGGCCCCCGCGGAAGAACCAAGCACCCTTTGTACCAGGGCTGCGGAGTCGGAGTCGTGGAGTCGGAGACGGAGTCGGAAGGAATTTTCTAGTTATTGGAGTCGGAGTCGGAGTCGGAAAAAAATCAAAAAATTTGTCGACTCCGACTCCTTTTTTTGTTTTCTTTTTTCTAGGAAAAAGCTATTAATTTTTTCATATAATAATTTTCAAAGTTTTATATATGTAAAATATGTACCACAATTACAAATTATAATAATTATTAATTATTGAACGAAGAACATATGTATTTTGCAACTACACACAGAAAATGTGCGTAAGTCATTGTGCTTGGAGCATGTGGCGAAAAACCATACGTTTGAACTTTTTGGTGTTGTACGAGTTTGAGAAAACTGATTGCAAGAGATTATTCTACAAGCAAATTGTTTTCTTTATAAACGCAATTTTAGACGGTAGTTATGTGCGATAGCCTAGATAAATCAGTTATACTCGAGGCGGTGCCGAATGTAGGATTTGTAAATTGTAGCCTTGGCTGCTGGTGGAAGAAAAAATTTGATTCTCTTAAGAAATCCTAGGCATTGAGATGCGTGCATGTCATACAATATATTATACTCATCTATTGTTTTTTTTACTTACTAATAAAATAATAAATAATCTATTGTCATAAATCCTGTCTTGTTTCCAAGATTTTATAAAACTTTGTTTTAAAAACAAAATTTGAATTTTTTCCGGAGTCGAACTTGGAGTCGGAGTCGGAGTCGAATTTAAAATTTAAAATGATGAAGTCGGAGTCGCAAATTTTGGGACCCGATTCCGCAGCCCTGCTTTGTACTACCAGTCTGTCATGTCGTTCAGGTCATGGTACAATGTCTAGTAGCAAAAAGGGGAGTCTGGGGATGCTGCAGCAGGTGGCGACGAACCTTACGATAGAACTCTAGGGTGTTGTACGAGTTCGGGAAAACTGACTGTGGTAGATTATTCCACAGTCTAGTTGTTCTATTCATAAACGAACTTCTTCGTTCTATTCTTCGAACGAACTTGTGTTGCGGGAAAAATATTGCCGTGCAGGTTGAAGGTAATGAATTTCAGTGGAACAGTCGCTGCGGTAATAGCGATAAATTATAGAGAGCGTTCACCTCAAACTCTTCTCCCTCCCTCGAGCGGATAGCTCATTCAATGGAGGGAGTTTTTTGCAGGATTCATGATGTATATTGATGTGTCGAAGAGCTTGACGTCAATCAGTGGATTTGTTGACGTCAAGCTCTTTGACTTGATAAAATACCCCTTATGTTTCTCAATAAATGTGCAACACCTGGGAAAACTTATTTCCCTGTTTTGCCCTGTTCAAGTTTGCGATGTTCAACACTTTTTTTAGCTAGAAATTTGGTCTTGAATTGAACCGCTGGTGTAGACACTAGAGTGAAACAATGTTGAGTCTACATTACACGTTGATATTATGCATATGCATACATATGTCAAATTTATAAAATGTGATTGAATGGATTTTAATAATAATTAATTAAGTAGTACTCCTATGCATAATAGATACACTCATAAAAAAGTTGACGAAAAGATCAAAACTTGAATAGAAATTTCTGTTCAACTTTTTCTTGCTTTCCATTTTATGTTCAAGAAAATTACTCTCCTAATTTTGTATATGAGCGAAAGAGAAGGAATTCTTGAACCTCGCAAGCTTGAACAGAAAATTTAACGTGTAGAGCCGGTCCAAGGAATTGACGGGAATTGACATAGTAGGCTAGGCTGAGGAGAAGTACGCCAAATCCACTTTGGAGCTAAAGTTAGTGCCACGGTATACAGAAACAGAAGATAATGTAAGAGAGATTGCCATCTTTGGAAAAAAGTTGGGCGCCTAGTGACGTCAGCCCTAATGCAGAAACAACAATAGCTTCGATTTTATATGGAAAGTGTACCATACATGACGTCAGCACTGAAATACCGTCTTACGGCGAACAGTCTTTTACGTTACCTTTCCTTTGTATACCGTGGCTTGGGCAATAGGTGGTTCCTTCGGGGGGATTAGTTGAAGAAAACCGACGATTATTTTGGTGACCATAAAGGGTGACATTAGCATACTCAATGGACCGACTCTCGTTCGAAACGGAGGATAAGCAGCTTTGGACGCGGTTAGTATTTAGTTGCGGACTGCTTTGGTAAAACTCACTCCCGCATTTGTAAAAAATTAACAAAATAAATGTCGTTCGAAACCTGATCACATATCCACCGGCGTATGCTTTTGATGAAGCATAAAAAATGACATGCAATGTTAAGAAGTATATGGAACTGGTATGGAACGGAAGCTTTTAAGGAGTACTCAAACCTGGCTATTGGAGCACTCCATTCCCGGCTGGTATTGCTCAAGATGTTAGCAATATAACTACGGTGTGTGAAAAAGCATTTGTTTCTCTTTTGAGAGTTATAGTTTGAGCAAAAGATTGTTTTGTTGCCGAATCATTTTTTGTGAGTTTAGTCAGGGCAAAAGATGCTTCTGTGGGAAGCATTTGCGTTTGGAGGTTATAGATTGGGCAAAGGTGGTTTTGTTGCTAGCCTACTTTTAGGTGTTTAGTTAGAGCAAAAGCTGCTTCTGTAGATAAAATTGGTCTTTGGAATCATATATGAAAAAATAAAAGAATTAGTGAAATAATAAATTTCATACATGAAATAATACTGCCATATACAACAAAAGTCCCAGCTTTAATAAACAAAGATTGTAAAGATATTGAACGGTTATTTTAATGTAAATTTCGCCAAGCCAGAAGCACAGCTTCTTGGATAATTGAAACTAAATAATGATAAAATATTAGCAGCAAGATATAGAATACCGAATCTAGAAGGCGCCATGCACATTCACTTTTTTATTTCACTTTAATATAAACTGGGAAAATCCAGTCAATTTTACACCAACTAAACTAGTTCTCTTCACTATTATAATATTATCTTCGCAGCACCGAATTCAAGTACACCTATACATCTTGTGCATTCTATCAATAGATAACACACTTGAAATTTTCAGATAATAAAATTGCTTTTCCACTTTTGTTGGGAACGGATCCTTAAGTAAATAGAAACTTTCGATTATAAAAGTGCTTCAAGCAATGCACGAACATCCACAAGTTCACTGTAAATTTCAGCTGTAGAAGTGTAGAAGCCAAACATCGGATACCTTAGCTGGAAGATGAGTGCTCCCAAGAGGGTCCTTCAACGCTGCAAACGAAGTTCGAACTTATCAGGATTTGTTACTTACAAACTCGTTCTTTTGATTGAAATTACTTGCGGCGCTTGTGACAAAAGTATTGTAGTGCTATCCGAGTCAAGATTAATATCAAGAAGGCAACAAAAACTTACCTGGAAGGCTTCGTTAAGAAAGTTCATAAAACTTTACCCGGAACTGATTCCGTTTATAATACAAAATTGCCTAAGGGCTTGTTTTCGCTGAGGGCTCTGAATGTGGTATAAAAATATTAAATTCTAAAATTCAATTTAATAACTAATTGCTAGGCAAACAGGTTCCAGGTTTCCTCTATTGTCCAAAAAGAATACTTAATAATGAACTCAAATTGAAACCACAAAATGCGGGCGAAGTAGCATCGCTAAATTCAACATTAAAGCAAACACTCTAAATGAATATGGGTGTTTCTCACCAAAGTGGTAAAATCGCTGTCCTTGGCAAATATTACGTAAACTATGGTGAGAAATATTTATATTTCTGCAAATTTCAATTTATAACTATCTAAACTATAGTATACAATATAGAAAATATCTCACTTAAAAACCTATATGGTTTCAATAACGTATTTTTTAGGTCTAAAAACAGTCCCCTAGCCGGTCCCCAAACCAAAATATTTTCTATTGAGTTCATTAATTGAACTAATATTTTAAAAACAATTAACTTATATAACACAATCTAATCAATATGAAATGATATGCTATTAGACTCTAATATCAATTTATTTAAACTATTTTTTGATTAGTTTAATTTAACCTAAAGTTGGTCCCCGAATTTCATGAACAGTCCCCTGCCAAAGTTTCGAGTTACGCATCAGGCCATCTACAGTAAAGACAGACTTGTTAATGGGCGTAACGAAACGTGAACGACATGAAATTAGCTTTGTTACCCCCAAAAGTAGCTATACCTTATTTTGTTTAGTGTTACAAGAGTTAGAGGGGCACATGCGCGTATCGGTACGCAACATTCGACAGTCCTCTGCTAAGTGTTATTTTTCTTTTTTTAAAGTGTTCCAGTTTTCTCTATTGTGCATAGTTTTAAATAAGATGGCTAATATTGTTTCTATATAACAAAATAAAGTCATAATGAAGGAATTTTATGGTACCGTACCAATTACACAAATTAAACAGTCCCCTGCCAACAGTCCCCGTCAACAGTCCCCCGCTACATACAGAAACAGGAGACTGTTTCATTTATTAGGGCACTGTTATTGTACTTTTGCCTTTGTTTTAGGTCTATAACCATCTTTTAATCATGGCGCGAGAAAGAAGAAAGTGTCTAAGGAAGAAATAAAAGTTCACAAGTTTACTTGGAACTACACAGAGAACTTGGAACTACCAAAGAAGACTGTTTTATTTTTATATATATGCGTCATGAGGAATGTTTTTAAAGTATATATACTACTAATAAATGCTCATTTCACTTATATATGCAGTCATCTGACATATGCAACAGTCCTCTGACATATGAATTTTTTAAATTTACTCAATAAGTCCTAAAATAAAACAAATATATTTGGGTCCCTTACTGTTTATTATCCACCAGATAGATATCTATTTAATTGTATATTTTTTTTTCATATTCACGTAAAAAAGTTACTGGGACAGATTTCTTGCAAAAATTTACCAGTTTACAGAGAAACACCCATATAACAACCTACGCTACGCTACCTCTTTAAAGTATTATGGACCACCAACAAAATTGAGGTCTTGATGCAAGCTGAAACTGACTTTGATGTAAAATTTCTGACGACTGCAACAACCAATTTCCACGGAAATTTTCTGCCTCAATTAATCTCAGAAATTTACACTGTCGTTTCCAAACTCGAACCAACAATGTGGAGGCGTATTAGTTGTAGCCAACAGAAACCTGTCAGCGTAGGTCGTTGGCGAGGTGTTCCATAAGCTAAATAATATTGCGAAAGGATGTTAATAGAAAGGATGTTGCAAGTGGGCTCTTCTGTTCAGGTACTCGCCGCTAATTACCTTTCTGTGTACTTTTTGAAAAGTGTTAAATTTCCACTTTATAATTTTTGTTAACAGAGATATGATAAAATTTTCAACCAAGGAGTCGCGTAGGAGTCACCTATAGAACTTTCGGTTCATTTTCTTAGTTTCAAGTCTGCTGACCGAACCAAAAATTTGAGATATAGCTAGCGTAGTTTCAGGGATTAAAGTGGGTCACGGGTCGAGAGTCAGACGAGCAGACCCTTTATGTTATCAATTTTCTTCAACCGAAGAGCCCAAACCCTAAGCAGCAATCAGTGGTGGTGCAGAAACCAAACCTTTGAATATAAAGAATTGATCCTTAACTTGTTAAGAATTGTTAGTGTATATAATATGTGCTCAAGAAGCTAAACCGTTTTCAAGAAAGTAACTTTGTCTAAGTAAGACTATTCCTCCCAGCTCCTGGGCAAAGCTAATGCTAATGAGCCTAGAGCAGTGGCACATCGATATACGAAATGTACCTACCGAACACAATTGCGGACGATGAGAATGGCAGCACAGCTGCTCCTGCCATAGAAGAAGTACCCCAAGCATTGCGAGCATTAAAAAATAATGAAGCATCAGGGTCTGACAGCATACCTGCAGAACTCATTAAGCAAGGCGAAAAGGAAACTATCCAAAAACTGGAAATATGGAGACGGAGAGATGAGTGGAACGAGGTCATAGCGTGTCACACAAAAAATGAGAAACACTATCATGCAGCAACTATAGATGAATAAAGCTATTGAATACAACATACGAAGTATTTTCAAGTGTACTCTATAATACGTGGAAAGAATATTAGGATCCCGACTAGAATTCAATGTAAGGCATGCCTAAAGTTATGTACGGGCCTCGTGAGGTAAACGTTCGGTATACCAGATTAGACTTGCCTCATGAACACCTCATGTGGCCCTCATAGGGCAGTATAAGGTATACCAAAATTAAATTTGTTTTATGAATACCTTACGAGGGCCTCATACAAAATACATGAGGCACTCCGCATGCACTCTAAGATTAGGTTTTCATTAGGGAAATCTTACAAGGGCCTTATTTGGGAAAGAAGGTGTTTACCCCGTTAGGTATTATTGAGTAATTCCTTATGAGGCCCATGTATATTGATGAAATTTGATTGAAATTTTTCCCTTCATGATATAATTCACATGTAAAACCAAACTACTATGGTTAAGTAACAAAACGTGCTTAATCGCCATCAGACTTTTTAATGTCTCTGGTTTAATAAATTGTAAACTCATTTTTTTGTCAATCAGCAGTCATATATAGGCAAGCAAGTCATTTCACGAGAGAATTTTTGTTTGTTTCCATATCCGCCGTAGTCGTTGTCCTTTAATCTGCTCTTGGTGGCTATAGCCCAGTCACTTTAAACATAAACCTCTCGTATAGGACAGGGTTTGACCCTTTTTTGTATAAAGTGACTGGGCTACTATATAGTCGTGACTTCTGTATTCGGGGTTTTTCAATTTTTTATTATTAAGAAAAAGAGAAAAAAAAATACTTTAGTTTTAATGAGTTTTTGTCAAGTTTTACTGGTGAGTTATTCTTACCAGCGTCTATTAAGCGACGATACCTCGAAATGGGGAAAACCTGCCAATGATCTATCGCACGCCTTACATAATAAACGATATGTACGCATTATATGGCCCTATCCATTTTTCACTGATATGGCCCTCATAAGGATTTTCTAGTTCGGCGGTAATAGGTGAAAAGCGTTACACTTTTCTTCTGGGCCTTATTAGGTTTCAACATTAGGGCCTAACAGTCAAATTAGGCTAACCTCATCCGGACCGAACCAAGAAATTCTAGTCGGGATAGTATCATTGAGGTTTTCGTCCTGGAAGATCCCCAATAGACCAGCTATTTATACTCAAAGAAACCCTGTTGAATTTAACATAAACGTCAACATGTTATTCATCGACTGCAAATATTCTTACGATAGTGTGAGCCGTAATGAGTTATTTGATGCTATGGAACAGCTCGGAATACCTCAACACCTTGTAGAATTGACGAAAATCTCGATGAAAGATGCAAGGTGTAGAGTCAGAATTAATGGTAAATTATCCCCACCCCTCAGAACAAATAGAGGATTAAGGCAAGATGACGCACCTCCTGCTTGTTATTCAACGTGGCCCCGGAACAAGCTGTAAGAGATGCATCAATTAACACACCAGGGTGTATGGTGTATCTTTGATCGGTCAGTGCAAATATCAGCCTTTGCCGACGATATTGCTAGCCTTGGAAGATTGTTTGAGAGCATGAAGCAGAACTTTGTAGCACTTGCGCATGCCGCAAAAATATCGGGTTGGAAATAAAGAAGCACAAAACAAAGTATATGCCCACAAAAAAAAGCCAGAAGAAGCAGACAAAACATAACGATCCACAACTACTATACAGAAGCAGTGGATGAATTTGTATATCTAGGCACGATTATAACAAATGTACCAGATACATCGGCTGAAATCGGAAGACGAATAGCACTGGCTAATAAATGCTACTTTGGTCTAAGCAAGCACCTGACGTCCAGAAATATCTCAAGGAAGACAAAATTGGCACTTTACACAACACTAATAAGGTCTCTCCTACTATATGGTTCGGAAATGTTGATAAAAAGATTTGAAAGGAAAATCCTTCGTTCAATCTACAAAGGAATACAGGTTGATGGCGTTTGGAGGAGAAGATTCAACTCAGAGTTTTATAAAATCAGAAGATTCTAAACATTTTTTTTTTTTTTTTATGTGAAAGTCTAAGCTCCGGTGTCACCCTTTGTACTACCAGTCCGTCATGTCGTACACGTCAACGTCGGGTGTCTGGTAGTAAGCTTAGCTCGAAGGATAGAGAAAGAATAAAAAGATTAAAGGGAGTCTGGGGGATACATGAGGAGGTGGAGATGAACCTTGCGTTTAAACTCTTGGGTGTTATATGAGTTTGGGAAAACTGACTGTGGAAGGTTGTTCCACAGTCGAGTTGTTCTCGAAAAGAACGAATTACTAAACTGGTGTGTGCGCGAAAATAAGGGCTGTAGATAGTGAGGATGAGCCGAATGGGCAAGTCTTGTGTTGCGGGAAAAACATCGCCGTGAAGGCAGGAGATTATATATTTCGCTGGAACAGTCGTTATGGTAGATGCGGTAGAATTTTACCAGGGCTGCTACATTCCTGCGGTGACTTAGTGAGTCAATTTTGGAGCAAATGACGTCGTCGCCAATGAGTTGGAGAGCGCGGTTCTGCACCTTGTCCAGCCACGCTAAGGTGGTACTCGGTGCCCCTGCCCAGAGATATGAGTTGAATTCGAGGCGGGGCCGAATGTAGGATTTGTATATTATAGCCC
Source organism: Thereva unica (assembly GCA_949987705.1). Lineage (NCBI taxonomy): Eukaryota > Metazoa > Arthropoda > Insecta > Diptera > Therevidae > Thereva > Thereva unica. Next base: position 238,355,759 of record OX465281.1, read on the forward strand.
TGGCCGACGGCGGAAGGAGGAATTTGCATCTTTTAAGGAATCCCAAGCATTGAGATGCTTGTTTAGCGATTTGGAATATGTGATTACTCCATCGCAGATCTTCAGTTAAAGTTATGCCCAGGATATTGAGGGATGGTTCAGCCATCAGTTCTAGACTGTCCACTTTAATGGGAGGGATTGGGGAGCGCGTTTTCATAGAGAAGAGACAGTATTTTGTTTTCTGTGCGTTGAATTCAACTTGATTCATGAGGCCCCAATCAAGAATCAATTTTATGTCCCTGTTGATTGAAGTGGACATAAGTTCACGATCAAGCAGACAAGGTCTGGCCCGTGCTTGTCTTGCTTTATCAAAGCTATACGAGTAACGCAAAGTACTGTCATCAGCGAAGCTGTGAAGGGAATTGGATGGAATTGAGAGCAGGTCATTTATAAAAACTAGGAAGAGAGCTGGTGATAGAATAGAGCCCTGGGGAACACCTGCAGAGATGGAGTGGGGATTAGATTCAACGCCGTCCAATACTACCTTGATTGAGCGGTCGGAAAGGAAACTCTCAATCCAATTCTTTAGAAGAAGGTCAATGCCAATAGCATGGAGTTTACTCAATAGAGCGGGGTGCCATACTCTATCAAAGGCCTTGGAGATATCGAGAGCTACCAGGCCGGATTCACCAAAGCGATGAATGTTTTGGTAGAGGTGTTCAGTTAGGCATACAAGGAGGTCGCCAGTAGATCTTTTCGATCTAAAGCCGTACTGCTTGTCATCCAATATTTGGTTGCGTTCAAGATATTCCATAAGCCTTCTGTTTATTAATGTCTCCATGGTTTTGGAGAGGATAGAGGTGATTGCTATTGGGCGGTAGTTAGAGGGGTCGCTGAGATCACCTTTTTTCGGTATAGGCTGAACATGAGCCAGTTTCCAGGAGTCAGGGAAAACTCCGGAGAAGTAAGAAAGGGCGAAGAGTTTGCGCAGAGGTTTAGCCAAAGGTGAAGCGCATTTATTAAGAACCATAGGGGGAATTTTATCAGGGCCAGTGGATTTATTGGGATCGAGCTCCTTGAGACACTTGAACACTTCACGAGTTCTGAAGAAAACTCTGCCCATTGAGTGAGCAGAACTCTCTACAATGGGGGGTTGCACGGCAGTATCAGGCAAGGAAGAATTGGAGGCAAACAGAGATGCGAGTAAGTCAGCCTTGGATTTGCTTTCTGTTAATACCTTCCCATCGTGAATGAAGGGAGGAGACTACGATGAGTTAAAATTTTTCCTGATGGAGGTTACCAAGGACCAGAAGTTTTTACTGCCAGCAGAGGTGTTAATGAGTTTGTTTCTTAACCTGTCATCGAAGGAGGCTTTGGTTTGCTTGATGGTGGTTTTGCAGACATTTCTCAACCTGATGTACTCACGTCGGGATGAATCGCTCAGGGAATGCCTGAACTCTCTATAGGCGGTTTGTTTGGCTTTAATCGCGTTCATACATTCTTGATTAAACCATCCATGCGGCCTTGGCTTAATGGATTTGGTAGAATGGGGAATGAATAAACGCATTCCTGCCAATATGATTTTTGAGATGCAGAGAGCGGAAAAGTTGGCGTCGCGATTCACAAAACACAGGTCCCAGTCAGCGGCTTGGAAGAAGCGAATAAGCCCCAACCAATTGGCTCTCCCATAATGCCACACAGTTCTTCTAGGAGCTGGTATGGTTGAGACGGATGATTGGTATGGGAAGCTTGCGCTGACCAGGCAGTGGTCTGAGCTGCCCAGAGGTGAATGAACTTCGACGGAGTACCGCGTAGGGTGGGAGGTGAGAAAAAGATCAAGGAGATGGGCCCCTTGATCTGCAGCGTCAGGAACTCGTGTTGGGCACTTAACCAATTGGTGAAGATTATTAGTCTCTGCAAAAAGCTCGGCATCCCGGCCAGAAACACTGGTGCCATTTGAATAATTCAGCCAATTTGTGTTGTGAACGTTGAAATCACCCGCAACAATGATTTCGCACTCCGGGTATAAGGATAAGAATTCGGAGATACGTTCAGAGATAGCGTCAAATGCTAAGGAAGAGGCTTCATTATTTATATTAGGGCTCCTGTATAGAAAACAGAAGAAAATGACGTGCTTATTACCATTGTCAAAATGGTAAAAAAAAAAAGCAGGCAACGATGGATTGGTCATGTCCAACGATTTGCAGAAGGCAACCTGACAAAGATAGTGCTGGAAAAAGTACCGCCAGGAAAACGGAGACCAGGTTGGCCTAAGAAAAGATATATAGATGACGTCGAGGGTGACTTGAGACAGTTGGGAATAAGAAACTGGAAAAGTCGGGCCAAGGATTGAGAATCATGGAGGCGAACGCAGGAGGAAGCCAAGGCCAACAATAGGCTGTGGAGCTCCTGATGATGATGATGAATCTACGTAGAATACTCCCACCTATCTAAAACTGTAACAGCCAATGTTCCAAACTGCCAAGTTCCACAATTTTGAGCCGTCAACATCAAAATTTTGGTTTTCTTTCGCTAAAATTTTAACTTCAATTACCTTAGTAGTCAGTCAATATTATTTTTCAAAGTTGGAAAGTTCTCTATGAATAATTATTTTTGAAGTTAGTAATTATGAAGTAATTATGTTGAAGTTATAGCAATTTTGATGTTAAAAGACTCATTACTATGAAAGTTGGCGGTTTGGAACATTGACTGTTACAGTTTGTGGGAATATTTTGCGTAGATTGTTACCTTATTCTTGAAAATATCTCATAGCGTTACAAAAATACAGGGTAAACCTATACCAATTCCCCCTCACCCATATGATTTTTTGTTCGTCTATCGAAAACCTATCCACAGCCGGCAGGGTTGTTACTTTTTGCAATACACCCTGTATTTCAAGGAATCTTCAAATCAATTTTTTTCTATGTCTTTGTTTGTAAAGGGTAACGTAGTTTCTGCACGATTTTTAGAAAAGATTTAGTTGAGAAGCTATTACTCTGCTGAATCCAGAAAAAAAACTTCATTGCAATGAGTTTATTAGATATTAGAAAGACTAATCAATTTAAAGGGCTTATGTTTCTTAGCCGAAGTTTTTTCCTTTAAACAAAAAAAAACTGCTTGACCAAATGTTATGAAATTTTGTTTTGTTAATGTGCTTCGATCGTGGCACCTCAACGAAGTCTATATCATTTTTCGTCCGCGCGGTATCGTGCAGTTACAAACACCACGAACATCGTTTAAACAAAAAAAGGCTCGACCGTTACGAAATTTTTTTCAGAGCATGTTTTCGTTAAAATTGTTCGATCAGCACCTCAATAAATTGTTTTTGGTTCGCGCGATATCGCGCAGGTATAAAATTCACGGATGTCGTTTAAACAAAAAAAACGGCACTACCGAATTTGATGGAAATTTTTTCATATTATACATATATTCGTCGATACGTATGGATCGGCATCCCCGCGAAGCCCATATCTTATTTTGTTCTCGTGCAGGTATCAAAATCACGGCTCAACCGAATCTTATGAAAATCTTTTTAGATCATATTTTCGTTAATTCGCTTGGACTGGCACCTCAACTAAGACGATATCTTTTTTGGTTCGCGGGATAACGAGCAGAAAAAAATTATCACATTACGTACGCACACACACATACTTTTACTCAAATTTTTGCTTAAAATGCACCTTAAAAACTGGAGCGATTTCGATTTTCGGACCGATTACAATAACTTCCCTATAAGTAAACTGGGAAGTTAAAAAAACTTCTTGACCAAACGCTATGAATTTAACGTCTACCAACAGCACAAATACCAACAAAATCAAAAAGCATATATAAAAAACATCAATCATAATCAGATACAAAAATACAAGACTGCGAGCGTCCAATGTGAAGATTTGGAACACCACAACTAAGGCCAAGATCACTACTAAGCCCAAGACTAAAACTAATAGAGACTAAGTTCTAAACTTAGACTTAACCGTAGACCAAAGAGCAAAACGAAGAGATTGCCAAGAGTACGACTATTGATGATAAAACAAACCCTATACTTAGGGAACAAGTTCAAGGTTAACACAAAGAATAAGATCAAATTGAGCTTGATCAGGATATGCTTCTTTCTATTGAATACCAAAAATACGACATTGAGGACATGCTTGGTGAGCATACACGTTTACATAAAAATTCAACAGCATCATCGGAGCTGCTTCAGATCAATGCATTTCTTAAATTTCAAAAATCTTGTTAAGTATGCTGGGCTTATGAGAAAAATACACGAGAAAAATCTTCAATATGTTTTAATAAACTACACGGGAACCCCATAATATTCCAATCACCAATAAGTTTATATCTAAATAACGTATTACAGCCTTAAACAGTGTATAAATAATCATAAATAAATTTTTTTATTAAATATCTGTTTTTATTTAAACAATACAACATTTGAGAAGTACTCAGATACCTACTAAAATATTTATTTAATATTTATGATTAAAGAGCTTGATTTTACATTAATAAGCAAGTTCAAAAAAACCATTAGTAAGTGTTAATAAATGTTCTAAAACATATTGAAAATATATCCGCCATGTAAAAGCCCTTCAATTACAATATCAACATACAACAAAATATTATAAAAACTCATATCATAAACTCATAGAACCTCATATTCTACTAAACCCAACAAGATATTTAAATTCATCTCAAAGCATTAAAGGTCTTTAAGTTATCTTCCAAAAAATCAAAAAAAAAATATATTTCATTTCCTTATTTTTTAATCCCATAATTTGTATCTAAAAAATGTCCTTTCGTCAACGAAACAAAAAAAAAGAAAAAATACAAATTTACCTTCATGGTCCCAAAATTTTTTTTGTTTGTTAAATTTTGTTCCTTACGACGAAAAAAAAAATAAAGTAAAAAAAAACTAAGAGGATCAGAGGAACCTTTTTCCTTCACAGAGGACAGTAAACCTTTACAAAATATACCTTTCAATTCGTGACTTGTAGCTATATACCACTTGTATCTTTAAGATATTTTACTAAGTCCCCCAAAAACTTTGTTCGATTCGCAATTATATATTATATGTATAAAACCAAAATATGTATACGTTTTGTAATTTTTACAGAAAAAAAAGTTTTCAATTTATTTTTATTTTCTTTAAAGTAAATAATTTTTATTTTTTAAAGTAAATAATTAATTTATCCATTAAGAGTAAATTTATCGATGAAAATGTAAAATAAATAATAAAAAATTTACTTTATTTATCCAATAAAATCCGGCCAATCCATTCGACAATGCTTTTATAAACGGTGTTTATATTTTTGTTGATTTATTTTTTAATATATGCTTATTAACTCTTTCCACTAAAACTCACATTAAATATTCACATTTTCAATATCCACTTAAAAAACAAACACTAACCATTTATAAGGTACATTTCTAATTTATTTAAAAATGACCTTAATGCATAGAAAATTATTATATGTATGCTTTTCATATTTTAATTTAATCACTTTATCTTCAAGTTTATCATCATCAAACAAACTCTCACCACTTATAAAAATAATTATTTAATTATTAACTTGATTTTTTTTTTTTTGTAAAAATCAAAATATCTTCATCACAAATAAAAAATAATTAAAACACTGTTTTTTTTTCGTGCTTCTTCTTTTTCAAAATTTATTTTTCTACACTTCCAAAAAAAAAAAATTTCAACAATTTTGTATTTTTGAATCCTCACTCACAACAAATAAACGACCAAATTTGGAATATCCACGACCGCCTCACAACCGCTTAGCGGCTCCATTTCGAACTAACTGACTGCCAAGTGTTTCAGTTCACCAATATATACCGACTCTGTTTCTGAATATATGGACCCGACCCACTGAGCTAGTGAGCTCGAAAAAGCCCTCACAAAATGTACCCGTAAAGTTACTTACACCCCCACCCATCTCCCACCTTTAAGGGACCAAAACAACACCAGTGGCGCCATCACTTATTCCTCTAGCAACGAAGCCTGGCTGAATGTCCTTACAAGATTTTTCAGTACGCTTCAAGTTTTTTTTTTCTTATTTTTATTTTTTAGAAAGGGCACTCCTTCCCGCAAAATTCAAATTCAAAAAGCCTGTTGTGGGTGTAAAGCTCCCCGAAAAGCTTTCCATTCCAGCCCATGACGTATAAGAGTGTTATACGAAGAGAGGAATTAATGGAATGGAAACAAGCCCTAAACTGTTGAGTTTGCCGAAGCACGTGGTTTGGCTTATTATTATTATTTTTCCCATTGTTGGTGAAAGGTGAATATAAAATTGAAGGTTACCCTCTTCTTGTAGAGAACATATATTTCCGGGGGGCTAAAGAAGCTCGTATATACTGTGCAAGGGGGTGGAAGGGCATGAGTAAGTGACGTGGAAATGTGTCGGTCATTTAAAAGGGTTGCAGCATAATTTTAAGCTGCTTAAGCTTCTTATGACTAAGTAATGAAAATTGAAATTTTTGAAATTTTCCCAAAATTAATTCAGTGTCGCTCTCAGAAAACGTGAATAAGGTACGAAATATTTTCAGATTTCATTAATGCATAATATTATGCTAGACCAGCTCGACTACTACTGTCCTACTTTTGCGAATTTGTCCATTCGCCATTCAAATTTCTTGAGTGGAAATGAATATTAATTTAAGCAAATCTCTGTGACATAAAATAACACAGATATTTAGTAGATTTTGAGGTATTTAAACGTGTTGTAGGACTTTGGGAAGTCAGCTGAGCAATAATATGTACATAAGTAATGTAAATAGCCTTGAAATAATTAAAACTAATGAAGCTGAAGAAAGGAGTAACTATAGTCCTCACCTCATGGATAGTTGGCCCTGAAAACAGAGAATGGGGTAATAGGGACCGAATAATATATTAGGATACAAGGAAAAGCTCCTTCGTCGTATTTTTATATACAATTTCTCCTGTCCGTGTGTAAGTGACTGAACTCCGCCTAAACGGCTGGACTGATTTTTATGAAATTTTGTGTGCGTGATTCGACAATTAACAAATTAACAATTTGAGTCGATAGAAAGTGTTTTGTTAATTAATTTAATTTAATTAATTAATTAATTTATATATGATATTTCGAAAAAAACAACCGAAATCGTTTAAAAAAAGGAATGCAGCAACGATCAACAGCATTAAACAAAGCTTAGTTGCAATAATTTTGTTTTACGTTTAGATGTTACTATCATTGGGTTCACGTAGACGCAGGCCCGCCACATCATCTTGCGGTACCCTGCCAAAAATAAGATTTTATTATTATCATTATGTGAGTATGGGAGAGTAAATTGTCCACATACTCCAGGAACGGAAAAGACTGTCTGGTACTCTGTCTGTCCGTCTGTTTTGGTACTCTGTCCCTTTTGAGACAGTCCCAAGCTGTGGAGGTGATACCGTATGCCAGTCATACGAGGTGTGACAATTCAGTAATGAGACTGATTATATTGCCGCGATTGTGGTAACCCTGCGACCTTGAAATTCCCTTTTCCTTATCTCGGCATCCTTCCAGTTGTAAAAGTGCATGGTGATAGTGCTCTTAGTCGTGCCCAGGTGTTTCGATGGCATAAAGAGTTTAAGGAGGGGCGTGAAAGCGTGGAAGACGAAGCGCGGAGCGGGAGACCAGTCGAGGTGCGGACTGACACGAATGCGCAGCGTGTGCGCGCCCTGATCCGCGAAGATCGGCGTTTAACAGTATGAACCGTGAAACAGTCAGACAAATTTTAACCGACGATTTAGGGATGAGAAAGTTGTGCGCGAAAATGCTTCCAAGGAACCTTTCCGAGGAGCAAAAGCAGCATCGAATGACCGTCGCAGAAGACTGTTTGGAACAAGTGGAAAACGATCCCACGCTGATTGATCGAGTTATTACAGGCGATGAGAGCTGGTTTTTTCAATACGACCCGGAAACCAAACGCCAAAACTCACAATGGTTGTCTCCGCTCGCCCCCCGCCCGTTTTTCCATTTTCGTCACGAGCACCACCAACACACGTTTACTCAAGACGACAGAGCAGGCGAACTAAACAAGCTAGAGCGATGGCAAATATATCAATGGAGAGGGGAAGGATGCCAAGAGAAGGGAAAGGGAATTTCAAGGTCGCAGGGTTACCAAATCGCGGCAATATAATCAGTCTCATTGTCACACCTCGTATGTCTCACCAACAGCCTAAGGGTAGAGTGTATCTCCAATTGAAGCTGGCTCTAAAGAGACAGGCAAAATTTCGGAGAATATGATCGAGGAAAATGTCATCTCCTTCGGGTTGAAAAGAAGTTCATATAACCTTGTCCCGATCGAAGGTGTTATCAGAAATGATACGAAAATAACTGTTTGGAACGGTTCTATGAGTGTATCTTACCTAGCATCACGGGAATAAGCTGTCTGGAAGATTGAGCCTGAAAAATGCTCGATAAGCAGACACCTCAAGGTTCAGAGAGGTGGAGAGGTTAGAGGTGTATGACCACCCTGCTTTTTGAGAAGGCTCACTCCGTTGAAGGAGGCTTTGGAGAAGAACTTTTTGAGTCTAGTTGCCTGTGGTAGAGTCTGCAGTCTTTCACAATGCTTTCTGCAAGCCGTTCTTTTGAAACGTCGCTACTCCTCATTGCAATGTGTTCTAGTGAACTTTGGAAGTTGCCCAGCAAGTCGTGTTATGTGTTGAACAATTTCCTAACTATCTTCCGCATTGCAGCTAGTCTGTTGTTCCACCAGGGTACTTTATGCTACGACTAGAAATGGTGAACATTTGGATCACTAGCGATGACAATTTGTCGGCCCATCTGGCGATAGAACTCTAACAGTTCTTGGACCTCCTTAGGTGTCACTTTAAAGAGATTGATATCCAAAAAAATCTATTTCTAAAAAATAAACTCGTACCTCTGTGTGCTAAGAATAATTCCATTCATTTTTTCTTGGGATCTCCGTCCTGCATATACTGGATGGTACAATTTCCTACTCTCGAGACCTGTTCCTCCTGTTATGATACATGCTGCTTGATCGGACATAGTAGTGTATGCATAGTATGCTTGAGGGGCACTTGACCGTTCCGCAGGGATTATTTTCCTACTATGGGCCTGTTTAGACAGTTCGCTTCCAGAAGCGTTCCTCACGAACTTTGTGGCACCTCTCATCATCCCCACTTCCCCCTTCATCTTCAAAGTTCGTGAGGAATGTTCCTGGAAGCGAACCGTCTAAACAGGCCCTGGCTAACTCTGTCCAAAGTCGCTGCCTCCCCTGCCGCTGCATATAATAGAACAGAGCTAATTCCCTAGTCTAGCTGATGACGAAAGCTTTTTCCACCGTGCCCGCCAAGTGCACTCCGAAGTTCAGCCGTCGGTAAATGATCACTCCGAGGTATATACCCAAGTGCGGGCTTTGAGCCCTACTTTCACCACTATGGCCTTCACCCTTTTTGGTCACCAGCCTTTCGGGCCAGGTCTTTATCCTCCACATCGTTTTATTGACAAAACAAAACAAAAAATCAACGAAACCGAAAACGACACGAGGCAGACTCAAAATTAAATATTCAAAACTAACGTAGAAACGCAATAGAAAAAGGCAGCTTTCACCAATTATTTTTGTAAAGACATTTATTCATAACGTTCCAAGCTGAAAATTTTAACATGAATAAATTCATTTTAAAACTTTCCTCACCTGTGCCATTTAAATTGAGACATTTACTTTGAAGCACACCGTTACATTCATTTTTATTTAAACTATAAAAATCGAGTATAATAAAAACAATTAACACTCTTTTTCATTAATTTAAAATTATTTTCTCAGCAGAATTTGTTGTCAATAAGTCCTTCACATTTTGTCCGTTTCTGTTTTCCAGCAGCAGTTTAGCAATTTAAATGAAACGTTGTTTTATCAAAAACTTAATTACAGGTGAGCAATATTTAAAATTTTTTTTTTCGTCCTTTTACAGGTAAAATTTTCAGAGCTTCAATAAAAAAAAAACGTTAATACATATAATAAAAAATTCACGGAAGCATAAGTGAATTTTTTGGAACGTTATGAATAAATTGAGTTAAAAAATAATTGGTGAAAACTTTGAAGTTGCCCTGCCAGCGTGATGCGTCTCTCTATAATTACTTTAGTTTTGAATATTTAATTTTCTTTCCTTATTACATCTCTCTACATGTGCGTTATGGTTAGTTAATGGTATTGCGGACAAGGGGGATATGTGCATAATGGGTTGTTCGGTATATTGTCGGTGTTGAGTTGGGTCATACCTTTACACTGGCCTAAAAAATGTTTCCAGGAACACCGTTGGATTGTACACCTCGACAAGGCCTGGGCAGCATTCCGCAGGTATTTGGTAGGCGGTATGTATGGGGTTTGTGAAGGTGCCGGCCCATAGAACGCGTTAACGCGATGCGCGCGCAAGATGCGTGTGAGAGTTCCGTTTCCGAAAAATTCGACAGACCCAATGAACGCGTTGTACGCGTATGACATTTCAACATATTTAATAAAAATTTCTGTTTTTAAACTTCGCACACTAGATTAAAAAAAGATTGAAAATTCAAATTATGTACACAACAAACGTCAAACGCACCTATCGCATGGAAAAGTTGAAAATTGGCCAACTTCAAGCGTTGGGAGCTTTATTTGCGTGTGTCGCGGTAGTCATTGGGACTGGTTCCATTAAATACCATTTACTTCAACTGAAATGTCACACGCATCTTGCGCGCGCATCGCGTTAACGCGTTCTATGGGCCGGCACCTTGAGAGAGAGGTCGGCATGCGGACTATAAGTGGTCTGTATGTGGACGGATCGTATTATTAATATTAATAACGAAATAAAAGCGTGATAAAAGAAAGAAATATAATAATAACTTCAAATGTCAACTAAAGCTTATGTCAAGCTAATATGCCGCTTCAAGTAGGCAGAGCATATATGTACGCAATCGAGTTTTTGAGATTTTTAAGGTTGAGAGCTGTTATGGAAACATAGTAAGTGTCGGATCGTACACCTCGATGAGGCCCAGGAAACATTCCAATGGTATTTGGTAGTGGTCGGTATGTGGTTGGTATGTGTTATATGTTGTAGTCTGACCATGCTGGATCGTACACATCCTTATAGGAACGGAGAAGATTACTTCTCCGGAACCAGTCTGGTGATAGACTGAATTTGGCCTGTTGAAGTGGTTTCTTTTATAGCTGGAAAGCTTGTCGGGGTAGGAAGCTGAACTGAAGCTTTCAAAGAGAACATTACCTCTTTTTGGTCTAGTGGTTAAATATTTATTTTTCTAAAGTTTTTTGGGAGAGGGATTATTAGTAATGAATCGCGTTTCTCTACAATCTAAGCTTGAGAGGCTAGGTAAAATGAACAAAGTGACTCTCGTCGGGGTTTGCGATCCTAGGAACAGAGATCGGAACGAGAAAGCCGACTATCTAGCCAAGTAGGGAGTTTTTCTGCGGGTCTCAGACACATAGGCGAAGTTAAAAACGGAATTTTTAAGTACCGCCTGCTGCTAGCCAGCCAAAGGTGGAGAGCACTGTAAACCTGCACTGGGAGTAGGGGGCTTGGCTGACTTATAAAAAACGAAAAAACAAAAAAAACAATGGGCCTTTTAAACAGATCCCGACAATATATAGACAGAATCATGGCAATCCTCACGTAACATTGGCCCATAGGGGACCACGCTGCCAAGTTGGCATTCCGTTCAACGTCTGCTGCTGTAGCAGCGGGGAGGCGAATGAAAGAGAAACACTTGTTAACATCCCGTGTAATCACCCGACTTTAGTTAAATTTACGCAGCGCACACAAAGATATCTAGACTGGAGAACAGATCACTGATAAACTTCCTAAATTCCACAGCACGGCATCAGTCACACCTGATCAAACAACCACTGAACAAAGGTACACTAGTTGTGGCAACAAAACGGCGCCCTAATTGGGCCTTCGGTCGCACCAAATTCAGCCCTCCACCTATCTATGGGGAGTATCTTTCGATCCTACATATATTCGATATATTAATTGGTGCGAAATTAATAAACCGTCACACCATTATGTAGCGTCATTAGAAAAAAAAAAGTCTACCCTTAACTTTGTGATTTCCCCAATCACACCGTTATCATAAACTACGAAGTTTTATTTTACCTAAACTCTGTCCATTTCTAATTTCTTAAGCCGAATAACATTGTAACACAATTTCGCCCAACCTCGTTAACTAAGTACCAAGGAACAAGGATTAAGGAAGTCCCAAACTTCTAGGGAACAACAAAATACTTCTAGTTCCATCCCAAGTCATCACCTTTTGGTTATTACGAAATTAAATTATCAGGAAAACAAACGTAAAAAGCCGTGATTAGATAAATGTCGAAATGCGCAGAAGTTTCCAAACAAGGGAAACAGGTTTTTAGCTTGTATATATATATAAATGGTTAACGCCAGAAAGGATGCTCATAACGCTATAAAATATTGCTACTCAGTAGCTGTTCTTGACGGGGCAGGGTTGGAAAGGATTTAATTTCTTGTAAAAAATCCATTAGTGCCTTCTATTAGATTAACCTTTTTCACAAAGGAAGTAGTAAGCGAAGTTGATTATGTCCTTCGTGTGACAAGGGTTAGCTTTTAAGGAAAATTTATTCGGGTGATAATCCCGGATGCGACACTTTCCTTTTCTTATTAATCAAAATTGATTTTTCAACTTATAGGAAATACTCCCTTCGTTTTCTTTTTTGGTAATATCTTAACAAAATATTTTTACAAGAAAAGTAGTAGCATTCAGGAAATACTTTGACTTGTTTACAGTTCCAGGACATTTTAAGATCCTATCAAAAAAAAAACTGCACGGATTCTCGTTCTTAGAATGGTGATGAAAGGGTTCTTTTCACAACTTCTTGAAAATTCTACTTAATCAGGATTTAAAAGAATTCAATGGTTTGTGTACAATTTTCATTTCAGATTTTTGTTTGTTTGTTTATTTCCAACTATGGTAAAAATCGTTGTATCTACGCCTTTTTCGTATATTCTCGAGTATCATTGTTTGATATACATTTCAGGGTATTAGAGAAACAGGATTTACATTTACACCAGAAAAATCTCACTTTACAAAACCATAATAATTATAACCCAAGAATCCCAATAGAAAATAGAGAAATAATTAACAATAATCAACCCAAGACACTAAGAATAATATTTGATAGCAAACTTACCCGGAAAACGCATCTAGGTTCGGGTTAGGTTGAAGTGGCTGCTCCCCCACTAGGGATCTCACTTAGGCACAACACTGGGCCTATTGTGATGCCATTCTAGTCTTGGGGCAAAATTGCAGGACGTTTCAAGCCATTTGAAGCGACAGAGGACAGGAGCACCCGGACATGTACTGAGAAGATGTGCGACAGTTTCATTCTCATCATCGATATTTTGAACGCTTTGCGTCCAAAGTCGGCTATATCGTGTGAAGAGGGTGGCACCCTGCTTCTGCGGTCCATCTCAGCCCGTCTCGAGCTAAAAGCATAAGTATAGGTCTGATTACGACTGCTTATAACCAGTGGACGATGCGAGGTTTAAGGCCGCATTTGACTCCGATCCTTCTTTGGCATAGGAAGAGAGCTGTTTTGCCCTTATTGGCCCTCTCTAATAGGTTCAGCTTCCCTGTTAGTATGATACCCAGAAATTTCGCATCCTCCTTCAGCTGCAGTCTTTCATTGCAAAGTCTTAGAGAAGGAAAAACAGAAAGTCTAAAGAGTCTTAGCTGAGTTAACGACTAGACTCTTCGTACCCTAGTGTCTAAGGCTCGTTGCATCATTATCTTTTATTATTGAGATTTACCCGCAGGTCACCACTAGCACATAGCATAGGCAACGGTGGTGCAACCAGACTCCCTTAGGGTTATCTACACTTCGTTGACTGTGGCGATAGGTTCCAAAACTGCGGTGTACCTATTCCAACCAGACTTTCTTCTTCCGAAAGCTCCAAAATAGACTTTACAACCCAGCACATCAGCAGCTAATCAATAAGGGATCTGAAGCAAACGTCGACACTCAGACGCTGGAGTGAACTCGTGAGCGCAGAAGATTCAACATTGTTGAAAGCACCTTCAATATCTAATAGAGCAGCCAAAGTGAACTCCTTGAATTCAAAGGAGCCGTGGCACTATGTGAGAAATATACATAGGTCTCGAGTCCTTTGGATTGTGCTAGGAGACTTTACCTGCTTTCGGAATTAAAACCACCTTCGCCAGCCTCCAGTATGCTGGAATGTAGCTTTGGCTGCATCTAAGAAATATAAAAAAAGAAATGTAAACAAAACATGAATATCATGAAAAGTCTTTCTTCGGGGACTAATAGATTCTCTCTTCTCAAAATCTATAAATCTACCATATTACCATAAACTACGGGGCATTCCCCTATAACAGAATCAACAATGAAAATTTAAATCTGCGACCAGCCGCGATTCATCACTAATTATCCCTCTCCCAACAAAGCTTTAGAAAAGTAAATATTCATCCATAAGGCCAGGTGATGCTCCCTTTGAAAGCTTTACTTCGAAGCCTGTCGAGCTTTCTAGCGATAAAAGAAACCGCTTCATCAGGCCAAAGTCAGTCCTTCAGCAGACTCGTACTGGAGAGGTCATCTTGTCCGGTCCTATACTGTGTCGAGTTGTAAGACGGTACGCACGGTAAGAACACACGTACCAAATACCTGAGCAATGCTGCCGACGTCTTGTCGAGGTGTATGATCCGAACGTAATCCTGGCAGCATTTTCTGTATCGTGTCGAGGTGTACGATCCGGCACGGCTAGACCACACACCCACATCACATACAGACCATATACCTATCTGAATTACAATGACCTACAGATTCCCTGGTCGCTTCGCAATGCACTCCTATTGTAATCGAAAAAGCCAGATGGGAAATCGTGCTGACCTTGTACCTCAACAAGTGTGATACGTTTGTGAATGCCCAATTCATAAAGGCCGCTTTAGCAGTCCTAAATTTCTTAATTTGTTCTTAATCTGATAACTCCCTGGCTGGTGGTGTGATTATTATAGCGTAGGCTGTTCTAAAGTGTCGTAGAACATTCCAGAATTTTCATACATTTCTGTTTGGAAGATAGGAGACAACCTGACTGGCCTTCTTAAACTGGGTACTGACCTTGGGACCCACACCTGCTTCGGTCCTGCAGCAATCCGTGTACATTACGAGTCCACCACGATTCACTTAGAATAACTTGTCCACTCTTTCCTGCCACTCATTTTAAGAGCAGAGCTCCAGCATTGCATTCGCCAAGTTGCGATATAGGTGATGGAAGCACTTCTTTGAATCTTGCTTAATTTGATACCAAAGTTATTTAAGACTTCGTATATTTTCCGGCATATTGAAGTCTCTTATTTCATGTTTGTTATACGAAGTTTTCATAAATGTTCTACGACATCCTTCGTCTATCTGCATCTTGGTCATCCTCCTTTTTACCCTCTACGGTTATCAATAATAATAATAATAATAATAATTTATTTAACATTGTACGAAAGAACATAATTCTTACAACCGTACAAACAAAATATTAATTGGGTGACTGAGACAAAATGAATATAGCATACTACAAACTAAAAAAACAAATAATATTAACAAAATACAAAAAATAACGTTAAAAAAAAAGTGAAAAAACGAAGAAAAATGAAAAGAAGTTACAAGATGAAGTTTGAAAAATAATATTAACAAAATATAAAAAATAATATTTTAATAATAAAAAAAAAATGGCAAGAAAAGAAGATAAATGAAAAGAAGGTTCAAAAAGTGAGTGACCCTACAAATTGTTATTTGTTAGATGTTCCTTCAAGAGCCTGTTGAATAATCCCCAAGAGAACGCGTTCCGCACATAAACGGGTAGTTTGTTCCACATCCGAGCAATTTTGAACAAGTAAGAGCGTTCACCATATACTGTTCGTATACGAGGCACCAAAAGTGTGCTAGATTGTCTGCTTAGTTGCAAGAAGTTAAGTTTTTGAAATAAATATCCAGGGCATCTGCTGTGTATAAGTTTAAAAGTGAATTTTAATCGGTGGTATTTTAGGTAGTTTTCAAACGTCATACCTAGCAGAATGGGAGCATAGTGCGTGAGATGATCAAAACGACGCAATTTAAAGACAAAACGAAGGGTATCATTGAACGCGACTTTTATTTTTCTTGAACAGACAGCATCAAGTTTTGAAAAAATTAGGCTTCCGTACGTGAAATGGGGCATTACCAGGGCCTTCGCCAGTCGTATACGTAAAGCAAGAGGCAATAGATTAGAGGATACCCAAAGTTGGCGAAGGCAGGCATACCTTACGAAGGACACTTCTGGTTAGGTTACAGCAACTGAATTTACAGTCGAGCTCGACTCCCAGATTTCTTACAGAGTCAACATAGGGTAAAACATTACCATTAATTTTGATTGGGAACAGATTTTCAATGTCAATAGGAGTTTTGCTGACGACAAGGCAGGACGACTTGGTAGGGTTCAGCAGTAATTTGTACTGAACTGACCATTCAGTCACGCGTTTCAGATCACTGTTTAGCTGAACAGTACAATCCTCGATAAGTTCAAGAGGTTTGCTTAAATAGATCTGCACATCATCAGCATAGATGTATGGAACAATGTTTGACTACATTTGGAAGGTCTTTTATATAAAGGCTGAAAAGCAAGGGGCCCAGGATAGAGCCTTGAGGTACTCCACAATGAAGAAGCGCTGGTTCGGAGAAAGATTCTTGTGCCTTAACAATATGAGAGCGCTCCTGGAGATAGCTTTCAAAAAGTTTGACTGCAGTAGGGCCGAGTCCAAAATTTCTGCCTAGTTTTTCAAGTAACATCATATGGTCAACTGAGTCAAATGCTTTTGAGAAATCGAGTAGAACTAAGATTGCAATTTTATTGTTATCAAGTGACTCAAGAATATCAGTTGAAACTTTTAAGAGTGCTGTTTCGCAGCTGTGCCCAGACCTGAAACCAGATTGCCATATTGCCATATAGAGAGAAGCACACGCACGACAAAATCATCTACGTTATATGGAACGAAAAATATATTTTTAACTGAGTAGTTCTACGAGTTCATCTACACAACAAAACATCAATGATATAAATGCTATAACTCCTGCGCGTCTACTTAGACACATTAACCTGGCTTATCAATGTTGTAGGTTGTTGTAAAATTTGACTGCTACAATTACAGCGACTGCTCCACCAAAGTTTGCGGTGTCCTGATTCGAAGGCAATGGGTCCCCTGCAATAAAAGACTAGCCCGCTCAACACACTTCCGCAGCATACAGCACTCCTTCCGGAGCACTACATAGTTTATGAATTCATTTATTGTTATAACTACTCAACCGTGAATGAGTCGGTATTTTCGAGCTCTTATAATATTCAAGACTTCATGGCGCACCTCCCCTTTTAACACCAGTGGCGCAATTACTTCATTAATTAATTAATTACGGTGTCCAGTTCCTTTCCTTTAATAACATTATACCTTATTTTTACCACCCTTAGAAAATAAAATTTCCATGTATGTAATGATGTATTTAACTAATTAAAGTCATCCTTTGTACAAATTACAAGTTCACCATTCCGTAATCTGTAACTTAATAGTAGTTCCAGGCACATACTTTATGTTTAAAATAACCACATTCCAGCAAATACATTCTAGACATTTTGATTTTTATTTCCATTTTAAAATAATAGCTTTCTCGCAGTAATAATTAGCTTGAGTTCCACAGTACTCGTGCGATAATTACTGGAATCTACATGTTTCAGAGCCTTAATCACAACTTTTATATCTACAATCTCATTTTACTCGTACACTCTGTATAATTAGGTCCTCCCTTCATAAGATGGGCAATGTTTGCCAAATAATAAAATCCCCCTAGTAGTGACATACCTTACTAATTTGCCCTTGGGCATCAAACAACTTACTCTCTTCCGTATTCACGGCCATTGGTCGACATCTCTCTGTCATTGCTTTTTAGTGTATTAAAATTACATGCTACCCCAACCTGCCGTATGCTAACTAATTACGGAGAACAACAATAACGTTCACTAGGTATGAAATTAATCTGGCTACAAATAGAATAAATCCGTCCATGGCGTATTAGCTGGGTACACAATATGCGTGTAAATGAGCCCATTTCAAACAATGGTCCGTAATTAAGGAAACACGGCACGCCTCTCCAGAATCAATCACTGCCGTCTTCTACCTAGGCTGCAGAGCAGTTAATAGGTCACGGGGATTAAGCTCCATCTTCCCGTTTGCTCCTGGCAATATTGGTCCATATCTTGTGTGGCCTGTACCCACAGATTAGCTAAGGCACACTTCAACTTGGTATAACGTGTACTTTACACGATCTACATAATTTTACCATTCTCAGGTGGCAGGAGTTTGTTATCTCAATACTGTGTAGTAAGGATGAAACATACTGGATGTGGTTTCAATAGCATTTTCATGAATTGTGGTTTCTATTCAATTTCAAAGTAGTATTTAATGCGACGAAGTCGAATATCGATTGTTCATGTGGTCATTCTAGGGGCATGGTTGGATTAAGCCTTAATCTTATTATGTAAATCAAAGCTCCTCTCTAAGGTGTAATATTTCATATACCCTGATAACAATGGCTTATTAAATTCCCTTGTGTTGTTAAGGAATATTTTCAATCTAAAAGAGGGAAGTTTAGCTTCACCTGTATCTTGTATGTTGTATGTATAGTTTGTAAACAAATCTTGCAACTTGATTTTGACCCAATTTCATGTAATTTCAATTTCAAGGTTTGTGGAAATAAAATTAAAAACATTAATAACGCCAGAATATGCTCTAATCACTTCGTGGAGGAAGATTATAATCTACGAGATGATTTTTAAGGGGGGGTCAAATCGTACCGTCACCTCCTCGCTGGTGCCTCCTGGATAACCAACTAACGACGGACGTACCCAGTGCCTGGGGGTATAGCTGGGCCACCCTATCCGTTGGGGTATAATTCACGGATCCGGCCCTCCAGGTCGGGGGTTGGGCGAAAGGTTGACAACCTCTCCTCAGAAAACAACTCTTGTTATGGAATCGAGAAATCGGCCTCGGAACAGTCAGGATTTACGGCAAAGACCTCAGCAACGTCCCAGGACTAATGATTTTAGGAAAAACGATATTAAGTTTGCAACATGGAATGTAAGAACATTATATAGACCCGGAGCAATGGCAGAAATGATAGATGAGCTAAGACGATACAGAATACTCATCGCAGAACTACAAGAACTAAGGTGGACTGGTAGAGGAGTCCTAGAACGAAAAGACGCTACGATATTCTACAGTGGTAATAATGACTCCAGAAGAAACTTTGGGGTAGGTTTCTGTGTACTTAAACCTCTAATCAACAACGTAATAGACTTCAACCCGCTTAACGATCGGATCGCAACCTTAAGAATCAAATCCAGATTTCATAATATAACATTCATCACCGTGCACGCGCCTACAGAAGAAAAACCAGAACAAGAAAAAGATGACTATGACCAAATCCCTTCTTACGACATGAAAATCGTATTAGGGGACTTTAATGCTAAAATAGGTAAGGAACCATATTATTACCCTTACGCTGGCAAGTTCTCGTTGCACGAGGATTCAAACGATAACGGGAACAGAATGGCCGAATTTGCTATCGCAAGAAGTTTGTCAATAGCTAGCACCTGGTTTAACCATAAGAATATACACAAAAGGACATGGACATCACCAGATGGCAGGAACCATAACCAAATTGACCATGTTCTAGTTGACACTAGGCATGGAAGCAGCATACTGGATGTAAGAAGTTTCCGAGGAGCGAATGCAGACACCGATCACTATCTAGTTGTTGGGAAAATGAGGACGAAAAAACTAGCGACAATTAATAGAAGAAACAATGATAGACAAATAAAGTGGAATATAGAAAAATTAAGAAATGTAGAATCAAAACAACAGTATGAAATTATGTTAACAGAAAAGCTTGAGCAAATAACAAGGAGTCTGGAAATGGAAACTGATCTGAACCTGATGTGGAACTCTATAAAAGAAAAAATTATAGAAACAAACAACTGTGTATTAGGCACACAAAACCACGAAAGAAGGAGACATTGATTTGATAATCAATGCAAGAGCAGCATTGAAATAAAAAACCATGCAAGACAGGTGTACCTAACAAGAATGACTAGAGGAAACCATGAGAAATATGTAGCAGCACGAAGAGACACGAATAAGTTATTAAGGAAGAAAAACGTGATTTCTTCAGAATTAGAATAAGTGCGATCAAGCAAAGCTACAGTAATAAAGACACTAGAAGTTTCTACAAAGAGGTCAACATGATTAAGAAAGGATACAAACCCACCTGCACCATGGTAAGAAGAGAAGATGGTACTATAGCTAGTAGTATCGATGACATACTTGAGGTGTGGGAGAAATACTTTAGAGACTTCTTCAAAGAGAATATAAGCCTAACACAGGGAGCAGCGGAAAACCGTAATACAGATGACCCAGAAAACGATACGCCAGATCCTACAATGGAGGAAGTTGAAAATGCCATAGCGAAACTGAAAAATCACAAAGTTCCAGGTCCAGATGGCATACCCACGGAAATCTCAAAAAATGGTGGGGAGAAGTTATGCCAGGCCTTACATAGTCTAATCATAAAACTATGGAGAAGCAGCAAGATGCCAGAAGAATGGCTTTTAGGCACAATAGTCCCAGTCCATAAAAAAGGTGAATTGATGAGCTGCAAAAACTACAGGCCAATATCTCTTCTGAACACAGCTTACAAAGTGTTTTCACATATTTTATTTAATAGACTGAAACCACATTTGGAAGATAAAGTAGGTGATTACCAAGCAGGATTTATAACGAACAGACCAGATTTTCATAATGAGACAAATACTTGAAAAATGCTGGGAAGAAAACATTGATATACATCTTCTTTTTATAGACTATAGAAATGCTTACGATCTGCTAAATAAAAGAGAGTTGTGGAATAAGATGAGTGAAATGGGTTTCCCCAGAAAATAAATAGATCGTTGCAGGATGACGACCAAAAATTGTGAAACACAAGTGAGAATACGAGGTTGTAACTCAACCAATTTTCCTCAAGAATCGGGTCTGCGACAAGGAGATGCAATCTCACCAATACTTTTTAACATTGCTCTCGAAGCAATAATGAGAGAAACACAGCATAATGGAGCAAATAGCATCTTCACAAGGAACATCCAGAAAGCTCAGCAAAGTTCAATCTACGAGTAAATGACACAAAAACAAAATATATGATCGTATCAAAACAAGGACATCGGCTAGGACGAAGTATCAGCCTTGGCGATCATATTGTGGAAATTGTAGAAAACTTTATCTACTTAGGGACAATGCTTACTGCACAAAACCATATAAAGGACGACATCCATAGACGCATCGTAGCCGCAAATAAAACCTATTTCGCACTAGTCCCGGTCTTTAAAAACAAAGAAATTTCAAGACAATGCAAAATCAGACTATACAAAACGTTAATCCGCCCAGTTCTATGCTATGGGTCTGAGGCTTGGACATTGACCCAACAAACAGAAAACCAGCTTAAAATCTTCGAAAGGAAGATCTTAAGAAGAATATTTGGTGCTGTAAGGGTTAACCAAAACGAATGGCGCATTAGGACAAATGAGGAACTTCAACAAATGTATGACGAAATAAACATATCTACATACATAAGATTGAACAGACTGCGATGGCTTGGACACGTTCTACGGGCTCCAGAAGAAAGAATGCTAGCCAGGATTTTTAATGGAAGACCATCTGGAAGAAGAAGAGTAGGACGACCAAGAAATAGGTGGATGGATGACGTGCTAGAAGATATACGAAAACTTCGTATATCAAACTGGAGAGAGCTAGCAAGACGTAGAGAAGACTGGAAGAGGAGACTTCAAGAGGCCCGAGTCCTGCAAGGACTGTAGCGCCATTTAAGAAGAAGAAGAAGAAGAGATGATTTTTAAATACTGACATTATGTGAAAAAAAACTAAAGACAGACGCTCCTTACAAAAATGTGATTTCTTGCAGCAAACCTTCTGCAAGGGGAGATCGGATGTGTAAGAGGAGCCAAAAGAAATTTGCGCATGAAGCTATTGTAGAATATAAAGAGTAAGCTTATGCAAATGCTTTTATTTGTTGTTGAATTCAAACCCTCTTGGCAGTGGATGCTTCAAATAACAATAATAGTTTGACGACTGAAGAATCCGATAACACCGCAGATGTTGCTACACAGACTTTAAAGAGTTGCATTTTCTTCCTGACAGCTTCTTGAGAAGGTTAATGGAAGCTATTTTATAGGGGCTTTTTCGAACTTTTTTAAAGGTGGCCCAAGTCATACCAACCCTTTCCATTCCAGGAAGGAAAGCGGCGATCGTGTCTTTCCTAGCCAGTTCATCAGCTTTACAGTTTCCCTATATATTTCGGTGATCAGGCACCCATATGAAGACGGAACTGAACTGCTGCATCATTCAGAGATATAGTTCTACAGCTGTTAGTGCAAGAGCGCAGGGCCTTCAGAGCCGCCTGTCTATCCCAGAAGGTGTAAACAGCTCGGTTCTTGTCAGTTTGCTGGTTGATTTACAGAACAGCCTCATGTATGGCTAAAACCTCCGTATACACTGAAGTTATCGGATAGTCGGAAGGAAACGTCAGTCCCAACCTTCGGTGAAAGGATTCCTCCTGCTACTCGACCCTCAAGTTTGTAGCTATCAGTGAAGAAGCTTATGGCATCCTGAATACTATGTAGTCTTTGCTCAAAACCAAAATTAAAAACCCCCTTTGTCGAAAACGAGCAAAGATAGCCCTCCACCCTTTGCGTTTTCGTCGATAATTGTTTGTCTACTGTCAAACATTAACCAATGGGACGGGTCACACTGTATTTAAGTATATGACGATTGCTCCCTCGGAATTTTTTTTGGGCCCTAAGCTATAGTTGAACTCCGCCGTCGCCTGGTCCCAAGTCCAGGGTGTGAAAGGAGGAGGGTTGTCGACCTGCCGAATTGATCATAAAAACTAGGCAAGAAACCGCATTTTTCAAAGCGGCACCGACAGCAGTGTATCCGTTGCGGGGACGTCCCGCTCGGACCGCCAGCTAACGGATCAAAGAAGAAGAAGAAGAAGAAGAAGCTATAGTTGATGCAGCTTATACGTAAATCCTGCACTGCCTGTTTCGCCCCATCCAAGATTTTTTTAGGACAAGGTCTAATCTACCTCTGTAACAAATTTTATCAAAATCGGTTCAGCAGTTTAGACGTGAAAGCGTAACAGAGAGACTGACAGACAGACAGAGTTACTTTCGCATTTATAATACTAGTAAGCGAACGCAGCCCCCATCTTTCTGAGCGTTTTGACGTTCCATATTCCGTTGCCAGCGTCGTTGCCGTTGAGTCTGTCTGAGGCATGACATGAGGATTCGAAATAAGTGGGTTTTACGGTGTTAGGCTGTACTCTGCCGTCCGACCCCTAAACTTTTGGACCAGTCGAGGTTTGCTTTAGGACGCGAAATACTTGACTAGACTAACCAGGGGTCACCCAATAAAAATTCAACATCTTCAAGGAGATGAAGGTAGAATTGTTGATAGCATGGCTGTAAATTTTGGATCGTATTAAGAGTTGACGCTACTCGTTACTTATCTCTTTGAGGTAACGACACCAAAGGTGCTTGAGGCCGTTGCCACCACTTCACCCCCATTTAATTATCAGCAACTATAAATAGTATCATCACTGCCCAAGCACAATTGGCGATTAGCTGACTGAGTCCAACCTTTTTTTCCCTTTAAATTGTCATTATAAATTACTACGAATTAATTTTAATTTTTTCGACCTCTTAACCTAACCCTACTGTATATTTACCCAGAGCCATAATTAATTATAATTATCCGCAAAATGATTTGCGTAGCCGTTGCGGGTGTGTAAATTATGCACCACGAGGGTAGAGCAAATTTAATTTTAAACCAGGGTTGTTTTGCTAGAGGAATCTTTTTTTTTGTGTGTGTGTTTATATGAATTAAAGTTTATTTATCATAGGTGGATTTTTTTTTAGTAATTTGTTTGTTCATGTTATTTAATGTAAGTAAAAAGTATGGAGAATGGCAAATTAAATTTCTCTTCCATATTCTGATTTATTATGAATTTATCGCAGTTCATGTAGAATGAAAATATGTATTCAGATCTCATAACAGAACATATTATGTAAATATCAACGAGTTTTGCTTCATATAATTTAAGTTCGTGCAGAAAAGATAATATGTAGATATTAAATTAACAATGGTATATCAAATAATTTTTTTTTTTGGTTATCGATTCTACGACTACCCGAATATTATGCAGCATATTCACTGGTCTAGTTGTGAGTCGTCTACGATTTGTAACATGTTTGCATCTTTCTTTCACCAACCTTTTAGTTTACTGCCTAATGACAATAATTTTTATGACAACTCCTAACCGAGAGGCTCATAGTTTATCTCTCTCAATAGCCAGTGACAATATCGTTAAACATATTAACGAGCTCCCATTCGACTTCACTTCCGGCCCGGACGGTGTCCCTCCTGCTGTCCTTAAGTCCTGTGTGTTCTCTACTTTGTGGAAAAATTCGTTAATAATCCTTATTCATAAAAGAGGGAGCAAAAATAAAATATCAAATTATAGACCAGTTGCAAAGCTGTCTGTCCTAACGAAACTTATTGAATCAATCATTTATTCTGCAACCGCGCTTATCTGCAAAAAAAAAAAAAAAACAACAGAAATCAGGACGTCCCGCAACAGATATGCTGCTGTCTGTGCCGCTTTAAAAAAATGCGGTTTCTTCTCCTAGTTTCTTCGATTTCTAGATTCCGGTCAATTCGGGAGGTCGACCACACTACATTTTTTACTAAGTAAAAACTAGAACTAATCCTAACCTAATCATTAAAACTAAATTACAAGCTAATCTAGTCCAAGGTTTTCAGGGTGATTACGCAATAGGCTTCTACACCGTGCAACCGATCTTAATGAAATTTTAACAATGTGCTATTTACCTATTGGAGGGGCAAACGGCTAACAAAGACCTCGGAAGGTGGTGGCACCCGATTTGTCACAGATTGACTGCACACAAACACCTAGCAGATCTGTTAGCAAGTCCTAATCCCACCGCTCCGTGGTGGGGTACTTCTTCGGAAGAAGCTAACGAATCAACACCACTTCAGCCAAAATTACTTGCCCTCTTACGATATCAGGAGGACTACTGAGAGACAAGACCTCTCAGTTATAGAATAGTATTGACCGGACACTGTCGGATGGGGATGTATTCGACCCGCTTAGGTTTCTAGACCTACGATTTCTGCAGAAGTTGTAAGAATCTGAACGAGTAGGAAGGTGTACAACACTTTCTTTGTCACTGCCCAGCCCTAAGCAGAACGAAACTAACCTCTTTTGGTGAAGCCTCTAAAGTACGCTTGAAATCTCGAAGATTGGGATGCCATAAAGATAATTGGTTGAGCTGTACACCAACAGCTTATCCATATCTAACCTAACCGGGGGGGGGGCTCGGTAGTCTAGGGATAAGGCGCCTGACTGCTATCCCAGAGGTCCCGGGTTCGAATCCCGGCCAGCCCCGCGGTCCTTCGCCTTTTCCACTTTCCCACCTACATAACTTTCCTTCTTTCTTCTTCCCTCTTTACATTCCTGATTCCTCGTGTCATAGCCTTCCTTAGCCCTTCCCCGCTCCACCAAAGCGCATGTCATCGGTTGGTTGATGAGACTCAACTCGTTTCAGGAGGCATAACACTCCACCGAGTTGTTTCTCGATACCCCGATGTCATAGTCGCGATAGTAATGGTTGGGAGTAGGTGGACTGAAAAATATCGCGGGAAGGTTATGGCGGCTCCTTCCTCCCCGACTAGAGCTGCTGTTCGACATTGCACTCTATACGAAGAAAATAGATTGTCAACAGTATAAAGGGCCTTTCCTGAGAGTCTAGTCTTTCACAACAAAAAAACCTATAATGGTTGCTAAAAAAATTTGTATGGACCTTATTCATGGGACATTCGACAACCATTCTTTTGTATAAAGTGCCCCATATCTCAAATAACCTTGTCTAAATCCGGCCCTGGAAATAGGGGATGGAAGTTCATATGATTTTGCACATATGTATAGTTCGTGTGACATTGCGATCCGACCATTTTGTATGAAAACTAAGATGGCGGTTCCAAGATGGTAGCCGACTTTTGCAATTGTGTGTGATACCCTTAGAATAGAGAACTACAGGAAAGGCCTTCGTGTGTATAATCCCTGTATGTGAGCGTAGTGAAACCTGGGGGTTAGTCAACTGTCAAATTGGGTTAGTTAGCTGCTTGTGTTCCCGCGTTCGGTGGAATACTTTTTTAAGACGAGTTTTTTTTATAAAGTTATCCGAAATCTTATTATCAAAACTAACTTAAAAAAAGAAAGAAAGTATAAAGAATAGTTTAAAGTATAATTATTAAAGTTCTAGCGAGTGAGTTTTCTGTGAAAAAAAGAACAATGAAGTGTGCAGTTTGTTAATGCAGGAATAAATGGAAATATGCACGAGAAAAATCGTTCTTCAGGTGAATGTGCTAAATAAAATAGTGCTTAAACACACATATTAGATATTTACATTAATAAATATGTGAATTACTGTGATAAATTGTCCAAATAATGTAAATGTTATTTGCTCGAATTTCTTTGTTTACATTAAATGACCCAACGCAAAATTCAAGGGGATCAGCTGTTTAGATTTCGGAGTGACGCCGTGTAAAAAGTTCATTTGTGGGGGCAAGATTTTATTTTAGATTACTCATAATTTTAACTCGCTCTTGCCCCTCCTCTATTTTACTCGGTTTTTACGCTTGTAGTGTACAAACAACTACCAAAGCGTGGGCACTCATACAAAACGAATTTCACTACGTTTTAATTGGGCGAGGGCCCTTTCTGTAGTTTTGTATTCTAAGGTGATACCCGACATGGGTATCAAACAAAAGGGCATGGCAGGCAGAATCCTGAATCCTTAGCTATGTGACGTCATTTAAGATACAATAGGCCGGCCAACAAAAAATGGCGGACGACTTATAGTAGATTAATAAGTAGTAACAAAAAAGAAATAGTTTAAAGAAACTAAAACATACGCTTTTATAATAAAATAATTTTGAAGTTAAAGATTTTATTGCTCTAGTCACTTACTTAAGTGTAACCTGCACCTGGCTTCTTTGGTGAGTATTACGCCAACGCCATTCCTACGGCTTTCCGTTTCTTTTCTGCCAAAATATAAGAAGGACGTCGTTTGGACAGATATGTTCCTCCGCATCGGGCCATTTGGTCTCGACCCATGACATCGATTCATGTCGTTGAGGACTTCATCCTCCCATCCATCAGCAAGCAGTGTTCCATGGTGCCGGCTCCGAGCCCTTGTTTGCCAGTTTCTGCAGTGGTGGCGCATTTTTAAGTAGTAAAATTCATTTTTTGTGCAGTTTTTATCTTTTTTTCATTAATTACCCTGGAAATATCGAATTAATTAAGCTTAATATAATTAGTTAACTTCAATTTATGACCATATTGTTGGCCTTTATTTAAAGTGAATTCTGAATGCATGTACACCTTGCTCGATCGGGTCTAATTCTTCTTCTTCTTTAACGGCTCTACAACCGGGATCCGGTCCTGGCCTCGCGCAACTGTTCTCTCCACCGGTCCCGATTCGGAGCCGATGTCATCCAGTTTGGCATCCCTAAACTCTGAGCGTCCTGGTCCACGCCATCCTTCCAGCGAAGGTTGGGCCTCCCTCGCTGTCGCACCCCATAGGTCTTACCGCAGAGAACTTTCCGAGCAGGCTCATCTTCACTCATACGAGCTAGATGCCCTGCCCACCGGAGCCTACCGAGCTTTAAATTTTTTCACAACATCTACATATGTCGCGATAGCGCTCGTAGATCTCGTCATCCTCGTCCTTCCTCACATACGGGGCCAACAATCCTCCGAAGTATTTTCCTATCAAACACGCCCAAGAGGTTTGAGTGCTTTTTGCTAAGCACCCACGTTTCGGATGCATATGTGAGAACGGGTAAGACCATAGTCTTATATATACGCGCACGACTGCTAAAAGCCAACAAAGCCTACTATAGTCTGTAAAGGCTCTTCAAATCCAAATATCTAACCATAACGTCTAAACTTTTACTATATATAGTAAAAGTTTAGACGTTATGGTTAGATATTTGGATTTGAAGAGCCTTTACAGACTATAGTAGGCTTTGTTGGCTTTTAGCAGTCGTGCGCGTATTTCTGGTTACATGCTATTGTCGGCTGCTACTATTGACCCACGGTAGGTAAATGATTTTACCACGTCAAACTCGTGTTCAGCTACCTTGATTGTGGGACCAATGTTAGGTGTTCTTCCAGACGAGGCCACCATGTAATTTGTTTTGCTTTCGTTAATGTGCAGTCCCAGATTTCCTGCCGCTTGCTCAATCTGAGTGAAAGCTTCTTGTACAGCTGTTGTTGTTCTTCCAATGATGTCAATGTCGTCTGCGTAAGCCAGTAATTGGGTGGACTGGTGGAGGATTGTACCCCTTGATGTCACGCCCGAATCTCGGATCACTTTCTCCAACGCCAGGTTGAAAAGGAGGCAGGCCAGACCGTCCCCTTGTCGGAGTCCATTATCGTTGATTGGTCTGGACAGTGTTCCGGATACCTTTACTTGGCTTGACACATTGGTCATGGTCAGCCTACATAGTCTTGTCAGTTTGTTGGGGATGCCGAATTCTCTCATGGCTTTGTAGAGTTCTACCCTGGCTATGCTATCATAGGCGGCTTTAAAGTCTATGAAGAGATGTTGAATTGAGTTTTGAAACTCTAGACATTTTTTCATAGCCTGCCTCAAGGTGAAAATCTGATCAGTCGTTGAGTTGCCTGGGCTGAAGCCACACTGGTAATGGCATATGATGTTTCTGGCGTATGGGGCCATCCTGTTTTGTAGGATAGCGGAGAATATCTTATACACGGTACTCAACAACGTTATACCGCAATAATTAGTGCACGCTGTGATATCTCCTTTTTTGTGTACCGGAAAGAGGATGCCTTTTCTCCAGTCTTCTGGCATCACTTCCTGCTCCCATACTTGCACAATTAATTCATGAATGGCTTGGTGTAATGTAGGCCCTCCATATTTAACCAGCTCCGCTGCGATGCCTTCTGCACCCGAGGCCTTGTTGTTTTTGAGCCGGCAGATGGCTCTGCTAACTTCTTCTATGCTTGGTGGCGGCAGCATAGCATTGTCATCAGATATTGGTGGAGCCTCCGAATACTCAGTTAGCTCGCCATTTAGCAATTCATGAAAGTGCTCTTCCCATCGCTCCAAGATGCCTTTAGGATCGGTGATTAGATTCCCTTCTTTGTCCTTGCAGTATGTGCAACGTGGTGTGAATTGCGTCATACTGCGGACTCTTTGGTAGAACTCCCGCGCCTGGTGCGGCCGTCGTTCTCTGTACTGTTCTAGCTCACAGACGAGATTTTTTTCCCAGGCTTCCTTTTTTCGTCTGTGAATTCTCTTCTTTTCTGAGCTCTTTATAGTTCTCTTCGCGTGCCCGTGTTCTCTGAGACTGCTGCATGGCTCGGTACGCAGCATTCTTAAGGCCCCCATACACGGTCAAATTGGATGTACATCCAGATTTTCATCAAACCCATAAGCGCAATGAGTTTTGGTCGGCCGACCGGCCCACAATCGATAGTTTTGGTTGTACATCCGGCCTTCGATGTACATCCAATTTGACCGTGTGTGGGGTTACGTTCAGTTGCCAGCTTGCATTCATTATCGAACCAGTCGTTCCGATCTTTACGACTTCTGCCTAAGATGGAATCAGCAGTACTAATGACAGTATTTTTAAGGCGGGTCCAGTTCTCGTCGACGCCCGGCATC
This sequence comes from Thereva unica, assembly GCA_949987705.1. Classification (NCBI taxonomy): domain Eukaryota; kingdom Metazoa; phylum Arthropoda; class Insecta; order Diptera; family Therevidae; genus Thereva; species Thereva unica. The sequence goes on from OX465281.1 coordinate 238,385,658, forward strand.
TCATCCCCAGGACTTAGGGCGAGTTCTAATGCATGACCGTAGCTGTTTCTGGCCATTTCATTGCGTAGTGCAGCTGTGTTGATTCGAGCCTGATCAGCGGATACAAAGCTTTTCAGCGTTGTAATGCGCTCTCGGAGTACCATACCAACAAGATAGTGATCCGAGTCGAGTTGGCACCTCGGTACGTTCGTACCGTCATCAGACCCGAAAGGTGGCGGCGGTCTATCAACATATGATCGGGTCTAATTAATAAATTAAAATGTGTCGTTGTCGTAAATTATTACAATTGTTTAAAAAAAGCACACAATATTTAATTGGCAATTTCATATGCCATAAATAATGTTCGATTGAATTTTCGCGTCAGTGGATGATATTTTATTTGAGAAGTTCAACTTCATTTTCGTAGTTTCAATATTCGTTTGTCTGTTTCGCAGCAGTTTCTATGGTAGCTGGAGAATATGCATTTCACGTTTTGCCTGATTAAGTTCACTTCGTTATGCTCATTAGTGTTGACTTTTTTCTATCCATTGCAGATTTAATTTCAACGCAATTAATGAAAGCAATTTAATCCTTATTTGCTAGCATGACTTTTGTGCTCTGTCATTCTATGGAAATAATATAATCTATGGCCGGTCTATACTGGAATTATAACATGGACGTTGAGTGGCTGCTCTTCGTCTTTAAAATTATTGAAGCAATAAACTCTCTCGAAGGAAAATGTTCCATAGCCATGTTAAGTACACACAAATGCACACTAATTATTGTTGGTATTGTAGGATGGAGCAGATGTTTTTGTTCTTTATAGAAAGGGGGGAAATACTTATTTTTCCAGGAATTATTGCTGAAAAGATCACGGTTGACAGTGTGCCCTGGACAGATTATTTCTGGTGACTTCCCTTATTCTCTATTATTATAGCAAAGTTTCTTGTGCGTCGTATTTTCCCTAAATGCTCTTATATAGAAATTTCTCAAGGGACACAGGATTCACAGGATTTTACTGAGAGTGGCATCCTATTAGCCATTGTATGAAAACAATTCTGCATGTAATTGGAGCACGTCACCGGATATTTCACTGAAGAGGATTCTTTTTTTTTTTGCTTTTCCTTTCTAGATGAGGATTAAAACTCCTTTTGAATTTATCAATCAGTTGTGTTCTGTAGCTCTGGTGACGCAAAATATAGCAGTATATGAACGTGCAAATAAAAACTTTAAATGTTTAAGTGTATTTGAACATTTCAACAGAAAAAAGGAGCCAACATTTTTCATTAAATAACCTTGAACGCTATTTAACATTTAGAGAAAATACCAAAGATACGTCGACAATTATGTTTGTATCAACAGGAAACCTTTTCATCTGTAAAAAAATTATTCAAGGACATGATTTTTTTTTTTCTCAAAAAAGATTTAAATTAAAATATTCCATACATTCATTCATTCATGTACAATTTTATTGAAGCTCGCAATTAGTCTAGACTCGGATTATGTTCTTCGTACAGTGTTCTGTTCTATAACAAAAATATGGTTTCAATAAATATACTTGCCCTTCAGGTGAATCTAAAAACATCTATGAATAGATGATTTCTTGCTGTATTATTTTTTGTAAACAGATTATATGAAGCAAAAAAAAAACATGTTTGTCTAATGATATACTAAATAGTAAAATTATTTATTTCTATAATTTCTTGCTTTAACAGGCCGAGGACTGGTAAAAACCACAAAGACCCCGGACATTTGAGAGAAATTGAGTTTTTTTCCCGGACATTTAATTTAACGAAAATAATTTTTGTCGAGCTAAAATCCAATCGAATCGATAATCAACTACTATAATATATTCGCAGGAGTCAGTTCCAACTCTTTGGCCCCTAGAGGGTCAACTTGTAGTGAGTGTTCGGACATCAAGCCATGCCATGTCCTCAGACTGGTGAAGGACATTTCTTACACTTTTCTCGGCGGTCAATAAATAGTCATAGGCCGTCTCAACTCCTTCTCAGGCAACATCTCGTATCTTCCCGACTAGAATTCAATGTAAGGCATGCCTAAATTTATGTACGGGCCTCGTGAGGTAAACGTTCGGTATACCAGATTAGACTTGCCTCATGAACACCTCATGTGGCCCTCATAGGGCAGTATAAGGTATACCAAAATTAAATTGGTTTTATGAATACCTTACGAGGGCCTCATACAAAATACATGAGGCACTCCGCATGCACTCTAAGATTAGGTTTTCATTAGGGAAATCTTACAAGGGCCTTATTTGGGAAAGAAGGTGTTTACCCCGTTAGGTATTATTGAGTAATTCCTTATGAGGCCCATGTATATTGATGAAATTTGATTGAAATTTTTCCCTTCATGATATAATTCACATGTAAAACCAAACTACTATGGTTAAGTAACAAAATGTGCTTAATCGCCATCAGACTTTTTAATGTCTCTGGTTTAATAAATTGTAAACTCATTTTTTTGTCAATCAGCAGTCATATATAGGCAAGCAAGTCATTTCACGAGAGAATTTTTGTTTGTTTCCATATCCGCCGTAGTCCTTTAATCTGCTCTTGTCAAGTTTTACTGGTGAGTTATTCTTACCAGCGTCTATTAGGCCACGATACCTCGAAATGGGGAAAAACTGCCAATGATCTATCGCACGCCTTACATAATAAACGATAGGTACGCATTATATGGCCCTATCCATTTTTGCCTGATATGGCCCTCATAAGGATTTTTCAGTTCGGCGGTAATAGGTGAAAAGCGTTACACTTTTCTTCTGGGCCTTATTAGGTTTCAACATTAGGGCCTAACAGTCAAATTAGGCTAACCTCATCCGGACCGAACCAAGAAATTCTAGTCGGGTTTAGAATCAATCTATCAGCGTCCGACTTGACTCATTGTCCGACATCCTCGATTTTGCTGCGACTTCGATTTTGCTGCGACTAGCTCGGGCTCTTTATTGAGAAAATTACAGGAAATCTCTTCCCGGAATTCTCTTACCGGAAATCTCTTGAGTACGGGTCTATAGCCACTCGAAAGCGTCCAATACGTTGGTGTCCGCGACACTCTAACGAAGTTGTTGAAGCGGTAATAGAGTGTGTTGCCGATAAACAAAATGTATCATATCGTCTCCGATCTCAGGAGTTAAACATGAGTGGAACGACTCTAAAGAGGATTATGAAGCTCGCTGCCGAGCCAGATTGTTGGGACAAAATTTTAATGACGAACGGAACTCACCTGGCGGAGTCAATAAACAAAACTGTCGACAGAGACGCCCACACGTCATTCACGAAACACCACTGCACGACGAAGTGTGCTTAAAACCCATCAGTGGACCATTTTTCTTCAAAGTTCGAGAAAACCTTCGTGTGTCCGAAAACACGTGAAAAGGTATGACGAGCCTTTTTCCAAAAAGCCTTCGCACCTTGCCACACCGCAGCCCCTAAGATGTAATTCTTGCAAAAGTAAAGTTTATGCTAGCAAGCCGAAGACCATTGGCCGTGCTTTTTTTAATGAACTGGCTGGTTCTTCGTCATACAAAATCGAAAACCCAGGTTCTATCGGGGTCTATCTGGGTCTCTATCGAGGTTACTGGGAAATTTTTAAATTTCCCTGTTTTCCAAGATGCGACTTGGATGCCGCAGGCAGCTGGATACAACCTAACTGAAATCGGGAACAAGAGTAGCTTTAGATATGACTGCACTATAAGCCAGCCGCACAATTAAAATATATATTATTATATATTTTAATTTATACATTGATTATGCTTATTTTATACATTAAATTGATATAAATAATAACAAATAAGCTGTGCGTTTTTCTTTTCTATCTTGGCAAAAGCTATATTGCAAACAGCTAATTTCCGAATTGAGAATCTCATTTTCGGCGGAACTTCAAATTCATGAACTTTAAATGTTTTATCACCAGACAGTGATACCAAATAATCAGTGGATTCTGCAGGTAAAAGAATAATTTGTGAACCGCATTCTCTATGCGATAGACAATATCCTTCTATATCCTCATGCGTTTCTGGATTTTGACAAAACCAAACTTTGTATTGAAAATTACAAATAACGCCGGCGACAGTTGACGTTTCAGGTATTTATGATAAATACTCTGAAGATAGATTCAGTTGAGGTTTTGCAAAATATCCCTTGCCGTTTTTTTAATGAACTCAAAAGCTCTCAAAACCCAGTTCATTAAAAAAACACGGCCATTGACGAACTCAAAGCTAACAAACGAGCCGAAATAGATACATCAATACTTTGTTCGCACGGAACCGAAATTTCGAGTTTTCGGCTATTTTCGTGATTTCGCCCAAAATAATGTTCAAAATCATGTGATTTCTCTTGTATGTTGGTCATTTCAAAATTATGTCAAACCTTGTAATTTTGGCAAAATCATCATCAAAATCATGTCGAAACCCAATGTTCAAACCTGAAAATTGAAGTCAGCCAAATTTTCATGTGTCACTCTTGATGCTGAAATTGTCAGTTTGATATTTTAATAACAGATTTGAGTTTGAATTTGAGCTCCACATTCTTCAAAAAGCAAAAAAAAAACAAGAAATATAAAAGAAGGAAGTTGCGGGCTTTGCAAGAAGAGAAATTGATAGAGAGAAAAAATCGAAAACATGGGTAGTGCTAAAAAAATCGTCAAACGAAATCATTTCAATTTATCATTTTCCCAAATCAGTTAATTTTGGCTCAGTGCGAACATGGAATAACGACCGAAAATATCCGCTTTCTGCGTATCGAATAGAGATCATTTAATAGACGTATTCAAAATCTGATATGATGTAAATGGTAGAAAATATCCTAAATAAATCTTGCTTATTTGTCAAAATCGTCGGAAAAATATCGGAGTTATTCAGTGTTGAAATACCGAAGGTCTAGATGGCGCACCCCATCGAGCATGTAAATTTACATATTTTATTGGGGGCCCCAAGGGTTTTTTATGTAACAGCGGAGCCACAGCATCAAACCACTGCTGTATTGGATAACATTTTAGCATAACATAAGAAGCACGAAGCATGTTCGAGCTGATATCGAATCGTTGTCTTCAGCAGTGTTTCATAATCATAACGCCCTGAGCTCTCTGGATTGAAAATTCGAAGGCGCCTTCAATAGCAATATATTCCCTTTCTGTTGACGCCCTGCAGGTAAGGGTGCAGCCTCCTTCTTCAAGTAGCCCCACGGATACTCCTCCTTTGGTTAATGTCATCCTCAATCAGGATGCCATTATCCCAACCACGCCAGGTAGTAAGGCAAGATGCAAAAGTCGAAAAAATAAAAATAAAAATGGTCGAAATTGCTAAGCCACCATTGGCAATAGTGTCAGCTTGAGTTCCTCGACCTGTGTTCCATCAACAAAGCTGACCTCAGAGCCGGTTTCGGTATCATCCTCCTCGCCACTATTAGTGGACGATCCCTCGCTCGCGGAAGTTCCAGGGACTGAGTCGATCTCTATGCCGGTCTTGGTAACAACCCCTCTGCCTCTAATAGTGGATGGTCCACCGGCTACCAAGTTATAGCTCCTCTTGAGCCTTGCACTCCTCTGGTTACGGTACCGAGGCCTAAATTTCTTCATCTCAGGATTCTCTCCCGAAACTAATATCTGTGGATATTTGGGGCATAAATCTATCGACCCCGGACCAGTTCACAGTTTGCAGAAGAGTCAGCAAGCCAGTTGCATCTTTTATTTGGTTCGCACCGCCTGGTCCTGCTGGGGCCCTTACCAAGCGTGTCTACACTCCTGATCGAACCAGTTAGTTCAAGTCTGTCTGGGAGCACAGCCTAGGGACTCTTCTGCTGCCTCTTTTACCCTAGTTTTCAGTTTTTCCCATATGTTGTTGATGTCGGGCTCTTCTCCTACTTCTTCTGTCAGGTTTTGTACGATATCATTCTGATAGGAATCTCTTCTTTCTTCAAGTTTTAGCTGGTCTATATCGTACCTTAATTGTGTTTGTCCTCTGTGAGTTTTGGTCGTTATCCGGATTCTAAATTTCCCTTTGACAAGATAAGGCCAAACCTAAATTAAAAGTAACGCAGAAGTGAAGTATAAGTAACTTCCATTGAATTAGATGTAACTCAGGCCTGGCGCTAGTGTTTTTTTGCGCCCGGTGCACTATGCCATATTGCGCCCCATAAGCTGTTAATTTTTGAACGCAATGAAGGAGAATGGAAAAAGGCACAAACACTCGCTGAACGAGTGAAATAACTTTCATAGTTTGCGCATAATTTAAGATTGCACCATAATAATGCGTTTAACCTAAAAAAAAGATTACATAGATATGTTTCACATGAATCAACATTCAATCAACAAAATTCTGCTCGTCGTTTGCGGAGAAGAGAACGATGGGGTGGGCAAATTTTCTAAACCTCTGAGTTCTTTCACGGAATGTTGTTTTTTGTCTCCCTTTTGCTAAGAAAAGAATAGAAAAGAATTGGCAGTAGGAAGAATTAATATTAAAAACAACAAAACACGCATTCTAATCATCGAATTTCAAAAGGGATTGACTATTTCAGCAGCCATTTTTTTGTTGGTAGGTCCGTGTGAAACTGGCCATATTAATTTGTTAGACGGTAATACTCTGGCTTCACCGAAATGAAAGTTGAAGCACTGTGCAAGTACAAGCAAATTAGTGCACTGAACTTCGATTTTTGCCTGAGCTTGCACACATTTTCAGATATTGAACTCAGGAAAAATAAAATCTCAGTTGGCCCAACAGAACCTGAAATTGAGATTGAACGTAAACGCTTGCTCAAAAAGAGATTAATCAACTGAAGTAATAGATCATTCCAGTGAGCTTTTGCAATTCTAACTTCTGGCGAAAAAGCAACAACCATTTCAAGCATGAACTGAACATGCCATGTTCACCGGTGTAGCCACTTATACGGATTGAATTGAACTTTATTGAACTGAGACCGATGAAGCCATAAGGTATAAAGGAACAAACAAAAAAGAGCAATTAAAGATGAGTGCTCGCCACAAGGAGTTTTGTTCTCCTCACTTCGTTCATTTATCTATTTTAACAGAATTTAAAATTGCACCAACAGCGCACTCAAGTTTATATCAATCACGGCGAACAGCAATGCACAATACAGATCCATTTGGAACAATTTTCCTTTGTGTGAGTGGATATGGTGCTTTTTAGAGATTTATCAAAAAGATCTTCAAATAAATGAGAGATTTTTCTTTCACTTGGGAAAGTTTTTCCTGAATATCTCGAATCTCGAAGCTAAGTGAAAATTCCCCGTTTTTTCTTGCATGAGAAAGTACAGGGACAAAAATTGGGTAAATTTCTTGCACCCGTGAATTTCAATTTTATTTTTTCAAAATTTTCGTATTTGTTTTAAATCTTGATTTTTGAAACTGCGCCCCAGACAAAAATTGCGCCCGGTGCAAATGCACCATTCGCACCTATGGCAGCGCCGCCCCTGTGTAACTTCCACTTACTTCCATTTTGATCGCTCTCATACATTTATATGCAATGGTACCTAGCTTCACTTCATTTTCCATTTAGGTTGGCCTATAGTGGTCCGAGCCACAGTTGAACATACTACGATTGAGTTTGAGCTAGCGAGATCGATCAATCTACTGCCATTGTCATTGGTAGCATCATGTAGGCTGTGCTTTCCTATGACTCCTAGGAACTCCTCTTATTTTGCTACTTTGGTGTTCATGTCTCTAAGCACCATTTTAATGTCGTTTGACTGAATTAATCTGATGGGGTTTGCTAGGTCCGGGGAGAATTCCTCTTTCTTCTCATCAGTTTTGTCTTCTGTGCATGGACGTTTATGAGACTAATGTTATGTAGTCTTATTTTAATCCGAAGCGTACCTACCTATTCTATTATTTACGAATACAGCAAAGAATAGTTCTGTGATTTTTTAACTTAATATTTTTTGCTAATTTATGTGGTCATATTTTTTGCGGTATTCTGGTTGTTTTAAATACTGACTGTGGAGTGAACCACAGCTGAGTTATGTTATTTTCGTTTAAGAACAAATAGTGCATTCAATGCAAAGGGAGCTCAACGCAAGTTCGAAAGGGATCTTATCTGGTTTTGTGTGTATAACACTACCCTAGAGGCAGCATTTATATGTATATATCCGAACATAAAGCATAAATTGCCCGAACAAATAACGTTTAATTTCTGCAAAGGACTTATAGAAACATTACTAAAGGGACATAAACAAAATCCATTTAATTTTTCGCATTCAAAAGAACCACTCATATATGCCTGCCTGCAGTATATTCCACCTAGCTTAACCACTAAATTTTTACCTGTTCGACAAAAGCAAAAGAGAGATTATCATCCCAAAAAATTAAATTAAAACTCAAACTATGAAAGCCGTAAAAACTTTTTCACAGCATAAAATTTACCGCATTGCCTCTATGCATAAACCCTTTAGAGAGCATGTCGTTTTGTATTTCAACAAAAAAACCGTTTTTTTTTTGCTCTCATGCTTTTATGATGCATATTTACACAAATTTTCAAGTATCCTTTACACAAGCAAACAATAAAAACATTGCACAAAAGCTTACTGCATAAAAGTTAGCAATTTGCTTAACAAAGGATGTTATGAAATGCTTTCTCCTTTAGTGTTGACGAACCCAATTTGAGCCAAGGCAATCATTTCTCCTTTAAAGTGTTAAAAAGCGTCTACAAAATTTTTCTTGGAGTCCATCCTTCACTTTAAGGAGTGAACAAGGAGCATACGGAATACGTATGAGAGAAAGCAAGAAAAATAAATAAAAACGCGTTAAAGAAAGTAAAATTTAACAAAAGAAAGGAGTGTAATTGTCCTTTAAGAAAGAAAGGAGAAAGAAGTGTCCTTATGACTCGTATCTACTGCCGCTTGTTAGGGAGGAGTGTGCTGGGCTGGAGCAAGAGAGAAAGGATTAATTAAGGATATTTTTGAGCTACTTAATTCGTATCCTTGAGGGGATTTTCTTATTTCTACATCATCACTCCAGACATGAAGTGGTTGAATGACGTTTTCAGAATGAAGTATAGATTTAATTTGTTGTGCCGTGATAGCGTTAGTTGCATTTTATGATATCAGATAACACGGTCATGCCAAGAATCTTTCTTGTCTATAAATATGTTCGGGGAGCTTAAGGATATTTGTCAAGGATGCCGTAGTGACATTAAGAATTGTTGTATTATAAAACATGGAACGAGGGTATGAGTATTAAGCTGAGCGAGTACAAAGTTTGTGAGTACATATAATATTAGAGATCCTTAACTTTTTTATTATTAGGAGAGATGCTGCCTGCAGTTAATTTGAAGCTTTTCCAATATTTAAGAAACTGAAGTAAGGAAGCTTGTCATCAGAATACGCAGACTACCCATCAAAGCGTAGACAAATACTTAAAACAACTTTAAGTTAGTTGGCTGCCATTTTGTATTTGCCGCTAATTTGAATTTGAAATGACAGCTAATAGTATTCTACGTGTCATACCCTTTCATTTGATACCCATACCAAGTGGCTTCTAAATAAAACGTAATCCTCCATTTTGTGTTGGCCGCCATTTTGAATTTTGAATGTCACCACAGAGCTAATTGTATTCTATTTAGCATACCCTTCCATTTGATACCTATGCTGCGGGTAGGGGAGGGGATTTGCAAAATTCAGCTGCCATCTTGATTTTTTTTACACAAGTGTCGTCACGCGAATTATGCATATAGGCAATGGCATATGGGTTGATCGGTTACATAAAAGTGGGTCAAAATCAAGTTGCAGGAGGTGTAGATCAAAAAAATCGGAGAAAAATCGTACTAAAATTAAAAAAACAAACTAATTAAAATTTCGAAAAACGAAAACTTTCAGTCATCAAAATCAGGTTTCTATCTCTTCTAGTTTGGTTCCAATGCGGACTGTACGCACAAGCAGAAACAGACTGACAGACCGTCAGACACTTTATTTTATTATATATTATTATAAAAACCCTAGCTGGGACCAGGTACACCTCACTGCACCCTTAAGCCAATAGTAGCTAATAAAAACCATCCATTGATTTGGTATTTTTCGAGATATGAATTTTGTGCCTCAAAGAACAAGTACATGGGTCTTAAGACCGACGCCATGGATCTAACGGTATATTGAGTATAATTTATTGCTTATTGTATTCTACTTATACCCTTTCATTTGATACCCCTTTCCTGTTGGTCAAACTCAAAGCAATTGGAGTCGACTCTCTTCTACAGAGGTGGATTGAGAGTTTCCTTTCCGGCCGTTCAATCAAGTTAGTACAAACCGCATCCCACCCGAACACTGCCGAGGTCCCCCAGGGATCAATTTTATCACCTGACCTATTTCTTATTTTTATAAATGACCTTCTTTCAATCCCCTACAACCCACCTCTCAGCTTTGCTGACGACGATACCCTGCGTTACTCTTACGGCCTAGATACAAGACAGACACGTGCCATATCCTGCCTTGATGAGCGTGAACTAATATCTAACTCTATAAACAGGGACATTGAGCTCATTCTAGAGTGGGGAAGCAGGAATCGTGTTGAATTCAACCTCTCCAAAACTAAGTACTGCCTTATTTAAAAAAAAACAGCTGAACACCTCTCCATCCGTGACAGTGGGTGAAGTTGAACTAATGGCCGACACCTCCCTACACAACTTTGGCGTGACATTAGCCAAAAACTTGCGATAGAATGACCACATATTTCAAATAGCCAAAATTCATCACAGAGCTTGGGATTTCTTAAAAGATGCAAGTTCCTTCTCCAGCCATCGGCCCGTGCTGTTATTACTTATTGTTCTCGAATACAACTCGATTGGGGCGGCGCTTCGATAACCACCTTGGCATGGGTAGATAAGGTCCAAAAAAAGGAGCCTTAAATTAATTGATGACTACACCATTTGCTCCACCTTCGAACCCTTGAGACATCGTAGGTATTCAGCAGCACTGACAAATTTTTATCGCTACTATCATAGAGACGGTTCTTCCGAAATAAACGCTCTCCTGCCTCCACGGCAATCTTATACCCGTAACACCAGATTAGCCCATTCGTCTCATTCCCTCCACCTGCATCATCCCCCATTCACGCACTCAACAAGATAGGAATTCGTTTGTAAATAGAACAACTCAACTATGGAATAATACCTCGCAGTCAATATTCCCGAGCTCCTACAACACCCAAGGGCTCAAATGCAGGCACGAAGTTGTGTAGAAAGTGGTAGTCCGTCCTCTATAGACAGCTGCCATGGATCGAACGGTATATTGATTATACTATATTGCTTATTGTATTTTAGTTTAGTTTCAATATCGTCATGGCCTACCTGACATCTGCGTAAATTTGAAATAGTTAATAGTTTTACATTTACGAATCTGCCTGCCTATTGGCCATGAAGATATTGAAACTAAACTGAAGTGAGAAATCTCAAAATTACCAATTTTTTAGATTTTTCAGGTGTTCTTTTTGGTTACGACCTATTTTTAGACCAATCGAATATACACAAAAAATTTCATAAAAATCGGTTAATTCGTTTCGGAGGACTTCGATAACAAACACTGTGACACGAGATTTTTTATTTAGATTTCAATAATTCATACGTTGAGTTTTATTGTGTTATTGAAATTTGGAGAACAATAATACCTGGAAATCTGTATTTCACAATATTGATAACACTATAAGTGGGATTCTAATTTGGAAAGCAATAAAAATCGATAATACCACCAATCTGTAAATCGTAGTAATGTACGATTGATGACCACCATTCGAATAATATGCTATATTAATTATGTAGCTTGATGAACCATTTCACTGAATATATAATAAAAATCACAAAAAATAGTATAATTACTTTTAGAATTAAATAATAAATTTAAATTATTTGTAGACGATGACATGAAAATGTTTTTTTCTAAAATTCTACCAATCGTTAGTTCCTCCTAAATAAGACAGTCATTTTTCACTTTTCGGATAAGTTTTGTGAAAAATTCTAATGTTTCTTACGATAAAGTAACTATCGAGTTTCCTTAATTAAAATATTACTCACCTAATCTCCCAGTAAGGCCAATTATGATAAAAATTATTCCTCGCAAATGCATGTTACTATTAGGGTAAACAACGATTCCACATATACCAAGGAGAAACAGGGCTTGATGAATTAATGGATTTTCTTCAATCTCCGGAGGAATCTCGAAATAATAAACATTTTGTTCACTATTTTGATCCTAACTTCACCGCAGGCTAAAACGATATAAAGGGACTGCTTTCTGAAACTAAAACTACTCTCCTTATGTACCTCTGCAAAAATTACATAAAATAATGAATAATTAACCTGTGGGAAAACGAAAAGGTGGCTTACAATTATTTCCAGTTTCCAGAAGGTGTTATTAAAGATTCATCAAAGGAAATTCAAGAAAATGACGCTAGTGACAGTTGTGGGTTCTTTTTATGCACTTACATACATATACATATGACGCTGTGAGTCATTTTACTCAATGACCTCCTTTTTGTGCACTTACATATCCTACGCAAAAGGGAGTGTGTTCAATATTTTGACACTCACACTGATACAATAATATCGCGTGTTTTAAACTCACTAATTGTTTGTTTGCATCATCAAGGATGTTAATTTCGAATTTTTATTCAGTTTTTTTATTACGAATATCATAATATCATAAGGTTAAATCTACAAAGATAAATGGAACTTAAATGAAATGTTGTAACAATCCTTATGCTTCCTAAATCGAGTTGAATCTCATCAGCCAACCGATGACATGCGCTTGGTGGAGCGGGGAAGGACTAGCGAAGGCTATGGCAGGAGGAATCAGGAATGTAAAGAGCGGAGAAGAAAGAAGGAAAGTTATGTGGGTGGGAAAGTGGAAAAGGCGAAGGACCATGGAGCTGGCCGGGATTCGAACCCGGGACCTCTGGGATAGTAGTCAGGCGCCTTACCACTAGACTACCGAGGCCCCCAAGCTTACACTGGTATTCTAAAAGCAGTCTTAAGTCAAAACGGAATCACAAGTTTTTGATGAATTTCAACTTAAGACAATTTGGTACGTTTACATACACTCTGCCTTACTGAAGTCATATTTTCTTGCGTACATTGGCTACGTTGTCGATGTCGATGAACCTTTCGTTTGAACTGTATGTAAGAGTTCGGAAATACTGACTGCGGAAGATTCGGTGGACGGGGGGAGGGGGGGTTATTGAATTCACTTTTTTCGGAAATATGACAACACAGTGTTCTTAATTTGTGATTTTATCTTGCCAGCAGGTTTTTAGGATACGGCGTAGGAATCTGTAGGAAGGTGCCTTGTGACATTTCGCAACCATACAAAAGAAGTGCGTTAACGTTGGAGTTGAACAGGAGCAATTTGTCGTTTTCCTACTTTGATAGTTTTATACCCACTATTAAATTTACTGTTAAAAATCTCGGGAGTAGGCGAACAAAGCGGGTTTTTGCATATACATACATATCAGCATTTTTTTAGGTTTCAGCAGATTTAGCCTTAAGCCTGCGGAATATATGTAGTTTCTGTTGCCATATTATTTAATACCCCGGCTTGACTAGCCGAACTGCGCAAACTCGAACAAATTAGTGTGAACTGAAATTAAAAAAAGCCCATTTCGAATATAATTTCCACAGATTCAACTAGGGAATTCGCACAACTAAGCTCGAACTGAAGTTAAAAGTAAAAGCTCTCTTAAAAGGGAATAATCAACTGAAATAATGGAATACCTTTCCAGTAAGCTTTTGCATATGGGACTTCCACGAAAAAGTCGCAACAATTTCAACCACAAACTGAACATGAAATGAACTTTAGCCGGTGAAGTCACTTATATAGATTGAACTGAACATTATTGAACTGAACTTGAACTTATTACAAAAACGGTAGCGCCCATTCGTCTGGTGAGAAGGAATTTATCAATGTTTGGAATCTCAAACTAATTGAAATACACAGCACATCTATCCATTGATATTGCAGAAGAATCACGGAAATATATGCCGTGGTATTAGATAATTCTCATGTCATGGTGAAAATGGGTATATTAGCTCGTCAAAGTCAAACTTTTAGATTTTTGTAACGAAAATGTCATTCATCTAGGTATTTTTTGGAGAAATAGGTAGGTGAAGTTGACATTTTCTTTGAAAAACCCCAAAAGTTCGACTTTGGCGACTCATAACTCCAAAACTTGGTAAAATAGAACCATCAATTTTACCATCATGGATAGGTGGAGGAAATTTGCGTTCATTGGTTTAAAAAAAACAGTGTCATATGTAAAACTTTATCATTGTACAGTTCTGGCCGACTAGGCGCCATAGTAACTTATATTCAGCTCAAAAGGACCAATCCAACGACGAATTACGCGAAGTTATAGGAGGTGGGTACCAAAATTTGCATTCTGCTTTGGAATCTTTAGGCGAAAAGTTAATGAGATTACCAGCATCAACAGCGCAAATTGAGAGATTATTTTCTCAGTGGGCTTACGTACATTTTCCAGTGCGGAATGCTGCCAAACATATATTACACTAGGATTAAGCTCCATGGGCTTAGACCCACTTTGTTAGGTTAAGACTTATAAACTAATAAAGTTATTAAAAAAAAAATATATTACACTTTGAAACTAATGGATACTGAAATTGACGATGATTATATTTATACGCAATAATATGTACAAAAATATGTTATGTACCTATATAAATGTTGTGTAAATATGTACCTATTTCCTATTATAATAAAATAGTCAAAAGGTTTTTTCTTTCTTTCTTTTGTATTCTCTACGCCAACCATGTAACTAACGAACGATGAAGACTAAAAAGTTTACGTCCTTGATTGTAAACTACATTTTGTAGAATACTTGCACATCACTGCAGCAGGAGAAATGCAAATGCTCCCCACAAACTCAAAAGGAAAGCTCTGGGCATCTTATTGCATAACCTTGTATAACGTGCAAATCAAAAGATCCTTTAGCATCTTCTGCAGGATGAAAAACTAGTTAGGGTCCGCAAAGGCAAAAAAAAGGCTATGATGAGTTTGAATAAAAAGAAGACATGGAAGGTGGAATTTTGAGAAAGTTTGAAAGGTTTCAGGTGAAGCTGAGTAACATTTCCACCTGGTACTTCTAACACTTAAATAATTCCGTTTTTGAAAATAATTTCTTGCTCCACTTACGACCTTGGTGGCACTTTTATGCACTTACATACATATACATATGACGCTGTGAGTCATTTTACTCAATGACCTCCTTTTTGTGCACTTACATATCCTACGCAAAAGGGAGTGTGTTCAATATTTTGACACTCACACTGATACAATAATATCGCGTGTTTTAAACTCACTAATTGTTTGTTTGCATCATCAAGGATGTTAATTTCGAATTTTTATTCAGTTTTTTTATTACGAATATCATAATATCATAAGGTTAAATCTACAAAGATAAATGGAACTTAAATGAAATGTTGTAACAATCCTTATGCTTCCTAAATCGAGTTGAATCTCATCAGCCAACCGATGACATGCGCTTGGTGGAGCGGGGAAGGACTAGCGAAGGCTATGGCAGGAGGAATCAGGAATGTAAAGAGCGGAGAAGAAAGAAGGAAAGTTATGTGGGTGGGAAAGTGGAAAAGGCGAAGGACCATGGAGCTGGCCGGGATTCGAACCCGGGACCTCTGGGATAGTAGTCAGGCGCCTTACCACTAGACTACCGAGGCCCCCAAGCTTACACTGGTATTCTAAAAGCAGTCTTAAGTCAAAACGGAATCACAAGTTTTTGATGAATTTCAACTTAAGACAATTTGGTACGTTTACATACACTCTGCCTTACTGAAGTCATATTTTCTTGCGTACATTGGCTACGTTGTCGATGTCGATGAACCTTTCGTTTGAACTGTATGTAAGAGTTCGGAAATACTGACTGCGGAAGATTCGGTGGACGGGGGGAGGGGGGGTTATTGAATTCACTTTTTTCGGAAATATGACAACACAGTGTTCTTAATTTGTGATTTTATCTTGCCAGCAGGTTTTTAGGATACGGCGTAGGAATCTGTAGGAAGGTGCCTTGTGACATTTCGCAACCATACAAAAGAAGTGCGTTAACGTTGGAGTTGAACAGGAGCAATTTGTCGTTTTCCTACTTTGATAGTTTTATACCCACTATTAAATTTACTGTTAAAAATCTCGGGAGTAGGCGAACAAAGCGGGTTTTTGCATATACATACATATCAGCATTTTTTTAGGTTTCAGCAGATTTAGCCTTAAGCCTGCGGAATATATGTAGTTTCTGTTGCCATATTATTTAATACCCCGGCTTGACTAGCCGAACTGCGCAAACTCGAACAAATTAGTGTGAACTGAAATTAAAAAAAGCCCATTTCGAATATAATTTCCACAGATTCAACTAGGGAATTCGCACAACTAAGCTCGAACTGAAGTTAAAAGTAAAAGCTCTCTTAAAAGGGAATAATCAACTGAAATAATGGAATACCTTTCCAGTAAGCTTTTGCATATGGGACTTCCACGAAAAAGTCGCAACAATTTCAACCACAAACTGAACATGAAATGAACTTTAGCCGGTGAAGCCACTTATATAGATTGAACTGAACATTATTGAACTGAACTTGAACTTATTACAAAAACGGTAGCGCCCATTCGTCTGGTGAGAAGGAATTTATCAATGTTTGGAATCTCAAACTAATTGAAATACACAGCACATCTATCCATTGATATTGCAGAAGAATCACGGAAATATATGCCGTGGTATTAGATAATTCTCATGTCATGGTGAAAATGGGTATATTAGCTCGTCAAAGTCAAACTTTTAGATTTTTGTAACGAAAATGTCATTCATCTAGGTATTTTTTGGAGAAATAGGTAGGTGAAGTTGACATTTTCTTTGAAAAACCCCAAAAGTTCGACTTTGGCGACTCATAACTCCAAAACTTGGTAAAATAGAACCATCAATTTTACCATCATGGATAGGTGGAGGAAATTTGCGTTCATTGGTTTAAAAAAAACAGTGTCATATGTAAAACTTTATCATTGTACAGTTCTGGCCGACTAGGCGCCATAGTAACTTATATTCAGCTCAAAAGGACCAATCCAACGACGAATTACGCGAAGTTATAGGAGGTGGGTACCAAAATTTGCATTCTGCTTTGGAATCTTTAGGCGAAAAGTTAATGAGATTACCAGCATCAACAGCGCAAATTGAGAGATTATTTTCTCAGTGGGCTTACGTACATTTTCCAGTGCGGAATGCTGCCAAACATATATTACACTAGGATTAAGCTCCATGGGCTTAGACCCACTTTGTTAGGTTAAGACTTATAAACTAATAAAGTTATTAAAAAAAAAAATATATTACACTTTGAAACTAATGGATACTGAAATTGACGATGATTATATTTATACGCAATAATATGTACAAAAATATGTTATGTACCTATATAAATGTTGTGTAAATATGTACCTATTTCCTATTATAATAAAATAGTCAAAAGGTTTTTTCTTTCTTTCTTTTGTATTCTCTACGCCAACCATGTAACTAACGAACGATGAAGACTAAAAAGTTTACGTCCTTGATTGTAAACTACATTTTGTAGAATACTTGCACATCACTGCAGCAGGAGAAATGCAAATGCTCCCCACAAACT
Source organism: Thereva unica (assembly GCA_949987705.1). Taxonomy (NCBI): domain Eukaryota; kingdom Metazoa; phylum Arthropoda; class Insecta; order Diptera; family Therevidae; genus Thereva; species Thereva unica. Next base: position 238,403,278 of record OX465281.1, read on the forward strand.
CAAAAGGAAAGCTCTGGGCATCTTATTGCATAACCTTGTATAACGTGCAAATCAAAAGATCCTTTAGCATCTTCTGCAGGATGAAAAACTAGTTAGGGTCCGCAAAGGCAAAAAAAAAGGCTATGATGAGTTTGAATAAAAAGAAGACATGGAAGGTGGAATTTTGAGAAAGTTTGAAAGGTTTCAGGTGAAGCTGAGTAACATTTCCACCTGGTACTTCTAACACTTAAATAATTCCGTTTTTGAAAATAATTTCTTGCTCCACTTACGACCTTGGTGGCAATTACCCCATTAATAATAAGCGTCAATTTTCTAAATTGCAATTTTATTGAATCTCTAATATCTTTTATGCAAGTGATAATTACAGTCCACAAGCCAGGTTTTCACACAAATGAATTATAAATAACCTGTCAATAGTGTTCTTAAGTTGAGATTATATGGAGACTTGTTTTATTTGCGATATCAGAAAGTAGTTCGTGCTGAGCCCTTCTGCAGTGAACTAAGGTTTATTAGAGTGAATAAAAAGCTAGTAGAATATTTTTTGTCAATCATGGAGTTATTAAAAAAATTTGAAATCCCGGCGGAGATACAGGAAAATCATTTGATCCACCGGGCTCTTTTGCCATTGCGAATTTGTGGTTTGGCGACCTACAGTAATGCTAAACATAAAGTGCTTCATTTTCTTCGCGGAGTCTTTGTGATCGCAATAACTTTTTCTGCTACAATCCTGCAGGTGAATATTATTGTTATAAAAATTATCTCGAAATTAAAAAGAAACAAGATAACTGACGTTTTTAGTGAATAGAATCAACACTAATGTTACGGCTTATCCAATAGCGTCGACAGTCATCTACAATGATTTCTTTCACATTTGAGCTTAGAAAGAGTTTTCATACTGGTGGAAAAAGAATGGAAGTGAACATTTATTACTTTAAGACGAGTAATGTATTAATATAGTATTTCAATATATGTAGTAACGGGTGAAGCAATCGGTGTTTCCCAATCCTTTCTCAGATTTCAGCTGATACAGGCGTCAAGACAGTCCCGATCTGGGTAATGTTACTGAAATAGTAAAGACTTCTGTTTATTTCAACAAATGAAAGCATCAACTGAGATGAATGATTAACTTGTGATTATAAAAGATCAGTTTTTATTGGGTGATAAAGAGTTTCGATGTAATTAAGTTTAAGTGGTACTGGGGCAGCCATTCGAAAGGATTAACTTTCGTCAATAATGTTATCAATACATATTGAAAATGAAAAAACAGACTCGGAAAGTCAGTTTTTTCAATTTAACCTCTGTTTTATCAATATTAATATTTATGTTTTCGGGGCTCATTTTGCGTATTGTAAACATTTTAAATAGTGCGTGATAGTAAAGCTTTTGACGAATATTTCAACCTCTCGAACGTTGTTCTAAAAAAATCAATGGACCAAGAGGAGAGTTTTAAAAAGAATGTCTTTTTTACTAAAAGTGAAATTTTAAGGAAACTGAAAAATAAAGCTGTTTTTGGAGTTAGCATAAAGTAATATTTTTACCACATAACAAATAAGTATCTAACTTTCATTAGACAAAAGTTATTAACTTAAAAAAAAACGTGATTTTCAACAGTTTTCTCCATTTTTCTCTATGTTGACAAATTTGAAGAAGTTTTTAGGATCACTTTATCACTCATACTGTTAAGATATCCTCTATACAGAGTAGTGATGAGCGAAAATGGTTTTGTTCTTGTAGTCTTGTCTTGTTCTTGCACATTTAGCAAGACAAAAACAAGACTTAGTTATGGTTACAAGTAGAGTTTCACGAGATGCAGCACTAGTGCTGCAACTGTCGCATGCGAGACAAGACAACACACGAGACAACAGCTTCTGCCCCATGGCGAGAGTAGCGCGACAGTAACAAATTACTAGTCTCGTCGAGACAACACTATCGAATGCGAGACTATCCCGCTCTCGCTCGATCTCGCGGGATTTCCCAGTTGGTTAATTTTTTTCCCGGATCGTTACGGGATTTCCCGATTCTATAGAAAGTAGAGTTTTATATGTTCGTCGGTAATATATTTATGAGCTGGACAACCCCAGTCTTCTAGAGTTTAAAGGTGCCAGTAAATCCCCAACACGCAGGCGAGAGCTCGAGTGCACCCTTCTAAACATCCCATTGTTTCATCGAGAGAAGCGTCCCTAATCTAGTCTAGTCACACTACTCTCGCGGAGACACTGGGTGGTGTGAATAAAAACTAAGTGAACACTCTCAGTGGATTCTCTTGAGAAGGGTATGTCGTCCAGAGTGAACACTAATTAGGAGGGAGTATAAATTCTTTTAAATGTTAATTTTATGTTAAATTTTCAATGTATTTTTTATTCTGGTTAGATTGGATTGGATTAAAATAAATTTCCTAAATTTTTTAATAATATTTCAACAATTTTTAAATCTTTTTTCATATTCAACTTTAATTTTACTCCGTTAAAGGCACAAACAGATTGTCGCGGAGATCGTGGTGGCGGCCGCCTGCGAAGGAATTTCCCATACGTTTAAATTCTTCGCAGGGCAAAAACGGACGGTGGGGGAGGGCGAGAGTGCAACAACACTCACTCTCGCGAGAGTAACGCGATACTATCGCGACACAACACTATAATATCACTGTTGCACTGGGGTGCGAGAAAAGACAACAGTGGTCTCACTCTCGCGCAGCGAGACGAGATCGAGACCGCGGCCGACTGTTGTCTTGTCTCGCTCTCGTGAAACTCTAGTTGCAAGAACAAGAACAAGACAGGCTGAACAAGAACAAGACTACATAGATTAGTCTTGTCTTGTTCTTGCGTTTGCTCATCACTAATACAGAGCAAAAGAGAGTGAACGAAATCTGTTATAGCAATTGATAAACCAATGGCAACTCGGGAAGTCCTTTCTCTTTGAGTTGATTTTCCAGAGTCTATTCTTCCGATTTTTCAAATACTTGAGATCATTATTGAACCAAGATGGAGATGAGCAGGGCAATTTTTGGGGCTCATAAGGTAGGCAAGAAACGAGGGCTTCGTATAAAACCGTTCGTCTTAAAACCGTGCCATATCGTCATCCAACTTATTTGCGGAAAATAAGTTGTTGAAATGTATCAAGGCAAGTTTAGAAGATGGCTCAGTAAAGTTAGCCTTTTTTAAGTTAAAGGAATGCGTTACCACCTCCGGACAAGGAGTATTTTCTGAATTGAAGCAAGCAGGAGAGGAGGATGGTAATTGTTAACAGACGTCAGGACTATTGGACTGGTCTCAACAGTTATGTTGACTGAGTCAGTAGAGAATATAAGATCCAACTGTATCCTTAATATTTTAGTTACACCACTCATTTGATTCAAGCCGAGCGAAAATAAGAAATCGAGAAAGCAGGATTCCCTAAAATTAAGGCTGCCTTCAGGGCGGTAGTTATCGCCATCTTCGTTCGATACCCATTGAATATTAGGTAAATTGATTGAAGTCCCCTAGAAGAAGTAGCTCATCACCAGTGTTCATCCTACTTAGGATATGATCCACGCAAGAGATGAGAATATCATATAGGTTTTTACCCCCATCGTCAAGTGTGTTAATCATATCTGGAGGGATATAGCAGCACAGCAAGAAGAGATTTGTTTTGGAGAAGGAAATTTTGAGAGCAAGTAGCTCAATGTCAAGGTGGATAGAGAAACTAAGAAGCGAGATTGTTTTACAAATTGGATGGCTACTGCAAGCTAGAAGTACGCCGCCCCCCGAGCTTTCAAGTCTGTATAACGATCCCTCCGAAACACTTGGTAGGAGGAATCAAAGAGTTCAGCATTCAGAATGCCTTCATGGGGCCCGATTTCAGAAAATACTAAGACATCGTCATCGTCAACCATGTCCTTTTTCATTATATTACCGCTAGCCGTCGATGCCCGAAGCCTCAATTATACTGAACGCAACGGAACGCAACGGACCGGAACCGACGGATTAAAGTGTCAAAAGCAGCATTAAAAACAGCAGATTTTGTCATTTCTTATTTAGCCCAAAATGTAGTCAGAGTTTGTTGTTAAATTTATAAATGAAGTGGAAGATAATGAAATTCTTTATAATAAAAAATTGCACGAATATGAAAATTTTAAGCATAACTCCAAAATTTGGCGAAAAAGTGACATTTGAATACGTTCGATTCCGTCAGTATAATCAGTACAATTTCATTCCGTTAACTCTCCATTCCGTTGCTTTCCGTTGCGTCCAGTATAATTGAGGCTTTACATTCTGGTAGTAGAGGGTTTTTCGACATCTGTGGAGCGTTCGGAGTAAAAGCGTTTGCATGATGGGCTCGAGTACGGGTACGCGGAACAAAAAGCTTGGTAAGGGCACCGGCAGGCCAGAAACCAGGATCTAAAAGAGTCTCGGCAATAACCGGCGTGGCAGATAAAACAAAAGAAGCAACCGGGTTGACTTTTCTGCAATGCACAGATTCCGGGTTTATAGATTTCATTCTTAAGTATTCACAAAAGTTTCCGCCTTAGTTTCAGGAGAGAATCGCGAGATTAAGATATTCCGAGTTCTAGGTACAGTAACCAGAAGGGTGCAAGGTCCCAGAGGACCTATAGCTTCAGTGATCAGCGGAACAATAACTTATAGAAGGGAAGAGGGTGAATTCGAGGTTGACTCTGTCATTAGAACGTGGGAAGAAGGATTTAAGGTGGCACCATCGCGAATGGTGGCTAGACGACTTCGACCACTCCTACGACTTTTGCGACTGGGCCTAAGAGCTGGCGCGATTTAATTATGCTGACAACCTGTTGGAGAATAACACTCTCAGAAGGATAAGCAGCCGTGAAGCAGGGTGAGGAAAGGAGCTGTTTATATTATAATAAAACGTTTATTTCAACCATGTCCTTTTTCATTATATTACATTACATCTTCCACTGGAAAAAAAATAACCTACTCATGAGTACCAATGGGATATAAATGTTCAAGTTCCCCCAGAACGTCCTTGAAAAATAATAAAATTTTATAAATCGGAAATATATATCTCTACATGTTAGTATTAGTTAAATAAACTTATAAAACAACCCAGTGGGAAAAAGGAGTGCTCCAAGAGCCATCTTGGAGCGCTCCAAAAGGAGCATAGAGTGCTCCCGTTGCCATACCCGTTCTACATTTTTCTTAACATTGCATGTCATTGCGAGGGAGCATACGTTTTTATGCACCCAAAAACGCGTTGTTGGAGCATTATAAAAATCTTTTTAAAAAAGAAATATTCATGGGCGCCTGTAGTTATGTGATCCGGTATCGAAAAGCTTTTATTTTGTTTATCTTTTGCAATTGCCTTTTTCTTTCCAAGCCCGAGAGTGGCTTTACCAAAGCAGTCCCCCAACTAAATTCTATCCTCTTCTAAAGCTTCTTGTCCTCCGTATCGAACGAGAGCCGTTGCTATTGAGTATGCTAATGTCACATTTTATGGGCACGAAGATAATTGCCTGTTTTCTTTTTTTCTATAAAATTTAAGAAAACTCCAGGAAAGCTCCCTTGAGAGTGCTCCAAGTGCACTCCCCTGTGCATCGCTCCCAATTTTTCCCACTCGGAAGTTTTTCTCTGCTATACAAAAGTAGTACCGAAAGTGTTATAGCGTAAAATAACTTGTAATCGCACAAAAACTCTATTAAAATTATTATTTTCTAATTTCTAGCTATATGCCATCCAGCAGACACCCTTGCACGACATAGGCAAACTTTCAATAATAGTTCCATGTGCAGCTGTTTTTCTATCCAGCAATTGTCAAACCTTAAAGGTCCTCACCTGTTTCAAAGGTAAATTAATTCGAAATGAAAATTGTGATTAATTTTTTTTTTTTAAGATTTCTTCAATCTTATTTTATATATGACGAAAAACTTAAACCATCTGCAAAAGTTTAGAGGATATGGAGAAAAAAAGATTATAAAGGACTTTTCGTTTTATTCCACAATTGTTTTAATTTGCATTATGGGAAGTGTTGCATGTGCAACCGGTTTTGCGTGTGCTCAATGCTTCGTTACAATGTTGCGCAAACCGGAGATTTTTCAGGCTGGTTATGTAAAAATTATAAAATATTATGGTGCTTGAAGCATAGAAAATTTCATCTTTTTAGGTTCTTGACTATGAGGACACACCGTTTTTACTGTCGATGTACAATTTTCACTATTTTACAGATAATATCTTTCTTGCTTATATTTTTCCAATCATCGCATGCTGCCTCCAGCCATTATTTGCTGGAGCATGGATAACAATTATCGTAAATTTATTGTTGTTCCCAATTTTTGCATTAAAATATCAAAACATGAGATTAGCAAATATTGGAGTAAGGCAGGTAATTTTTACGATGGTCCACATTTCTAACTGACACACTTTTCAGGACATTGAACAGTCGAAACTCAAGGATGAATTCATGTCTGTTATTCAGATACAAATAAATATAAAAGAGTAAGAATATCACCTAAAATAATATTAATGAAAAATTGAATCCTAATTTTATTTTCAATTTTAGTTTTATCGAACGCATCAACTCTTGCGTATCAATGCTCATTTTCATTGATTTTATATTGTATACTATTTGCATTTGTTTTTTCCTATTCTACTTCACTGAGGTAGGAAGTATTTGGTTTTATGCTGATTGAAGCACTACAAAATTAATTTCAGAGTGACTTTGAACGAAGCGGCCAGTCATTGGTTATGGTCCTGGGTTTACTGTTTTCATGTTTCACCCAACTATTATACCATGCAATTGCAACAGAAATTTGCCACGAGGTAACCGCAACAAACATTATCAGAATACACATTTTTATAAACTTTTATCCAGTTCAATGTTAAATTATCTTAAGGCAGATTATGTAGCACTGAATGAGTATTTTAATGGAATTAAATGGAGAGAGCTTCTAGATGGCAATAATTTGGAATATGTTTGGATGTGGTCCACGATGCTATACGGGGTCGGTGATTGGCTTTTTTGCGCCCAGTGCAGTATGCCATATGCGCCCCTGCCAGCTGTCCATTTTTTGATCGCAGTGGCGGACAATGGCACAAGGCACAAACACTCTGTAGAGCTCCTTTAATATATGAAAATTAAGGCATGGGGACAATTTTTTACTTTTTTTTTCTGACATTGCGCCCAGTGCAAATGCACCTATGAAAGTGCCATCCCTGCCTTTGTTCAATCAGAATTTATATCATGATTTTCAGCTTCTGTTCTGAGTTTGCTTGCGCTTTAACTTCACAAAACTCTCCTGCTTATGCTGTTTAATGCTACAGGAAGTTTTTCGGTGTTAGCTGCACTTCGTTAACTATTTCCCTTGAATCTCAATACGAAAATGAAGGCTTGGAGATCGACATAGAGACCACTATGTCGATCTCCAAGCCTTCATATTTCAAGGCATAATTGGTGGTTACTGCATGTATTAGTTTCTACTGTAGAATCTTGTACAGAAAAAAACATGCCAACAGCCTTCTCGGACATAGAAGGAGTTTTCAACAGCTTCAGAACAGAGGCGATCTCGGTGTTTCTCGCCGAATTAGGAATCTATAATAATACGACTAATACGAAATACTACAAATCAAGAACTATGCCATGCAAAAATATATTAGACGACGAAATCGGGCGAACGAAATGGAATTGGATTGGCCACACATTGCAGAAGACAATGGAAAAAGTTACAGATACTCTCTGCAGTTCCATTAATATGGCAATGAAGGCAAGGACACTTTTTCAAATTTTTTTCGGAAGTTTTATTTTTTTAAAAATCGTAATTTCTGGAATTTCGCCCGGTTTAAGTGCACCATTTGCACCTATGAAAGCGCCACCCCTGATGATATCTCGATTCGTTCCTGCGTCGGTATGTAAATTTTTTTTACATCCGCCCTGGTTCTGCAAAAGCTTACTGAGGCTAAAGAATGCTATGAATAAGGTTCATAAACTATTCTTAAACCATGGAAGAGATGATAATCTTGATCTGTTTCGTAGACTACGACGCATAATTTTCTTTCTAGGAAATATATTGTTCTGTTAAAATGAATATAGAGCAAGATAGTAGGGCATTCTGGGCATTTGTAAATTTGAAACGTTATTTTTCTTCCTTTCCGCGTGAAATGAAGTTGGATCAATTGATATCTCAATCTATGGAAGACACGGTTGAACTTTTAGTCCGTTTACCGTTTATTAATCATCATGTAGTCGCTTTGGAGTCTTAAAATATTTAGTCATGTTTCGATATATTCCACATGAATCTAGATATTTCTGTGGTATTTAATAAATTGTTTGGTCTATCGAATGATACTTTCTATGGGGTGGATAGAATATCGAATATAATTTTTAAAAAGATGTGCTGAGTCCCCATTACTGTTAATTTTCAATGCTTCGATCAGTTGTGGGCTTTTCCTGAGCTGCTGGAAGTTTTCCTACATAAAGCTGTTACACAAATCAGGCCCCAAAGATGTTGTTAATAATTACAGGGGTATAGCTAAACTGTTTCCTGCCCAGTATTTCAGGATATTGTTAGGGATAAATTATATTTTCTGGTTAAGGAAACTTTAGATGAAAGACAACACGGATTTGTTAGTGGTCGATCCACTATTACGAACTTAGTTCAATTTAAAAAATTAGCTGTGAATGTTATTGAAAATGTAGAGCAGGTTAATTGTATCTTAATCGACTTTTCCAAAGCTCGAAAGTGGCTCATAATACTCTTAGCTTTTTAACATGGCTTGAGTCATACTTAAGAGGTCGTAAAAAAGAAGTTTTGATTGGCTCTGTAATATCAAGGCTCTTTGAAGTTGCATCTGGTGTCCCTCAGGGCGTTTGACGTTTTGTTTGACGTTTTTATAAATTCTGCGTGTTTCTTGTTTAATTAGGCATCAGTCTCTTTATATGCTGATGATATAAAAATCTTTGCACCTGTTAGTAGTGTTTCTGACTGTTTACGTATTCAAGGTGGTCTTAATTTATTTTTTAACTGGTGTTAATGTCTGATACTGGAGTTGAGTTTTTCCAAATGTAAGGCATTCTCCTATTACCTTGTTTTTTCTCCAGTTATTTTCCCATATTCATTGGATGCTGCTATTTTAAATCGTCCAGCGACTATTTGTGATTTAGGTGTTCACTTTGATCACAAGTTTGATAGTATGTCCATGTTGTATGTAGTATGTAGTTTGTTCTAAGGCTAATAAGATGCTTGGTTTCATAAAAAGAAATTCATCTATGTTTGAAGATCCTTACACTCTGAAAATACTCTTTGTGTCCTTAGTTAGGTCAAAGAGTATGCATCGGTAGTCAGGAATCCACACTCAAATGTCCTTTCTAGTAGGATTAATTCGGTTCAACGCAGGTTTACTAGATATGCTTTGCGCAAATTGCTTAGAACTTATACGGTTCCTTCTTATAATGCTCGTTGCCAAATTCTTGGTCTACAATCTCTTCAGAACAGGCGGATTTTTGCTTCGATTATGTCTGTTAGAGATATCTTGTGTTACAGAGAATGCTCATCATCTTCACTTGCTTTATTAAATATCTATGCTCCGGAGTTGTGCCTTAGAACTAGAGCATTCCTTAAAACACCATCGCACAGAACATTGTATGGTTGACATGAGCCTATTACTTTTTCAGCATCGTGTTTCAACTCTATATGTGCTCTCGTTGATTTAATTATGGATAGAAATGAATTTAAACTAATAGTGAAATCTAATATACTTGATGCTACATAGTCTGCCTTTTGGTGATTTGGCTTTCTATAGTCTATTTAATTTTTTATAGTTTTTGGCTCCAGTTCTCAAGCAAAATCTATCTTTGTGTGCTAATGCCATTAGGCTTATGTTGAATAAGCATTTCCATTTGATATTAGTGTCCATACCCCTTGGACCTCGTCATCAGAACTTTATTTTGCATTACATTTTCTATATATTTATCTTTCTTATTGATTTTCATCTAGTGGAGCAAGTTATCAACGTCCTTTTACTTTTCGTCCTGGTACGACTTTCCTTTACCGGCTATAAAAATGGGACTAATAATGATGACTTACTCGACAATACCACTGGAAATGCGAGCTGTGTTCATCAAAATGCATCTTGAAACTTTTGTATCGGTGAATAACAATTCTTATTTATAAAACGAATAGGTTCTTTAACAAATCAAATTTCAGATAATGCAGGGAGCTTATGGATACTTCACCATGCTTACGAATATTGATCATACTTAAACCAACTATCTGCAAAATCATAATTACATAAAACGATGTTAATTGTTGCACTCTTTTACTTGATGAACTTATGAAATAATAACATTATTAAAACATAAAAAATAGTTGAACACATGTTGCACTTTATGAATTTTCAAATAAAGCACACTAATATTTACCTGTTCACGCATTAAATACGCATTTTATTATTTGATAATGTTATTGGAGGCAGGCCCGTCTAATTACTACAGAAGTTCATTAGTACAAAATATATGTTTTGCAAAAATCGCCTTTTTTATGTGATAGTCGGCTGCATTGTGGTTCGCCCTCTTGTTGAAAATAGAAGTTCGTCAGGCTTAAATTGATATTCAATGTTGAAATACCGAAGGTCTAGATGACGCACCTATGCACTTTTCCGGTCTGATAACTCAGCAAGCACAGATCAATTTAAGACAAAAATTATTGTTCAGTGGTTGATATGGTTGAAAAACCCTATACCAGTCTAACCTTGGGGTCACGCTAACACTTCGGTGTTAGGAAGTTTAAAATACAACAAAAACAACAACAAAAATTATAACAACGATTTAGAAAAAAAGGCTGAATACATATCGTCACCCTTATGCCAGGGACGCGAAAGTGTAACCTGCAGTTTTGAGTTATTGCTAGATAAATGTTCAAACTGTCTCTAAAAGACTGTCTCTATCAGATTTTTTTTTACGCGTCCAATCTTTTTTTAATATAGCTGTATAATAAACCCACATTCGTACTTCTGGCATGGCATCTTTGTACCATTTTGTATTACAAAACCCTATTAGCGCGAGAGTGAAAAATTTGCACTTTCGCGTCTCTGGCATAAGGGTGACGATATGTAAATGCAGTAAATGCAATAAACTCAAACTCATCGAATTTGACCTTAGGCACTTCTGGCTTTGTATTGTAGATTACCATACAGGACCTTGGGCCCTTTAAGCAGATTGACCCCGCGATTTTAGATCACAGAAATCTGACTATAGTCTGAAAACGGGGAAAAAGCTCAAAGTTCTAACATCTAGAATCGCGGGATGAAATCCCCAAAAAGATTTTCTCTTGAAAACATATTTAATACCTACTTTTCAAAATCTGTGGTAAGAATAAGCTCTTTTAGAGCATTAATATAGATGCCGAGAACGGCAGGTTCTTGATTACCGAATGACCCTAATACCCCGGCTTCACCGGCCTCAGTTTAATAAAGTTCATTTCAATCCGCATAAATGGCCTCACCGGCTGTCATGTTCAGTTCGTGCTTGAAAATGCTGTTGCGTTTTCGCCAAAAGTTAGAAATGCAAAAGCTCACTGGAAAGACATTCCATTATTACAGTTGATTACTTTCTCTTGAGCCAGCTTTTACTTTTAAGCTAGATTTCATGTTCTGTTGGGCGAACTCCAGCTTTATTTTTCCTGAGTACAGTATGTAAAAATTTGTGGGAGCTCAGACAAAAATTGAAGTTCAGTACACCGATTTATTCGAAATAGCTCAATTCGACCGGTGAAGCTGAGGTATAAACAATGTAATGGCCCAGCGGAAAAAAAAAGTGCCATGGCTTCTCGATGGCACAGTAGACATGAATAGACCCCAAGGATAAGACATATTCATGTCAAAAACCAAAAACAACAAAAACAATAAAAACAACAAAAACAGCAAAAACAACAAAAACAACAAAACAGCAAAAACAACAAAAACAACAAAAACAACAAAAACAGCAAAAACAACAAAAACAACAAAACAGCAAAAACAACAAAAACAGCAAAAACCACAAAAACAGCAAAAACAACAAAAACAGCAAAAACAACAAAAACAGCAAACCAGCAAAAACAACAAAAACAGCAAAAACAACAAAAACAGCAAAAACAACAAAAACACCAAAAACAACAAAAACAAATAAAACAACAAAAACAACAAAAACAGCAAAAACAACAAAAACAACAAAAGCAACAAAAACAACAAAAACGGCAAAAACAACAAAACCAACAAAAACAGCAAAAACAAAAAAAACAACAAAAACAGCAAAAACAACAAAAAGAACAAAACAACAAAACCAACAAAAACAGCAAAAACAACAAAAACAACAAAACCAACAAAAACAGCAAAAACAACAAAAACAACAAAAACAACAAAAACAACAAAACCAACAAAAACAACAAAAACAACAAAAACAGCAAAAACAGCAAAAACAGCAAAAACAGCAAAAACAACAAAAACAACAAAACCAACAAAAACAGCAAAAACAACAAAAACAGCAAAAGCAACAAAAACAACAAAAACAACAAAAACATCAAAAACAGCAAAAACAGCAAAAACAACAAAAACAACAAAACCAACAAAAACAGCAAAAACAACAAAAACAACAAAAACAACAAAACCAACAAAAACAACAAAACCAACAAAAACAGCAAAAACAACAAAAACAGCAAAAGCAACAAAAACAACAAAAACAACAAAAACATCAAAAACAGCAAAAACAGCAAAAACAACAAAAACAACAAAACCAACAAAAACAGCAAAAACAACAAAAACAACAAAAACAACAAAACCAACAAAAACAACAAAACCAACAAAAACAGCAAAAACAACAAAAACAGCAAAATCAACAAAAACGACCAAACCAACAAAAACAACAAAAACAACCAAACCAACAAAAACACCAAAAACAACGAAAACAGCAAAAACAACAAATAACACAAAACCAACAAAAACAGCAAAAACAACAAAAACAGCAAAAACAACAAAAACAACAAAAACAGCAAAAGCAACAAAAACAACAAAAACAACCAAACCAACAAAAACAGCAAAAACAACAAAAACAACGAAAACAGCAAAAACAACAAATAACACAAAACCAACAAAAACAGCAAAAACAGCAAAAACAACAAAAACAGCAAAAGCAACAAAAACAACAAAAACAGCAAAAAAACAAAAATTTATCCTAAAAGTATGCTAAACAATAATGAGTCATGGTAACGATTTTCGTCTCCGCACATTCCCAGCGGGAAATGTGGTCAGGTATTCTCAAGTGACACATCACAGATGCATCTTAGGGCCTAAAAGTTTCATGTCTCGATAATAATGCATCCCGGTATTATGACAGGGAATCTAGGCGGAAGGGGTACAGAATTTTTCTTGCACTTTCAGCTAACGTGAATCGGCCTGTTCGCGCTTGCGTTCCATTAGCAACATTAAGAAGCGATCTTTGTTCCATCTTTCTTACATTCCCCGTAAGGTATAAAAGCTCTTTTAAGAGACGCAATCGTACCCAATCATACATTCTAGACTGCTTCATGGTCCTCTTTGAGGAAGCACATGAAAAAGCTTTATATGCCTCCCTCCTGCGGACATGCTAATGTTAAAAAGAAATGGAGGTGGATACGAAGGGTCATGCATCGCATCTTCCAAGGGAGTGATCTAAGATTCATTATTGTATGATTCCATTTCCCGCTGGGTTCTTTCAAATAGACTCCAGGGATAAGACATATTCATGCCAAAACAGAGAATACCTCATCATGTTAGGAAGCCACAGAATAGAATTAAAGAAACGATGTGAGAAGAGCATTCACAAAGCATAAAAGGCAATATTGGGAAGAAGAAATGAGGAAAATAGAAGAATCAGCAAACTCAACTGATACAAGAAATTTTTACACAAAGGTTATCAGCAACAATTTAGACTCAGAGTGATGCCGTTTTTGTGCAGTACCGAACCGGTCCAAAGTACCAAAAAAGGTAAAAAATACCAGAAATGGGACTGAATCATTTTCGGTTTTTTGGATCTTGATTTTTGGGTGGACCTTAGAGGACCGAGGCATTACGGTTCGGACACATAAACTATTTAGGTCAAAAATATAACCTTATTGAATGCAATAATCAAAAAAGGGTTGAGAAAAGTTTAAAACAAGTGAAATTTAATATTATTATTGGAATAGGTGAACTTTGAGCACATGAAGGAGTAACATCACTTGACGTCTATACTGAGCATAATATAAGGGCAAATGATGGGAGAAAAACCAAAACAACGAATTTTTTAATAACATTCAGTATTAGATCGCAATATTACTTCACTTCAACCATTGATCAAATCAATTATAATTTTACAAGATAGCTAAAAGTTTTAATTTTGACTTCATTGTCACGGTTCAATAGGCCGATTCGGTCTTGCAGATTAACTCGCTCAGGGTGATGATGTTGCAAGTATGTATAAAAATGAGGATGTACTAATAGACCAATAGCTGGCTGCAGAAACGTGCCTATCAAGTAAGATGTGGAAACGTTTTTGAAATACATATTTTCTACTTCTAAAAAATCAAGGAGAAAGGGTACAACAAAGCGAGCGAAAATATAATACCGCGGCCCTCAACGAAGAACAAATTAGGGAAGAATATGTAGCAGAGCTAAATAGAAGGTTCGGTGCATCGAATAACGAAGCTACAAGTATCAATGCCAATATTGATGAGGAATGGGCAAAACTAAGTACCATAATAAAGGAAGCCGCTGCAACCAAGCTAGGCTATGAAAGATGAGCAAGACGTCAAGACTGGTTCGACGAAGAGTGCGCTAGAGTAACGAAAGATAAGAATGAAGCATATACTAATATGCTGCAAAGATATAGAACTAGAAATTCCGTAGCGACCTATAAGGAAAAACGACGACTAGAAAAACGTACGCACAAAAGAAAAAAGAAGACGTGGCTGGAGGAACAATTTGTAGAGATAAACGAACTCGGGAATAATAACGAAGTGAGAAAGTTATATGAGAAAGTGAACAAACCCAGAGTATCGATGTGTAAGGATAAAAACGGTAGATAATATCCTGAGCCAAAAACAAGAGGTTTTAGAAAGATGGGGGGAGTATTTTAATGAGCTACTGAATAGAGGCGACGAAAATGAGAGTGAAAGTGATGTGAATCAAACAAATAGAAAAGCACCAACCAATAATGATAGTGATACTGGTGCTGCTAATGAAAGTGATGTCCCTACAATGGACGACGTACAAGAAGCTATGACGAATCTCAAAAACAATAAAGCCCCAGGAAAAGATAGCATAGCAATTGAGATGTGGAAATATGGGGGCCAAGAATTAAGGAATGGATTACATAAACTTATAGAATCGATCTGGCGTCAGAAAAAGATCCCACTTGAATGGACGGAAGGTGTGATATGCCCCCTGCATAAAAAAGGAGATCAACTCGCTTGTGAGAACTATAGGGGTATTACCTTCCTCAACTCAGCGTATAAAGTACTGTCCACTATTTTATACAAAAAACTTCTACCTATCGCAGAAGGCATAATAGGTAGTTATCAATGTGGCTTTCGACCAGGTAGGTCCACTACAAACCATATTTCCACTCTAAGAAGAATTTTGGAAAAATCATGGGAGTTCAACATCAATATTCACGTACTGTTTATAGACTTCAAGCAAGCATATGACAGCGTCAAGCGTGGGGAGTTATTTAAAGCTATGGGGTGCTTCCGATTTCCAAAACACCTAATCGAAGTAACAAAAGCTACAATCGAGGTAGTACGATGCAGAGTACGAGTTGAACGAGACCTCTCAGATAGTTACACATCACAGAGAGGCCTGAGACAAGGTGACGCGCTGTCATGCCTCCTATTTAACATAGTGTTGGAGAAGGTGGTGAGAGACGCTGGGGTAGAAACAACGGGATCCATCTTTAACAAGTCAACACAAACGATGGCTTATGCTGATGATGTCGCTCTAATAGGTAGGTCGTTTGCGAGTGTGAAATAAACCTTCATCAAACTGGAAGCAGCTGTGAAAAAGATGGGATTGCTCATCAACGAAGCAAAAACTAAGTATCTTTGTACTTCAAAAAGATACTCAACTCCAAGACAAAATTTCACCATAGATGCATATAATATAGAAACCGTTAAAGAATTTACGTATCTTGGAACCGTATTACAAGCTGACAGTGGTGAGACAACGGAGATCAGAAGGAGAATAAACGTTGCTAACAGATGCTATTTTGGACTTCGACAACATCTTACAGCACGCATTTTGTCTAGAGGAATGAAGTGTAAACTATATACCACACTAATCAAGCCAGTTCTGATGTTTGGATCAGAGGCATGGACTTTGAAAGTGGCTGATGAAACTCTTCTAGGCACTTTTGAAAGAAAAATTCTACGTACAATATTTGGCGGTGTCTGCGAAAACGGTGAATGGAGAAGGAGATATAATCACGAATTATACCAACTGTACCGGGGACCCGACATTGTCAAAAGTATAAAATTATGTAAGTAGATTGCGATGGGTGGCACACGTACAAAGGCTTGACGATAGCGACCCCGCAAAAATAGCGTTGAATCGAATTCCTGACGGAAAGCGAAATTCAGGTCGACCAAAAAAGCGATACATGGACTCCGTTGAGGAAGATTTAGTAAAGTTAGGCGTACGCAACTGGAAGGCATTAGCCAGGAACCGAACGGCATGGAGAGAAATTTTGGAGGAAGCCAAGGCCAATAATAGGCTGTAGTGCTACAGATGATGATGATGAAAAAATCAAAAAGCAAAATAACAAAACGAACAAAACTAACCGAATTTTGCCGCAATGCTTCAGGAATAATGAGAACAGTTGTGGCTTTTACTAACGTTTTTAAAAATCATTTTGGTGGCAAATCACTTCAAGGACTTTGCGAGACAGATTTAGTAAATCATCACGATGGGCACAGTTTCAGGGTGAACAAATGAATAAAAACGCACGCGTGTGATGCACTTGATGAGATTTCGATGTGGGAGGAAGCGAAAACTGCATCTGTGGCCGCAAACCTTCTTCTCGCCATTCTCAGTCCAGAGTTTCTGATTTCATTTCAGGTACAACTTTTACTTTGAGCAAAATACTTCAAACGCCTTCATTAGATTTGAAAAAAAAAGACGGGAAGTGCCATGGCTTCTCGATGGCACAGTAGACATGAATATGTCTTATCCCTGGGGTCTATTTGTTTCTTGTTCTTTTCGGAAATCACCTTCTTGTTCTTATTGGAAAGAACCCCTGGAGAGGTTCGAAAGGAATGCACACAAATATAATCTGGCTCGCTTCAATACATACCCTTCAACCACCTTATCCTTTTCCACAATGTAACAGAATACAAACACACGAAACGAAATCGTTCAAAATAAAAAAATTGTGCTTTTGCAAAAATTCTAAACGCACCGCGGCCGCACCACACTCAATCCGCAAACTGCGTAGTAAGAAAATTCCCTGATATCGATTCTGATTCCGCCCCGCTTCGAAAACACAAAAATATCGCGCGACGGACGACTCAAGCACACCTTTTCTAATGGGGCCCATCCACAGGCCAACTAGTTGTCCTAACTGAGTTGTGTTGTCAATGAATCGCATCGTGTGAGGGGCAGTTGGCAAACTGATTTGACAGTTGGGGTTTCAGTTGGGATAAATCAAAATCTTTTAATATTATGAGGGCGGGGCCTAGAGTTTGGGCAACTAGTCGCACTGTGTGTATTGCAGTTTGGCAAACTACTTGGATGAATTAAGCCTGAATTCGAAGAATATATTTTTTTGCAAGTTTATTTTTCATTATTTTTAATGTAAATTATGAAAGTTCACATAATATTAAATTATTTTCATAGTTTATACTTTTAGAATTTAATTTATATTTTGAAAAATATAAATATTCATATTAATAATTAAAAACAATTATAATTAATCAAAACGACAAATATTCATGTCAAAAGAAATGTCTCGAAAATCTAACCTTAAGAAAGCTTTCGATAATATTTTCACCTAAAAGTATGCAGAATTAAATATAAATTTAATTTGCTTCTAAAATTTATCCTAAAAGTATGCCAAACAGTAATTAGTCATGGTAACGATTTTCGTCTCCGCACATTCTTTCAAATAGACCCCAGGGATAAGACATATTCATGTCAAAAAAAAAAACTACTTGAGATGTGTGTTCGACCCTTTCGGTCCACACGATCAACTTCCCAGTATGATGGAAGGATGCTCTTTGAAATAACGATAAGAATGGTAAATCCGCAAGGCTTTTCGAAAGAACTTTTTTTTTTGTTGAACAGTAGCAAACAAACATGTCCCTGGCACTTCGTTCGCTACACTATAAAGCGAATTCATTTTGAGCGTGTTGACGCGCTGATGATAAACTGCAATGGTAAAAACTTCATTTTCAATTCGAACGATTTCAGGAGATAGTACCAAAATTAATCAATGTAACGGATTTGTCAAACTTGCCCGAAAAGGCCAAACTGTAATCACTGGAAATCCCGCGATGAACTCAATTCCCAAAACTGTAGGACATGGAAAGCAATCCGCGGTTCAAACAGTTCTGAACTAAAGTTTGAAAATTTCGTCATGTTTGTAATGGTTAACGTATTTGTTGAATGGTTTTTAAAGAAAACTCGGATTTTGACGAGTGATAAATCTTTGGGAAGCTATTGTTTGGCTGAATCCATAAAAGTGAACTTCATTTTGAACGGAGGTCATTCCAACGCTTCGATCGGCACCTCAATGAAGTCAATATCTGTGAAGCCTAGGCCCAACAGATGGTTTAATCAGGAGTGTATGAATGCAATCAGAAATAAAGAAGCCGCCTTTCGAGCCTACAAGAGCTTCCCGAGTGAATCGCTCCGTGCACAGTATATAAAACTAAGAAATTCCTGTAAAGTCACCATCAGGAATGTCAAAAATTCATTTGACAGCAAGTTGAGAAGTAAACTCCTTAATGCAACCTCTGGTAGCAAAAACTTTATAGAGTGGGGAAAAAAGAATCGTGTCGAATTCAACCCCTCCAAAACCAAGTACTGTCTTATTTCAAAGAAAAAGATCAACACCTCACCATCCTTGACAGTGGATAACGTAGAAATAAAGGCCGACCCATCCCTACACATCTTAGGCGTGACATTAGCCAAAGACTTGCGATGGAATGACCATATATTCCAAATCGCCAAACAAGCATCCCAGTGCTTGGGATTTCTTAAGAGGTGCAGGTTCCTCCTCCAGCCATCGGCCCGTGCTGTTATTTATAAATCCTACATTCGGCCTCTTCTCGAATACAACTCCCTCATTTAGGGCGGCGCTCCAATAACAACCTTAGCATGGTTAGATAAGGTCCAAAAAAAGGCCCTTAAGTTAATTAATGACGATACCGCTTGCTCCAACATCGACCCCCTAAGCCACCGTAGGAATGTAGCAGCACTGACAAAATTTTATCGCTACTATCACAGTGACTGTTCCTCCGAGTTAAACGCTCTTTTGCCTCCACGGCAATCTTATACCCGCAACACCAGATTAGCCCACTCGTCCCATTCCCTGCACCTGCAACTCCCTTTTTCACGCACTCAACAAGATATGAATTCGTTTGTTAATCGAACAACTCGACTGTGGAATAATCTCTCGCAGTCAGTATTTCCGAGCTCCTACAACATCCAAGAGTTCAAACGCAGGGTTCATCAGCACCTTCTTCAATACCCCCCCCCCCGTACCTTTATAATCCTTAACCTATTCCCCCCACCCCTCCCCCGTACTAAGCTTACTGCTAGACTTTGCACCATGACGTGACAAATGACATGACGGACTAGTAGTACAAAGGGTGACTCCTGAGCTTAGCACTAACACATAAAAAAAAAAAAAATATCATTTTTGGTTTGCGTTCTATCGAGCGTTTACAAAAATCACTTACGCCCTTTAAACATATGTAGATACCGCTTGATCGAATTTTATGAAAATCTTTTCAAAGTGTACTTTCGGTAATACGCTACGATCGGCACCTCAAAGAAGTCGGTATCAGTTATACTATATGGTTCGCGCGATATCGTGCAGGAAAAAATGACCACATCCGTACGCACACACACACACACACATACTT
The DNA here is from genome assembly GCA_949987705.1 of Thereva unica. NCBI lineage: Eukaryota > Metazoa > Arthropoda > Insecta > Diptera > Therevidae > Thereva > Thereva unica. The sequence continues at coordinate 238,423,346 of OX465281.1, forward strand.
TCTCCCAATTTTTTGCTTAAAATGCTCCTGAGACCTTGAAAGATGAAAATACGTTGAAATTTTCGGACCGATTACAATAACTTCCTATACTGGGAAGTTAAAAAAAAAGCAACGGATTTAATCAAAGATACCCTGGCTGTTCTGGAGAACAAAAGACGTAAAGTTGATTCATCAAAAACACTGTGAAGATCATCAAAAAATCAAACTCCAGAAGAATATTACAGAAGAGGAATTTTCATTCCTTTCTTGGACAACAGGCGATTTACCGAGAGGCTTTCTTCAGACGTATTGGTTACCTTAGGATTTCATATATATAGAAGACATTGAAGGTTCGTCAAGTATCAGCAACTTATCAGCGGTTTCTGGATTCTCCCATTTCAGCAGATATTGGGCTGTTTCACACGAGCCGACGGCCAACCAACAGAAATCGGCTGTTATCGTCCATTGCCTTTTGAAACTCGACGAAAAGTCGCATGGGCTTTCACACGGGCCAATTTTTCCAACCAACTCTACGTCAAAACGCTTTAGCTTATTGTTGTTGTTTTGTCTTTTCTCTTTCTTTTCTTTTTCCCAAAGGAATAAAAAACAACAACAACCACACAGCTGTCAAAAAGTCGTATCGAAAATCGTGTGAGAAAGTTGAATGGAAAAATCTTCCCTCCCCATCGTCCTCTCTCACCCTCTTCTCTACAAATGACCTTTTCATACGATTTCTGTTGGTTGGCCGTCAGCTCGTTTGAAACAGCCCATTGCAGAATTCGAACTGTGGGTTGCCAAGTGGAATCGAATTGTTGAAAATAGCGGCGAACTACCTTTTACTTTAGATGACAGACTTCTCTTTGAAACCATATTTGTGAATTATGTGAGTGAACCGTGAGAAATTATGGAAGTTCTGTTTGCAAATTGCTGCTACCTCTAATAAAACAAACAAATCTACAGTACACAGCCAGAAGTGTCTAAGTGCAAAATATGTGTTTCGAGATAATCGCCTTCAAAGATTTTTTTAGATACAGAATTGTGCACAAAACCACTTTTGTCGCTCCAATAGCTCAGCAACCCCAGCTCAGTTTAAGACAAGAATTAAACCAATGATTAAGAATAAAATACTGAATACAAAAATGCAATAAACTCAAAATCGTCAAATTTGCACTTAAGCACTTCTGGCTTTTTACTGTAGAAATAATAAAATAAAAATGAAATGTGTAAAAAGGTAACTATTAGTTTGTTGTATTTCTAACTTCATAAATTACAAGAGATCAACTATTTACTATGTTTTAATGTTAATATTATTACTATTATGCAACAATTAACATCGGTTTATTTATGGTTTTGTGAATTTCGTTGGTTCAAGTATGATTAATATTCCTCAGCATGGTGAAGTATGCATAAGCTCCCCGCATTATCTGAAATTATATTTGTCAAAAAACGTTTTAGTTTTATAAATAATAATTGTTATTCACCGAAACAAAAGTTCCAAGATGAATTTTGATGAAGACAGCTCGCATTTCAATTGGTCTTGTCGAGTAAGTCATCATTATTAGTCCCATTTTTTTTACCGGCAATGGAAAGTCATACCAGGTCGAAAGGTAAAAGGAAGGTGATAAAGCATCCCACTGAATGAAAAACGATAAGAAAATTTACGTAATTATAATGATGGCGATTTATCTTTCCAGAAAAAACTATGAATGCATCCTGATGATGTTGGATATAGTTACCTGGTGGCATATTTCTGTTGCAATTGCATGGTATAATAGTTGGGTGAAACATGAAAACAGTAAACCCAGGACCATAACCAATGAGTTACCGCTTCGAAAAAAGTTATTCTGAAATAAATTTTTGTATTACTTCAATCAGCATAAAAATCAAATACCTCCTACCTCAGCAAAGTGAAATAGCAGAAAGCAAATGCCAATAGAATATATTATAAAATCAAGAAAAACGAGAATTGATATGTAAGAGTTAATGCGTTCGATAAAACTAAAATTAATCATAAAATTGGGATTAAGTTTTCCATTAATATTAGTTTAATTTAGTTTTTACTCTTTTATATTTATTTGCATCTGAATTATAGATATCATTTCCTGCTTGAGTTTTGAGGGCTGAGTGTCCTGAGAAGGGTCCCAATTAAAAATGCGTTTAACATAAAAATTCCGTAACACTTACTCCGAGGCTCTCCAATTTCAAGTTTAGATACTTTAAGGCAAAAATAGGAAACAATAAAAAATTTATAATAAATATTATGCATCCGATAAGACATGTTGCCTGGACGGATAATGCGATGAACGGAAAAATATAAACCAGCATAAAATTATGTGTGAAATTTTTAAAATTGTACATTGAAAGTAAAAATGATGTGTCCTTATAGTCAAGCACCTAAAAAAAAATAAAATTTATTAATTTTTCTTCACCAAATATCTTAGAAAATTTACAAATCCTTCTTGAAAAATCTCGGGTTTTCTTACAATGGTAACCGAATATTGGACAAAAATAATAAGTAACGGAAAGGCAATAGTTCCGATGATAGAAATAAAAATAGATTTGGAATAAAATGAGAAGTCCTTAAAAAATTTTTTTTTGGCATATCCTTTGCCCTTTTGCAGATCGTTTAGGGTTTCCGTCACATATAATACAAAATTGGAAAAATCTTAAACAAAAATAAATACAATTTTAATTCCGAATTACTTTACCTTTGAAAGAGGTGAGGAGCCTTAAGAATTGGAAATTGCTTGATAGTATAACTATTGAACATGAAAGTGGTATTGTTATTTGGGCTACCTTGTAGGTGGGTGACTGGTGGATAGCATATATCTAAAGAAAAAAACAGAAACAAAATTTGTTTGTCTGAACTATGCACTATGGGGGTCTCGGTGGGCTAGAGGTAAGGCGCCTGACTACTATCCCAGAGGTCCCGGGTTCGAGTCCCGGCCAGCCCCACGGTCCTTCGCCTTTTCCACTTTCCCACCCACATAACTTCCCGTCTTTCTTCTCCCCTCTTTACTTTCCTGATTCCTCCTGTCATAGTCTTCGCTAGTCCTTCCCCGCTCCACCAAGCGCATGTCATCGGTTGGCTGATGAGATTCAACTCGTTTCAGGAGGCATAACACTCCAGCGAGTTGTTTCTCAAATGCCCGATGCCAGAGTCGCGAAATGGTTGGAAGTAGGTGGAATAATAATATCGCGGCTAGGTTGTGACAGCTCCTTCCTACTTCTCTGTCTCTCCTCTTTCTACTTTCTATCTTCCGGCTAGAGCTGATTTTTATTTTATTGGCTAAAAGTATGCCAAAACATCCCTAGAATTGGAATAAAAAAAGTCCAAATACTAATATACCTACTTCAGACAATTTTTGAGAATTAATTTTCTGAAGCAACTTTAACACTCGAAAAACGTAAAATTTGCTCTTTTCAGCGGTTCTTGATTTTTTTAATTCGGCGGTCGTAAATTAAATTATTACTTATCGATCATAGATAATGGACTTCTAAATTGAAGTATAGATGTACGGCCTTGGAAGGTCAACTGTATGGTGTATAGCAGAGTAAATGTAAAAAAATGTATACGTAGGAAATAATTGAAATTTCACAGATCTACAACGTTTTAAAACTTCAAACGCGTTTTTCTCGAAACCATGTTTGTGAAATCGGCCGGACAACAAACTCCGTCAGTTTTCATCCGATTTACTTGAAATTTTAACCGTAGCTTCTTAATATGGTTATCTAGTGAAGTACACACGATTTTTGCGATTGGTTAACAAGAAAAAAAATTATAAACAATTTAAATCGATTTTTTTCGTCAAAAAAACGATTTTTTTTTAAACCGCCGCTATTTTGCGAAAAAAAATTCTAAAAATATAATCGTGGGTACTTCACTAGCAAAACTCATGAAGATAATAAATTTCTTTTTTTTATTGCTCCAGATGCTGATGGGGCTGCGTAATGTGTCCGTCCGCGGAACACCTTTTGAAAATACTACATATACGTTACCATGATCTACAGCCGCCATTTTGTTTTAACTTTTGTATAAAAAATTTTGTTTGTACTCTTGAAGAGTTGCACTATCGATCGGTATATTATTTGTAACACCTTTCTCACAAAATCAATGCAAAAAAAAAATCCTGAAAAAAGCCTTGTTTTTTGACCGTCACATAGATGTAACCCTTTAATTGACAGATCATTGGTACCATTAATGGCAAGTAGTTAATCCCTTCCCTACTGGGTTGTAATGGGTTATATAAAAGCTTATCTAACACCAAGAAAATTAGGGGGATGACTTCTGATATCAGTGCTCCATCGCCAAGGCCTTCCTAGAATTTCTACTGGGAAGTAACGCTATTGAATACAGCTAACAAAGTATTTTCACGTGTACTCTATAATAGCCCAGTAGGAATTCTAGTAAGGCCTTACCGATGGAGTACTGGTATAAGTATAGTCATCTGGTAAGGAGAACCTCATATTTTCTTTATGTTAGATGAGCCCTTATATAACCCAAACTAGGACAAATCCGGGAAACCCGGAGGGGATGGCCGCCCTATACATAATGCACCACTCTTGTTAAAGTACCTAATGAAGGTTTATGACCAACATTCGAATTCAATTTGTTTGTCAACCAGAAATGGTTTTGTATAAAAATTCCTAATAAATATAAAAATAAATAATTGTAGCGGTTATTGAATAAGCGGTAATGTTAGTGTTGATTCTCTTTACTAAAAACGAGAGATCTCATGTTCCTTTTTAATTTCGCATTATTTTGTATAACAATAAAGTTCTGTCATTACTCACCTGAAGGATATTTGAAGAAAAAGTTATTGCGATGACAAACAATCCTCGTAAAAAATGAAGTACTTTATGTTTGTCGTTAGTGTATATTACTAGTCCACAAATTCTTAGCGGAAGAAGAGCTCGATATATCAAAGAATTTTCCCGTATTTCCGCCGGAAGTTCAAATTTTCTCAATAAATCCATGTTCGACAAAAATATGCAACTGGTTTTTTGTTCACTCTCCTAATCGTTTGGTTACCGCAGAACTGCTCAGTACGACTACTTTCTGATGTTTGAAATAACACATTTTATCGATATTTACCTTATAGCATGTACACACCGACTTGGTTATCGCTTTATGTGGTTTCAGACTATTTTAGAACTAACAACTGTACACACTAACTCGATGGATAGTTCTGTCATTTGTATTTATTAGATATGGATGCCAATTATATGTTATTATAAAATAATTAAGCTCTGTTTTGTAATTATGAACGAAAATTACTCAAGGAAAAGTAATAATTAAAGGAAAAAAGGAAGCAACATGTTTGGAGAGCTATTTGTTTGAATAACATGTTATGTATTTCTTAGCCGTGTTGTGTAATTATGTTAGAATTGCTTTCCAACAGCAAATAAAGCTACACTGAAGAGCAAAAGTGTTTCAATAATTAGTATTTTAGAATTAGGGGCCATTTAGAGGGAATTCTAGGGTATACTTCGATACAACCAAATGCAAAAAACATTTTCTCTAACGTTTTAGCAAGTTTTTCTTAAAAGAAACTGTAGCAAAATATTCAGCCGTTTAAAAGATATTTAAGAAATAAAAACTTCCTTCATTGGAACAGTTTTGCACCCGACTGTTTTGGAGACATTGACAGTAGAAAACCCGTTATAAATTCAAAAGAATATTACCATAGTTAGTGAAATATCATTAGTAGTTTCCTAGCTTAGCAGTGAAGTCTTATTTGCAATCAAGTAAAATGAAAAAAAAAAAAAAATTTCAACAGAAGTGAGAAGCCGAATAGTGCAATTAATAAGAAAAGGACAATCGGTTCGAAAAATCGCTGAAACTTGCACAGTTGGCGTTGCTATGGTTTCTCGAGTTGCGAAAGAAAGCAGAAAGAGGCCTTTTTCATAATTGCATGGTTGCTTGCCTGCTTGCATGCATCCTTGCAAAAGAGCAACTGTCAGGTAAATCATTTGCGCAATCTAGAAACTTTGCATTTTTGAATGAAAGCAATCAGCTGTCAAAAATATATGTATGTCAAATTTTTCCCTTCATTTTCTGAGTTTGTTTACCGCTGAAAAATAATACGAAAAAATGGATCGAGAAAATGTGATTAATGTTATTGTCAGTTTGTAGATAGATAACTCGGCTTCATTAGATCCGGTCCGAAAATTTGAAACTTCACAGCGAAAAAGAAGGATAAATTATGTGTCTTGTTTAGCTCGTTAATATCTCGTTTAAAAGAAGTTTTATCCTTGGGGTGCTCCAAATCTCTTCTTCATTATTTTCGCTATAGAATACATAATAATTTCAATAATAATTTAAATTAAAATAAAACACCCTAATAATATCGAAAAAACTGAAAATCTTCTGCCAAAATTTCACTTTTGACACTTTTCTTCTTCTTTAATCAGATAAGCTTCTTCTTCTTCTTTAACGGCTCTACAACCGGGATCCGGTCCTGGCCTCGCGCAACTGTTCTCTCCACCGGTCCCGATTCTGAGCCGATGTCATCCAGTTTGGCATCCCTAAACTCTGAGCGTCCTGGTCCACGCCATCCTTCCAGCGAAGGTTGGGCCTCCCTCGCTGTCGCACCCCATAGGTCTTACCGCAGAGAACTTTACGAGCAGGCTCTTCTTCACTCATACGAGCTAGATGCCCTGCCCACCGGAGCCTACCGAGCTTTATTTTCTTCACAACATCTATGTCGCGATAGCGCTCGTAGATCTCGTCATTGTAGAGTCTCCGGAATCGTCCTTCCTCACATACGGGGCCAACAATCCTCCGAAGTATTTTCCTCTCAAACACGCCCAAGAGGTTTGAGTGCTTTTTGCTAAGCACCCACGTTTCGGATGCATATGTGAGAACGGGTAAGACCATCGTCTTATATAGTAAAAGTTTAGACGTTATGGTTAGATATTTGGATTTGAAGAGCCTTGACAGACTATAGTAGGCTTTGTTGGCTTTTAGCAGTCGTGCGCGTATTTCTGGTTCCATGCTATTGTCGGCTGCTACTATTGACCCAAGGTAGGTAAATGATTTTACCACGTCAAACTCGTGTTCCGCTACCTTGATTGTGGGACCAATGTTAGGTGTTCTTCCAGACGAGGCCACCATGTACTTTGTTTTGCTTTCGTTAATGTGCAGTCCCAGATTTCCTGCCGCTTGCTCAATCTGAGTGAAAGCTTCTTGTACAGCTGTTGTTGTTCTTCCAATGATGTCAATGTCGTCTGCGTAAGCCAGTAATTGGGTGGACTTGTGGAGGATTGTACCCCTAGATGTCACGCCCGAATCTCGGATCACTTTCTCCAACGCCAGGTTGAAAAGGAGGCAGGCCAGACCGTCCCCTTGTCGGAGTCCATTATAGATGTTGATTGGTCTGGACAGTGTTCCGGATACCTTTACTTGGCTTGACACATTGATCATGGTCAACCTACATAGTCTTGTCAGTTTGTTGGGGATGCCGAATTCTCTCATGGCTTTGTAGAGTTCTACCCTGGCTATGCTATCATAGGCGGCTTTAAAGTCTATGAAGAGGTGTTGAATTGAGTTTTGAAACTCTAGACATTTTTCCATAGCCTGCCTCAAGGTGAAAATCTGATCAGTCGTTGATTTGCCTGGGCTGAAGCCACACTGGTAATGGCCTATGATGTTTCTGGCGTATGGGGCCATCCTGTTTTGTAGGATAGCGGAGAATATCTTATACACGGTACTCAACAACGTTATACCGCGATAATTAGTGCACGCTGTGATATCTCCTTTTTTGTGTACCGGACAGAGGATGCCTTTTCTCCAGTCTTCTGGCGTCACTTCCTGCTCCCATACTTGCACAATTAATTCATGAATCGCTTGGTGTAATGTAGGCCCTCCGTATTTAACCAGCTCCGCTGCGATGCCGTCTGCACCCGAGGCCTTGTTGTTTTTGAGCCGGCTGATGGCTCTGCTAACTTCTTCTATGCTTGGTGGCGGCAGCAAAGCATTGTCATCAGATATTGGTGGAGCCTCCGAATCCTCAGTTAGCTCGCCATTTAGCAATTCATGAAAGTGCTCTTCCCATCGCTCCAAGATGCCTTTAGGATCGGTGATCAGATTACCTTCTTTGTCCTTGCAGTATGTGCAACGTGGTGTGAATTGCGTCATACTGCGGACTCTTTGGTAGAACTCCCGCGCCTGGTGCGGCCGTCGTTCTCTGTACTGTTCTAGCTCACAGACGAGATTTTTTTCCCAGGCTTCCTTTTTCCGTCTGTGAATTCTCTTTTCTTCTTTTCTGAGCTCTTTATAGTTCTCTTCGCGTGCCCGTGTTCTCTGAGACTGCTGCATGGCTCGGTACGCAGCATTCTTACGTTCAGTTGCCAGCTTTCATTCATTATCGAACCAGTCGTTCCGATCTTTACGACTTCTGCCTAAGATGGAATCAGCAGTACTAATGACAGTATTTTTAAGGCTGGTCCAGTTCTCTTCAACGCCCGGCATCTCATCCCCAGGACTTAGGGCGAGTTCTAATGCATGACCGTAGCTGTTTCTGGCCATTTCATTGCGTAGTGCAGCTGTGTTGATTCGAGCCTGATCAGCGGATACAAAGCTTTTCAGCGTTGTAATGCGCTCTCGGAGCACCATACCAACAAGATAGTGATCCGAGTCGAAGTTGGCACCTCGGTACGTTCGTACCGTCATCAGACCCGAAAGGTGGCGGCGGTCTATCAACACATGATCTATTTGGTTGCGAGTGGCTCCATCAGGAGATACCCAGGTGGCTTTATGGATATCTTTACGCGCAAATCTAGTACTTGCAACGACCAAGTTCTTACTTGCTGCCATCTTTACAACTCGCTGTCCATTGTCATTAGTGTTTTCATGCAAGCTGTGGTTGCCGACATATTGCCTGTATATGGGCTCCCGGCCTACTTTGGCGTTCAGATCTCCCAGTATGATTTTTACATCATACCTGGGGCAGGCATTAAGTTCCCGTTCAACTAATTCGAAGAATTCTTCTTTATCATCATCCGGGGACTCTTCTGTAGGTGCGTGAACGTTTATGAGGCTGATGTTCTTAAATTTACCTCGCACACGAAGGGAGCATAGCCTTTCGTTTATTGCTTTAAAGCCGATAATGGTAGGCTTCATTCTTTTGCTAACCATAAAACCTACTCCTAGAACATGGTGTTTTGTATGACAGCTGTAATATACGTCATACTCAGGTTTTTGCAAAACACCATTCCCTGTCCACCTCATCTCCTGAATAGCGGTAATGTCAGCTTTATACTTTGACAGGGTATCGGCTAGATGTTTTGAAGCTCGAGTTCTGTACAGAGTTCGAACGTTCCATGAAAAAATTCGTAAATCGTTTTGCCTTTTTCGTTGCCGTGGTCGTCGTCGTTTATTCCAGTATCCGAGGCATGTTGCTCGTTCCGTAATAATTGTTCTTTACGGGTGAGGTTATTAGCCTCACGCCAACCTTACTTGGAAGGGACTAGCCCGATCATATTAGCCTATCCTCTCTCATAGAATATTTACCAGTGGCCACCGCTAGGAGGTTATGATCGCACTTCCATCAGTCCGAAATAGTTACGGCACGTGCATGTTATGCTACATGTTATTCCCCCTATTCCGCTGATGACTGACCACTAATCAGATAAGCATGCGTACAAAAATAGTTGCAAGATTTGCGCAGACCTGTCAAGCAGGTTGCAGTTTTGAACAAATGATATTTGCACATTTGCTTTTTAGAATACCATGCAAATGATCGATTTGCGCAATCATGCAATTATGAAAAGGGCCAGACTTTCAGTTCTCCACTAGGGGGACCTTAGAAGTTTTTGTGGACAGAGATGCCCGTAACATAGGGCGATTGCTTACTTCAGGTAATGAAAAATGTCCACGTGACGCCCTGGCACATATTGGGAAAAGATGCCAGCGCGTGGACCGCAAGAAGGGCGCTGAAACGAATTAGTTTAAAAGCCGCGGAAAAAAAGAATAAGCTAGCACTATCTAAAAAATATATAAACAAAAGGAAGGAGTTTGTAAATAGATTTATAGATTGGACCACAGAAGACTGGAAAAAGGTACAAACATTATTTGTTTTTTAGGTTATGTCTTATTTTATGAATATTGCTAGGTTATATGGTCAGATGAGACAAAAATCAACAGGTCGCTCTTGGTACTGGAGCAAAAATCCCAGTGCTCATCAACCTGAAGGAGTCAAAGAAACATGTCAATTCGGCGGTGGTTCCATAATGGTGTGGGGGTGTATTACACCGAATGGCGCTGGACCAATTGTCAAAATAGAAGGCAAAATGGATAAAATGAAATATTTAGGCATTTTGAAAACAAATTTGCCAAAAGCCACGACTCTCTCAAAAATAAAAGAACGGCATGCAATATTCCAACAAGACAACGACCCCAACCACACTGCAAAAATTGTCCAAGAGTGGCGGAGTGGAAACTTTTGTATCGGTGAATAACAACTCTTATTTATAAAAAACGAATAGGTTCTTTAACAAATCCAATTTCAGATAATGCAGGGAGCTTATGGGTAGTTCACCATGCATAGGAATATTAATCATAGTTGAACCAACTATCTGCAAAACCATAATTACATAAAACGATGTTAATAACTGCACTGCACTCTTCTACTTGATGAACTTATGAAATAATAACATTATTAAAACAGAAGCAGGAGGAAACTGCTCATATCTTGCGTTGCCTTTGACGTCCTAAGTGGAAAGCTTAAAGCGCAGTTTCTGTCGGACAGAATCAAATTCAATGATGTAGTTCGACACACACGACACACTAAACTACTTAGGGAATATCCACACCGCACCGATTACGCAAGGAACGAGCCCGTCAACAGATGCTGTATGGTTTTTAATATCCATAGCTCCTCTTTCTCCCCTTCCCTAAACAAGGCATCCTATAAAAAAATACTCAAATCCCTACTAACATAACCCCTTCTGACAATAGTAGGTTTTTAGTAGCTATCAGTAGTTATAGTAATATTATATTATATTATAAAAGATACACTATGTTTAATCTAAGTACATATATGTATACCTAGTTTAAGTGTGCCTTGTTTGGCGAATAATAAATAAAGACAAAATAGTTGAACACGTGTTGCACTTTATGAATTTTGAAATAAAACACACTAATATTTATCTTTTCACGCATTAAATACGCATTTTATTATTTAATAGTGTTACATATTGGAGATAGGCCCGCCAAATTACTACAGTACAAAGCCAGAAGTGCATAAGTTCAAAATATATATTATAGTATTTCAACATTGAATAATTTTGAAATTTTTTAGCCGATTTTGACAAATGAGCATGATTTTTTTGGGATATTCTCTACCATTTACTTCAAATTAGCTTTAGCTTTTTCAAAAAAAAAGCTTATACAGAGGCTCTGTCCGTCTGTCCGTCTGTGACATTCTTTCATCTCTGAAAGTACTGCAGCTACAGACTTGGGCCATATCTCAAAATTTAGCTCTTGGTAAAAAGACCAAAAACTGAGAAAATGGTCTGGAAATTTCAACCAGAAGTATATTTAAACAACAAAAAAGAGATTTCTAATAAAGTCCATATATCGGTAGCCTAGATGTAAGGCGCTGGAATCCTATCTCGGGGGAACCAAGTTCAATCCCCGGCCGCAAAATGGTGAAAGACAATTTTTTTTTACTTCGGTGTAACGGTGTAACGAGACTCAGGAGAACATAAACATTTACTTAATTAAAAGTGCAAAAAAAATTATTTTCTTGATTTTTTATGGCTCTTCGGCGGCTTTATAAATCAATAAGAAATTTCGCGGAAATAATATAAAGTATCTATTTGTTTATATGCATATTTTATATGCTGCTCATTTTATTAGTTTATAGTCATGTAGGTGGTGCTGTAGACCAAAACAAAAATTCAATTTTGTCGTACTTCGCTGTGGATTTGTCACAAAAAATATGTATGATTCAAACGAAACATTTGGTAGGTTTATGAAAAATTGATAATCGCAGTTATTAAAATTATTAGTGAGTGTCAATAGATATAAAAAGAAAAGTAAATATCTAATTTTTACCAGGGCATATAAACGCTTACTGAAATGAACGAAAATTTATGAATTTAATTGCACGAACGATGTATTTAAGACCGTCCTTATAGTACATCAATATAAGGAAGTGATTTTTCTCAGAATTTTTAATATTTTACAAAAATTTTACAAACGATTTGCCCCATATCTAAAAATTTTTGCAGCCCTTTGTTTAAAAGCATATTTTTAAGTTTTTATTAACTAAATTTGTATGTATCTCTTCAGAATAACAAAACAAAAGTGGGATGTTGTGTCTAGAGACTAGCCACTACTTACGCTTTTTCTTGGTATTCTTTCTGTTGAATAACACTTCAGACTGGATGACAATATATTAAGTGGAGATTGTGAAGAATCGAGAAAACATTCAAGAATTGATATATTTTAATTGCACCCCATCTATGACAAAGAATAGTGAACACCATCCATGGCAATATTACGTTACTCTTCGTTTTACCTGTGATTATCAATTTCCATAAAATATACAAAATACATTTCATAAATAATAGAAAATCTGTTGTCATAATTTAGTTTCTTACTTTCTTCGAAACTTTATACATATCTAGCATTGGAGCTTGTCCTCCGTATCGAACGAGAGCCGGGATATTGAGTTTGCTAATGTCACATTTTATGGGCATGAAGATAATTGCCCGTTTTCTTTTTTTATATTAAATTTATGAAAACTCCAAGAAAGCTCCCTTGAGAGTGCTCCAAGTACACTCCCCTGTGCATCGCTCCCAATTTTTCCCACTGGGTATGTTTATTGCCACATTTCTACAAGTTAGTGTTTGGAGTAATGGGAAGGCGCTAGATCGGGGTACGAAAGGGCCAGGGTTTGATTCTTGGTGATGGTGGCGTACTCTTTTTTAACCGACTTCAAAAAAAGAGGAGGTTACTCAATTCGACGTGTAGGTATTTTGTAGTCCTGTTCATGCATAACTTTGTAATCCAATAACTTTTTTGCTTTTTTTTTGAAGGGAGGCGTTTCCCACGGTGGTCCCGTTAAATTTTTTCGAAATTCTGATAACGGAGTTCGAAATTAGGCATAAACTGTTAAAATTAGTTCAACCTAAACATTTTTTGGCATAGTTGTGTTGCCAATTTAGCAGGTACTATTGGTGTCTTGATCACCAATGAGAGAAGGTTCCCTGCTATCAAAACACTGGAAGTCCAATTGAATTTTTCTCTATTTTACAAAGGATTTACCAACGTCTTATATACAACTGTTACAAAATTTACATGTGAATTATATTTACTCAAGAAAAAATGATTTTAAGAAAAGTGCGTTGTTGTTTTCCTGATGACGTATTATGATACGCCACAGTACTCCCCCTGCAGTGTTAGCGGTACCTTGCTGGTATGAAGACGCGGCATCTAACTCTTGTAGAGGTTGTTTCTGAATGTGCCTGCCTGTCGTCTGTTGAAGGGGCTGTGGTGGTTGTTGTTGTTCTGTCGTTGTCCTTTTGCCAGTTCATCGTAGTTGATGTTGTGGTTGATTGAAGAAGTTCTTGTAGTTCGTTGTCCTCTTGTTGTCCTTTTGCCAGTTCATCGTAGTTGATGGGGGATGGCAGGGAAATTGTGTTTACCCTGGACAGAGTATCTCCTACCACATTGTTTTTTCCAGCTATGTGTTGAATGTTTGTTGTGAATTCTCCTATGTAGCTTAGGTGTCTTTTTTGTCTTGGAGATGACATCTCAGGTTTTTGCTGAAAAGCAAAAGTTAATGGCTTGTGGTCAGTGTATATGACAAACTGTTGTCCTTCTAGGAGATGTCGAAAATGCTTCACTGCCAAGTAAGCACTGAGGAGTTCTCGATCGTATGCGCTATACTTTGTTTGCGCTGGTGATAGCTTGTGGAAAAAAAATCCTAAAGGTTGCCATCCTTCTGGTGCTAGCTGTTGTGTGACTGCGCCTACCGCAGTGTCGGATGCATCTACCATTATTGCGAATGATGCGTTCTGGATTGGATGAGCTAGAAGCGTTGCGTTTGCCAATGCTTGTTTGCATTGTTCAAAAGCGTGGTGTAGCTCCTGTGTCCATTGTATGTTGGTTTTGTCATTCTTTTTGTTGCCTGAATGACATGCGTGAAGGGGGGCCTGAATCTCCGCGGCTTTGGGTATGAACCTGCGGTAGAAGTTGACCATCCCTAGAAATCTGCGTAGCTCTTGCACTGTTGTCGGCTTTTTGTATGTTGTGATAGCTTCTGCCTTTGCTGGAAGTGGTCTAGTTCCCTCTTTGTTGATGAGGTATCCCAAAAAACGTACTTTTGTTGCTTCGAAAGTACACTTATTTGGGTTGATGGTTAGTCCGTATTCCTGTAAGCGTTCGAACAGTTGTCTCAGGTGTGTTCCTGGTGATGTCCTTGAATTCCTTCAGTACGCTGTATAGTGGAGCTGTTGATAGTACTAGTAGTGGGTTGATAGTACTAATTGCAGTTGATGTAGAAGATGATGGTACTCTTGATCCTGATGACTGCAGAAACGTTGTGTTGTCGATTAGCCGATTATTTTTTACATCGACCAAAAGATTGTAATGGGCCAGGAAATCTGCACGTATGATGGGCTCTTTGACAAGAGCGATGATAAAAGCCATTGGAAATTCCTGCGCAGACCCAGGTTGAGTTGTAGCAGTCGTTGTCCAAAAGTTGGTATCTCGGTACCGTTGGCTGCGTACAGAATTTGTGCTGAGTGTTGTTGGTTCTTCTCTTTTAGAGTTGGTGGGATCACTGAAACTTCGGATCCAGTGTCGATGAGAAATCTTCTATTTGCAGTAGACCTTTCGTCGAGGTAGAGGCGACTAATTGTGGTTTTGGACCGGCTAGTCGCTATTACTGGTCCACGACTTAGTTTTTTCCAAAGCTGCAGGGTTGTTGGCATCTACGGGCTGCATTCCCGAATCGTCTGTGGTACCAACACTTTTGTTGCGAGTTGCTGTGGTTAATGTCGTGTGCTTGGTTGATGGCGGGTTGTATGGTGTTGGACATCCTTAATCGACTGGGGCTACGGGAGAAACCTGGCTGCCTTGTTGGACTTCGTTTGTGGAACTTTAGTTTTTCTACTTCCTTCTGGAGAGTTGCTACCTGCTGCTGAAGGTTTATGGAAGATGGTGTTGATAGTGCTGCAACATCTGAAAAAACCTCCGAAATTTTATCTGCCATCTCCGCCAGTTTACTAATGTCCTGGGTTGAGCTACTAGTGAGAACTGCCTGAGTTTGTGAAGGCAATTGTTGCATCCACAGGGTCTTCAGTCCTTCATTGGAGATGTTACCGCCAGCCAGTTCCTTCATTCGGTTGAGGAGTTGAGATGGTTTGCGTCCATCTGCCGTGATGCCGATTCTTAGTTCTTTTAGGCGTCGCTGCTCTGATTCCTGGAAAACTTGTAATAGTCGCTCCTTCAGCGCCAAATACTGGTCTTTCTTAGGTGGTTTGGTGATGACGTCCCTCACTTCCGTCAAGATGTTTGCATCCAGATTTCCTACTAGTGTGTAGTACTGCGTAACATCCGATTTTATCCCACTGGTGTGGAATTATGCCTCCAGTTGGTGAAACCAGAGATCCGGACTCTTCTTCCAGAACGGTGGTACTCGTACAGATACTGCTGCTATGGTTCTTCCTTCGTTCTGGGTTGCTGCTTTGCTCGGCTGCTCGGCTGCTATGGTTCCATCCTCCTTCTGGGTGGCTGCTTTGCTCGGCTGCTCGTCTTCCAGCATCGTTCCTGGTAGTGCTGTTCTTCCTTTGGGAGGAGTAGTGCTGTTCTTCCTTCCGGGTCCACAATTTGGCTTGGGTCACCAGTTTTCTCGGAGTCACCAAGTTGCTCGGGGTCACCAATTTGGCAAGTACTGTTGCCAATTTAGCAGGTACTATTGGTGTCTTGATCACCAATGAGAGAAGGTTCCCTGCTATCAAAACACTGGAAGTCCAATTGAATTTTCCTCTATTTTACAAAGGATTTACAAACGTCTTATATACAACTGTTACAAAAGTTACATTTGAATTATATTTACTCAAGAAAAAATTATTTTAAGAAAAGTGCGTTGTTGTTTTCCTGATGACGTATTATGATACGCCACAATTTCATAGGCACCGAACAAATTACTTTATTGCTGCAAAACTCGTAGAAGGTCGGTGGGAGAGTGCGTAGCGCGTTGGATCCTCGATCCAGCGGCGCGTAGCGTTGCAGGTTCGAGCCCTGGTCGGTCGGGGGCAGATTGTTTTCTTTTTCTCTTTTTCTTCTTTCTGAAATGATTTATTAACATATTTAGTCAACCACCGATAGTATCAGCCAAGGCGCGAAGGGCTAAGGAGAATTACCGTCGTCTTGGGACTCTGTGGAGCTGCGAGTTCGATTCTTCGGCTCGCGGTGCTTTTTTCGTCATAATAATTTTTTTTTAATTTCCTTCCGGGATTTTGTTTCATATGAAACAAGTTTTTGACATGAATACGTCTCTAAATTTGCTTCCAGAACAAAAACCGATGATAACGAAATTATGGCATATAGTTTTTATTTGCAGCTCAAAAACTATTGTTTATATTGAATAAAGAAATATACCATGACGTGGGTGAAGAAACAAAGAATTTTATTGTTTACATTTGATTTCCTTTTTTGTAAGCTATGATGATTTATTGTAGTGTTTGTTAAATACTTTGTTAAGTTTTAGATTACGCAAAGTCTCACAACTTATAACCTACATAAGCCTTTAACAAAAACTTTTCAAGATTAATTATATATAGCGTTGGTCAGTGTAATACTTATGAATCTCCATGGTCAAACTAGGTTACAGCATTATGACAATAATTAAATCAATGCAACGTGAACACCCCGATCTAGCGCCTTCCCATTACTCCAAACGCTAACTTGTAGGAATGTGGCAATAAACATATTTATTCATGCTTACGTAAAAAGGTACATTCCAATGCTAGATATGTATAAAGTTTCGAAGGAAGTAAACAACTGAATTATGACAACAGATTTTCTATTATTTATGAAATGTATTTTGTATATTTTATGGAAATTGATAATCACAGGTAAAACGAAGAGTAATGTAATATTGCCATGTGTTATATATAAAATATATAAGTTGTATAATAATAACTCACACAACCCTCCAACCAGGGTGTTAACCGTTAACCAATTGTTATATAATAATACCTTATCCTCGTTTTGGGACAAATAAATTTTCAATAATATTTTCTTTTCGTTTCACAAATGAATTTTCCACGATATTTTCTACAATATTATCTTTAGGTTCACAAATAAACTTTCAAAAATATTTTCTTTTAGGTTCACAAATAAATTTTCAAATAGTACTTTCTTTTGGTTTCACAAATAAATTTTCAAATAATACTTTCTTTTGGTTTCACAAATAAATTTTCAACTATATTTTCTACAATATTTCCTTTAGGTTCACAAATAAACTTTCAAAAATATTTTCTTTTAGGTTCACAAATAAATTTTCAAATAGTACTTTCTTTTAGTTTCACAAATAAATTTTCAAATAATACTTTCTTTTGGTTTCACAAATAAATTTTCAACTATATTTTCTACAATATTTCCTTTAAGGTGCCTGTAAACGAGCAACATTTTTCAGCAATGTGTGGCCGGCAATACTGGCTGAACGACATTGCTGAAATTTCAGCATTATTTCCATAAATATGTTCAAACTTGCCGGCAATATATCCGTATAGCCCGACGAAACTGGCCATATTGCAACTACTAGCCGGCATGTTGCCTTTGATATCGGTCGTAGAGCGAAAATATTTAAACATTGCCGGCTATTTAAATTTGATTTCGAAGTTTTCTTTGGACTAGAAGTATGTTAGTATGGCCTAAAGATGGCATAGTTGTGGGCGGTGTAGGGTGTACATTTTCTGTGTTCGGGATCCATGAATCTATAGTATCCGGCGAACCAAACTGCAGCCAAATATGTGCAGAGTTCCAGGAGATCCCCTTGACTAAGTCCATGGCGTCTCCCAGACATAAGCTGCATTTGTTACAATGGTTTAAGTTTGTGGATCATCCGTATTCTTAGAACTTTGATATTCAACAAAAGCTTAGAAAAGAGTAGAGTGGTAAACACCGGGGCCTCTGCATACCATTGGAAGGAGTCTTGCCATTGCCACCGCTGTTAAGGCTTATGGTTGTTTTGTATGAAATATTTAAGGTCATCCTTCGTCATTCTAGTGAAATTTCTAAACATGTAACTATGTATGTACATATTTAGAATTAGCTCATAGCATTCTTCGTTTTTTAATAAGCAAATACTTCAGCCATTGTCATACGTGTACGCGTGAAATTCTCGGGCAACACAGTAGCCAAAACATTGCGAAAACATGTCTGACTACAAGTTGCCCGGCCATAGTACCGGCCACACATTTTCAAACATATAGCCGGGCCATCTTTTTCTGAAATATTACCGGCAATGTGCATTTTTAGTTGCTCGTTTACAGGCACCTTTAGGTTCACAAATAAACTTTCAAAAATATTTTCTTTTAGGTTCACAAATAAATTTTCAAATAATACTTTCTTTTGGTTTCACAAATAAATTTTCAAATAATACTTTCTTTTGGTTTCACAAATAAATTTTCAACTATATTTTCTACAATATTTCCTTTAGGTTCACAAATAAACTTTCAAAAATATTTTCTTTTAGGTTCACAAGTAAATTTTCAAATAGTACTTTCTTTTGGTTTCACAAATAAATTTTCAAATAATACTTTCTTTTGGTTTCACAAATAAATTTTCAACTATATTTTCTACAATATTTCCTTTAGGTTCACAAATAAACTTTCAAAAATATTTTCTTTTAGGTTCACAAATAAATTTTCAAATAGTACTTTCTTTTAGTTTCACAAATAAATTTTCAAATAATACTTTCTTTTGGTTTCACAAATAAATTTTCAACTATATTTTCTACAATATTTCCTTTAGGTTCACAAATAAACTTTCAAAAATATTTTCTTTTAGGTTCACAAATAAATTTTCAAATAGTACTTTCTTTTGGTTTCACAAATAAATTTTCAAATAATACTTTCTTTTGGTTTCACAAATAAATTTTCAACTATATTTTCTACAATATTTCCTTTAGGTTCACAAATAAACTTTCAAAAATATTTTCTTTTAGTTTCACAAATAAATTTTCAATGTAGTACTTTCTTTTGGTTTCACAAATAAATTTTCAAATAATACTTTCTTTTGGTTTCACAAATAAATTTTCAACTATATTTTCTACAATATTTCCTTTAGGTTCACAAATAAACTTTCAAAAATATTTTCTTTTAGGTTCACAAATAAATTTTCAAATAGTACTTTCTTTTGGTTTCACAAATAAATTTTCAAATAATACTTTCTTTTGGTTTCACAAATAAATTTTCAACTATATTTTCTACAATATTTCCTTTAGGTTCACAAATAAACTTTCAAAAATATTTTCTTTTAGGTTCACAAATAAATTTTCAAATAGTACTTTCTTTTGGTTTCACAAATAAATTTTCAAATAATACTTTCTTTTGGTTTCACAAATAAATTTTCAACTATATTTTCTACAATATTTCCTTTAGGTTCACAAATAAACTTTCAAAAATATTTTCTTTTAGTTTCACAAATAAATTTTCAAATAATACTTTCTTTTGGTTTCACAAATAAATTTTCAACTATATTTTCTACAATATTTCCTTTAGGTTCACAAATAAACTTTCAAAAATATTTTCTTTTAGTTTCACAAATAAATTTTCAAATAGTACTTTCTTTTGGTTTAACAAATAAATTTTCAAATAATACTTTCTTTTGGTTTCACAAATAAATTTTCAACTATATTTTCTACAATATTTCCTTTAGGTTCACAAATAAACTTTCAAAAATATTTTCTTTTAGGTTCACAAATAAATTTTCAAATAGTACTTTCTTTTAGTTTCACAAATAAATTTTCAAATAATACTTTCTTTTGGTTTCACAAATAAATTTTCAAATAATACTTTCTTTTGGTTTCACAAATAAATTTTCAACTATATTTTCTACAATATTTCCTTTAGGTTCACAAATAAACTTTCAAAAATATTTTCTTTTAGTTTCACAAATAAATTTTCAAATAGTACTTTCTTTTGGTTTCACAAATAAATTTTCAAATAATACTTTCTTTTGGTTTCACAAATAAATTTTCAACTATATTTTCTACAATATTTCCTTTAGGTTCACAAATAAACTTTCAAAAATATTTTCTTTTAGGTTCACAAATAAATTTTCAAATAGTACTTTCTTTTGGTTTCACAAATAAATTTTCAAATAATACTTTCTTTTGGTTTCACAAATAAATTTTCAACTATATTTTCTACAATATTTCCTTTAGGTTCACAAATAAACTTTCAAAAATATTTTCTTTTAGGTTCACAAATAAATTTTCAAATAGTACTTTCTTTTGGTTTCACAAATAAATTTTCAAATAATACTTTCTTTTGGTTTCACAAATAAATTTTCAACTATATTTTCTACAATATTTCCTTTAGGTTCACAAATAAACTTTCAAAAATATTTTCTTTTAGTTTCACAAATAAATTTTCAAATAGTACTTTCTTTTGGTTTCACAAATAAATTTTCAAATAATACTTTCTTTTGGTTTCACAAATAAATTTTCAACTATATTTTCTACAATATTTCCTTTAGGTTCACAAATAAACTTTCAAAAATATTTTCTTTTAGGTTCACAAATAAATTTTCAAATAGTACTTTCTTTTGGTTTCACAAATAAATTTTCAAATAATACTTTCTTTTGGTTTCACAAATAAATTTTCAACTATATTTTCTACAATATTTCCTTTAGGTTCACAAATAAACTTTCAAAAATATTTTCTTTTAGTTTCACAAATAAATTTTCAAATAGTACTTTCTTTTGGTTTCACAAATAAATTTTCAAATAATACTTTCTTTTGGTTTCACAAATAAATTTTCAACTATATTTTCTACAATATTTCCTTTAGGTTCACAAATAAACTTTCAAAAATATTTTCTTTTAGGTTCACAAATAAATTTTCAAATAGTACTTTCTTTTGGTTTCACAAATAAATTTTCAAATAATACTTTCTTTTGGTTTCACAAATAAATTTTCAACTATATTTTCTACAATATTTCCTTTAGGTTCACAAATAAACTTTCAAAAATATTTTCTTTTAGTTTCACAAATAAATTTTCAAATAGTACTTTCTTTTGGTTTCACAAATAAATTTTCAAATAATACTTTCTTTTGGTTTCACAAATAAATTTTCAACTATATTTTCTACAATATTTCCTTTAGGTTCACAAATAAACTTTCAAAAATATTTTCTTTTAGGTTCACAAATAAATTTTCAAATAATACTTTCTTTTGGTTTCACAAATAAATTTTCAAATAATACTTTCTTTTGGTTTCACAAATAAATTTTCAACTATATTTTCTACAATATTTCCTTTAGGTTCACAAATAAACTTTCAAAAATATTTTCTTTTAGGTTCACAAATAAATTTTCAAATAATACTTTCTTTTGGTTTCACAAATAAATTTTCAAATAATACTTTCTTTTGGTTTCACAAATAAATTTTCAACTATATTTTCTACAATATTTCCTTTAGGTTCACAAATAAACTTTCAAAAATATTTTCTTTTAGGTTCACAAGTAAATTTTCAAATAGTACTTTCTTTTGGTTTCACAAATAAATTTTCAAATAATACTTTCTTTTGGTTTCACAAATAAATTTTCAACTATATTTTCTACAATATTTCCTTTAGGTTCACAAATAAACTTTCAAAAATATTTTCTTTTAGGTTCACAAGTAAATTTTCAAATAGTACTTTCTTTTGGTTTCACAAATAAATTTTCAAATAATACTTTCTTTTGGTTTCACAAATAAATTTTCAACTATATTTTCTACAATATTTCCTTTAGGTTCACAAATAAACTTTCAAAAATATTTTCTTTTAGGTTCACAAATAAATTTTCAAATAGTACTTTCTTTTAGTTTCACAAATAAATTTTCAAATAATACTTTCTTTTGGTTTCACAAATAAATTTTCAACTATATTTTCTACAATATTTCCTTTAGGTTCACAAATAAACTTTCAAAAATATTTTCTTTTAGGTTCACAAATAAATTTTCAAATAGTACTTTCTTTTGGTTTCACAAATAAATTTTCAAATAATACTTTCTTTTGGTTTCACAAATAAATTTTCAACTATATTTTCTACAATATTTCCTTTAGGTTCACAAATAAACTTTCAAAAATATTTTCTTTTAGTTTCACAAATAAATTTTCAATGTAGTACTTTCTTTTGGTTTCACAAATAAATTTTCAAATAATACTTTCTTTTGGTTTCACAAATAAATTTTCAACTATATTTTCTACAATATTTCCTTTAGGTTCACAAATAAACTTTCAAAAATATTTTCTTTTAGGTTCACAAATAAATTTTCAAATAGTACTTTCTTTTGGTTTCACAAATAAATTTTCAAATAATACTTTCTTTTGGTTTCACAAATAAATTTTCAACTATATTTTCTACAATATTTCCTTTAGGTTCACAAATAAACTTTCAAAAATATTTTCTTTTAGGTTCACAAATAAATTTTCAAATAGTACTTTCTTTTGGTTTCACAAATAAATTTTCAAATAATACTTTCTTTTGGTTTCACAAATAAATTTTCAACTATATTTTCTACAATATTTCCTTTAGGTTCACAAATAAACTTTCAAAAATATTTTCTTTTAGTTTCACAAATAAATTTTCAAATAATACTTTCTTTTGGTTTCACAAATAAATTTTCAACTATATTTTCTACAATATTTCCTTTAGGTTCACAAATAAACTTTCAAAAATATTTTCTTTTAGTTTCACAAATAAATTTTCAAATAGTACTTTCTTTTGGTTTAACAAATAAATTTTCAAATAATACTTTCTTTTGGTTTCACAAATAAATTTTCAACTATATTTTCTACAATATTTCCTTTAGGTTCACAAATAAACTTTCAAAAATATTTTCTTTTAGGTTCACAAATAAATTTTCAAATAGTACTTTCTTTTAGTTTCACAAATAAATTTTCAAATAATACTTTCTTTTGGTTTCACAAATAAATTTTCAAATAATACTTTCTTTTGGTTTCACAAATAAATTTTCAACTATATTTTCTACAATATTTCCTTTAGGTTCACAAATAAACTTTCAAAAATATTTTCTTTTAGTTTCACAAATAAATTTTCAAATAGTACTTTCTTTTGGTTTCACAAATAAATTTTCAAATAATACTTTCTTTTGGTTTCACAAATAAATTTTCAACTATATTTTCTACAATATTTCCTTTAGGTTCACAAATAAACTTTCAAAAATATTTTCTTTTAGGTTCACAAATAAATTTTCAAATAGTACTTTCTTTTGGTTTCACAAATAAATTTTCAAATAATACTTTCTTTTGGTTTCACAAATAAATTTTCAACTATATTTTCTACAATATTTCCTTTAGGTTCACAAATAAACTTTCAAAAATATTTTCTTTTAGGTTCACAAATAAATTTTCAAATAGTACTTTCTTTTGGTTTCACAAATAAATTTTCAAATAATACTTTCTTTTGGTTTCACAAATAAATTTTCAACTATATTTTCTACAATATTTCCTTTAGGTTCACAAATAAACTTTCAAAAATATTTTCTTTTAGTTTCACAAATAAATTTTCAAATAGTACTTTCTTTTGGTTTCACAAATAAATTTTCAAATAATACTTTCTTTTGGTTTCACAAATAAATTTTCAACTATATTTTCTACAATATTTCCTTTAGGTTCACAAATAAACTTTCAAAAATATTTTCTTTTAGGTTCACAAATAAATTTTCAAATAGTACTTTCTTTTGGTTTCACAAATAAATTTTCAAATAATACTTTCTTTTGGTTTCACAAATAAATTTTCAACTATATTTTCTACAATATTTCCTTTAGGTTCACAAATAAACTTTCAAAAATATTTTCTTTTAGTTTCACAAATAAATTTTCAAATAGTACTTTCTTTTGGTTTCACAAATAAATTTTCAAATAATACTTTCTTTTGGTTTCACAAATAAATTTTCAACTATATTTTCTACAATATTTCCTTTAGGTTCACAAATAAACTTTCAAAAATATTTTCTTTTAGGTTCACAAATAAATTTTCAAATAGTACTTTCTTTTGGTTTCACAAATAAATTTTCAAATAATACTTTCTTTTGGTTTCACAAATAAATTTTCAACTATATTTTCTACAATATTTCCTTTAGGTTCACAAATAAACTTTCAAAAATATTTTCTTTTAGTTTCACAAATAAATTTTCAAATAGTACTTTCTTTTGGTTTCACAAATAAATTTTCAAATAATACTTTCTTTTGGTTTCACAAATAAATTTTCAACTATATTTTCTACAATATTTCCTTTAGGTTCACAAATAAACTTTCAAAAATATTTTCTTTTAGTTTCACAAATAAATTTTCAAATAGTACTTTCTTTTGGTTTCACAAATAAATTTTCAAATAATACTTTCTTTTGGTTTCACAAATAAATTTTCAACTATATTTTCTACAATATTTCCTTTAGGTTCACAAATAAACTTTCAAAAATATTTTCTTTTAGGTTCACAAATAAATTTTCAAATAGTACTTTCTTTTGGTTTCACAAATAAATTTTCAAATAATACTTTCTTTTGGTTTCACAAATAAATTTTCAACTATATTTTCTACAATATTTCCTTTAGGTTCACAAATAAACTTTCAAAAATATTTTCTTTTAGTTTCACAAATAAATTTTCAAATAGTACTTTCTTTTGGTTTCACAAATAAATTTTCAAATAATACTTTCTTTTGGTTTCACAAATAAATTTTCAACTATATTTTCTACAATATTTCCTTTAGGTTCACAAATAAACTTTCAAAAATATTTTCTTTTAGGTTCACAAATAAATTTTCAAATAGTACTTTCTTTTGGTTTCACAAATAAATTTTCAAATAATACTTTCTTTTGGTTTCACAAATAAATTTTCAACTATATTTTCTACAATATTTCCTTTAGGTTCACAAATAAACTTTCAAAAATATTTTCTTTTAGGTTCACAAATAAATTTTCAAATAGTACTTTCTTTTGGTTTCACAAATAAATTTTCAAATAATACTTTCTTTTGGTTTCACAAATAAATTTTCAACTATATTTTCTACAATATTTCCTTTAGGTTCACAAATAAACTTTCAAAAATATTTTCTTTTAGGTTCACAAATAAATTTTCAAATAGTACTTTCTTTTGGTTTCACAAATAAATTTTCAAATAATACTTTCTTTTGGTTTCACAAATAAATTTTCAACTATATTTTCTACAATATTTCCTTTAGGTTCACAAATAAACTTTCAAAAATATTTTCTTTTAGTTTCACAAATAAATTTTCAAATAGTACTTTCTTTTGGTTTCACAAATAAATTTTCAAATAATACTTTCTTTTGGTTTCACAAATAAATTTTCAACTATATTTTCTACAATATTTCCTTTAGGTTCACAAATAAACTTTCAAAAATATTTTCTTTTAGGTTCACAAATAAATTTTCAAATAGTACTTTCTTTTGGTTTCACAAATAAATTTTCAAATAATACTTTCTTTTGGTTTCACAAATAAATTTTCAACTATATTTTCTACAATATTTCCTTTAGGTTCACAAATAAACTTTCAAAAATATTTTCTTTTAGTTTCACAAATAAATTTTCAAATAGTACTTTCTTTTGGTTTCACAAATAAATTTTCAAATAATACTTTCTTTTGGTTTCACAAATAAATTTTCAACTATATTTTCTACAATATTTCCTTTAGGTTCACAAATAAACTTTCAAAAATATTTTCTTTTAGGTTCACAAATAAATTTTCAAATAGTACTTTCTTTTAGTTTCACAAATAAATTTTCAAATAATACTTTCTTTTGGTTTCACAAATAAATTTTCAAATAATACTTTCTTTTGGTTTCACAAATAAATTTTCAACTATATTTTCTACAATATTTCCTTTAGGTTCACAAATAAACTTTCAAAAATATTTTCTTTTAGTTTCACAAATAAATTTTCAAATAGTACTTTCTTTTGGTTTCACAAATAAATTTTCAAATAATACTTTCTTTTGGTTTCACAAATAAATTTTCAACTATATTTTCTACAATATTTCCTTTAGGTTCACAAATAAACTTTCAAAAATATTTTCTTTTAGGTTCACAAATAAATTTTCAAATAGTACTTTCTTTTGGTTTCACAAATAAATTTTCAAATAATACTTTCTTTTGGTTTCACAAATAAATTTTCAACTATATTTTCTACAATATTTCCTTTAGGTTCACAAATAAACTTTCAAAAATATTTTCTTTTAGGTTCACAAATAAATTTTCAAATAGTACTTTCTTTTGGTT
Organism: Thereva unica; assembly: GCA_949987705.1. Classification (NCBI taxonomy): domain Eukaryota; kingdom Metazoa; phylum Arthropoda; class Insecta; order Diptera; family Therevidae; genus Thereva; species Thereva unica. The sequence goes on from OX465281.1 coordinate 238,449,815, forward strand.
TCACAAATAAATTTTCAAATAATACTTTCTTTTGGTTTCACAAATAAATTTTCAACTATATTTTCTACAATATTTCCTTTAGGTTCACAAATAAACTTTCAAAAATATTTTCTTTTAGTTTCACAAATAAATTTTCAAATAGTACTTTCTTTTGGTTTCACAAATAAATTTTCAAATAATACTTTCTTTTGGTTTCACAAATAAATTTTCAACCGCCGCCGAGCCGTGTTTTTTGGTTTGCGAAGCCGAAGACAGTTAGAACAACACTCCTTTTTTAAAGAAAACGCCCGCTCGCGCTCGTGGTTTAGACAACACTTAATTACTTTAAAGTTTCACCCGCCGGTGGTGGCATGGAAAATTGTCCACCGGCTGGGAAAAACTCGCCCTTGAATTCGTTCCCACCTGCGCAACTTGCTTACCGCGCGCTTCTCACGCGGCGTATTGCAAGTTGCGCTTGATTATTGTTGGGTGGGTCAAATTACTTTCAAGAAAGTCCAAGTCAAGATCACTGTTTGCCAGAAAAGCTTGGGAAGGGTGCAAAGGTAATTGCGCACCTTGCAAATCTCACAAAATGTGCGCGGATCAGGTTACGTCTGGAAATGTTACATTTTCCGTTGGAGTGGATTTTTGTACGTTGAAGATTTGTCCGTTAAGGAATTTTGTACATTTGAAAATGGAAACAAGATCATAATTTTCCGTTTAGGATTTGTTGTTCGCAGGGAGCTCATATTGCATCAAACTCATTAACTGCGAATTTGATGTAAAAGGCTCCCTGTATGAAAGTATATGGGAATTTGTCTAAGGGCTCCGTTTCTCACCGAGAGAGACCCTTACAAATTCTGTATGTAACATTCCTTCCCCCCTGGAATAAGAGAATCGCTACGAAACGAAGTAAGTAGAGCGATTCTCTGTTTGGATAGTTTGTGGTGAAGGTTTTGGGCTCGTCTCGCGAACTAGGGGGAGTTTATTGGATTGACGTAGCGCAGGTGAGATTTTTCTGGCGATCTCTTCAACCCTTTTGTATGAAGGTGGGTTGGTAGAGTGAGGCGTAGTGACGCATTATAAGGAGGCGTGGTGAATGGCGGTATGGCGGCCCGATTTACCCTATGGGTATTGGGGTCCCAGGCCCTGGTTGTACTAATTGTATGGAAGAGGCCCTTGGTAATGTGTGGGATCTACTTAGAGGCCGCACCGCGTATCGTCACCTGTGAATAACTTTATGGTATTATTGGAGGTTATCGATGGTACTCCAAGGTTGATGGTGCTAAAGTTAGTTTCTTTTATTACCGGAAAGTAGGGTAGGACTTAAATGGTGGCGTAGAGTTACGTTTTATTTTCGTAAAACGGTTTCAAGCGATTATTATGGACGGTGACCAATCTCCTATTTATTTTGATGGTAGTGTTTACAGCGCTTGGGACTGACACTACCGTATAGGGCCCGACCCAGATTTGGGATAATTTATGCTTCCGAGCTTCGTTACGTAGGAGGACTTTGTCCCCTATGTGGAGTGTGAGTGGGCGTACGTTCCCATCATAATATGCCTTGGAGCGGTTCTTGCTGGCAAGTAGGTTCTTGCGGGCTAGGGCATAAGATTTTTGCAACTTATACCGGAGTTGGTGGTAGTAACTCTCGTGGTTGTAAAGTGGCTCCGGGTTGCGTTTAAGGTTGGACGGGACGTCGGCAATGAAACCATATAGGCAGTCCATGGGGGTAAGTTTGGTCCCCTCGTGTACGCTATTATTGTACACGAACGCTGCCGTGCGCAGAAACTGGTCCCAATTGTTTGGGCTCTCATCTACTATTGTACGTAGGTACTCGATTAGAGGTCTATGAGCTCGTTCTAGCGCGCCGTTGGATTGTGGGTGGTAGGCTGAGGTCTGAAGTTTTTTAACTTTTAAGAGCCTACACACGCCCTTGAAGAGGTCACTCAGGAAATTTGATCCCTGGTCGGTGACTATTTGTTTGGGTATGCGATAGCGCGTGACGATTTCGTCGAAGAAAATTTGTGCTATCGTTTGGGCTTCCCCATTGGGAATGGCATACCAGTCGACGAATTTTGTCAGGTTATCCTGGAAGGTTAGGATGTATTTATTTCCGGAATGGGTTTCTTCCAGGGGACCTACTACGTCTAAATAGACTTTTTCGAAGGGCTTTTCTGCTATGTCTGTAATAACCATGGGCATTCGGAATTGTCTAGAGGCCTTCATGGTTTGACATTTCTTGCACCTTCTTATGTAGCGAGTGATATCGCGGAACATGTGTCTCCACCAATATTTACGACGTACGCGATTATATGTCTTAACGACTCCCTGGTGTCCGCCGAAAGGGGAGTCGTGGTAGTCTTTCAGTATTGTAGTGATTTCTTCGGGACTTGTAATCACTTCAACTTTCCTTCGTAGCTCGCTGGAGCTATCTTTGGAGGCTTCGACGGGTTGTGGAATTTCCGTTTCAAGGTCTGTTTCTTTAGGCCCTTCGTCGATATTGGGGGCTTCTGCAGTTGGAACGAGTTCGTCTTTTTCCTCATCCTGCATTTTTTGTGCCTGAGCCCTAGTGACCGCGTTGCATTGTTTCGGTCGTTCACTAGGAGGCAATGTATTTCCGTGTCTCTCGGGCGATATAATTAGGGGTTCATCGGGCTGGTGAATTAAAGCTTCCACCGTGAAGGTATTGGGCTCTTCTGCTCTTTGTGGAATCCGGCTGAGAGCATCAGCATTCGTATTGTATTTACCCGGTTTATACTCAATTTGGTAATCGTATTCGGACAATTTATGGTGAAACCTAACGAGTCGAGTTGTGGGGTCCTTGACGTTGAAGACTCCCTTAAGAGGTTTATGGTCTGTATAGACCGTAAACTTTCGACCCATCAAATAACACCTGAAGTTTTTAACAGCCCATACTATGGCTAGCAGCTCCTTTTCGACGGTGGAGTAATTGCGCTCCGCCTTGTTTAGAGTGCGACTTGCATAAGCTATGGGTTGGTCTTGGCCTACGATTCCTTGAGAGAGCACTGCTCCGAGTGCCTCACTGCTGGCGTCCGTTGTTAGATTGAACGGTTTTTCGAAATCAGGGTATATCAGCAGTGGTGGGGAGACTAAAGAACGCTTCACCGTTTGAAATGCTTCCTCGCATTTTGGCGTCCATGAAAATTTCACGCCCTTTCTTAGCAAATTGGTTAGGGGGCGTACGATCTTAGAAAATTCTGGGATGAATTTTCTATAGTAGTTGGCAAGGCCCAAGAAGGACTGGACTTGCCTGACGGTACGGGGCGCCGGGAAGTTTTGGACACACTCCGTTTTTCTGGGGTCTGGTAGGGCTCCCTTTTCAGAGCATACATGACCCAGGTAGACTACTTCCTTTTTCAAAAATTGACATTTCTCCGGTTGCAATTTGAGGTTGTTTTCCCTCAACCGGTCGAATATGCGTCGTAGTTTGGAATTATGGTCCTCAAGGTTCTTACCATAGATGACTATGTCATCTAGGTAGACGAAGCATTCGAGGCCTTGTAGACCAGTAAGGACATAATTCATTAGTCGCTGAAACGTAGCCGGGGCACCTTTTAACCCGAACGGCATACGTTTGAACTCATAATGGCCATAGTTCGTGCTAAAGGCCGTCTTGGGGCGATCCTGTGGTTCCACTAGTACTTGGTGGTAACCACTGGCCAAGTCGAGGGTAGAGAAGTATCTCGAGTGACCGAGCTGGTCTAGGATGTCCTCGATTCTTGGTAAGGGATACGCATCACCTATTGTCTTTTCATTAATTTTGCGGAAATCCACAACTACTCGCCATTTTTTCTCACCGTCGGGTGAGGTTTTTTCGGTACCACTAGTAGGGGTGAGTTCCACGGACTTTTACTGGGTTGGACAATATCGTTGTCCAACATTTCTTCTAATTGGTCATTGATGACTTGTCTCTGAGTTTCCGATAGTCTATACATTTTTTGATTAATATATTGGTCGTAGACCATGGGGATTTCGTGTCTTAGAGCTTCCGTGTAGGTTAGCTTGTCCCCTTTTAAGTGGAATATATCGGCATATTCGTAACAAAGATCCCGTATGGACCGCTTCTCGTCGGCCGTTAGAGGGTGGTCGAGGCTGAGTTCCTCGTCTAGCTGTTTGAAGCGCGTTTCACGCTCAAGGTCCGGATCCTCTTGGTCCGGGAATATGTATCGTAGATGACGGATGGAATCGGTTTCCTTTTCATTCTTTCCCAACTTCACTTTTGCCCTTTTTCCCTGGGGTATACCTTGCGGGATTGCACCATTATTGGGTATACTTTGGAGTCTTGCGTTAGATGGCGATGGAGTACGGGCGTTCCTGAGACCGTCTGGTTCAGAGCCTGTAAGATACTCACATGCGTCATTAGCATTCGTTGGAGACTTAGGGTTGTTGTTAGAGGCTAGGTGAATAGTCGTGTAGTCTTTGATTGGGGCGAGCGTAAGGGATAGGCTCGTCAGGACTACTGGTTGGGTGTTAACGTTGATGAGACCAACATACACTGTTTTTGTTCCAGTTGGCAAGAGGGAATTGGCGAGGAATACTCCTTCGCTCGGCTCGTAAGATTCACAGAGCATTTCCTCCTCTAACCTTAGGGGAATGGGGACCACCATTTGAGACCGGCTTGGTAGGCGAATGGATTTCTCCAATGCCACGTTATAATTGCCTGAATTGGCCTCATAGTCGTTGGAGTTGTTTTCCAACCTTGAACCATCTAGAGATAGGCAGCTGGTATTCCTCTCTGAGGCTACCTGGGAGACACCACCGGGGTTTATCTCGGCTACTACGAGTTGAGATTCCCTAGTTTGGGTTTGCTCCTGCTGCTCTCTAGTGTTTGACTTGGCGGACCCATTGCGTAATGGAATTGCAATTTCTACTGGGTTGATTTCCGTGCGAGGAAATCGCAGTGTTTGGTTTGGACCTTCGACGTTACAGTTTTTGGAAAGAAAGTCGTTTCCTAACAGACCATCGTTAGGGATTTCTTGTGTGTTTTTCACAATTTGGAAGGTGCATGGGAGGGGGGTGTTTAGAATGATGTTCCCCTGACAGCTCCCTAATGTTTGTCCTTGGCCGTATGGCGTTTGTAGTGTGCATTTTTTAGTGGGATCTGGTAGGTTGGGATCCTTTAGTTTTTTATGTTTTAATATACTGACCTCAGCGCCGGTGTCCACTGCTAGGTCGGCTTTGCCGTTAAGGCTTATGTCTAGAGGAAGAGTGACGAGTGGAACACTTGGTTCGGGCGCATGAGGCCCCCCTTTAGTACTATTTTGAGGGTTTATTGTCGGGCCGGGGTTTCTTGGTCCGACTGCGGGGAGTTTCCCGCTTGTTGTGATTCCCAGCGCTGTCTTTGGTGACAGTCATCCACCGTGTGGCCACGTCTGTGGCAGAAATCACATCTACATCTAATATTGAACACCGACCTTGTGTTATTGGCTGTTTGTTGACGGCCATTAGGTTGGTTGGATCCATTATTCATGGGTCGGTTGGTTGGTTGTCGGTTAGCACCCTGGTTCTGGTAGCGATTATTACCATTATTGTATGAAGTCCCCTGGTTTCGGTAACGATTATTATTGTTATTATATGAGGACCTTGGAGGCTCAACTGGTTGCGGGCAGTCCCTCGCGTCGTGCGAGTTGGACCGGCAGATTATGCAGAAAGGCGTATTTTTGCGTTTCAAACAGTCCGCATAAGTATGCCCTCTGTTTCTGCAGTAGCTACAGGTGATGTTTAAGGGTTTATTTTCATTTTTCTGCGCGGGGCTTACAGTCGTTACTTGGTGGGCGCTTTGTAGTGACGCCGGTGGTATTGTTTGTATTGTGTTTGTTGGGTTTGTGGGTGGGGCGTATGTGGTGTACATTACCTGTGGGCTTATCGGGCTTTGGAGTGTTGTTTGCGGCATGGTTGGTGCGGGCGGGGCGGTGTACTGAGTGTGTTGGTTTGGCGTATTTGTTAGGGTCATTTGGTAAATGTTTTCCGACTTAGGGATAGGGACTGTTTGTCCATAAGGGTTGTATGCCGGTTGTGGTACTGTCATTTGATAGGAGGCATACACAGAATTTTGTTGTAGCTTCTCCATATCTAGTGCCTTTTGGGTTAGGCTGTCAAGTGTATCCTCTCCCAGAGTTAGTAGGTACTGGCAGAGGTGGGGGTTGGTAACCCCACTCCGCAGGGCATTTTTTGCGAAATCTTGCAGTTGGGCCTTTACGGCCGGTGCTGCCATCGCACCATATTTAGTGGTGGCCGCCTCTTCGCATAGCGACAACTGCTGTTTGATTCTAGTGGTATAGGCCGTGAGCGGCTCTAAGGGGAACTGTCGTAATTGAATTAATTTATTGACCAGTTCTTGATATGTTTCCCTGGGAAGATAAGTCCTGTTTAGGAGGTTTTCTGCCTCCTCAAAAGTGGCAGGTTGGGAGGAGGCAATTAACTGGTAGGCCTCTCCCCGAAGCCTAGTTGGATAAATTTGAATGAAGGCGGCTTTTTCTTGTTCGGTCAGGCACTGTAGTACCCGACGGCAACAGCCTAGGAACATTTGTAGTTCCGTTGCCATCGCTGGGTTTTGGCCGCCAGAGAATAAAGGGACTAGTTGGGCCGTTAATTTGGCGACTTTAATATATTCGTCGGCCATGGCTGTAGGAAATTCTTTTTGTAGTAAAGATTTGACAAGACGACTGTCTTGAAAGGTCGCCTCTTCTTCCTCTAGGAGGGACAAGGATCGGGTTGAGAGATCGACCCAATCCGCGAGAAGGTCTATGGGCGCGTAATCGGGCTCAGGCGGTTCTGTGTTATCTGTATTACTTTCACAATTGTCCCTATCCTCTATGCTAAACTTATCTACTACCTCAAGGGGGCGTGGGAGACTATTTTTGAAATTGAGGAGGTCCTGTTTAAATTTTAGGGCCTCCTCTTTGAATGCTTCTATTTTAGCCCTTCTTTCTAGGCTGGCCCTTTGGATTTGTTTATCCACGGCCTCAAAGTGAACTATATTAAATTTTCCTGTCTCCTGCGCCCGCTTAAGTATGTAATCTAATCTTGAAGTTAAACCTACTTGTTTCTCTCCTTCTCCTAGGATTGTCCCACTTCGGAGACGTCTGGGGGATGTTTGGGGTGTTTCTGATGGGTTGGATGTTGATTGGAGTGCAGATAGTGGTGTTGAAGTCCCTCGCTGAGTGACCTGGCAGGATGCTGGGGTGTCGGTGGTTCCTGATGAAGTAGAGGGGCCTGGAGTGGTTAAGTCCCTCGATGGTTGGTGGTCCCTCGGAGGGGGAGTCTTGGTGTTGTTGTTTTCCCCTTGTTGGCCCTCTGACATAGGGCGTCTCCTGGGCAGGGATGAAGCCCACTAAAAGTCCCGCGATGTAGAAACTTTAGGGGGGTGAGCGCTTGCTCGCCTGGAGCAGAGGCACCGTGGTTGTACACCCCCGAGCGAGGATTCGTGGAGGATCTGGGATATTTTATGCGCTGTAGTGGCAGACGCTAACACTGCCCCCAAGTCAGGCTCAGCCTTGGGTTGGAGGTCAAGGAGCCTAGACCAGCAGTATTAACGTTTTTACTATTTGCGCACCCAGATCCTACCGGCTGCGCCAATTGTTATATATAAAATATATAAGTTGTATAATAATAACTCACACAACCCTCCAACCAGGGTGTTAACCGTTAACCAATTGTTATATAATAATACCTTATCCTCGTTTTGGGACAAATAAATTTTCAATAATATTTTCTTTTCGTTTCACAAATGAATTTTCCACGATATTTTCTACAATATTATCTTTAGGTTCACAAATAAACTTTCAAAAATATTTTCTTTTAGGTTCACAAATAAATTTTCAAATAGTACTTTCTTTTGGTTTCACAAATAAATTTTCAAATAATACTTTCTTTTGGTTTCACAAATAAATTTTCAACTATATTTTCTACAATATTTCCTTTAGGTTCACAAATAAACTTTCAAAAATATTTTCTTTTAGGTTCACAAATAAATTTTCAAATAGTACTTTCTTTTAGTTTCACAAATAAATTTTCAAATAATACTTTCTTTTGGTTTCACAAATAAATTTTCAACTATATTTTCTACAATATTTCCTTTAGGTTCACAAATAAACTTTCAAAAATATTTTCTTTTAGGTTCACAAATAAATTTTCAAATAGTACTTTCTTTTGGTTTCACAAATAAATTTTCAAATAATACTTTCTTTTGGTTTCACAAATAAATTTTCAACTATATTTTCTACAATATTTCCTTTAGGTTCACAAATAAACTTTCAAAAATATTTTCTTTTAGGTTCACAAATAAATTTTCAAATAATACTTTCTTTTGGTTTCACAAATAAATTTTCAAATAATACTTTCTTTTGGTTTCACAAATAAATTTTCAACTATATTTTCTACAATATTTCCTTTAGGTTCACAAATAAACTTTCAAAAATATTTTCTTTTAGGTTCACAAATAAATTTTCAAATAGTACTTTCTTTTGGTTTCACAAATAAATTTTCAAATAATACTTTCTTTTGGTTTCACAAATAAATTTTCAACTATATTTTCTACAATATTTCCTTTAGGTTCACAAATAAACTTTCAAAAATATTTTCTTTTAGGTTCACAAATAAATTTTCAAATAGTACTTTCTTTTAGTTTCACAAATAAATTTTCAAATAATACTTTCTTTTGGTTTCACAAATAAATTTTCAAATAATACTTTCTTTTGGTTTCACAAATAAATTTTCAACTATATTTTCTACAATATTTCCTTTAGGTTCACAAATAAACTTTCAAAAATATTTTCTTTTAGGTTCACAAATAAATTTTCAAATAGTACTTTCTTTTGGTTTCACAAATAAATTTTCAAATAATACTTTCTTTTGGTTTCACAAATAAATTTTCAACTATATTTTCTACAATATTTCCTTTAGGTTCACAAATAAACTTTCAAAAATATTTTCTTTTAGGTTCACAAATAAATTTTCAAATAGTACTTTCTTTTAGTTTCACAAATAAATTTTCAAATAATACTTTCTTTTGGTTTCACAAATAAATTTTCAAATAATACTTTCTTTTGGTTTCACAAATAAATTTTCAACTATATTTTCTACAATATTTCCTTTAGGTTCACAAATAAACTTTCAAAAATATTTTCTTTTAGGTTCACAAATAAATTTTCAAATAGTACTTTCTTTTAGTTTCACAAATAAATTTTCAAATAATACTTTCTTTTGGTTTCACAAATAAATTTTCAAATAATACTTTCTTTTGGTTTCACAAATAAATTTTCAACTATATTTTCTACAATATTTCCTTTAGGTTCACAAATAAACTTTCAAAAATATTTTCTTTTAGGTTCACAAATAAATTTTCAAATAGTACTTTCTTTTGGTTTCACAAATAAATTTTCAAATAATACTTTCTTTTGGTTTCACAAATAAATTTTCAAATAATACTTTCTTTTGGTTTCACAAATAAATTTTCAACTATATTTTCTACAATATTTCCTTTAGGTTCACAAATAAACTTTCAAAAATATTTTCTTTTAGTTTCACAAATAAATTTTCAAATAGTACTTTCTTTTGGTTTCACAAATAAATTTTCAAATAATACTTTCTTTTGGTTTCACAAATAAATTTTCAACCGCCGCCGAGCCGTGTTTTTTGGTTTGCGAAGCCGAAGACAGTTAGAACAACACTCCTTTTTTAAAGAAAACGCCCGCTCGCGCTCGTGGTTTAGACAACACTTAATTACTTTAAAGTTTCACCCGCCGGTGGTGGCATGGAAAATTGTCCACCGGCTGGGAAAAACTCGCCCTTGAATTCGTTCCCACCTGCGCAACTTGCTTACCGCGCGCTTCTCACGCGGCGTATTGCAAGTTGCGCTTGATTATTGTTGGGTGGGTCAAATTACTTTCAAGAAAGTCCAAGTCAAGATCACTGTTTGCCAGAAAAGCTTGGGAAGGGTGCAAAGGTAATTGCGCACCTTGCAAATCTCACAAAATGTGCGCGGATCAGGTTACGTCTGGAAATGTTACATTTTCCGTTGGAGTGGATTTTTGTACGTTGAAGATTTGTCCGTTAAGGAATTTTGTACATTTGAAAATGGAAACAAGATCATAATTTTCCGTTTAGGATTTGTTGTTCGCAGGGAGCTCATATTGCATCAAACTCATTAACTGCGAATTTGATGTAAAAGGCTCCCTGTATGAAAGTATATGGGAATTTGTCTAAGGGCTCCGTTTCTCACCGAGAGAGACCCTTACAAATTCTGTATGTAACACATGGAATGTGTTCACTATTCTTTGTCATAGATGGGGTGCAATTAAAATGTATCAATTCTTTCAAATTTTTGGCGGGTAATTATTGGTGTTGGTCTCATTGCGAGGTGGGGGTACTTGTGTGCGTGCACGTGCATATATGTTATGGATAAACAGCCTAGTAGGACCGGTAAGCTTACAGAAGTACTGAAATCAGCACTTACTGGTAAGGGGAAGGCCTTACCACACCCCTGACATAAGTGCTTATTTTTACATACGATGTCATAGGAGGTAAGGCCTTACTTTAGTACTTACCTTAGAGTGCTTATAGACTGCTCATCTGTAAGGGATATATAGACCAAGGCCAGCGACGTATTTTGGGTTGTCATTTCATTAGTCATGAAAATTTCCACAGTGAATCTTATACACCTGCTGAGCAATAAAAGCTAGTTGTGGCAACCCCCAGTGGGCGGAATGTAGTACCCTAAAATTACAAAGGGGGTAGGAAATAAAGTTCAATTTTGTTATAGTATTAGTCATGCATTTTCAGGAGATTATTTTTGATGGTATTCTCTATTTATAAAAATTATTGCCAGAACATTTCCCCCTCACCAAAGTGCCGCCAGAACGCTGTAAATATTCATTTAACAAAACGATATTTTTGTTATTTCATTATAGTTCAGTCGACAGAGTCAGACTAAATGTTAACTCACGAAACTTTTTCTAAAAATATATTTTTTCGTGAGTAGAATATGTTAAAAAAAAATTTCGTAAAATCGGTTGTACGCTACCCCTAAAAACAACCCCCTAAAAACAGAAAATTTCGTTTTTGGCTAATATCTCTTAAACGGAAAGTCCTATCCTAAAAAATTGTTTTTGCAAAGTTTGTAGATCATGCGGTTATCTACAAAAAATGATATTATACATTTTCCCGTACGAATCGCTGTTCATGAGATATCGCCGTTTTAAAGATTTAAAATACTCATCCCCTAATTCTCAACTTGTATAGGTCATCAGACGTTCAATAAATCCTCTGTTGCACTACATGGCTAATATTTTCAGGAGTGATTCCAGGATGGTTTTGAAGAGACAAATTGTTCTAGAGAGGGTTCTATCCCCACTATCCACTACGATACAGGGTGTTTACCAAAGAAAAAATGAAATTTTTTTTTAATATCTACAATATTAGACCAGTGCAGATAATTTTTGAGAAAAAAAAATTCTTAGCAGTATATGGAAGGTGGGAAAATTTAGGGTAAATGCTACATAAACAAGGAAAAATCGGGAGCACCGCAGCAGATGACCGGAAAGGGGGCGGGGGAGCCAAAATGTAAGTTTTAGGGGGTTAAACGTGTTTTTTTTGCGATTTCTGAGAAAAGTAGACCTCCTATCGAAAAACGTTAAATGTAAACGTTGTAGATAATTAAAAGATCTAGAGCTTTTGTTCAAACCATTTTTCGACATAACCTCAAAAAATGGAGAAAAACGTCAAAAACCGAGTTTTTCGTTTATCATTTTTATCTTTCACAAAAATGATCCAATTTTAATGAAATTTGAGGAAAATGTAGATTTTCATGTTTCGAAAAGGCCCAATTTTTTTCAAAGCGATTGGTTGTGTAGTTTTGTTTTTATGACCTTAATTTAAAAAAAAGGCCCCATTTTCAATCAAAAAAGTTGGCGAACGAATTTTTGATTTTGAAAATTTTGAAGACGGGTTTTTTTTCGTTGAACCCTCTACGTTAAGATGGTGTAAAAAAATGTTAGTGTCACAATAGAAAAACATCGATAAAAATTCGAAAAACCAAAAACATCCTTTTTCAAATATCGATTTTTCCGTAAACTTCGCTAATTCTTTATCTCTCCTTGACATAAAGCATTAATAGTGGCGCAAAACTGTAAATTTAATGTAATATATTATAAGGGAGCTTCATGTAACAGTTTCAGATGTGAAAAAATTTGTTTAAACAATTATTTCGCCCAAGAAAGCAAGGAAAAAATTACAGTTTTAGGCCGGCCCGCCCACTTCTTTTTATTTAATTTATTGCCTAATAAAATGATTTTTTTGAGTTTATGAAGGTAAAGTTAGAAGATTGATCTGATACTACATATTTGATGATGGAAAAATGAAGTACCATTGCGAGTAACTATACTAGTATTCCTTCAGAAGCAGCAAACCCGGTTTTACAAGTTAATCTATGTCTACACTGGTTTTCTTTCAGCTGAAATTGTTTTGGAGGATATTCGTTTGAAATTTTATGACGTTGAAAATTATGAAATTCCCGATTTGAAAGAAGAAAATATTTATAAGGATGTACTAGAAACTTGGAAAACTTTTCTTGATATCATAATAAAGTCTCATAAAATTAAGAATAAAAGCAATCAGTTGAAGTTGGATACAACTGTCCCACTGCATTATATCATCAGTTAGGCCACGTTCATTTTTGTCTCCCATTTTGTTATGCTTATCTTCAATGATGCATAAGAAATATGCTTCTAAAGGATTAATCGATTCCTTGTACAATTTGGGATTGTGCTCTTCCTACAAAGAAACTTTGCGATTTGAAGCATCTTTTGTAAAAGATCCTTTTAATTACAGTTGTTCGGAAGATGCATACATTCGATTCGTCTATGACAATGCCGACCACAACACGTGCACCATAGATGGAAAAAATACCTTCCACGCCATGGGGGGTATTATGATTGTAACTCCAGCATCGTCTGTTATTTCCAAAAAAACAATTGCTCGATTAAATACGATTCCATCTTCAGAAGATATAGGGAAGATAGGTTTTATCGAATTACGACATTTTGAGAAAAAGGCTGCTGAAGGCTTAAAAGCAATACTATTGAAAATCTTTTTGATAACAATCGTGACGATTTTTATGAAACTTCTATGTTAGACTTCACCTGGTTGTTTTCAAAATTTTCTAATAAAAATAATGTTGGTTGGAATGGATTCATGGAAGAAGCTCATGTAAATTCAAATTTCAGTACGTCAAAAATTATTCCTCTACTTTAGAAAATGGTGCTCGAATGTCGAGTGCTGTGTTCTAAAAGTAAGTTTTAATGTATAAGCCATCCAGTAGCGTAGCGTGGGGGGTGCAGAGGGGGCCATGGCCCCAGGCGGCGTAGATGTTGGGGGCGGCGGGCAAACTGGACCGAACTAGAGATCCTGCCGGCAGCATCAGGCCCTAACCATTGCCACATCCAGCACGATGTCCTGGCTGATGGTGTCTACAGGCCAAACATAAATGGGAAGGGAAGTGAAGTGAGGTGAAGTTAGGTACCATTCCATATAAATGTATGAAAGCAAGGGCGGCGCTTACATAGGTGAAAATGGTGCACTTGCAACGGGCGCAATTTCAGAAATTAAGATTTATCAAGAATAACTCATGCATGGACCTTCTTTTTGTATCCATGTTTGTGTAAATGGTTTAAAACACTTGTGAGCGCGCATATGAATCACTATAGGTGTCCATTGGCAGCTGACAGCGGATTGCCAAATTGTGAATAAATCAGAGTCGGTTAGATTGTAGTGAAAAATTGATTCAGTTGTTTATTTTCAGTTGAATTGTAGTTTTGTTGTAAGTTCGTTTGTTCGTTCGTTTTTATACAAATAGAGTGACGTTGCTCTCTTGTATGAGACTCTCAATGTGCATGGAAACAGCGATTTTAAGATTCCTTTCTTCTATGACGCGGACTGTAAATGCTGAAGCTTGAGAAAGACTCCAACAGGTGCCGCATTTTTCGTTAAAATCCCCTGTAATAGTATTGGGTTACGATGATGGGGAAATGAAACGTCCAGATATTGGACAGAGAAGAGTTTAAGCTTATGCTCCTGCGTCTACGAGGCTTTCTATCTAAAGACAGACTAAAATAAATTACAGAAAGAAATGACTGATTCCAGCTCTCTGAGTTTGTTAAAGTTTATAATTTAGATTAACCTTGAAGCACGGATATAGCCTGCGCCAAAACAATTGGAAATCTCAAAATCGATTTTTTGATGAGCAGTGAAAGTCTCAAATCCTCACCACGAAAGTAGATTCGAAAAGAAAAGTGCACTTCATCATTACGTTCGTTTAAAACCCCAAATCACCCGCTCATTTATATTTTCAATCACAATTCAATCCGTCTCATTACGACTCTTGTCCTGGTCAGATGCTATGGTGGAGTGTTGTTCCCGGTAAACGAGTTTCAAAAGGGAAATTAAAATGCATGTCCGCTTGAGTTTTATCCATACACGGAATGTTAATGTATGTGGAGTTGTCATTTCCTCGCCTGCGCGTAAAATTCCCATTTATTTTGGCGCACACTATACCGAACATTCATTAGTTACATATAATTCATTGCGTTTACATGATGCCTTGAATTCTTGGATTGAAAATTACTTGAAATTCAAGTTGGGTTTTCGATTCATTGATTAAAAATTATTGAAAATCTACATATTGAATTTTCAACATCGCAGACTTTTACCAATTCAATTCGAAAGTAAGAGGCAGCAAATTTATGGTTCGCCCCGGGCGGCAGAAATCCACGCTACGCCACTGAAGCCATCACAATACGTAGAAATATTTTTTTTTGGCCTAAAACTGTAATTTTTTCCTTGCTTTCTTGGGTGAAATAATTGTTTAAACAAATTTTTTCACATCTGAAACTGTTACATGAAGCTCCCTTATAATATATTACATTAAATTTACAGTTTTGCGCCACTCCTAAAGCTTTATGTCAAGGAGAGATAAAGAATTAGCGAAGTTTACGGAAAAATCGATATTTGAAAAAGGATGTTTTTGGTTTTTCGAATTTTTATCGATGTTTTTCTATTGTGACACTATCATTTTTTTACACCATCTTAAAGTAGAGGATTCAACGAAAAAAAAACCGTCTTCAAAATTTTCAAAATCAAAAATTCGTTCGCCACCTTTTTTGATTGAAAATGGGGCCTTTTTTTTTAAATTAAGGTCATAAAAACAAAACTACACCACCAATCGCTTTGAAAAAAATTGGGCCTTTTCGAAACATGAAAATCTACATTTTCCTCAAATTTCATTAAAATTGGATCATTTTTGTGAAAGATAAAAATGATAAACGAAAAACTCGGTTTTTGACGTTTTTCTCCATTTTTTGAGGTTATGTCGAAAAATGGTTTGAACAAAAGCTCTAGATCTTTTAATTATCTACAACGTTTACATTTAACGTTTTTCGATAGGAGGTCTACTTTTCTCAAAAATCGCAAAACAACACGTTTAACCCCCTAAAACTCACATTTTGGCTCCCCCGCCCCCTTTCCGGTCATCTGCTGCGGTGCTCTCGATTTTCCCTTGTTTATGTAGCATTTATCCTAAATTTTCCCACCTTCCATATACTGCTAAGAATTTTTCTAGTTTTTGGCTTTTCAAAAGCGTATCTGCACTGGTCTATATATCTAGGTTCAAAATATGACCAAAATGCTAAAATATTGGAATTTTTCTGGAAAAACGAAGAATATTGGGATTTAGATCACACTTTTTAATTCCATATCGTGTAAACGGAGTCACTCAAGTTCCTGTTCTAAATATCATATAAAATACATAATACACATTTACCTAAAAGATGAACCTAATTACATTGCTCTACGATAATTCGTCTAGGAGTTATTCAACTTTAAGTAAATATTAAAAAAATACATTTTTTTCTTTCTTTCTTGACAACCCAAAATACGTCGCTGGCTCTCCCTCTAATAGTAAGGCAGCAAATGGAACATTGCCAAAAGAAATATTCATGGGCGCCTGTGGATATGTGATCCGGTATCGAAATGCTTTTATTTTGTTCATCTTTTACAAAGCCTTTTTTTTCCAAGCCCGAGAGTGGCTTTACCTAAGCAGTCCCCCAACTAAATTCTCCACTTCTCCAAAGCTGCTTGTCCTCCGTATCGAATGAGAGCCGGGCTATTGAGTATGCTAATGTCGCATTTTATGTCGACGAATATAATTGCTCGTTTTCTTTTTTTCTATAAAATTTATGAAAACTCCAGGAAAGCTCCCTTGAGTCATCGGGCAGATTCTCACTTGTTTGGGTATAATTCTGGACTACACCTTACCATCTGCCTTCTCTTGTAATGGGGTTTGTAAGGGCTCATCTAGCACCAAGAAAATAAGGGGTACCCCTTACCAGATGAGTACTTATTTCAGTGCTCCATCGGTAAGGCCTTCCTAGAATTCCTACTGGGAGGTGCCTATGTTTTTCAGTAGATGTTCTACATTTAAAGAAAAGTGAAGTGCGTGCGTGATTTTTTCTTTAAAAATAAAAAAAAAGTTTCATTGAAGTGTAAATTAATACAAAAGGTGCGGTAAGCCGAATTTTTAACAATAATATATGTATGTTTAAGTAAAATAATACACCTAATTCTGTTGTGCAAAGTGCATCCCATTAGATTTGCCTCCAATCCAAAGGAAAATGTTTAGATTCGTTTTATATAGTGTTTACATGTGTGATGTGCTTTTTTTTTCAATTTGACACATTCGAATTATTGGCCTCGATTCCCAGATCCGGCGGGTTGGAAGTGAGTGCGGATCAATCTCTACTTAATATATTGTCATCCAGTCTGAAGTGTTATTGAACAGAAAGAATACCATGAAAAAGCGTAATTAGTGGCTAGTCTCTAGGCACAACATCCCACTAGTCTTGAAAGTTAGAGAAATCCTCGCCTGGGCACGCTATCGTTAGATGTTGATGCACTTTGTGTGTCCGAAAAAGCGTATAAAAGGTCTGACAAACCTAGTTTTAATAAGACGGGGCACCTTGCACACCGCAGCCACTACGATCGAGTTCTTGCAAAAGCAAAGTTAATGACCACAAGCCGTAGACTATTGACGAGCTCCAATCTACAATACGAGCAGAAATAGCTGCTATAACGCCCGAAATGTTGGCCAGGAGAATGCCCGAAAAGAGCTGCTTCTTGGGTATCGAATGGAGATGGTCATGTAATGGACATTGAATTCAAAAACTTATATTCAATGTTGAAATACCGAAAGTCTAAATGGCGTAACCCATCTTGTATACAAATTTACATTTTTCTAGGAGGGAGGTCCGCAATATGAGAAAGTTTGGAAACCACTGGTTTAAGACAAGAGTTTAATAACACTGATTAAAAATAAAATACAAAATCATCGCATTTGCACTTAAGCACTTGGGGCTTGAAGCTGAAATATGCATTCCAAAAAAAAAAAAAAAAAAAAAAAACATATTTGATTTTTTTTCAAAATCTGCGGTAAGCATAAGTTCTTTTAGATCATTTATATAGATGCCGAGAACGGTTTGTTCTTCATTCCCGAACGAACCTAAATTACATAGTACTGCCTAGTGCGGAACAGCTCTTATGAGACAAACGCCTGTGCTTAGTCCTGGTGCTCAATACGCATTTTTCTTCCGACAGAAGGGATCCTGAAGCTCTCTAACAACTGTTGTGTGGATAAGCAGTGAGCTTTTAAGGTTTTTCTAATCAATTCAAGCTTATACTTAAATACATAAATATACCAAATAAAGTTTAAAGTCAAACCTTTGTGTCGAATTTTATTGTTACGCATACAATGAGCTCCTCCTCCCGAAAGCAACCGTACTTAAACGTTAACGGCTTTAACATTTGGGTTTCAATCTATTTTCGGATCGGGACCCGGACAATTCATCCCATTCTGGACTTCAACCCAGTAAGCAATGTAATATATTTATTGCTTTTATGTTCTTGAAATTGAAATTAGGAAATCTTGGAGTAAGATAATAGTCATGAAAGGCTTATTTCTTTGAACGTTGCACCTTAAAAACCTGACGGAACAAAACTCGGAAGATAAAGGTTTAAGGATAAAATACTCATATAGTGCTTATAAGAAGTGTATCATATCATTGTGTAACCTACTTTACAATCTTTGCCCCTAGTTTTCTCCTCCAAAGTTTATCCAGACTATTGAGAAATATAGCTCATGTTCAGCCCATAACGAAAAAACAAGAACCTCCCGTCCAATAGCCATTACTTCTATTGTCTTTCAATATCAAAGTGAAAATTACCAACCAAAATCTTATAGAATAATTTGGTCCCAACCAAACATTGGGTGCAAACACTTGATGAAAAGTAGTAGAAAGCAAAGAAATGAAAAGAACGAGTGTCTATAATCAATCCTTTTGTAGCCCGATAATATACCCCCCATCGTCTTAAACAATGCGCCTCACCTTTGGCTAAACCTCTGCGCAAACTTTTTGCCCTATCATACTTCTCCGGAGTTTATCCAGATTCTTGGAAAATTGCCCATGTTCAGCCCATACCGAAAAAAGGTGACTCCAGCGATCCCTCCAACTACCGCCCAATAGCAATCACTTCTATCCTCTCCAAAACCATGGAGACGATAATCAACAAAAAGCTAATGGGATATCTAGAATCCAACCAACTTATCAACGACAAACAATACGGCTTCCGACAAAAAAGATCCACTGGTGATCTTTTAGTTTGCCTTACAGAGCACTTCCATCAAAGTTTGCATGGATCTGGTGAATCCAGTTTGGTTGCTTTGGATATCTCCAAGGCTTTTGATAGAGTATGGCACTCAGCCTTGTTAGCTAAACTCAAAGCTATTGGAATTGACTCGCTTCTGTATAAGTGGGTTGAGAGTTTCCTTTCCGGCCGTTCAATTAAGGTAGTATTGGATGGCGTCAAATCTGAATCTCACCCCATCTCTGCGGGAGTCCCCCAGGGGTCAATTTTATCACCGGCCCTATTTCTCATTTTTATAAATGACCTACTTTCAGTCCCCTCCAACCCACTTCTCAGCTTCGCTGACGACGGTACTCCACGTTACTCGCACAGCGTCGATACAAGACAGACTCATGCCAGATCCTGTCTTGATGATAGTGAACTAATGTTCAACTCTATTAATAATGACATTGAACTCATTCTAGAGTGGGGAGAGAAGAATCATGTTGAATTCAACCCCACCAAAACCAAGTACTGTCTTATTTCAAAGAAAAAGATCAACACCTCACCATCCTTGAAAGTGGATGACGTAGTACTAAAGGCCGACCCATCCCTACACATCTTAGGCGTGACTTTAGCCAAAGACTTGCGATGGAATGACCACATATTCCAAATCGCCAAACAAGAATCTCAGTGCTTGGGATTTCTTAAGAGGTGCAAGTTCCTCCTCCAGCCATCGGCCCGTGCTGTTATTTATAAATCCTACATTCGGCCTCTTCTCGAATATAACTCCCTCGTTTGGGGCGGCGCTCCAATAACCACCTTAGCATGATTAGATATGGTCCAAAAAAGGGCCCTTAAACTAATTGATGGCGACACCATTTGCTCCACCATCGACCCCTTGAGCCACCGTAGGAATGTAGCTGCACTGACAAAATTTTATCGCTACTTTCATAGTGTCTGTTCCTCCGAGCTAAAAGCTCTCCTGCCTCCACGGCAATCCTATACCCGCAACACTAGATTAGCCCACTCGTCTCATTCCCTCCACCTGCAACTCCCCCTTTCACGCACTCAACAAGATATGAATTCGTTTGTAAATAGAACAACTCGACTGTGGAATAATCTCTCGCAGTCGGTTTTTCCGAGCTCCTACAACATCCAAGAGTTCAAACGCAGGGTTCATCACCACCTTCTTCAAAACCCCCCCGTACCTTTATAATCCTTAACCTATTCCCCCGCTCTCCCTCCCGTACTAAGCTTACTGCTAGACATTGCACCATGACATGACAAATGACATGACGGACTGGTAGTACAAAGGGTTACTCCTGAGCTTAGCACTGCCACATAAAAAAAAGCTCATTTTTCATGTCGAAGAACCTATTACCTATTTGATTTAACTTTAGATGACAGACTTCTCTTTGAAACCATATTGTGGATTATGTGAGTGAACCCAAATATTTTAGAGTTGTATTTGTAAATTGATGCTACCTCTAATAAAACAAACTAATAATTTAATGAATATAAAATGTGGAAAAAGGTAAATATTTGTTTGCTTTATTTCTAAACTTCATAAATTGCAAGTGTTCAACTATTTACTATGTTTTAATGTTAATATTATTATTTCACTTCGTGAAGTGAAAGAGTTAATTGTTACACTCTATGGTTTATTTAATTATGGTTTTGTGAATTTCGTTGGTTCAAGCATGATTAATATTCCTGAGCATGGTGAAGTATCCATAAGCTCCCTGCATTATCTGAAATTAGATTTGTCAAGGGACGTTTCAGTTTTATAAATAAAAATTGTAATTCACCGATACAAAGGTTTCAAGATGCATTTTGATGAACACAGCTCGCATTTCAATTGGTCTGGTCGAGTAAGTCATCATTATCAGTCCCATTTTTTTCACCGGTAAAGGAAAGTCATACCAGGTCGAAAGGTAAAAGGAAGTTGATAAAGCATCCCACTGAATGAAAAACGATAAGAAAATTTACGTAATTATAATGATGGCGATTTATCTTTCCAGAAAAAACTATGAATGCATCCTGATGATGTTGGATATAGTTACCTGGTGGCATATTTCTGTTGCAATTGCATGGTATAATAGTTGGGTGAAACATGAAAACAGTAAACCCAGGACCATAACCAATGAGTTGCCGCTTCGATAAAAGTTATTCTGAAATAAATTTTTGTATTACTTCAATCAGCATAAAAATCAAATATACCAACTACCTCAGCAAAGTGGAATAGCAAAAAGCAAATGCCAATAGAATACATTATAAAATCAAGAAAAATGAGAATTGATATGTAAGAGTTGATGCGTTCGATAAAACTAAATAATGAAAATAAAATTATTATTAAGTTTTCCATTAATATTATATTATTATTTATTTATGTACTCTTTTATATCTATTTGCATCTGAATTATAGATATCATTTCCTGCTTTAGCTTTGACGGTTGAATATTCTGGAAAGGATCTCAATTAAAAATGCGTATAACATAAAAATTACTTAAGATTTACTCCGAGGCTTTCCAATTTCAAGTTTAGATACTTTAAGGCAAAAATAGGAAACAATAAAAAATTTATAATAAATATTATGCATCCGATAAGACATGTTGCTTGGACGGATAATGCGATGAACGGAAAAATATAAACCAGCATAAAATTATGTGTGAAATTTTTAAAATTGTACATTGAAAGTAAAAATGGTATGTCCTCATAGTCAAGCACCTAAAAAAAATTAAATTTGTTAAATTTTCATCACCAAATATCTTAGGAAATTTACAAATCCTTCTAGAAAAATCTCTGGTTTTCTAACAATTGTAACCGAATATTGGACAAAAATAATTAGTAACGGAGAGGCAATAGTTCCGGTGATAGAAATAAAAACACATTTCGAATAAAATGAGAAGTCCTTGAAAAACTTTTTTTCGGCATCTCCTTTACCCTTTTGCAGATCGTTTAGGGTTTCCGTCACATATAATACAAAATTGGAAAAATCTTAAATACAAGTAAATACAAGTACTTTTAATTTATTTTAATTACTTTACCTTTGAAAGAGGTGAGGAGCTTTAAGAATTGGAAATTGCTGGATAGTATGACTATTGAACATGAAAGTGGTATTGTTATTTGGGCTACCTTGTACGTGGGTGACTGGTGAATAGCATATATCTAAAAAGAAGAAAACAAATTTTAAATGAAAGGTTTGTGGGACTATAGCTTCTGGCAAACTTATAAAACAATGCTGTTGTGTAAAATAAACAATTTCGTCTAAACTTAGACGGCCTTATTCATCGGCTTGTTGACAACTATATGTTTTCTTAACTGGCAGACCATTACCATTGATACCATTAACGACAAAAAGTTAATCCCTTCCAATTGCTGCCATAGTTAAACTCTCTTCAGCACGAATTATTAATTGACGTTTTACGACGGCCACATCTTCATCCCAAGAGCAGTGCGGAATCATGATTAAAATATCTCATTAATTCAAATAAGGAATATTGGAATATTGCACAGATGAGGAAGAATTGGAAAAGGAATTTCTCAATCTAGATAATAATAACAAGAAACGCAGGCGCACAACAACAAAAACGCCACCAAAAAGTACTAATCAAAGTGAGAACATCAACACTGAACAGAAAAACCACAAACTACCATTGCCTCCACCAATAAATGTGAGCAACATCAACAATTTTTAACTCTTTCGACAAAAGGTACTAAAAATTACAAAAGAATCAACCAAATTCAAAGCTCTTTCAAACAGTGATATTAAAATTACCGTACAAAACGAAAATGACTACAGAAATCTCAAAAAATTGCTGGAAGAATTAAAAAAAGAACCCAGTCATCAACTAGAAAATATCGAATATCACACCTTTCAGCTGAAGAGTGATAAATTGTATAGATTTGTCATTAGAGGCTTGCCATCAACAATCAGTCACGAAGAAATTAAAGCAGACTTAGGAAAAATGGGACATGAAGTCGCAGGTATTACTAATATATTTAAGATGGTCAAAATTGATGGTGTAAAAGTCAGGAAAACCTTTCCTCTGTTTTACGTCGATTTAAAACAAAAAGATAACAACAAAGAAGTGTACAATATCAAGAATTTAGCACATTGCGTGGTTAAAATTGAACCACCTAAAAAGTCAAGGGGCATCCCACAATGCACGAACTGTCAACAACTCGGACATACCAAGAGCTTCTGCCGACGTCAAAGCAAATGCGTTAAGTATGCCGAAAACCATCACACGAAACAATGCATAAAAGAGCCAGGCAGCGCACCTACATGCGCTCTTTGTCATCAAAAAGGACATACTGCAAATTATAAAGGATGTCCAGTATATCAGAATAAAATTAAAAGTCAACACAAGGATAAAACAAGTGTTGTACATCGAATAAAAAAATTACCTGAGCCACAAGCAACAACCACACCTTCTACAGTTGGATTATCTTATGCACAAGTCAGCAAAATATCTGATGATAAACCAAACCAAGGCAACAAACACATCAGAATTAATAACGAGCCTAATAACAATGATATCATTAAAATGCTCAGTCAGATTCAACAGACACTTATAGTCAGTTAGCAGAAAGAGTGGATAATTTGGAAATCAATTTCAAACCACCAAGCAAAAAAAGACGGAAAAAACAAAAATGACTAACTCGTTCCTACGTATGTATAGTTACATGGAACGCAAATGGGCTCAACCAAAGAGCCCAGGAACTGGAAATATTTCTCCATACAAACAACATAGATATTGCATTGATTTCAGAAACGCACTTCTCTGACAAAAGTTATATCAAAATAAATGGATTCGATTCCTATTGGACAACCCATCCAAGTGGAAGAGCTAGGGGTGGATCAGCTGTACTAATTAAAAATAATATCAAACATTACCAACAAGAAAACATTCGTGAAAATTACATTCAAGCGACGGTTATTTCAATTAAATATAATGGTGCAGATCTAAATATTGCGGCAGCATACTGTCCTCCACGAGATACCCCAACGAAATTTCAATTTACCAACGTCTTCAATAAACTTGGTCCAAGATTCATTATTGGCGGAGACTACAATATAAAGCATACGGCATGGGGTTCCAGACTAATTTCACCCGGAAAAGGAAATGAACTTCCAAGTGCTATTAACGAAAACAAGTGTGATTATCTGTCTTCACGAGGACCAACGTATTGGCCAACGGATGCAGCAAAGATTCCAGATCTTCTTGATTTCTTCATCATAAAGGTATTTCTTCCAGCTATATCTACTCAAGCAGAAGGGATTCATGACTTAACATCTGATCATACACCCGTTCTGCTGTCAATAAGCGCGACAATCATCAAGAAAAAGAAAAAGCAGAATCTCACAAATAAATATACAGATTGGGATCTCTTCAGAGAAACTTTGGAATAGCTGGTCAGCTTAAAAGTGAGGCTTAAAAGTAATGAAGAATTGGAACAACAAACAAATAACTTTATTGAACACATTCGAATGGCAGCCAGCATAGCAACTCCTGAATTAGAAGACAAAGAAGAGTGTGAAATCAAATACCCGGCCGAAATCAGCGAACACATCAAGCAAAGAAGAAAGGCAAGGAGAATATGGCATCTTACCAGCAATCCTGCTGATAAAACAGCGTTCAATAGAGTAAGTAATTATGTCAATAAACTAATTAAAAATTACAAACAGGAATGCTTTGACAACTACCTGAGCGGACTGAGTCCAGAAATGGATAAAGACTACTCATTGTGGAAAGCAACAAGAAAATTTAAACGACCCGACTGAAACGCCCAACTGTTTTAAAACGGCCCAAATAATCATGCTGAAGAAACCAGACAAACCTGATGAAGAAGTAACATCATATAGACCAATTTCATTGCTTCCCATCATTTCTAAATTGTTTGAAAAATTGTTACTAAAACGTCTGAAACCGTTAGTAAACATTTCTGATTTTCAATTTGGATTCAGGAATAACCATTCCACAATAGATCAAATCCATCGAATCACTGCTGTCATCGAGCAAGCGTTAGAAGAAAATAAATATTGCCCTGCCGTATTTCTGGATGTAGCTCAAGCCTTTGACAGGGTTTGGCACGAAGGATTGATATACAAGATGAGCAAACTCCTACCACAAAATTACTGACAACTGCTTGAGTCATACCTCTTTAATCGCAAGTTCAGGGTCATCCATGAAGAAGCATATTCTGACTTTTGTCCGATATTAGCGGGAGTTCCGCAGGGAAGCGTATTGGGACCCTTCCTATACCTGCTTTATACTGCGGATATTCCAACAACAGATAACACATTTATCGGAACATTCGCTGATGATACTGTAATTATGTCAACAGACGTATCCCAACCAAAAGCAGTGGAAAAACTCCAACGAGCCTTGAATCATGTTAGCAAATGGACAACAGATTGGAAAATCAAGCTTAATGAGGTTAAATCAGTCCATGTGACATTTACGCTGCGTCGCAAAAACAACAGCTTACACACGTACCTCAATGGGGTGCAAGTACCCCAGGCAGAATCTGCAAAATATCTTGGTCTACATTTAGACTCAAGACTGAACTGGAAACATCACGTGAGACAAAAAACTGAACAGATTCGATTAAAACAGCGTCAAATGTACTGGCTAATTGGACATCACTCCAAAATGAACCTGTATTGCAAAAGACTAATATACCAGTCTATGTTCAAGCCGATATGGATGTATGGTGTGCAGCTCTAGGGTTGCACTCATAAATCTAATCGAGACGTAATTCAACGCAGCCAAAACAAATTTCTTCGAATGATCACCAACGCTTACCGCTATGTGACTAATATAGAAATACATGATGATTTGGATATAAAATGGATAGAGGAGGTCATCCGCGAATATGCCATTAAACACGAGAAGAGACTTCTGGCCCACACCAACGTTGAGGCTATACAATTATTGGATACCACCAACGAAATAAGACGACTCAAAAGAGTAAAACCTCACGACCTGATGCATAATTGATGAATACTACATACTACACACATAGGGAACTGGACACTGGTACAGAAATCCCATACAAGTGTATGCTTTCTTTAAGACATGCTTAATTTAAGTACTATTGTTAACTATATTAATAAATTAATATTAATTAAGATTGTAGTAACCATACCAATAAAGGTGTTTAAAAAAAATAATAATAATTCAAATGATTCCTATTTTTTTTTTTTAACAAATTTTAACGAAAATTTTCTTTTGACTAGTTATAAAATCCAAGCGTATCGAATCGATAACCAACTAGGTTACCAGCGAAGGACTAGCAAGTAGCTAGTAGCAACCTTTTTTGACATTAAGTTCTTGAAGAGGAGTTTAATTTTTACAAAAGATGTTGCAAGTATAAAAATGGGGATGTATTAAGTAATAAAAAATATTGGCAAGATGAGCGAAGAATTTCGAGGATTAATGAACTCATTGCGGAGCACATTGGCACCCGAAATGCGCAAAACATAAACGGGGATGATCGGAATGACAGCGCAGTAGTCCCTACAGAGGAAGAAGTGCCCCAAGCGGAAGACATCACGGTCTGACAGCTAGAGTTGAACCGGGCTTACCCGAGGCAGTACATTTGTCCCTTTCACGATGGTAAATTGTACTAAGGCCACAATTTTTAACTTCCCAGTATAGGAAGTTATTGTAATCGGTCCGAAAATCGAAATCGAAAATTTCAACGTATTTTCATCTTTCAAGGTCCCAGGAGCATTTTAAGCAAAAAATTGGGAGGAAGTATGTGTGTGTGTGTGTGTGTGTGTGTATGTGCGTACGGATGTGGTCATTTTTTCCTGCACGATATCGCGCGAACCAAAACTGATATCGACTTCGTTGAGGTTTCGTTCGAAGCGTATCAACCGAAATATGATCTGAAAAGATTTTCATGAAATTCGGTCGAGCCGTTTTTTTGTTTAAGCGACGTAAGTGATTTTTGTACCTGCACGATATCGCCCGAACCACGAAAGATATTGACTTACTTGAGGTGCCGTTCGAAGCGTATTAGCGACAATATAATCTGAAAAGATTTTTATAATATTCGGTCCAGCGGTTTTTTGGTTTAAATGACTTAAGTGATTGTTGTACCTGCACGATATCCCGCGAACTATAAAAGATATCGACTTAGTTGACGTGCCGTTCGAAGAGTATTAACCAAAATATGATCTGAAAAGATTTTCATAAAATTCGGTCGAGCCGTTTTTTTGTGTAAGCGGGGTAAGTGATTTTTGTACCTTCACGATATGGCCCGAACCACAAAAGATATTGACTTACTTGAGGTGCCGTTCGAAGCGTATTAGCGACAATATAATCTGAAAAGATTTTTATAATATTCCGTCCAGCGGTTTTTTGGTTTAAATGACTTAAGTGATTTTTGTACCTGCACGATACCGCGCGAACTAAAAACTATTTCGACTTCATTGAGGTGCCAAAAAACATTAACACATCAATTTTATATACATTTTCGTCATCCTAATCTTGTAGGTGCGCACATTTAGTTTGACATTTTAGCCAATCATAATATTCAACATCCATCATACTGGGAAGTTGATCGTGTGGACCGAACGGGTCGAACCCACATCCCAACTAGTTTTAAATGTCCCAGTTCAAAAATAATTTCCTACTGGTATATGAGCGTGTATCGAGATAAATAAAGCGAGGTTTGATTGTAAATTGCGTGCTGGAGATACATTTCTTATTTTTTTGCGGCAGTAAAATCTCCAATTTGAACTGCGGCGAGGTGAGATGCTAAGCACGAACTGCGGAGTAGAGATATTTCATACTTCTTTTGCGGTAGTAAAGTATCCAATTGATGAGGTGAGATTTCAAATACGAACTGGAGAGACATTTGTTAAATTTTTTGGCGGAGTGAAATTTTGTACTGGAGAGCCATTTCTTACATTTTTCGAGGGAGTGAAATTTTGTGCTGGAGAGTCATTTTTCACTTCTTTTGCGGCTACAAAATTCCAACTTGAAATTAGGAGAGGTGGGATTGCAAAATATACACAATATACATTTTGGAGGCATAGATTTCTTATTTTACGTGTCAATTTGATCTTGATTAATCAAAACAATTATGTTAAATATTTTTTAATTTTCTCTTAGCCTTTTCTTAAATATATTTCACTTATGTGCTTTTATAACATCGTAACTATCTTTATTGCATGAAACTAATCATGTTTCTTTTTAATTTCGCGTTATTTTGTATAACAATAAAGTTCTGTCATTACTCACCTGCAGGATATTCGAAGAAAAAGCTATTGCGATGACAAATAATCCTCGTAAAAAATGAAGTACTTTATGTTTGTCGTTAGTGTATATTACTAGTCCACAAATTCTTAGCGGAAGAAGAGCTCGATAGATCAAAGCATTTTCCCGTATTTCCGCCGGAAGTTCAAATTTTTTCAATAAATCCATTTTCGACAAAAATATGCAACTGACTTCTTGTTCACTCTCTTAATATTCTTTGTTTACCGCAGAACTGCTCAGTACGACTACTTTCTGATGTTTGAAACAACACATTTCTTCGATATTTACTTTAGCAAAATTATTGTCAAATCATGAATAATTCATTTGTGTGAAAACCCCAGCCTTGTTTGTAATTATCTCCTACGAAAAGGTGTTATTAAAGGTTCAATAAAATTGTAATTTAGCAAATTGGCGCTGTTTGTAACTGCAGCAGGTGCAACCAAGGTTGTAGCCAGAGTTGGATTCAGGGAGGGTCAATTGCAAAACCTTATATACAGTCCACGAAATTATTTGAAGACACCTACTTTTCCCAACTTTGAAGTTCCGTTATGTAAAAATCAAGCATTTATATGAGTTACCAAGAATATTAAAATTTAGGGAATTTTGGGTAGATTGCACAGTGGTCTGAAATCCCCAAAACCTGGACAAAATTAATTTACTACCGTAAGAAAAATTATTTTTTTATCAAAATCGGTATATGGGGGTTTTCGGGGTCGCTGAGTAAGAATCCGATATCAGATTTTCAAAAAACAAAATGGCGGATCCAATATGGCGACCAACTTCATGAAAAATTAAGCAAATTTGATGAAAACCGGTATATGGGGGTTTTCGCGGTCGCTGAGTAAGAATCCGTTATCAGATTTTGAAAAAAAAAAAAAATGGCGCATCCAATATGGTGACCAACTTTGTTCATATTTAATTGAATTGAATGAAATTATACAATAATGGCTGTTCTGAGTAGCTAATTATTAATCCGTCATTAGATCTTTACTAAACAAAATAGTGGATCCAATATGGCGGCCAATTTTGTTTTTTTGAATTGTAACTGTCGGGAGTGGGTGTGCCATAGCACGAAATAGAAAGAAAAAAAATAATCTCAATGAAAAAGAGATAGGGCAACGACCATCGTCACAAAACTAGAAAAGGGTCAGAAAAAGGGTGGCTGAGATGACTTGACCGCCGGGGAATATCGCCGAAGTTTTAGGCATCCGCTGCACCGTTTGTCGGCACGACGTGCGATGCGCGAACTAGCTCGCCGGATGGGGTGGGGTTCGCGGTACAGGGATGCCGAAGAATGACAGTATATTAGGAATCAACTCGTGCCTGAGATTGAAATTAAGAAGAGAGGCGGCGGCGGAGAGAAAAATCTACGGAGGTCATCGAGAGGGGGTCGATCGTAAGGGTCGGAAGGGGTGGTTCGGTCAGCGAGAAACGGTTATACTGTAGGAGGCTAGGTGCCCGGTGGTATCCAGTGGAAGGAACTCGCCCTTCGCGGAGGCATCATTATTCCGGAGGGCCTCACGTGGGGGCTGTTATTCGGTCATTTTATCAATGATCTAGACCTTCAAAATTCCATTTACTCCCTTCCATTTATTTTGGTTTGCTTTATTAATTTATTGGATTATTTGTGTTAAATGTTTACAGTTCCTTTATCTTATTTTATTTTATTAACTTATTTGCTCATTTGTGTT
Organism: Thereva unica; assembly: GCA_949987705.1. Classification (NCBI taxonomy): domain Eukaryota; kingdom Metazoa; phylum Arthropoda; class Insecta; order Diptera; family Therevidae; genus Thereva; species Thereva unica. Next base: position 238,479,456 of record OX465281.1, read on the forward strand.
AAAGGTTTATAGTTCCTTTATTTTAATTTATTTTATTATCTTATTTGATTATTTGTTTTTCCTCAGAAATGTATACGGATATACCTCATCGTATATTTTTGGCTATACCTGATCATCATACGGAAAACGTACCAATATATAACAATTCATATTTTAAATTTTGGTTATAGTTCATGTATTAAATGAGGTATTATTAAAATTAGTTATAGTTCTAGTATTAATTCAAACATACTTAAAAATTTGTTAGATTTCTTGTATTAATTCATGTATAATTCCGGAGTGTATGGAAGTACTTTTAGTTTAGGTTATCATTGATTCTCTTGCAGGTGAAATCGATCAAAATGTTTTGTTAACTGAATTGTGTGCTTTCTTTTTCTTTCTTTTAGTTATTCTTTCTATCTATAATGATGTATTAGTTCTAAATCTCTAGCCCGGTAGAAACCACCTACTTGCGCAGTACCTCCAGCCAGTAATAAACAAAAACGGTTAAGGGCCGAAACGATATAATCTCATGCTATGTTACGAAACACTCCTTATAAACTTACTTCATTACCAATCATGTAATCTTATTGGATGGAAAAGGACATTTATTATTCATACCCGATCCGCACAAAATTTCCCCAGGCCGTACACACACCCGAACCTTTATTTTTGAGACGCACGCTCTCATATAATTGAGCTCATATACTCAACGAAAATTGCCTCCTAGGCATGGAGAAGAAGAAATAAAATCACAAAAAAAAAACGTTTTCCTATTCTCCTTGCATTAAGGATCCAATAACAAAAAAAAATTTTCTTGTATATTTATAATTATATATATCTCTCTTTTTTTTTCTTATAAATCTTATAGCTATAATTGGTTTTCTCTCAATATTTTCTTTTTATTATTAATTATCGTAAAAAAACCATGGCTACCGAGAATTAATTCAGCGATGTATAAAGGTTACTGCAGAAACCACCTTTACACCAAAGCAGCCGGCTAGTGCAATGCAATTTTACTATTATTACGATTGTTAGTAGTAATATTAATATTGTTGATATTATTAATTAGGTTATCTTGTGTTACTAATGTAATTCATATTTGTTAGGTTTATTACTACGCCGGTGCTGCTGCTGATAATGACGATCATTAATAATCTACAGATTAATATATTACCCATGTATTTATATCACTATCAATGATTAATTCATTTATTTTACTTTCACACAACTCTAACTACTAACCTTCTGGTTTATACACACCTTTATAACAGGTAATTTATTACCCACCATCTTCCGCGTGTCCGGCCATCAAATCTCAGAATTACCGCAAGGATTCTAGATTCAGCAAGGAATTACCGCAAGGATTCTAGATTCTTCCATCTGTTACTTATCTGCAAAAACTCGAACCGCCAGACAACTGCATTTTCCATTATCCAGGTGCATCCGCCGGATCCGTCAAAATTCACTCCGCTCCAATTTTTCCAGGAAAAAAGGTTTTCCAATAAAAAAATTTATATTTTCTCCAGAACCAAAATCACTAAAACTTTTTCTAGACACCCAACTGATTCAGGGTCTGATTTCCTTGAGCAACTCTCGACAACTCCCTGCTTACTGCCCCCGACGCTCGATCAGGCCAGCACTCCCCGACCGGGGCAAAAAGCACGCCGTTATTACGCATTCCTGAAGCCTTTTGTTCTTTCTCGTTGTTTCAGTGCAGTCGGAGTCGATGCGTGATTTATGGCGTGGTATTGGTGTGCATGGGGTTGCCAGCTTTTAATTTATCGGGATTTTTTTATAGTTGGTCGTTAATTTTTTGGCTTTATGGGAATCTTTCTCACAGGCGACCGTTACAACGCGCGTCACCTAGATGTCGCCAGGGGAGAGGGGACACGAAAAAAATAAACGGATGCCTGATATGGTGATTTTGGCCAACGTGTGGCTCACCCACTCCCTGAGAGAGTCTCATGCTCTGCCGCTTGTTTTCTTCTTAGAGGAGGTACGGTTAAAATTTCCTCAGGTTCTGCTGAGTCGTTCTACGGATAGTGGTAGGAGGCAACATGCATCGGTCATTCCGCCGCGCCTTCGGAGGGTAAACTAGCGTGACGCCCTTTTAAATGTTTCCATAATATCCGCCTCGTAGTGGATTTCCTCGAGTACGAGCAATCATTTAGGACAACGGCGCTCGTCAATGGCCATGGCTTAGTTTTCCTATAAACCGTTACACCATGCGTCTCCTACTAAGTGTTGTACGAGTGACGTTTTGTTCCGTCAGGAATAACCCTAACTCTACATGTCGCTCGAGCTCTTTTCGGCAGACGTCTTACAGGGTCGATTGGGCCTCATGAGCCGGGAGGGTGTCTAGATTCGTCGGCTCCATACTCAAACGGACATAATCCAAGCGGTGTTAGGTCTCCATGGAAGTTGGTGGCGAAGGTTTTGGCGGTCGGCGCGATGATGGTGACAGAAGCGATGGCTTCAGGCAAAAAGCTCATAGAAGTATTGGAGGCTCAGAACAACTTGATGAGGACTATGAACATGGATTTGAGACTCGTGATATTGCTTTGGTAAGAGGGATGGTCAAGAAGGAGGTGGGAGAGGAAGAAGAAAACACGACGCAGAGCGTGGAGATGGGGGATGAGGCAACAGAAAAATCAAGAGAGATTTTCAACAGATAATGAAGAGGAAATCTTCAATTCGGGAATCAACAGCGGAATTAATTTTGACAAATACGAATAGATTCCTATCAAAGTTGCTAATGGGACACCTCCTGTTATCAATTCCTTTCAAGAAACTGGATTAAAATTTCTTCTTGGAAAATGTATGGAAGCCAGGATATACCGTACCGACACCGATCGACAAAAATGCTATTCCAATAATAATGGCTAAACGTGTTTGGATGGCTTGTGTTCTGACTGGTTCCGAGAAAACGTATAACTTTTTTCTACTTATTGTTCATGATTCGTTAGTTGATAACCAAGATTTGTCGATTGGAAAGCCGCACGTGTTGATAGTTTCACCAACCCATGAACCTAGCATACAGGTATTTAGTGAAGTAAGATAATTTGCATTGAATTCGCATCTAAACTCAATCGATTACGTATCTAATATGCTCGTCATGGGCTTCCTGTTGTTGGTCGAGAGGATTATGAATCATCCATCAATTCCTTGAAGAGCTACGGAGATGGTCGAGCCCATTCTTAAATGATTACGTATTCCTATCCTTTGGTATAGTTGTAGGGTCGTTTGCTGAGGTAGAACCACACTTTTATCAGGTATCCAGTTTCGAGAAGAGAACCAAAGTAATTGAAATTCTAAGTGCGTCGGGACGTAGTGGAACTGTGGCGTGCGTTGAAACCCAGCGCACTGCTGGCCGTGTCGCAGTGCTACTATTGGAAGTGGATGTCGCGAAACTCGGGTCTAAGAACTCCTCGTTCCAGGGTGAAGCGGCATGACATGAAGACTGGTCTGGCAGCCTTAGGATAAATGTTGACATTAAAACTTGGTCCCAGACGCCCAAGTGGAACAACACGGTGTACCATCCGCTAGGGAAGCTACCTAAGCGGACCTTGTCGGGTACCCTATTATTAACCGGTGAAGCCGGCGAGATGCCTTATTAGGGCTACTCGGGGTTGGACTTGCTTCGAAGCAGGCTGGGTGAAACTGTTGGTAACCTAATCGCCAGAGGGGTGAATTAGGGTTCGAGGCAAATCCACTTTGTCCCGAAAAATCCCTACGGAAGCGCTAAGTCATTCCTTCGGAAAGTGCCTTCGCCCATGGATTCGATCCTCCGGCAATGCCATATTGTCGTCGTCCTGAACTCATGGTCGGGGGGCTACTTTCCAATAGTTAGCTCATCAGGTCCTAATGTCTTTGGCGTGGTAGATACCAAGGCTACGCCCTGTCAGGTCCTCCAATTCGTATCGGCTGGTGCCTATCGGTCTCTTCACTCGTGCCTTTGTGAATTTGTCAGCTAGTTTGGCGCAGAAGCGTTCAGCTTTCTTACTGACTGGGAAGGTCCTATAATACACGGGCTGACCTGGCGAGAAACGTACGGCCTTACAACGTAGGTTGTAATTTTTCTGGTGTCTAGCGTGGGCGGTGGCGAGCTGGAGTTCTACTTGCTCACGTAGGGCTTGTCCGCGGTCCACAGCCGGTAGTACGGCAATCTCTCCTTCTTTTAGAGCTCCCAGGGTTTTCAGCAGTGGATACGCTGATCCGTGAAGGACCATGGGGTATCCGAAAAGAGCCTGATAGGGAGAGGTGCCGATGGACTCATGACGAGCGCTACGGAAGGCGCACTCTATAGCCGACAGGTGTTTGTCCCAGTCACGGTGATCGGTGCCAATATAAGCGCGGATGGCTGCCAGCACTGAACGATTTACTCGCTCAGACGCGTTGGGGTGCGGAGCATAGACTGCCGTGCGTAGGTGCTGTATGCCATAGTCAGTTAATAGCTTCTCGAACTCCTTAGAGGTAAAGTGCCTTCCATTGTCGGAAAAAATTTTCTCCGGGACACCATAAGCATGGAATATACGGTGCTCGAGGAAGCTGGTGGCGGCACTAGAGGTTTCGGCGGGTACGGGATGGAGAAACGTAAATTTGGAAAACGCGTCTAAGACCACGAAGATGGCGGTATAGCCTTTTTTGGATCTGGGGTATGGGCCCATATAATCTACGTATAAGACCTGGAAAGGACGTTGAACCTCCATGGCATCACCCATAGGGGGCCTTAGGATTGTGTTGGGGGCCTTAGTGGTTTTACATGTGTCACAGGCTGCGATGTAGGATCTAACTTGGCTTGTCATGCCTGGCCAATAATATTTTTCGCGCAATCTTTCGAGTGTCTTACGGATACCGCCATGTGAAGCTTGGGGGGGTGCATGAGCGGACTCGACCAGAGAAGTGGTTAGTTCTGCAGGGATCCACAATTTCCATATTAGGTCATCCGTCTCAGGGTCACCAGTACGGGGGGCCGAGCGGTGGAACACATATCCGTCCGAAACCTGGAGGTCAGGTAACCGTTCAGCATCTTTGCTGATTTTATCAGCGAGATGTTGATAGTCCTCTGTCCTGAAGGCTGGGGACGTAAGGTCCACGTCACGGCAGAACTGCACTTCATCAATGCAGTCGACTCGTGACAGTGCGTCCGGCACCACGTTCTGACTACCCCTGCGGTGCTCAATTGAAAATTGGAAGCCCTGCAACTTTAGGCTCCACCGTGCTAGGCGGCCGTTTAGGTCAGTCTGGCTCATGAGCCACCTCAAGCTGGCATGGTCGGTAATGATGGTGAAGGTATGCCCTTCCACATACGCCCGGAACTTCTTAACACTCAGCACTGCAGCGTAGCACTCTAACTCGGTGATCGAATAGTTGCGCTGGGCACTGTTCAGTTTTTTTGAAAAGTAGGCGATGGGGTGTTCTTCATCGCCGCGTCGTTGGAACAGGACGCTCCCTACTCCGGTTTTACTGGCGTCGCATTGGATAAAGAAGGGGCTGGCGAAATCTGGGGTTACCAATAAAGGAGCAGACATCATGGACTTCTTCAGTTCCTCAAATGCACTGAGGGCTTCGTCGGTCCAAACAAATTTGCCGCTCTTTAGACAGTCGGTGATGGGTGAGGCAATGCTGGCATAATTGCTTATGAAGCGCCTATACCATCCCGTCATGCCTAAAAACCGTCGCACCTGTTTGGCAGACTTTGGGACTGGGAAGTCTCTGATGGCTGCAACCTTGTCGGGGTCGGTTTTGAGTGATCCATCGCCGATGATAAAGCCCAGATATTTCACCTCCCGGACGCAGAACCTGCTTTTGTTCAGGTTCACTGTTAAACCAGAACCTCGCAGACAGTCTGCGACCTGTTCCAGCATCTGGACGTGTGTCTCGAAGTCTGGAGACACTACCAATAGATCGTCTAAATAGACGAAAACGCGTTCTCGAAGAGAGCCTGGGATCACCTTGTCCATGAGGCGACACATGCGTTGCGGGGCGTTACAGAGTCCGAACGGCATCACTTTAAATTGATAGAGCGGTCTTCCAGGGACGGTGAAGGCCGTCTTCTCTCGAGACTTTTCCTCTAAGGGGATTTGCCAGAAGGCATCCTTGAGGTCAATCGCCGAGATAAAGCGGGTGTCCTGCAACCGTCCTAAAAGGCCGTCTATGTGAGGCAGCGGGTAGGCATCCTTCACTGTTACTGTGTTCACCTTGCGCGAGTCCAAACAGAGGCGAACCTTTCCGGGCTTGCGAACCAAGACTACGGGCGAGTTCCAGGGACTGTTGGACTCTTCGATTACACCTAGACTCAGCATGCGATCGACCTCCTCATACATGAGGGCCTGAATGGCGGGAGAGACAGGGTAGTGCCTCTGCTTAATGGGTACCGCCTCGCCAGTGTCGATCACGTGCTGTTGCAGGTGCGTTCTACCAAGTCCACAGGTGTCGAATGACGGGAACCGCGCTCGAGCCTGGTTCAATCGCTCCTGTTGGGACTCGTCAAGGTGATGACTGTTGGGGTCCGAGGATGGGGTGTGGTGTATTTCCCCTATAATATGTGGGGCCAATTTAAAAGCCCTCCAAAAATCAACGCCAAGATACAGAATTTGAGACAAGTCAGGTACTATATACAGAGTCATTACGATGGTGCGGGACCCGTAGGTGATAGGTACGACAATATAACCCAGCACATTCTTTGGCTTGCCGTCAGCTACCTGGACGGAGGTGTGCAGCCGGTGCAGCTTAATTTCAGGGTTATGCAGGAGGAACGACTCTGCCCCTCTTCCCAAACAGCTGATGCTGGCTCCTGAGTCCAATAATCCTGACATACTGGTGTTGTGAATCTGCACGTTGGCGAAGGGTCGGTCATCGCCATCATCCTGAAATAGGGTGGCGATGATCTTTCGGACGTGAGTCCGCTTTTCAATTGCACGTTGCCGAATGGGTGGGACTCTGTAGGCTGGTAAGGTCTTATCGGGTTCTTCGAAAATCCGTTTACGGATTGTGTGATAGTTAGCCCATCGTTGCATGAAGGAGGCTCTGACCTGAGGAGATGGGAAGACCGGTAAGGGATCTATTGTCGGCAGATCCGAACTATCCATGGCAATAGGTGACATGGCCGGGTAGACATTATTGGTAGGGAATCCTGAGCAGGGTGCGGCCTCGCAGGGAGTCTCGCACCCAGACTCTAGTTTCCCGAGCAGCTGGGACAAGTTGGTGCATACGCGTCTGGTCGCCCACATCGATAACAGAAAATGCTGCGAGTAGGGGAGGTGCACATCATGAACCCGTGTCCCTCTTGTCGGCAATTCCAGCACTTGGGAGGTGGTCGGCTGGGCTGAGCCTTACGGACTTCTTCAAGGGCAGGCGGCTGATTAGTGTGAGATTCCGCGCGGCAGCCAGGCTCCGGGGCGTAGGGCTGGTAATGGTTTGAATAAGGCTGGGGTTGAGGTGACTCGAGCTCGTGGATCCTGGGCGTGTGTCGGTGCTCGCCCTTCCTTTCCCGCTGCCAGCTTTCCACCCTTAAACAAGCCTCGCGAAGTTGGCGCACATCTTGATACGAGGATCCCATGATGGCGGACCCTAGGGAGACGTTCAAGTTTTGCATCAGGATGCGAACCAACTCCGTCGGAGGCATCGGCCTGGATAGCCGGTTGTGGAGGGTGAAAATCTTGGCCGCATAGTCATCAAAGGCCAAGTTCCCCTGCTTGGTCTCTAGTATTTCTTTGATGACCTGGTACTCGGAGGTTTGACCGCCAAACTGCTCCACGAACCTCATGCGGAAATCTTGCCAGGTAGGAGTAGGATACCCCCTCCGGAACTGTGTCCAATACCACTCTTCAGCTCTTTCGGTTAGTAGCGCGGAAATGTTACGTAGCAGTTCGGGTGGCTGGACTCCCTCGTCTTCAGCTCTCGTCCGCACACGGAACAAAAATTCTTCTGCGGGGAGTGCATTTTCGCGACCCGAGAATCGGATCTTCCAGTGGACTACCGGGGACTTGTACTTGGCCGGGGCTGCGGAGGAACGGACTTCAGCTGGGGGTAATGGGGGCCCCATAGTAGGTCTGGTTGCCCATACGTCACTGGGTCCCGGATGACACGCTGTAGTGTACGATGCGTACGCTCTGGGAGAGGGAGGGGCGCTAACACTAGTAGTCCTCTGGCGAAAATCTAAGGCCAGTGGGACCTGAAGGCTGGCAGGTCTGGGGGGCGCCTCTGGGAGGACACGTTCAGGCTCCGAGGAGCAATAGGGCAGAGCCTTGTCGATGGCACTTTTCAGGTCTGCTTTAGAGATTTTGGAGGGACCTTCTCCGGCGGCTCCCGACAAGTCTTGGCCGGCTGTCTCATCTTCAACACCGGAGTGGTCAGAGGGTTCCAGTTGGTCCGATGCGCCCGGAGGATCGTCGGCCTCTTGGGCAGCAGCTGTCCCTTTCCTCTTAGGCTTAGTCCGGCCAGTCATGATGGAGCGTAGGGACTGCCCTGGGACGAAAAGGGGCCGTTCTGGTTAGATCACTATTCGCTCACAGATATATACTACCCGTGGTAGGCACCAAGTTGGAGAGACTACTTTGCGAAAACCAATGTGAATAATTAGGGAATAAGACTAACGACCGAAATTTCTTTTGCTTTCGAGATGGGTGTGAGGGAAAGAGTAATATGTGGAGAGTGTTATCATAGAAAACATAAATATCAAAGAACTCATAAGCAAGGATATGTTATCAAGACCCAAAAAATGTGTGAAACATCAAAACTGTTATGAGAAAAGCGAATATGTTAGAACAAATATGGAATATCAAAAAAAATTCAATATGTAGAAGTATGTTATCCTAAAAGAATATATGAAATATCAAAAAAAAATTCAGTGTGTAATAGTATGTTATCCTAAAAGAATATATGAAATATCAAAAAAATTCAATGTGTAGAAGTATGTTATCCTAAAAGAATATATGAAAGATCAAAAAAATTCAATGTGTAGAAGTATGTTATCCTAAAAGAATATATGAAAGATCAAAAAAATTCAATGTGTAAAAGTAAGTTATCCTAAAAGAATATATGAAATATCAAAAAAAATTCAATGTGTAGAAGTATGTTATCCTAAAAGAATATATGAAATATCGAAAAAAAATTCAATGTGTAAGAGTATGTTATTCTCAAAGAATGTATGAAATATTAAAGCTTATACGAATGTATAAAAATATGTTATCCTGAAAAAAAATGTTTTGTACAAAAAAAATTGTCATATAAAATATGAGCATCAAGAAAATATACGCGAAAATTTCTATGAACAAAAGTGTTAGTAATGCTTATAAAGGGGCCCTCCGGAAAAAGGGCACCCCCAACAAGGCGGCGGTGACTGGCGGCGGCAATGTCAGTCAGATTGTCTTCGGCGCTGAGTGGAATTCTCGTCGCCAGCAACCACAGTGCCTCCACTTGTGGGACCGAAGTAAGGATTGTCGCTAGACTACTGCCTATGAACACTCCCAACATCGACGTCCCTACCATCGGACATCAGCGACCTCTACGGTGACCGGATCCCGATGACCCAACAACACAAGATAGAAAGTGATAGAAGGTGGTAGAAGGGGATAGAAGCAGAAGAGATAGAAGCCTCCCTGATGAGCTAGGTGGACCGTTCTGTCAATCTACCACGACTGGTCAGCAACTCTGCTGAGTTCCAGGAAGGCGGATTGACAGACGGCCATTGGACGGGGGCGGGTGTATTCCGGAATATCGACCCTGTCGCAAGGCCAGGCGATAGGACGCCTGGTAGCCCAGACGGTGCAGGTCCGACAATACGAAATGCACCCGTCCATACTATGGGCAGGAAAGAGAAAAAAAAATCCAAAATGCTGTGTTCCCTGTCAGGTGTGGACTCGCGCAGAGTCAGGCGGTATACGCCTGTTAACCAGACTCCGAGCCCACGTGGCAGGAACAAAAAAAACTAGAGAGGCTACCGCAGTAAGATAGTAAAAGTTGAAGTGGTTGAAGGAGAAGAAAGATAGGAAAGAGGAAGCGGAAGAAGTTATGAGGGCTAGGGTACCGCGGTAAGTACCTTCGCCCATTACCCAATAGCCGGGGGGACTTGGACTGAGAATTGGAACTTGTACGTATGAAGGAAGTCCACTCCTGGCTCCTCTCGATGGCCTGAGCCACAAAGAAAAGTTTCAAAGGAAAACTCGGCAGAAATTTCCAATAAGAGTATTTAAAACCGATGACATGGGAGGGAAGACAAACTAGAAGAATATGAAATGCCGAAGGGAAAATTTAAAAATGTCAACAGGTGACAATCAGTCATGTCCATGTCATCAGACCGTTAGACTAAGAAGCTCAAAGGATATTAAGCTTCCTTGGGCGCCATTTGTAAAATGGGCGCCGGAAATATCCTGGCAACTGGGTTTGCCAAACGTTGGGCGCCATTTGTAACTGTCGGGAGTGGGTGTGCCATAGCACGAAATAGAAAGAAAAAAAATAATCTCAATGAAAAAGAGATAGGGCAACGACCATCGTCACAAAACTAGAAAAGGGTCAGAAAAAGGGTGGCTGAGATGACTTGACCGCCGGGGAATATCGCCGAAGTTTTAGGCATCCGCTGCACCGTTTGTCGGCACGACGTGCGATGCGCGAACTAGCTCGCCGGATGGGGTGGGGTTCGCGGTACAGGGATGCCGAAGAATGACAGTATATTAGGAATCAACTCGTGCCTGAGATTGAAATTAAGAAGAGAGGCGGCGGCGGAGAGAAAAATCTACGGAGGTCATCGAGAGGGGGTCGATCGTAAGGGTCGGAAGGGGTGGTTCGGTCAGCGAGAAACGGTTATACTGTAGGAGGCTAGGTGCCCGGTGGTATCCAGTGGAAGGAACTCGCCCTTCGCGGAGGCATCATTATTCCGGAGGGCCTCACGTGGGGGCTGTTATTCGGTCATTTTATCAATGATCTAGACCTTCAAAATTCCATTTACTCCCTTCCATTTATTTTGGTTTGCTTTATTAATTTATTGGATTATTTGTGTTAAATGTTTACAGTTCCTTTATCTTATTTTATTTTATTAACTTATTTGCTCATTTGTGTTAAAGGTTTATAGTTCCTTTATTTTAATTTATTTTATTATCTTATTTGATTATTTGTTTTTCCTCAGAAATGTATACGGATATACCTCATCGTATATTTTTGGCTATACCTGATCATCATACGGAAAACGTACCAATATATAACAATTCATATTTTAAATTTTGGTTATAGTTCATGTATTAAATGAGGTATTATTAAAATTAGTTATAGTTCTAGTATTAATTCAAACATACTTAAAAATTTGTTAGATTTCTTGTATTAATTCATGTATAATTCCGGAGTGTATGGAAGTACTTTTAGTTTAGGTTATCATTGATTCTCTTGCAGGTGAAATCGATCAAAATGTTTTGTTAACTGAATTGTGTGCTTTCTTTTTCTTTCTTTTAGTTATTCTTTCTATCTATAATGATGTATTAGTTCTAAATCTCTAGCCCGGTAGAAACCACCTACTTGCGCAGTACCTCCAGCCAGTAATAAACAAAAACGGTTAAGGGCCGAAACGATATAATCTCATGCTATGTTACGAAACACTCCTTATAAACTTACTTCATTACCAATCATGTAATCTTATTGGATGGAAAAGGACATTTATTATTCATACCCGATCCGCACAAAATTTCCCCAGGCCGTACACACACCCGAACCTTTATTTTTGAGACGCACGCTCTCATATAATTGAGCTCATATACTCAACGAAAATTGCCTCCTAGGCATGGAGAAGAAGAAATAAAATCACAAAAAAAAAACGTTTTCCTATTCTCCTTGCATTAAGGATCCAATAACAAAAAAAAATTTTCTTGTATATTTATAATTATATATATCTCTCTTTTTTTTTCTTATAAATCTTATAGCTATAATTGGTTTTCTCTCAATATTTTCTTTTTATTATTAATTATCGTAAAAAAACCATGGCTACCGAGAATTAATTCAGCGATGTAATAAAGGTTACTGCAGAAACCACCTTTACACCAAAGCAGCCGGCTAGTGCAATGCAATTTTACTATTATTACGATTGTTAGTAGTAATATTAATATTGTTGATATTATTAATTAGGTTATCTTGTGTTACTAATGTAATTCATATTTGTTAGGTTTATTACTACGCCGGTGCTGCTGCTGATAATGACGATCATTAATAATCTACAGATTAATATATTACCCATGTATTTATATCACTATCAATGATTAATTCATTTATTTTACTTTCACACAACTCTAACTACTAATCTTCTGGTTTATACACACCTTTATAACAGGTAATTTATTACCCACCATCTTCCGCGTGTCCGGCCATCAAATCTCAGAATTACCGCAAGGATTCTAGATTCAGCAAGGAATTACCGCAAGGATTCTAGATTCTTCCATCTGTTACTTATCTGCAAAAACTCGAACCGCCAGACAACTGCATTTTCCATTATCCAGGTGCATCCGCCGGATCCGTCAAAATTCACTCCGCTCCAATTTTTCCAGGAAAAAAGGTTTTCCAATAAAAAAATTTATATTTTCTCCAGAACCAAAATCACTAAAACTTTTTCTAGACACCCAACTGATTCAGGGTCTGATTTCCTTGAGCAACTCTCGACAACTCCCTGCTTACTGCCCCCGACGCTCGATCAGGCCAGCACTCCCCGACCGGGGCAAAAAGCACGCCGTTATTACGCATTCCTGAAGCCTTTTGTTCTTTCTCGTTGTTTCAGTGCAGTCGGAGTCGATGCGTGATTTATGGCGTGGTATTGGTGTGCATGGGGTTGCCAGCTTTTAATTTATCGGGATTTTTTTATAGTTGGTCGTTAATTTTTTGGCTTTATGGGAATCTTTCTCACAGGCGACCGTTACATCTGTAATAAGGACGTTTTGTGGTTGCTCAGTAATAATTTTTAACGAAAATGTACTAGAATTGTTAATGAAAATAAACTTTTTTTATTTAATTTAACAATTATTAAATTAATTTTAGGTGCAAACTTGTTTTCAAATTCAAATACATTAGGCTTTATTTGTTGCAAAGATTTGTTATAAATACTTTGTTATAAAGATGAAAAAAAGTTAATATATAGCGCCTGAATAGGACGTTCAAAACTATACGTTTGGCAAATATGTAGTATATCGCGGATTTTTCTATTTCTTGTTGAGGGGTGACTTTGCCGGCACTGCGACCTATTTATTTGGTCTATTGTGCCATCCCCGTCTTTAAAAACCCTCACGGTTAAGGCTTCTAATATAGCCTAAAACTGATTTAGGATTTCTGTCCCAAATGTCCCTAGGGGTAGGAAAGTCCCGATGAAGGAGGCCCAATCTCTTCCTCGCTGTAGCCTCACGGTCGCACTGCAACCGCTTCGCAGCTTCGGGAGCTAGAACCGACAGATACAATCAGCCACCAGACCTATTTTGTTTAGACGGTAGTTAAGCGAACAGTGGCTCGTCAAGAGCTCTATTATTATTTTTAGCTCCCACCTGTTGAGATGTAAAAGTTTTCCCACTTTAGATTTATCGATTTGGATGAATCTTTTAGCTTGACGAGCACCCTGGGTGTTTGTCCAGCTATGAAGAAACAGCTGATCGACGTTCTAACGTGGTAGCTTGCTAAGCTACAGAAAGGTTCCGTACCGATAGGTGATGAGTTTGCGCCAGGCTGTCGGCAATTTCATTACCAATGTGACCTTCGTGGCCCGGAATCCATATCAGCGTGACACTGTTGTTCCTGCTTAAGAATTTCGGAGATCGGAGACAATCCAGGACAGTCTTTGATGACACCCTGTGAGATTTAATGGCCAGCAATGCAGCTTGACTGTCGGAGAAAATAACAATGTTAGAGCTATTTGGAGCTCTATTAAGACTCTATACAAGTCTGAGCGCACACCTGGATGGCAAGTATTTCGGCCTGAAACACAGTGGGGGTAGTGCCCAGAGCCTTGGATATTTTGCTCTATCGTGGATAGAATGACATGGAGCAAGCAGGAGCAGCTGATTTTTTTATATGTTTTGCAGAGATGATTAATAAACAATTACATGCATATTACTTAGTGGAAGTCGATGGAAGTTTGTACTTAGCCATCAATTTATAAGCCGAATCGTTAATCAAATCACCACAATTTACTACATATTTGATCATAAATAAACAATACAATTATTTATTTATGTTCAATTCAATAACACAGTATAATTGCACTTACTCTTAGGAGAAGAAACCTTTTTACAGAAAAGGAAACGGGCAAACGTACTGCAATCTACACGCAAAAACGTAACACGTGCTTTTGCTCCGAGAAAACGTGCTGCGTGTAGCGTGTTCGACACTCACTTTCCAAATGGAATATAAAAGAGGTTTCGAACATCTGCCTCTTGCCAAGGGCCTTGAAATACTCCAGGGGGGCCACTATACCTAACCCACGCGAAAAAAGTACCCAAATAAAAACTTTCGTTTTGGTACTTTTGTCCAGGTTTTGGGGATTTCAGACCACTGTCGATTGGTCTTAGTATCAAAAATTTCCTGTTTTTTTTTATGAAATTCTAGAAGGAGAACCGTAAGCGAACTCCCAAATTCATGCCTTGAAAATGCGAAATTAATTTGAAGACACTTCAAATTACACTTACTCTTCTGAAAAAATTGGGGCCGCAACGCCAAAATTTTGGACCCCGGTGTACGAATATAATATCCATTTATATTGTCAGTGAATTTGAGTGATTTAAAGTTCGCTCGAGTCAAAGCTTCATTTTTGAAGTGTTTTCTTATATGTTTCGAAGAATAAAATTTAATAACGTAGAAAGGGGACAAATGCTTGCTTACAAGGATGCAGGGTTGTCAAAAGGGGCAATTGTAGCGAAAATTACCAGAGCTGTCGTTGTTGTGTGTAATTTACTCAATTTGGGTGATAATTACGGTATCAAGAAGGCCACAGATTCTCCAAAAAATTGACAACTCCTCAGAAAACCCGTATATTTCAAGAAGCAACCGTGGGAAAACTTAGTCCTTCCGCCATTAAATTGAAATTAGATCTTTCAATTGGTGTTAGACGTATCCAACAAATTTTGCAAGCCAATCCGAACTTTATGCACAAAAGGCCAGCTAAAAAACTCTGCTTACTGTAGAACACAAAATTCACCGCCTGGCTTTCGCTGAAAGTCACATGTCCTGGACTCACCAATGGCAGAATGTGATTTTCAGTGATGAAAAAAAAATTAATCTGGATGGTCCTGATGGATGTGCTAAATACTGGCCAGATCTAGGATGCACACCATATGTCCGAATGTGTAGTCATTCAGGAGGCAGGGGCGTTATGGCGTGGGGTACTTTTGGCTTCATCGGCAAGACGAGATTGTGCTGGGTTCTGGGACGACCGAATGCGTACAGCTACGTGGAGCTCCTAGAAATGATAATGGATGAACATCCTGAGAATATCGCTGGACCAAACTATATTTTCCGGCGGGATAACGCACCCAAACACACTGCTAGGAGAACAAAACAATGGTTAGCAGAAGCAAACATCCCTATAATGGAGTGGCACGCACGAAGTCCTGATCTCAATCGAATTGAAAACCTGTGGGGACGAATGGCCCGGATGGCCCGCCATAGTTTTAGAAGTTTGCTCAAATTTACCGCTTCCCTTCTAAAATTCCAAGGAAAACGGAATATTTTTGAAACGAAGACGAATCTACACAAAAATCTCTAAATTTTGATATTTTTGGTAACTCATAGAAATGCTTGGTTTTTACATAACGGAACTTCAAAGTTTGGAAAAGTAGGTGTCTTCAAATTAATTTCGAGGACTGTATAATGTTGGGTTTAAAAATGAAGTTTATTTGAAAACATTGAAAATCATCATTATATTTCAATACATAATAGGGTAAACATTAAATAATAATAATACAATCTCTTTGGCCTCTTCTTTTTGCAACATAATATAACATTACATTAATAATAAATAGGTTAATTGATTGGTTGTATTTATTGGTAAGAAACACAATTGACGAAAAATAATAAGTTATGTCCACAAATTCGTTCTTTTCGATGTTAACAGCCCCTAGATACCTCCTTTCATTGAAATGGGAATACGATTCGTAAAATCGGACATATTTTCTCGGCCATTTCGAATTTCGAAATTCTCGATTCTTCATTGGGTCAAAATGAATCGCGTCGAATTTAAAACGAATTTTACGCCAAGGAAACGAAGTACTTTCTGATCTCCAACAAAAATTATACCGACCATCCTCCTATCTCAGTGAATAAAGAGAATTTAACGCCTGACTCAACTCTCAACATCCTTGGGGTAACTTTAACGGAGGATCTGCGATGGAATGATCACATATTCTAAATCACCAAACAAGCCTGCCAATGCCTTGGATTTCTAAAGTGATGCGAATTCCTCCTCCAGCCAGTCGCTTTGGCAAATCCTACATTCGGCTCGCCTTCAATACAACTCGTATATCTGGGCAGGCGCCCCAAAAAACACCTTGGCTTGCCTCGAAAACTCATTGGTGATGCACCCTTTCGCGCCTCCATAGACACCTTAAGTCACCCTAGGAATGTAGCAGCCCTCTCTGTACTTTATCGCTATTAACACAGCAGCTGCTCCATTTAAATTCAGGACTTCCTTTCTGCACGGCAATATTTTTCCCGGAACACAAAACTAGCCCGCTCGGCTCACCCCCATACCCTACAGCCCCCCCTTGTTCACGCACAATACGGTTTAGAAGTTCGTTTATGAATAGAACAACTCGACTGTGGAATAATCTCCCGCAGTCAGTACTTCCGAACTCGTACAACACCTTAGAGTTCAAACGTGAGGTTCATCGTCATTTTCTTCTACACCCTCCAGACCCCCTCTAACCTTTCATATTCTCCTCTATTCTTCAAACCAAGCTTACTACTAGACATTGTATAATGACCTGAACGACATGATGGACTGGTAGTATAAAGAGTTATACTCCTAATCTTGGCATTTTCGTATATAAAAAAAAGCATACCATGCTGTCTCAGCCCAGACTCGACTCCACCAGGGATTAAAGGAGCGTATGTAAGTAAGTAAGTTACCTCCAATAATACTACCAAATAATAAGGGTATTCATTTCACTTCGTAAATTCTTCGTACTTGTCGTACGTGTCGTACTTCGTAATTGTTCGTAATTTTCGTAGTTTATTTCCATATATGGGGCTTGGTTTATTTCCATATATGGGCTGTGTGTGATTCACATGATTCGAAAGAAAAGTTTCACTTGGAACAAGTGGAACTGAAACTGTCAATCGTTATAAAAATGAAAATTTCAATCGTTATAAAAATAAAATAGTTGTATTTTTGGAGTAATTTGTTAAATGATCAATAGTTTTAACATGACATGTGAAGAATTGTGGTTGAGCAGTAGTAATAGTGATAATGATAGCAGTGATGACTTCGAAATAATATCCTAACGACGTCGCCAAATAAGAGACAAAACATTTACAGTTCATATAACTTATACGAATAGCAGTTTACCTTCTGCCATTCAATATCTTTCCTAGACTTTTTAAGCGCACTGTAATCTCTTTCCATATTTCCGCGTATCGCTCTTTGGCCATAAAATGTTCGGAATACTTCTGCCCTTTTGCTACATGTTTGTGTTTTTCCATTTCACCCAAAAGAACATCAACCTGTTTCCTCCTCGTAATTTTTCTGTATACAAAAACAATAATTTTCGGAAAATTGAAAATTTGAGTAAATAATTTTATAAATACGAAATACTCACTTCTTTGCTGCCGTTTCGTACATAACTGCCGAAATACAACTTCGTAATAGGGTCTTTCACTTGGAAAAATTAGGTGAAACCCTTAATCACTTCACAACGAACGTATTCACCTCAGGCTATTACCAGAATAGTACTTTTGGAATGTGAACAATTTTTCACGTGAAACGAATTGGAGAATAAGCCCCTTATATTTTAACTACGACATTTTGTATGAAGTACGAAGCTGTTGAGTTTCTAAAACGGCTTCGTAATTTTAAATTGTCGTAGTTGGTGTTGACAGTTGTCAGCTGTTTTGAATTATTTAATAGAATTTAATTGTTGTGAATTTAAAAGATGGCTAAGCGAAACATTGAAAGTAGCTTTATCGATTAATGCTTCCAATAATTTTTGTTTTTCACTTTTTCTGGACGTTTTCTCAAAAAACAACCACTTCAAAATATCTCAATTTGAAAATGACACTTAACAATATTACAAAAAATGAACTACGAAAAATATTCAATGTAGTCGTTCATGTCAATCGAACTACGAAACTACGACACTACAAAACTACAAACTTTTGAAAAGTGAAATGAATACCCTTAATAAAATGCATATGTAATGCGTAAAAAGGTAAATATAAGTTTGCTTTATTCCAAACCTTCATATATTACAAGTGTGCAGCTATTTACTATGTTTTAATGATAATATTGTTATTATTATGCAACAATTAACATCGGTTTATTTAATTGTGGTTTTGTGAATTTCGTTGGTTCAAGCATGATTAATATTTCTAAGCATGGTGAAGTATCCATAAGCTCCCTGCATTATCTGAAATTAGATTTGTCAAGAAACGTTTTAGTTTTATAAATAAAAATTATTATTTACCGATACGAAAGTTTCAAGATGAATTTTGATGAAGACAGCTCGCATTTCAATTGGTTTTGTCGAGTAAGTCATCATTATCAGTCCCATTTTTTTCATCGGTAATGGAAAGTCGCATCAGGTTGAAAGGTAGAAGGAAGTTGATAAAGTACTCCACTAAATGAAAAACAATAAGAATATTTACGTAAATATAATGATGGCGAATTACCCTTCCAGAAAGAAACTATGAATGTATCCTGATAATGTTT
This sequence comes from Thereva unica, assembly GCA_949987705.1. Classification (NCBI taxonomy): domain Eukaryota; kingdom Metazoa; phylum Arthropoda; class Insecta; order Diptera; family Therevidae; genus Thereva; species Thereva unica. The sequence continues at coordinate 238,498,318 of OX465281.1, forward strand.
AATATACTTACCTGGTGGCAAATTTCTGTTGCAATTGCAGGGTATTATAGTTGGGTGACACATGAAAACGTTGCACGAGCGAATTTGAAACGCGCCTAGCATTCCTGGCGTCGTCGCCGAGTTAGCAATTTTTATGGAAAAAACGTCTTAGTTGTAGTTTTTTGCCACATATCTTAAAAAAATTAAAAAACATAAAAAAAATTTAAAAACCAGAATTTTAATGATTGGATATTGTAAAGAGAGTCTTAGAACATACGTAAAAAAATCAGGACCAACATGGAAGATTTTCTTTTGGCGCAGTAACAAATTTAACTTTTTAAATTCACTTAATTGCAAAATTCATTATGCAAAAACTATTTGACCGACAGTGATCGGGTTTTGGATATAAGTTAAACATGCCTTTAACTATCTAATTCCAAAATTAAATTGGAAATTAATGGTCTCTTCTTTCCTTGTGATAACTTTAAAGTGAGGTACTTTTTTTGCAGTTTTCGGCTATTTTGCAATGCAAAAATTCAAATTTCAAAAATCCACCTTAGGGTAAGTTTTAGCAAATCCAATAACGAACAAAACATGCCCAACACATTTTTCGCCTAGAAGCCTTCGTTAAGAGATATTTAACAAGAAAAGTAAAAAAAACAGGGAAATTTTAGTGAATTTTTCAGTTTGTGGGCTACTACAAATTTTCCTGGGAGTTTCATGCTTGCGCACCCCCTAGATATTGTTGGGGATGTCATTTCTGACCGATTCCACCAAAAAAGTCCGTTACATCACGCCAAAACCAAAAGTACATAATAGGTTTCACTGCTCTAGCGCCTGGACTAATTATACATAGTGGAGTCAGATAAGCACAACATAAGGAATTGTTTCCAGTCTCAATTTTTTTATGGAACATGTTAGTTACGTCGAACACTATACGAAATGGACATTTTCTACCTCTAGCAACCGCCGCAGAGTGGTTCCAAATGCCGAAATCGTGGCCAAAAGTAAAAGAAATTGAGATAATTTATGGAAATTTGGTATACGGGGTTTTCAAGGTTGCTGATTACGAATCCGTCAACTGTTTAAAAAAAAATGGCGGCTTAAAAATGGCGGCCAGAAATTTTAAAAACCATTATTTTCTAATGAAATTTGGAATACGGGGGCTTTCGCTGATCACAAATACGTCGCTGGTCGCTGATCACAAATACGTCGTCAGTATTCCAAAAAAATGGCGGCTTGAAAATGGCAGAACGTTGATAATTGCACATTTCTGTTCCGAGGTTAAACCTTTACGTCATATGCAGGGTTGAAATGTAATAAGCAGTCATCATTTGAAATGAAATACATATTTATTTAAAATAAACAGGTTTTAAAATAAGCTTCATTAGAATCGCTGCAATTTTCACTATCGTTTGTAACATTTAATAATACATCGTAAATGGCAGTTCTTGCGAAACTGGAAGCAACAAATCTTGTGCTCGTCGCGATAAAAATTTCAGTTTCTTCACGGGAATTTTTTTTAATTTGGAATTAGTGGATCTGACAACACCAGAAGCCTACGGAAAACGTCTTCCGTGTCTTTCACTCTGTCGCATTTGCCTCTCGCACTTTATGATAGTGAAAAAGAATATTTTTAAACTGAAAAAAGTGAAAAAAAATCGAATCAATTCATCAATTTTTTCGAAAAATTTCACAGTTTTTGGATAAAGCGGGAGCCACATAGTACACGTCTTCCGTTCCGTGTTCCGCTTCCTGTCAAAGTTCATCACTAAGTTTTAATACTGTTTCACCAGATAAACAAAAAAAAGGACGGAACGATAAAAACACGTAAACGGGGAAGATAAACAAATTTAAACTTTTGAACGGGTTGACGGAAACGTTACCTCCTTTTTAAATTCTTTTAATTAACTTACACTACGTGTCGTCAAATCTTGACCCACTTCCCGGTTTCGGATAGAGCTGAAATTTTGCATACACGTTTAGTTTGGATGACAATGCAATCTGGCCATTTTGTAAAAATATCCAGATGGCGGTTCCAAAATGGCGGCCGATTTTTGAAATTGTGCTCCGCGGCCCTCTGACATGGGTATCAAATGAAAGGATATGATAGAACTTTCATAGAACACAATTAGCTATGTGGTGTCATTCCAAATTCAAAATGGCGGCCAACACTAAATTGCGGAAAGCTTATAATAGACTAAAAAGTAGAAAATAAAAAAAACTTAAAGGCCAACCCAATTCCATTTCCTTCGTCTGATTTGGTCGTCTATCCTTTCTTGGCCGGCACGGCGCCATAGTTCTTCGTTTGAAATTCTATCCTGCCAGCGGATTTTTAGGATATGACGCAGGCATCTGTTGATGAAGACTTGTAGGCGCCTTGTGATGAATTGGGTGACTCTCCATGTTTCGCAACCGTACAAAAGTACTGTCTTAACGTTGGAGTTGAACAGCCGCAATTTGGTGTTAGTTGAGATCTCCGTTGATCTCCATATGCGGAACAGGCATGCATATGCGCCTCGTGCTTTATTTATTCTGGAACTGACATCTTCTTCTGCACCACCATTTTCGGTAATAATACTACCGAGGTAGCAGAATTTATCGACCAGTTCCACGTCACGGTTATTCAGCGCAGTCCGTTCAATGGTGTTTGCATTTATCCGCATTTCTTTAGTTTTAGTTGGATTTAGCCTTAAGCCTGCTGGACTACTTTCTGTTGCCAAATTGTTAATCATGTTTTTGAGGTCCTGGTGTCTGTGGGCCAGCAAACAGATATCATCTGCGTAGTCGAGATCCTTAAGGCGGTCCAACAAACCCCATTGTATGCCGCCTGTTCTACTATCTGGAGCGCCTACAAGGATGTCATCTATATAAATATAATTGGAGTGTCTGTCTGTAATTTCAAAATAATTATGTTTTTTTAAGTTTTTTTGGTTATTTACATGTAATTAAAACAAAATCCACTATTTTTAAAATTTTTGTCTGTCTGTATGTCTGTATGTCTGTATGTCTGTCTGTTTGCTCGCGGTAATCTCGGGAACGGCTAGGCCGATCGGGATGGGACTTTCACTGGAAGATTCAGTATTTTTGCGAGCATGTTTTAGGCTATTTATATACCCTATATATTAGCTCTATCTCTGTGTATGTATGGATGTATGTATGTAGACAAAACTTAAAATTTGATTTTGACCCACTTCCCTATAACCGATAAACTTCAAATTTTGCACATATATATAGTTCGGGTGTCAATATAATCTGACCACTTTGTAAAAAAATCAAGATGGCGGTTCCAAGATGGCGGGCGAATTTCGCAATTGGGCTCCCCCACCCCCGACATGGGTATCAAATTAAAGAGTATGACAAGTAGAATACAATTAGTTATGAGGTGCATTCAAATTTCAAAATGGCGGCCAATACAAAATGGCGGACTACTTTTTTTCTTACAACCCACTCGATATGGGTATCAAATGAGGCGCTAGGGAAAAGTTCCGGTGTTAATGAAATGAAATTATAGGTAAAAAGTACCCCGATTAGACCGAAAACTTGAATCCTTAGTCGGAAGAAATAGAGTGTGAAGACTTTTTTGAACATTCCAATTCTAGGTCTAAAAGAGCTCTAACTAATTATTTAGGTTCTCCAAAATTACGTACTATATGAAGCCTTTTTCTTTTTGGTAAAATTTTCGTAGTTAGGGTTGCCTAAAATACGATATGTACTTAGGCACCAATGGGTAGCTCTTTGAGGTCTACAATTTTAATTAAATTATGAGATGCAACCTGACTACATACTACAGTGAACCGACTAAAAATTAAATCTCTGTGCTATTGGTAAATTAACCATGTATTGTAATAACCGGGTCATAATATCTACTTATTAAAAAGGATAACAGATTGCAATGAATCACAGAGACTCACATATTACACTATCATAATGATACACTGTAATATCCCTTAATATTTATTTATTGGCAAAGAGAGTATAATTTTACAACCTACGCGAATGAAATGCTGTCACTACGAGATATTGTTCTTTTAATTGGTGGAAATACTCAGGATCATTATGGTTTCCCATTTCCACAACTAATCGATGGGTCTGAAAATAATCTAAACACAAAATAGATGGAGCACAATAAACCAAAGTTGACGCATTATCAACAGTGTCAATACGGGTGAATTTTTAAGGCCCAACAGGAGGCACTGGCATGACGTTCTTACGTGCAAATAACAGGGTTATCCCAGCAGGGTAATTAACAGAGATTGTGGCAACTTTACTCATAAAAGCAAAAACAGCTCATTCTATCTTTATAATACCGATCGGCGAAGATCATATGGAAAATTCTGCATGTAACAAATCTAAAAACCGCCACAAAGCTAAAGTTTTGCAAGACTGCATGATGGTTGTCTGGGAATGGGACGATGCACCTTGATAAATATAGTATCTACTGAAGCCGTTTACAGAACAATGTAAGATTTAAGAAGAAAATACCAATTACTTATTTTGGTGTGAAACTGTTTTATTGGCATATATTTCGGACAAAGCTTGCCAGTTGTTCCAACAGATACGCGGGCCGATGAAATTAATGCAGATCTAAAATGATCACTCATTTAGGGACAGATTGAAAAATTTCATTTAAAATAAAATATGAAATAGCAAGCGGAGAACTCAGAATTCAGTACTATTCTCCTCAACATAGGAGATAGAAAATGTTCTGAGATTAAAGATATGACATTGAGCTGCTCGCTGCTCTTTGAAATTTCGTAATAAACGCTGAAGTTTTGACATTTATGACTATTTGTAAAATATCAACTAAACAAAGTCCACTCACTTAGTAATGTCGCAAACGTTCTAATACTTACAAGGGAAACATCGAGCATCGTATAAAAAGAAGTGTTACAGTGAGTTGTTAGCCTTGCATGAATATATTTTGAACCAGTGCCGTGCGGGTGGTATGACTAGCTGCACCGAAACAAGAAAACGGGAAGCAGCAGTGGTCCTTTTTCAGAATCAAATCAGTAGTGTTGTTTTATAATATTGCCAATGTTCGCCTCCCACGGATATTTATTCGATTTTTTAGGGGCATAGAATTATGAATTTTTGAGCTGCACAATAGGCATCAATTTTGAAAAGTTGATGATCTTTTTTAAAACTTTTTTTGGAAAACAAATGTAGAGGCCGCCATAGGGAAAGTCTTGAATAGGGTGCCAATTACCTGGGAACGTAAAAATCCACGCGCATGAGAGGAATTCTGAATATGGCTAGGTGTCTGTACTGTCACGTAGTATAAAATTTTTCCTATAGGTGGTGCTCAAACTCGAATTTAAAAAAAAATTGTGGGTAACACATTTTTTATTGGTAACTAAATTATTTTATGTACTCAAAATCATGTTTTGCAAATTTGTGCTTTGTTTCATTATACATCATCCCGGACTATGCACACCAATTTTTATTTATTGAAAGGCGTTGCAAGGCACGCGGGTTTTTGCTAGTTTATTACTATAAGAAATAGTAATGGCGAGAGTAGGCATCCTTGTCGTACTCCTGAACTCACCTCAAAGCTGTCGGATAATTTTCCATTATGGAGAACTCTGCATTTGGAATTGTTATATAGGGCTTTTATCAATTCTATTATTTTATCAGGCAGTCCACGTCGCCGTAGTGCCTGCCATATAAAGCTCCTATTAACCGAGTCGAACGCTTTCTCATAGTCTACGAAAGCAAGGTAAAGGGGGGATCGGAATTCAGTAGACTTCTTCTTCTTTATACTCCTTTAATCCCTCATGGGACATAGGGCGGAAACAGTTGCCCTCCAGCGGACTCTGTTTTGCGCGACAGCTCTTAGCTCCGACCAGGATCTCCCAGTTGTTGCGGCTTCTTCTAGTAGGGTTCTCCTCCACGTTGTTCTAGGTCTTCCTACTCGACGGGAACCTTGCGGATTCCAGTCAAGGGCCTGTTTGGCTAGATTTTCGTTTTCGCGTCGCAAGGTGTGGCCAACCCAATTCCATTTCCTTCGCCTGATTTGATCGTCTATCCTTTCTTGGCCGGCACGGCGCCATAGTTCTTCGTTTGAAATTCTATCTTGCCAGCGGATTTTTAGGATACGACGAAGGCATCTGTTGATGAAGACTTGTAGGCGCCCTGTGATGAATTGGGTGACTTTCCATGTTTCGCAACCATACAAAAGAACTGCCTTAACGTTGGAGTTGAACAGCCGCAATTTGGTGTTAGTGGAAATCACCGTTGATCTCCATATGTGGGACAGGCATGCATAAGCGCCTCGTGCTTTATTTATTCTGGAACTGACGTCTTCTTCTGCCCCGCCATTTTCGGTAATAATGCTACCGAGGTAGCAGAATTTATTTACCAGTTCCACGTCACGGTTATTCAGCGCTGTTCGTTCGTTGGTGTTTGCATTTATCCGCATTTCTTTAGTTTTAGTCGGATTTAGCCTTAAGCCTGCTGGACTACTTTCTGTTGCTAAATTGTTTAACATGTTTTTGAGGTCCTGGTGTCTGTGGGCCAGCAAACAGATATCATCGGCGTAGTCGAGATCCTTAAGGCGGTCTAACAAACCCCATTGTATGCCGCCTGTTCTACTATCTAGAGCGCCGACAAGGATGTCATTTATTACTATAAGAAATAGTAAAGGCGAGAGTAGGCATCCTTGTCGTACTCCTGAGCTCACCTCGAAGCTGTCGGATAATTTTCCATTATGGAGAACTCTGCATTTGGAATTGTTATATAGGGCTTTTATCAATTCTATTATTTTATCAGGCAGTCCACGTCGCCGTAGTGCCTGCCATATAAAGCTCCTATTGACCGAGTCGAACGCTTTCTCATAATCTACGAAAGCAAGGTAAAGGGGGGATCGGAATTCAGTAGACTGCTCCACTATTATTCGTAAGGTGTTGATATGATCAATACATGAGCGGCCCTTCCTGAATCCGGCCTGCTGCCTCCTAAGCGTTCGGTCTACTGCCTCACTTATCCTAGATAGTAATATATGGGACAAAATTTTGCCCACAGTAGATAGTAAACAGATGCCTCTCCAGTTGTCGCATATTGTTAGGTCCCCCTTTTTTGGTATTTTGACTATGATACCTTCCGTCCAATCCTCCGGAAAGGTACAGGTGTTCCATGCTATTTGTAGGATTGGCTGAAGCGCATCTGCTATGAGGCTTGAGTCGGCTTTCAACAATTCTGGCGGGATGCCATCTTTCCCAGCTGCTTTACCATTGGCCATCGCATGAATTGCGGTTACTATTTCCGTCTTGGATGGGGCCCGGGTGGTGATTCGAATTGGCTGTGCATTGTTGCTGGTTTCCTGAGGTTCCTGTGTAAATGAACCATTCAGGGCGGCGAAGAAGTAATCTCTCCATCTTTGGAGCTGCTCCTCGTCGCTGCACAGCATCCTTCCAACCGCACTCTTAACGGCATGCTTTTTAGTAGAGTGCTTTCCCGAGAGCTGTTTAGTGATTTGGTACAGCACCTTACTGTTGCCTGTGTTTGCCGCGTTTTCCGCTTTTTCTGCGAGCTCATTTATCTGCTGCCTTTTATCACGCCGGACACTTCTCTTTACCTCCCGGTGTAATTGGGAGTATTCCCGTTCTAGTTGGTGACGTCTTTCCAGGTCGTTTGTAGAGTTTACATTATTTTTGAGGGCTCTTCTGCGCTCTATTTTTTGCCAGGTTGTGTCCGAGATCCAGTGTTGCTGGTTTCTTTGGACATAACCGATGCTCGTTTCCGCAGCCGTCAATATTGCGCCCTTTGTCCTACTCCACAATTCTTCAATATTTGTGTCGTCAGAAACGGTTTGCTGGTTTAATAAGTCTTGTAGGTTTCCAGCAAATTCCCGCTTTTTAACGTTCTCCCGCAGGAGGTCTACGTTAAACCGTCTACGGGTTCTAGCATTTTGTCGCACGTTTCTGATTGCGGCGATTTTAAGGCGAATAGTTGCTACTACCAAATGGTGGTCGCTTCCACTATCCGCTCCCCTGAAACTCCTGACCTCCTCAAGAATAGTTCTCCATTTGGGGCTGACGGCCACGTGATCTATCTGATTTCTCGTTCTACCATCGGGCGATACCCAGGTCTCTTTGTGTATCTTCTTGTGACAAAAGTAAGTTCCACCTACCATGAGTTGGTGGGAACTACAGAAGTCAACGAAAAGCTCACCATTGTTATTGGTAACTTGGCTTAGGCCTTGATTTCCAACTGTGTGTTCAAGGCCGGTGTTGTCACGGCCGATCTGTGCGTTTAGGTCACCCATTAAAACAATGATGTTTCCCCTTTGGAATAGAGCGAAAAACCTCATTCAGTCGCATATAGAACCCGTCCTTGATGTCATCTTCTGCGTCTTCAGTTGGAGCATAGCATTGGACTACCGTAGTACTTCTTAGTCTGGTACGCAGGCGCACGGTAATAATCCTCTCAGAAACTGGTGACCAGCTAATGAGGCTGGACCTGGCTTCTTTGGTGAGTATTACGCCAACGCCACTCCTACGGCTTTCAGTTTCGTTTCTACCAGAATATAAGAAGGACTCACCGTTTGGGCAGATATGTTCCCTGCATCGGACCATCTGGTCTCGCTAAGTCCCATGATCTTGATTTTATATCGATTCATCTCGTTGAGGACTTCATCCAGCCGTGCCTCAGCAAGCAGTGTTCTCACATTCCATGATCCGATTCGTGTCCTTGTTCGAAAAGCAAAGGTCGTCGTCGTGTTGTCCATCCGGTTCCGAGGCATTGTTTGCCGATTCGTAGCAATGGTGTTTTTTATGGGAGCGGGTTGCTAACCCTCAGCCCAACCGACTTAAAACTCTGTTTTGTGGCGCAGAGAGCTCGCCATTCGCCCGTCTCCCGTTAGCTCCTTCCGAAGAAGTACCCCAGGGGGCACCGCGGGGAGGTGGGATTAGGACTTGCTAACAGGTCTGCTAGGTGTTCGTCTGCAGTGACTTTTCTCGGGTCTTGACAGAAGTGACAAATCGGGTTCCACCACTTTCCGAGGTCTTTGTTAGCCGTTCGCCCCCCCACCCCGTTTTGTTTTGATAATCAAGGGATAATTCCTTCTATTTTTGTTTTGGATTTATGGTTTTTGGTTTGGTGAGTGTTATTAAATAAATAGTGTTCGTGATATTAAATCTGTGTCTTTATTTATACCCTTTTTTCGTGTTCGCTTTTTATTTTTAGGGTGGCGGCACAAAAGCGTGAGCTTTGTTACTATATTATTAACCATTTAAGATGGCGGGATGCTCTGCTTTTTCAAAATAGCGATATCTTATAAATGGTATTTCGTATTGGAAAATGTATAAATGTATTCTGAACTCGGCAGGAATTTTCTTACATCGGTACCATAAGCTCCGCCGGAAATATGCATAAAATCAAAATAAAATATTTTATAGTAACAGTCGTTATTTAATAGCCCCATCTCGTTCAAATAATGTGAAAAATGTAAATATAAGTTTGCTTTATTCCTAAACTACATAAATTACAAGTGTGCAACTATTTACTATCTTTTAATGTTAATATGATTATTTCAAAAGTTCGTGAAATGAAAGAGTTAATTGTTGCACTCTATGGTTTCTTTAATTATGGTTTTGTGGATTTCGTTGGTTCAAGCATGATTAATATTCCTAAGCATCGTGAAGTATCCATAAGCTCCCCGCATTATCTGAAATTAGATTGGTCAAGGGACGTTTTAGTTTTATGAATAAGAATTGTTATTCACCGATACAAAAGTTTCGAGATGAATTTTGATGAAGACAGCTCGCATTTCAATTGGTCTTGTCGAGTAAGTCATCATTATTAGTCCCATTTTTTTCACCGGTAATGGAAAGTCGTACCAGGTTGAACGGTAGAAGGAAGTTGATAAAGTACTCCACCAAATGAAAAACAATAAGAAAAGTTACGCAAATATAAAGATGGCGATTCATCCTTCTAGAAAAAACTATGAATGTATCCTGATAATGTTTGATATAATTACCTGGTGGCAAATTTCTGTTGCAATTGCATGGTATAATAGTTGGGTGAAACATGAAAACATTAGCCCGAGGACCACAACCAACGAGTTGCAGCTTCGTTCAACATTTATCTGAAATAAATTTTGTATTACTTCAATCAGCATTAAAACAAACAGCTCCTACCTCAACAAAATAGAATAGTAAAAAGCAAATGCAAATAGAATACAATACAAAATCAATAAAAATGAGAATTGATATGAAAGAGTTGATGCGTTGGATAAAACTGAAATTGAAAATAAAATTGTGATTGAATTTTTCATTAATATTATTTTTAATTATTTTTGTACTCTTTTATATCTATTTGCATTTGGATGAGAGATATCATTTGCTGCTTGAGTTTAGACGGTTGAGTGTCCTGAAAAGTGTCTCAATTAAAAATGTATATGACATAAAAGTTACTTAAGACTTACTCCGAGGCTTTCGAATTTCATGTTTAGATACTTTAAGGCGAAAATTGGGAACAACAATAAATTTATAATAATTGTTACCGATCCTGCAATACATAAAGTCTGAACAAATAATGCGATAACCGGAAAAATATAAACAAGAATAAAATTATTTGTGAAATTTTGAAAATTATAAATTGACAGTAAAAATGGTGTGTCCTCATAGTCAAGCACCTAAAAATGAAATTTCCAATATTTTAACTTCCAAATATCTTAGAATATTTACAAATCCTGGTTGCAAAATCTCCGGTTGGCTTACAATGGTAACCAAATATTGGACAAAAACAGTAAGGAGCGGTAATACAATAACTCCGGTAATAGAAATAAAAACGGACTTCGAATAAAACGAGAAGTCCTTGAAAAACTTCTTTTCGGCGTATCCTTTACACTTTTGCAGATCGTTTAGAGTTTCCGTCACATATAATACCAAATTGGAAAAATCTTAAACAAAAGTGAATACAATTTTTAATTTCGAATTACTTTACCTTTAAAAGAGGTGAGAAGCTTTAAGGTCTGGCAATTGCACGATAGTAAAACTGTTGTACTCGCAAGTGGTATTGTAATTTGGGCTACCTTGTACGAGGGTGACTGGTGGATAGCACATATCTAAAAAAAGATAATAACAGGTTTATGGTATTGTAGCTTGGGTTGCGAGCTTTTCAACCAATATAAAAAATGCTGTAGTTTTAAATAAACGATTTCGTCTAATACTTAAATAGTTATCCAATAAAGTTTTAGGATTTGAACTACGTTATTCATCGGCTTATTGACAACTACTCCTTTCCTTAATTGGCATGGCGCACCATTGATACCATTGATGACATAGTTGAACTTGTAAATATCAACTTCGAAGTTCTTCAGCTCAATTGATTCATCTTGATCTCTCGATCATATTTCTTTTTAATATCACGTTATTTTGTATAACAATAAATTTCTGTCATTACATACCTGCAGGATTGTCGCAGGAAAAGTTATTGCGATGAAAAACAGTCCTCGTAGAAAATGAAGTACTTTATGTTTATCGTTAGTGTAGGTTGCTAGACCACAAATTCTTAGCGGAAAAAGAGTTCGATAGATCAAAGCATTTTCCCAAATCCCCGCTGGAAGTTCAAATTTTTTTAATAAATCCATGTTTGGCAAAAAAAAGTTCAACTGGTTCTTTGTTCACTCTCATAATTCTTTGTTTACCGCAGAACTGCTCAGTACGGCTACTTTCTGATGTTTGAAACAACACATTTCATCGACATTTACCTTAGCAAAATTATTGTCAAATCATGAATAATTCATTTGTGTGAAAACCCCAACCTTGTTTGAAATTATCTCTTTCGAAAAGGTGTTATTAAAGGTTCAATAAAATTGTAATTTAACAAATTGGCGCTGGTTGTAACTGGAGCAGGTGCAACCAAGGTTGTAGCCAGAACTGGATTCAGGGAAGGTCAAATGCCAAACCCTATATTACATATAACACTCGTTTTAAGAATGGAATTTATTTGAAAACATTAAAAACCATTCGTCATTATCACAATTGGTTTAAGCCTATGTACCACTAGTGCGTTATAGGCAATGTGCGAGATATATGCGCCAGCGCACTTGACTTTTTAAAAACATTTTTCAGATAATTACAGCAGTCGTCACCTTAAACGTTAGGTTTTCCGTCAGTCATAGTAGTGACTGTGGAAAACTACTAGTACCTACTACTATTTTCCATTTTTACATAACGAAGATATTCAAGTCGAAAGATAAAATTTTTAGGTGCGATGTCATTTTTGACGCTGACTGTATATAATAATTTGTTTATGGTATTACGAATAAATGATATTTCACATCACACAGTCATTTTTAAGTCTATTTCTGGGAGAACGAAAGATTTGGATATGGTAGGGCTGCCATCCGTCCAGGTTTTCCGGATTTGTCCTAGTTTGGAAGGTGCCCGCGGGGACCATCTGGGAGGGGGTTTAAAAGTGTCGGGGTAAATTCCGGGCACTTTTTGAATCAGGGGTTACAATCATAAATTAAAACAAAGTTTATTAAAAATTTACTCGTAATCCGCATTAAAGCAACCTTCGGTGTGGCAAAAATGCTCTTGCTTTTTCAGTTTCAGTGACAATTCAATTATCAAAGCTACTCCTACCCCAAACGGAAAGAGGACTTAATCCAGTCGTACTACGAAACTGAGTTTTTAATTATCAAACGGACTTAACCCTACGAGGTTCAGGGATTTTTTGGCGCTAACTAGTACAACTAGGTCTGCGCAGACCTATATGGGATTTGTATGGGAATACGTAGGCAGGTGTCATAAAAGTGTGTTTAACTGTGTTTAATGCTAGAAAAAAGACAAGATGAACAATAAACATTTATTTTTATATATTCTAGGTAATAATTTAGTTAGAAAATAAGGTAAGAAAATATGGGCTAGACACGGACGGCATTCAAGGCACGCGTACCTAGCATGAGAATGCGGTTCACACCTGTTTTTTTGCAAAAAATGCAATGGAATCTAGTTTTTCGCTGCTTTTTATTGGTTTTATAGTATTAGTGGTCAATTTTAATGAGAAACTTGGCCTTATTTGGTGCTTATTTGGTACTTTTCGACAAAACTCAAGTACTAAAAAAGGACGAAATAGCGCAAATGTCACCATTAAAATTTCTAATAACTTCAACAGTAAAGGTCGTAGCATAATAGTTGTTAGAAATTTTTCGTAGGAAATTGTCCAAGCTTTCCAATTTTGTAAAAAAAATTGTAATTACGTATTTTTTGGAGAAAAAGGTATTTGAAGTGGAAATTTTAGTAAAAAAAACAAAATTTTGCCTTTGATGACTCATAACTCTGGATGTTGGTGGGTTGACCCCTTGCTTTTTACAGTTTTAGATAGGTGGGAGTATTCTGCATAAATTGCTGCAAATATTTAATAGGGTTACAAAAACATAGGGTAATATGTAAACCTCTACCAAAAAAGTTTCCAAACGTCCTAGCGGCTAAACCGTAATGATTCCCCCCCCCCCCCTTCCACCCACACGATTTTTTGTTCGTCTATGCAAGACCTATCCACACCCAAGCCTTTCGACATTTTCGCTAATACACCCTGTATATCACAAATAAAAAATAAGCAATATTTACCTTTTGTTTTGGTAAGAAAATCCCAAATAAATTCACTTCCGATTTTTGCACTTCAACAGTATTTACACTTCAAAAGTTGCCTGCGCTCTATTCAACCTGTACGTTCTACACATACACTACATGTTTTACACACATACAAGTCAAAAACGACTTCAATCGCCTGCTAAACCATTCGTACCAGGCATAGGTCTGCACAGACCTGCTTGTACCGTATGAGCCATTCTGTTTGTTAACCCGAATAAACTCTAACACAATCACATAAACGGTCTGATTTTGCGCTCACTGTATTCGCCGTAGATGCTTCTAGGAAGTCATGGACGGATTCCTCGCTGATATGCAAAACAAAAACGTTATGAGCACGTTTATATGCAAAAGGTCTGCACAGACCTGGTTGAACCTCCTAGGGTTAATGTGAAACCGATTTCTTTTCAGATCAAAATGACCAAACATATAGACTTTCACTTTACACCTTTCATATTTCATCGAAATTTTCGTCAGTTCTAGTAGTAGTCCGGATCCGGAGAAATTAGCAAAAAAAAAGCACGCAAGGAGACAAAACTCCAAAATGGCGGAAAATTGGTGCACCGCTTCCTTGTGACTTTATAAGAAAACAGACTTCGAAGCCAAAAGAAAAAACATGGCCGCCAAAGATATAGGGGTTTTCCCAAGTTTTTATGTATCTCGGTTTCTATAGGTCATAATACAACCCCGTGCGAGGATCCAAAATGTTAACAAAGAAATTCTCTATAACTTTAATTCTTACAAAAATGTTGACTCCCTTTTAAAGTTATTCAAGGTCAACTTTTCGATAATCACTTTTTGGCTAAAATTTCACCCAAAAACTGGAATCGAAAAAATTTTGATCAGTCAATACAAAATGTTATTGCCTACAAAAAGTCCTCTTGGCATTTATTCGAAAATTTAAGCTTTTCGAAGTTATTCCAGGTCGAAGTTTGCAAAAATCACTCAAATTTTTTTTTTTTTTTTTTTTTGTAAAATTTTATTTTGTAGGAAATAATGTTTGGTATAAGTAGATGAAAAAAAATGTTTTCCTACAAAATACAAATTTTCGAAAAAAAAAAAATAATAAATAAAAAAACGCTGTTATGTCCCGTCCCGTTCCCGTCGCTAAGTAGTGGTGGGGATAGTCGCGCGTGACTATTTGCGCTAATGACTTCCTATACTCATCGATTTATAAGACGTTGTCACGTCAAAAAATTAATATTATAATAATAGTAACAGCGTTTTTTTTTTTTTTCACGTGACAACGTCTATTAAAACGATGAACGCTGGCTGCATGCACCAAAAATGATGACTCATTGTCCCGTTATGTCCCGTAGTAATTTTAAAAATTTGATTGTAGTAATCTTAAAAATTTGATTAAAATTGTCAATATTTAATTAGATTAAATTTGTCAAATTGTCAACAATAATATTGTGCAAAGCAAGCCAAACACTCTGTCTTCTAACTGGGTGCCGGTGTATAAGAAAATAGTGAACATTACACTGACGAAAACTGTGAAATGCAAACGAAAACAGTTTCCTTGCGTTCCTGCTTGTGCTATTACCATTCACAAGTCGCAAGGTGGGACGTTTACTGTTATTGTTTATAAATACTCCTCGAAGCAACCACAACAGTTGGTGTACATGGCGCTGAGCCGGGTAACGAATATAGACGGCTTGCACATCATCACGGAAAAAGATGCTCCTTTTATCTTCAAACACGGACGGGATGGGAACGACTCACAGACTACGCGAGATGTCCGTAACGAATACATTCGACTCCGTGGACACGCCCTTCAAACAATCACTTCGAAAGCAGTGGCGACTTCAACACAAACGTGAAAAATGATGATACATTCCTCAAATTCATGAAGGATATGTACAATCTCGAATGCACATCAGATGTTACTAAGTCAACAACGCTGAGAGGAACAACCCTCGATTTGACTTTTTCAAGGCACATTACACTTGAAACACTCCCATTCATTTCATACTTTTCCTATCACCGACCTATCCTTAACAGAATAACACAGATTGCAAGAAGTTAAATATCAGACATGTATAAAAGCTGTAAATGAATTTGTTACTACACATTGTTACTTGTAAATAATCTGTTCATTAAAGTAATAAACATATTTGAATTCATTAGTGCAAATAAAAGCTAATTTATCAATCAAAATGAATATTTCATTTCACTCCTTTTTGTATCCATACAAAATAATGATAATTTAATATAAATGATTCAATTTTATTCATAAAAGTATGCAATCATTTCATCAATGTTTTCTCATGACGTTGTCACGTTAAACTATCGTCCGTAAACCCTCTTTACAGACAACAAATTTTTTTTCGGCACCTCAATGAAGTCGATATAGTTTTTAGTTTGCGCGGAATTGTGCAGGTACAAAAATCATAAACGTCGTTTAAACAAAAAAAAACGGTTCGACCGAATTTTATGAAAATCTTTTCAGATCATATTTTGGTTATTACTCTTCGAACGGCACGTCAACTAAGTCGATATCTTTTATAGTTCGCGCGATATCGTGCAGGTACAAAAATCACTTACGCCGCTTAAACAAAAAACGGCTCGACCGAATTTTATGAAAATCTTTTCAGATCATATTTTGGTTAATACGCTTCGAACGACACCTCAACGAAGCCGATATTTTTGGTTCACGCGATATAGTGCAGGAAAAAATGACCACATATGTACGCACACACACACATACCTCCCCCCAATTTTTGGCTTAAAATGCTCCTAGGACCTTGAAAGATAAAAATACGTCGAAAATTTCGATTTCGATTTTCGGACCGATTACAATAACTTCCTATACTGGGAAGTTAACTAGCAAATATGTATGCACCAATACATTAAGTTTATCCCCATATAAACTCATAAAAGTCTCCGCTGTTTAGTTGTGTGCGAACGCGTATAAAAATGTTGCATTCTCTCTCTGATAGCCTGACATCATCATTTGAAGAACTTGTGCATACAGCTGTTCGCCTTTCACTCATTAACCATATGAAGATGAAACACTTGTTAATTTCTAAACTTTGGATGTGTCAAGCTACCTTTTCCAAGAGATTCTTCTTTAAAGGTTCTACAACCGGATTCCGGTCCTGACCTCTCGCAACTGTTCTCTCCACCGGTCTCGATTCTGAGCCGATGTCATCCAGTTTGGCTTCCCTAAACTATGATCTGCGCCATACTTCTAGCGAAGGCTGCGTCTCCCTCGCTGTCGCATCCCATAGGTTTTACCGCAAAGAACTTGCGAGCAGACTCATCTTCACTTATACGAACTAGATGACCTGCCCACAAGAGCCTGCCGAGCTTTATTTTCTTCACCACATCGATTCGCTTTCGTTAATATGCAGTCCCAGATTTTTTGCCGCCTGCTCAATCTAATTGTAAGTGAAAGCTTCTTGTACAGCTGCTATTGTTCGTCCAATGATGACAATGTCGTCTGCATAAGCCAGTAATTGGGTGGACTTGTGAAGGATTGTGCCCCTTGATGTCACCCCCGAATCTCGGATCATTTTCTCCAACACCAGGTTGAAAAGGAGGCAGGCCAGACCGTCCCTTGTCGGAGTAAATTATAGATGTTGATTGGTCTGGACAGTGTTCCGGATACCTTTACTTGGCTAGACACATTGGTCATGGTCAACCTACATAGTCTTGTCAGTTTGTTGGGGATGCCGAATTCTCTCATGGCTTTGTAGAGTTCTACGCTGGTTATGCTATCATATGTAGGCGGCTTGAAAGTCTATGAGTTTTGGTGTTGAGGTGTTGAATTGAGTTTTGAAATTGGGGCCATCCTGTTTTGTAGGATAGCGGAGAATATCTTATCCACGGTAATCAACAACGTTATACTGTGATAATTAGTGCACGCTGTGACCATTTTTATGTACCGGGCAGAGGATGCCTTTTCTCCAGTCTTCTGGCATCACTTCCTGCTCCCATACTTGCACAATTAATTCATGAATCGCTTGGTGTAATGTAGGCCCTCCATATTAAACCCGAGGCCTTGTTGTTTTTGAGCCGGCTGATGGCTCTGCTGACTTCTTGGTGGAGCCTCCAAATCCTTAATTAGCTCGCATTTAGCAATTAATTAAAGTGCTCTTCCCATCGCTCCAAGATGCCTTTAGGATAGGTGATCAGATTCCTTTCTTTGTCCTTGCAGTATGTGCAACATGGTGTGAATTTCGTCATACTGCGGACTCTTCGGTAGAACTCCCGCGCGTGGTGCGGCTGTCGCTCTCTGTACTGTTCTAGTTCACAGACGAGATTTTTCTGTTGGTAAATAAAGAAAGCATTATTTTGAGATATTAAACACTACTTTCGGTTTTTACATGACGAAGATATTCAAGGCGAAACTTAAAATTTTTAGGCGTCCATTAAAACATAGGTTTTGCTGCCAGCTTTGCCAAAGTCACTAGTGTGGCTGATCGATTATCTAACGTCTAAGGTGATGACTGCTGTAATTATCTGAAAAATGTCTTCAAAAAGTTACCGACGCATATATCTCGCCTATTGCCTATAACGCACTCAACATTAAACCAATGCTAAAACGACTCTGTCTGGGCGATATTTCTTTGGAAGGCTTAAACGATTGTGATAATGACGAATGATTTTTTATGTTTTCAAATAAGCCCAATTTTAAAGCCAACTTTATTTATAAGGTATTGCAGTTACCTTTCCTGAATCCAGTCCTGGCTGCAACCTTGGTTGCACCTGCACCAGTTACAAACAGCGTCAATTAGCTAAATTACAATTTTATTGAACCTTTAATAACAACTTTTCGCAGGAGATAATTACAAACAAGGCTGGGGTTTTCACACAAATGCATTATTCATGATTTGACAATAATTTTGCTAAGGTAAATGTCGATAAAATGTGTTGTTTTAAACTACAGAAAGTAGTCGCACTGAGCAGTTCTGCGGTAATCAAAGGATTAGGAGAGTTAACAAAAAGCCAGTTAAACATGGATTTATTAAACAAATTTGAACTTCCGGCGGAGATACGGGAGAATGCTTTGATCTATCGAGCTCTTTTTCCGTTAAGAATTTGTGGATTAGTAAGATACACTAACGACAAACATAAAGTACTTCATTTTTTACGAGGATTGTTTGTCATCGCAATAACTTTTTCTTCGAATATCCTGCAGGTGAGCAATGTTATACAAAATAACGCGAAATTAAATAGGAACATCAGAGCTCACGTTTTTAGTAAAGAGAATCAACAGGAATGTTACCTGCTTATCCAATTGCCGAGATAGTCATCTGAAATGATTTCTTTTACTGTAATGATTCTTTCTGTTTACCAAGGCTAGCGAACCAGCCTTTTGTATTTGGCGTCTTAAGACTACCTTATTTAGTGTAAATGAAAAGACCTTACTTTTATTAAAGTATTTACTTTTTATTCGATTATTTCCCGCAAGCAAATTACTGCTATAATCGCCCGGAGTGAGCGCCAGGGAATCAATGCCAAAAATACAGAATTCTTACAGCTCTTTATACTCACATTTTATTCTACTGCGTTCACAAAACTATGGGGCTTATTCTGCAATCCGTTTCACGTGAAAAATTGTTCACATTTCAAAAGTACTATTCTGGCAATCGCCTGAGGTGAATACGTTCGTTGTGAAGTGATTAAGGGTTTCACCTAATTTTTCCAAGTGGAAGACCCTATTACGAAGTTGTATTTCGGCAGTTATGTACGAAATGGCAGCAAAGAAGTGAGTATTTCGTATTTATAAAATTATTTACTCAAATTTTCAATTTTCCGATAATTATTGTTTTTGTATACAGAAAAATTACGAGGAGGAAACAGGTTGATGTTCTTTTGGGTGAAATGGAAAAGCACAAACATGTAGCAAAAGGGCAGAAGTATTCCGAACATTTTATGGCCAAAGAGCGATACGCGGAAATATGGAAAGAGATTACAGTGCGCTTAGAAAGTCGTGGGCCCCCAACTAGGAAAGATACCGAATGGCAGAAGGTAAACTGCTATTCGTATAATTTATATGACTGTAAATGTTTTGTCTCTTATTTGGAGACGTCGTAAGGATATTATTTCCAAGTCATCACTGCTATCACTATCATTATTACTACTGCTAAGCCACAGTTCTGCACATGTCATGTTAAAACTATTGATCTTTTAACAAATTACTCCAAAAATACAACTATTTTATTTTTATAACGATTGAAATTTTCCTTTTTATAACGATTGACAGTTTCAGTTCCACTTGTTCCAGGTGAAACTTTTTTTTCGAATCATGTGAATCACAGAATCGACTCAATAACATGAAGTGAAATGCAGGTGAAGTTTTTCTTTCACGTGAAACGGATTGCAGAATAAGCCCCTATGCGTTACATAATTATTTCTATATTCAATCTACACAGTAGCTAATCAAATCAAGTTACATCAAAGTGTTTATCAAAGTGTTTCTCAATTACAATTAATTTGTATCAAAGTGTTTCCCATAGCAGGTTTTACTACAGTATTTTTCATACTACATAATACTACATCCACTTCATTACATTTTGGTACTTATAGTAACAAGTTTCATACAAGACCATTTCTGGTTGACAAACAATTGAACACGAATGCTGGTCATCAACCTTCATTACTTTAAGGAGAGTGGTGAATTAAGTAATAATAATAATAATAATAATAATAATAATAACTATATTTTAAGAAAGTACACAAGATTTACATCTTTTCGAGTACAAAATTTATGGATATAAACAGAATGAGTTACTTAAAAGGACAATTTTAACTAAAATTAAAATTAATATTACAACTAGCATAATAAAAAAATAATTCTAGAGAAAAAGATAGAGACAGAAAGTAGAATTAAAATTGAGATTGAAGTTAGGATGGGGAGTGATAGAGGTAGTGAGAGAAATATATATCTAGTGAGAAGGAGAAGATAGAAAAAGAAATGCATGTCTTCTGAATGTTGTGGCTGTGCTCATTCTCTGAATGTGGTTAGGAAGATTATTCCAGATTCTGAGAGTATGCACAAAGAAGGAACGACTACCAATTAGGGAAGAATAAGCAGGAATCAGGAATTTGATGGATTTCAAGGAATGTAAAGGAAAAGGGAAGTCAGAAAGGTAGCAAGGGCTTTTGGTATAAAAAACCTTATGCAAGAGAAGTAAAGCCATGAGATCGAGGAATAGAAAGAGATCACAACCCAGTAAGGAATTTTGGACACCCGACACCTGTTTAGATCTTCTCATGTGAAAAATGAACCTAATGCAATCATTAAATGCCACTCTAAGACGCTGACGGCAAGAAGAGTCGAAGGAAATATATACCAGCGAGCCATAAAGGAAATGAGGAAAAACAAGAGATTTAATAACTTTGGCTCGAATAGGCGAGGATAACAGATTGCCATGTAGCCATAGTTTACGAAGTGTGCCATAGATCTTAGAGAGCAGCAATGAGACATGATTGCAGCAGGAGAGTTTGGAATTGACAACAATACCCAGGGGCCAGTTCGTGTATGTCGAACACGAAAATTTTTTTTCGTCTCGGGTTCGTGTAGGTCGAAAAATCGTCTGAAGCCGACGAAAGGCACTCGAAAGCTCTTGGGTTATCGAGTTTTTGCATTAGGACACGAACAATTTTCTTTCGACCTATGCGAACGCTAAAATTTTCGTCGACAAAATTTTTCGACTTCAATTATTTTTCGTACGATTATCGTTGTTCGCCATACACGAACCGGCCCCAGGTTTTTGGCACAGTCAACTATTGGAAGGGGAACATTATTAAGTAAAAGAGGTGAGAAACCATCCGGGGACAGTGAGCGACGACTAAGGAAAAGTACTTGCGATTTAATTGGATTTAACTTAAGGAAATTACTAGAACTCCATTCGTTTATTCGAGACAAGGTGCTATTGAGTTCAGACACACAATTTTCAATTTGATTAGTAGGACAAGAGGTATATAGCTGCAGATCATCAGCATACAAATGAAAAGAGCAGCGACGGATAACAGAGGGAAGTTCATTAATATAGAGGGAGAACAGCAAAGGACCAAGAACCGAACCCTGAGGCACACCTACAGGAACACTTAGGAAAGAGAATGTAACATTATTATGCCGAACACACTGAGATCTATTAGAGAGAAGAGAAGAGAAAAGACGAACAGAAGAAGAGGAAAAGTGATACCGTTGATTAAGTTTATGGAGCAGATGCGAGTGAACTACAGAGTCGAACGCTTTGGAGAAGTCTAGAAGAACTAGTATTGCTATGTCACCTCGGTCAAGGGCGGAACGAAGATCAGTTGTAACCTTCAATATAGCGGTTTGGCAACTGTGAGATTTGCGGAAGCCAGATTGGAATTTAGAAAGGAAATTATAAGAATCAAGATGTCTCAAGACTTGTGTAGATACAATTTTCTCAAAAGCTTTAGCGACAAAGGGTAGAATACTAATAGGGCGAAAGTCTGCCAGATTAACGGGGGAGGACTTTTTAGGAATGGGAGTTACTACGGCTTTTTTCCAGACTAATGGTACTTGGGAGGTTGTCAGGCAATAGTTAACAATATGCGTGATGGCATCAACGATTAAAGGGGAGAGAATCTTAAGAGAGCGAGGAGAAATACCATCATAACCAACGCTATTGGACGAAATGGAATGCAATATGCCGAGTACTTCAAGCGAGTCAACACAATAGAAATTAAAGCCGTCAGATAATAGAGAGTTGGAAGAAGGGGAATCGGAAGTGGAAGACAGTGGGAAATTAGGAGGAGATTGAACAAAAGATGCATTGAGTGAGTTTACATCAACATCAAATGAGTTAAGCTCAGAGGTATGAATGCCTAGAGACCGAAGATTAGACCAAAGACATTTAGGGGACAGAGCAGGATCAAGCTTACGTGAGTAAAATTCACGCTTGGCCGATTTGACTTTGCTATTGATTAAGTTTCGAAGATTTTTGTACTCACTGAGGTATCTCGGGATCCTAGTACTGCGATAGCGTCTGTACAAGAACTCACGCTCAACAATCAATTTGCGGATTTCATAAGAAAACCAGGGACAAGTTGGAGATTTACAACGTAGAAATATAAAAACGAAAATATAAATATATAAAAAATTAAAAAAACAAAAAAAAAAGTTAAAACAAAATCAAATTATATTTATATATATATAAAAAAAAGAAATTAATAACAAATTCGAAAAAAAAGCAGTAAAGAAAATAAAATAAATAATAAAAAAAAAGAAAAAAGAATCTATACTACTCTACTGTGTACGCTCAGCTCCACGATGACAACAGGCAGTGAAATATAGTACTTCAATATAGAAACAGGTGGACAGATCAGCGGTCCAATCCTTTCTCTATTAAACCTCAGCTGATTCTACCGTCAGCCTAGTGTTTAGCTGTGTAATATCAGTGAATCATTTGAATTGTTGAGATATTTTAGTCATGTGAATGATCCCACACCGCTTTTGGGAAGGTGATGTTGTCGGGATAAAAGATATCAATCAATAATTCGAGCTGAAAAACTTCGAAGTGGATAATTTCATATTAAACTATGGCAGCAATTCGATGGGATTAACTTTTTGTTATTACTGGCATCAATGGTCTGCCAATTAAGAAAAGGTATACATAGTTGTCAACAAGCCCATGAGCAAAGCAGTTAAATTCCTACAACTTTATCTGTAATACTCACATATCTTAGACGAAATTGTACATTTTACACTATAGAATTGTTTTATATCAGTTTGCAAGTTTGCCAGAGAAGCTGATACTCCTCACACATTTTATTTGAATTTTTTTTTTACTTCTTTTAGATATATGCTATCTACCAGTCACCCACGTACAAGGTAGCCCAAATTACAATACCACTTGCATGTGCAGTAGTCATACTATCGAGCAATTGCCAGTTCTTAAAGCTCCTAACCTCTTTCAAAGGTAAAGTAATTCGAAATTAAAAATTGTATTTACTTTTGTTTAAGACTTTTCCAATTTGGTATTATATGTGACGGAAAATCTAAACCATCTGCAAGAGGGTAAGGGATATGCCGAAAAGAAGTTTTTTAAGGACTTCTCTTTTTATTCCAAAGCCGTTCTTATTTTTATTATGGGAATTATTGCATTTACTTTACTTTTTATATTTGCGCAATATTCCGTTGCCATTGTTAGCAGACCAGAGATTCTTCATTCAGGATATGTATATTTTCTAACATATTTGGAGATTTAAATTTAGCAAATATCATACTTTTAGGTGCTTGACTATGAGGACACACCGTTTTTACTGTCAATATACAATTTTCAAAATTTCACAAATAATTTTATACTGGTGTATATTTTCCCGTTCATCGCATTATCCGTCCAGATGTTAGGTATTGCAGGATCGGTAACAATTATTATAAATTTATTACTGTTTCCAATTTTTGCCTTGAAGTATCTAAACAAGAAATTGGAAAGACTCGGAGTAAGCCTAAAGTAATTTTTTTGCTATACACATTTCAAATGACACTTTTCAGGACACCGACTCGACTCAACCGTCACAACTCAAGCAGGAAATGATATCTCTAATTCAGATGCAAATAAATATAAAAGAGTATAAAAATCATTAAAACAATATTAATGAAAAATTGAATCTCAATTTAATTTTCAATTTCAGTTTTATCGAACGCATCAACTCTTTCATATCAATTCTCATTTTCATTGATTTCATGATGTATTCTATTAGCATTTGCTTTCTGCTATTCTACTTTGCTGAGGTAAGAAGTGTTTGTTTTTATGCTAATTTTTATACAAAATTTATTTCAGAGTAACTTTGAACTAAGCGGCAACTCATTGGTAATGGTAATGGGTTTTCTGTTTGCATGTTTCACCCAACTATTATACCATGCAATTGCAACAGAAATTTGCAACCAGGTAAGTATATTTAGAAATAGAATGTATCCTGATAATGAAATAGTTTTTCCTGAAAGGATAAATCGCCATCATTATATTTACGTAAATTTTCTTATCGTTTTTCATTAAGTGGAGTACCTTGTCAACTTCCTTTTACCTTTCAACCTGGTATGACTTTCCGTTACCGGTGAAAAAAATGGGACTAATAATGATGACTTACTCGACAAGACCAATTGAAATGCGAGCTGTCTTTATCAAAATTCATCTTGAAACTTTTGTTTCGGTGAATAGCAATTCTTATCTCTAAAACTAAAGCGTTCCTTGACATATCTAATTTCAGATAATGCAGGGAGCCTATGGATACTTCACCATGTTAAGGAATATTAATCATGCTTGAACCAACGAAATTCATAAAACCATAATTAAATAAAACGATGTTCATTGTTGCACTCTTGTACTTGTATTTTAATAATAAAACTATAACTTATTAAGTAGTTACACCTGTAATTTATGTAGTTTAGGAATAAAGCAAACTTATATTTACCCTTTTTAACCGACTTAAAAAAAGGGGGAGGTTGCTCAATTCGACGTGTAGGTATTTTGTAGTCCTGTTCACGCATAACTTTGTAACCCAGTGATTCTCAACCAATGTGCCGCGGCACTTTTGTGTGCCGCCAAATTCCTCAAATGTGCCGCCAAATTCCTCAAATGTGCCGCCAAATTTTAGAAATGCAAACAACACAAATTACACAGGCCTGCAAGGTTTTTTTCTTTTCAATTTAATAGTCGTATTTTAAGTATTTTTTCGCGCTGAATCCGAATCCGTTGGCCAAATTGCCCTATCACGTCAGGATTTTGAGCAATCCTAACCTAAAAGTGCCAAAAAGCGTGTTTTTTGCACTTTTGCGCGTTAAATATCTCAAAACTATGAAATGATAGGGCAAATCTGACAACGGGATCGTTTTCAGCATGCCAAAATCTACAGAAAACCATGTCGAAAGCGTGAAATTTGAAAAAACTTTTTTTGTAATACTGAAAAGAAAAACTTCGGTGCAATGATGATATCATGTGTTAATAAAAATCGTCGATTTCGCGCCAAGAAGTTTTTCTTTTCTTTCCCAACTGAGTACTAATTACGTCCAATGCTGCTTAACCCATGTAATCGTACCAGAACCAGTCTATTGAGTAACCCTTCACGGTCACCAACATAATTGCCTGAAACATGAAGCAATACATAAACAAAAACTAAAGCTTTGTACGAGTTAAACTAAAGCTTAATGGCCCGGCTTCACCGACCTCAGTTCAATAATGTTCAGTTCAATCCACGTAAGTGGCTTCACCGGCTTAAGTCCAGTTTATGTTCAGTTGGTTTTTGTTGGTTTTTCGCCAGAAGTCAGGAATGCGAAAGCCCACTGGAATGGCATTCCACTATTCTAGTTTATTACTATCTTTTGAGTGAGCTTTTACATTCAACTTCAGTTCGGGACCAGTTGTGCGAAGTGAGGTTTATTTTTCCTCAGTTGAATATGTTTAAACTATATGCTAATTGAACTGAGGTTAGAAGTTCAGTTCGCCAATTTACTTGTTCAGCCGGTGAAGCCGGGTTATTTCTTTGAAGGTTTTAAAACGTTTTCTGAATATGTAAGGCAGATATCGCCCCACTTAATTTGAAATAAGGTTTGCCTACTTGGGCCATTATAAAAAAACTGATAATGCATACCTCACTTCAGTATCGATGGTCTTTTTTTGAGTGGTATTTTTAAATTAAATTTCTTATTCCTGCCCATCTGTCCCTAATTGGTAGTCGATCCTTCTTTGTGCATGCTATTAGGCTTTGGAATAGCCTTCCCAACGTGGTGCAAAGAATAGGCACAGTCGCGGCGTTCAAAAAGCAAGCATCTATTTTTCTCTCCTCCTCTTAATTTTCTCTTCTTCAGTCTCTCTAATCTTTCTTTCTTCTATGCTTTTATGATCAAAGAAATAGTTTTAATTAAGTTGTGTAATTATCTAGTTAAGGTTAGTTTAAGCTATTTATTAAGTTCCCAATTTTTATATATTTATGTTTTTCTTTTCTGATACTCTAAAAGATGAAAGTCTTGTGTACTCATTCCTGTACTAAATTAATAAAATAAATAAATAAAATAAATAAAAAAAAAAAAAATTTTTGAGGAAACTCTTTCGGAATGTCCCTCTTTTGCTAGCGCGCTAGCGAAGTTTACTACATGGTTTTGGAATGGAGACTGGCTCCCCAAAAAGTGAAGGCTTGAACGTAATTGATGGCTAAGGGATGTAAACAAGGGCGTCATAATAAATCCAGAATTTAACCGATTTTCTAACACAAGCCCATCGAAAGTGTGAACACATTCATCGTTACAATTCCTATAAAGATATTAGCGTGAAAATATGGGGGAGATACGCCTCTTATTTCTGTTACGAAAAATACGTTACGTTACGTTATCGATAGGAGTGGTACCTTAATTTAACTTTTTCCAACTCAACATCGATCCATCTTTCAACCCTCTTCGACTTCGAGGCTAGTATGACAAAATGAGGCATCTAAATCTGTCACAAGCTGACGGTTTATAAGTAAAATTCTTTTAAATTTATTGTATTGCCGCCAAATTTTCAAATTGTTAAAAGTGTGCCGCAACAAGAAAAAGGTTGAGAATCACTGTTGTAACTCAATAACTTTTTTGCTTTTTTTTTTTTGTTCATTTGAAGGGGGAGTTTCCCACGGTGGTCCCGTTAAATTTTTTCGAAATTCTGATAAAGGAGTTCGAAATTAGGCATAAAAAACTGTTAAAATTAGTTCAACCTAAACATTTCATAGGCACCTGTGGGGCTCTGTGGGGCTGCCAGTTCAATTCTTCGGCTCGCGGTGCTTTTTTCGTCATAATAATTTTTTTGTTTTAATTTCCATCGGGGATTTTGTTTCATATTAAACAAGTTTTTGACGTGAATACGTCTGTAAATTTGCTTCCAGAACAAAACCGATGATAACGAAATTATGGCATTAGTTTTGATTTGCAGCTCAAAAACTATTGTTTATATTGAATTAGTATTTCTTATACACCATGAAGTGGGTGAAGAATCAAAGAATTTTATTGTTTACATTTGATTTCCCCGATATCAATGGCAATTAAGCTTATATTTCCTTGATTTGTGTGTGTATTGTAAACAAATCTTGCAACTTGATTTTGACCCACTTCCATATAACCGATCAACTGCAAATTTTACAAATACGTATAGTTCGCATGACAATACACTCTGATCATTTTGTAAAAAAAATCAAGATGGCGGTTCCAAGATGGCAATCGAATTTTGCAATAAGGCTCCCCGACCCCCGACATGGGTATCAAATGAAAGGGTGTGACAAGTAGAACACACTTCGCTGTGTGGCGTTATTTAAAACCCAAAATGGGGGCCAACACAGAATGGCGGCTTACTTTTTCTTTACAACGTCCTTGGTATGGGTATCAAATGAAAGTGTATGACGAGTTTAGTACAGTAAGCTATCGACTTCACAACAAATATTTCTTTTAATTTCCCCCGGAGAATTTTGTTTCATATTAAATAAGTTTTTTTTTTTTTAAATTCGTCTGAAAATATGCAAATACTGCAAAAACTATTTAGCTACTGCTTCGATTTTTTTCGATGGCACGGCGGTGTGTTATACTTTTCAGAATGGATTTAAAAAGAAGAATCATTCTCGCAATACGTACGCTGACTCGTCGATTTAAAGACCGTCTTCAAAAGTGATTCATCTTTCTAGATCCATTCTGATTGGATTAATGTTGTTAAGAATTACAAGCAAATTTTTCATCCTTTTTTGTGCATTTTGTGCGGTTTTTTTCTGAAGTCGGTTTTTAAATTTTTTTTTTACACTTTCTTTATATATGCATTTAATTATTTGGTAGTGTTATTTGTTTATTTGCCAAACCAGACATACTAGTTCGGGGAGATTAGCACTTTAAGGAGAAAAAACTCCAAAAGGGCTGTATATAAGTCCTGGTGACTTTATAAAAAAAAAATTTAGGAATCCAAAAAAAAAAATATTCCATATCACAGACGTTGCACGACGTTGGGTAATATACAATTACAAAACTGTATTGGCCGTTCCTCCTCATTCCCCTGACTTAAATGTTATAGCAAAGATAACTCAGAAAGATACGACACTGTAATCCTTTCTGTGCGAAGAAAAAGGAAAGTAAAAATCTATGATCTTCTGTCTATTCATATACACGCTCCGGAATGGCGAGATGGCGGAGCAACGGCAAACTACACAAACACATGCAGAGCTGGAAGTACAAGAAGATGGTACATGAATTCACACAAGCAAAATAAAAGTCCAGACGGCACAAAAAATTGCGGAGAAGAGAAATCAGTGCGTCTCTTTCGCACTTCGTGAAATAACATTTCTTTATTTACCCTTTCTTTCTTCGATTTTTTTTTTGTTTTTAAATTGAATTTTGTCTCGCTTGCACCTTGTCGATTGATATATTCACTCGCAAGGGAGCTTATGGGAAATTTTGAGAGTGTCGTATCTTTGTGGGTAATCTTTGGTTATAGACAGACTTGACAGGAATGTTCGGCAACATAATGTTACCTGCTCGAAAGACCTTGAAAATGTACTCAAGCAGGAATGGGCTAAAATTAATCCTGTATACATATACTAAAAAGTTAGTAGATTCAATGCTGAATAGGCTACGATCTGTAATTACTGCAAAAGGAGGACCAACTAAAGTTAAGTTTTTTTACGGCATTCTTACTTATGGACTATTTTCACTGTGAAATATAAATAGGACCTTCTAAAAAATTTTAATTTTTCCCGTTTTTGTTATTGTTAAATTTAATAATATTTGGTTATTTTGAAGAGAGTTAATAAACACTTTGTTACATACAGTTTTATTTGGGTTTGTTGATAACTAGTGAAAAATATCTCTTAATTTCTCTACGTCGCCGTCGCGAGGTGAACGATTTTCATTTCGTGTTATGGGTTCGGTGCATTCACTGGCTGAAATAGAATCAGGTAGTGTCAAAATTGAAAAAATGAAATTTGTCATTCAAAAACTGCAAACTTTTCCATTTACTTAAATATTTTTGGTCATCGCTTTCAATAAACTATATAATATGATAACTTTTTTATTTTTGCAAGTAATGGCAGAAAGGTAAATAAAATTCTGGAATAATTTTAAACGACAATTAAAAAAAACGGCCACAACGGCTTCATGGTTTTAAGTTGCTACAACTGATTTCATATTTTCCCTTTGGCAAATGTCAGAATATTTCGAAAACTGTGTGTGCGCTATAGCGGGCGCACCGATCATTGGAGAGCTCCAAAATTTCGTATGATGGTCCGGGGCTCAATGATGCTGTTGAGCCTATTCACACAATGCCATAAGTATGTTGAGCAAAACCGGTTTTATTCAACCCCTCGGAAATCACACGGGGCGTAATTATGTTTAGTAAATTTGAAAGATTTACAGGAACGTTTAAATGTATTGTAGATAAAATTCACTTATCAGACAAAAACAGAGCTAAAGAAAACAAGAGATAGAAGTAACTTTTTATATGTGTGCAAGTTTTCACTCGTTTGTTTTTGCGTGAAAAATGTTTCGTTAAGTTCTTCCGCTCCCTTCCCTCTCTTATCTATAAAACCGGTTTTACTTGCCATGAATATGCACCGTGTAATGTAATTCACCTCAAACCCGAATTTCGAAATTCAAAATGGCTGGGCAAATATCAGTGGCGGTTCCTCTTTGGAAGCAAAGGAAGCACTGCTTCCCTTGACCAAATAGACAAATTCCTAAAAAAAAATTTAAATATATCAAGATTAATCACAAGAATAATCTTAACATATTTCCTCCTGGAAACACTAAAGCTGGAGATATTACAGCTTCCCCATGTTGTGGCCATGGACATGTTATGAGCGGCGAGGGCAAGAGTGATAATACTAAAGTGCCTCTCTCAATTTTTCTGCCGCTCTTATCGTGCCCGAGGCCAGCGAGCAATAATAACAAGAGTGATTAGGTGGAGCTCAAGGACAAGTAAAAGAGTTACACATATGAAAGAAGAAATAAGCAATAACATTAAGGAAAAATTCCAACAAAATATTAACAAACGCGCGATGCAGATACACTTCATGCAAAAGGCACAAGAGTATGAACGAAACAGAAATGTTCTTTTATTCCCCTCCCTATTGCAATGTTTACATTCTCAAATCGAAGCAACATTGGAACAAAGCACGTGCCGGTATAGAATTTGAGTATGTATACGTAAAAATTTCGTGTTGGTACATCACTCGCGTTACTTGATTACACTTGTATTATCCCTTATTGTCCACTCGTACTTCCCCTTCATTTTTTATCTTTCTTTCACACACATTGCGTGTAGTGTGAAAATAATGCTGCCTCCATTTATCATCATTACTTCTGTGATATTTTGACTTTTTCACTCGCATTGACATTTTTATCAGCTGATCTCAAGGACAATGAAACATTTTTAAAAATTTGTTCCAGCTCATCACTCGTATTATTATTGCTCGCTGCCCGAGGCCTTACACAACATGGGGAAGCTGTAATATCTCCAGCTTATTTGGCCCAGAAAATCGACGTGAAGACTCCAACACATTCACTTTAATTGAAGCCACACTCACGCAAAGGTTTGCATTAATACAGTGCCCTCAGAAGCTGGGCTAAACGCAGCTTCTTCGGAACCAAACAGGCGGAATTGAGAAGTCGAAGAAAGAGAAATTTTCTGTACCCACCAAATTCTCTTTGTTTTTTGGTTTCGTTTTCTGGTAATCTGTTCTGTCTTCGAGCCAATCGAAATTTGCTCTTAAAATTTTGCTTCGAAATTTTGTTTGTAGGGGGTATATGCGAGGTATGTGTAGGGGGTGTATGCGAGGTATGCAGGGTTTTATTATAACTATTTTTTTTTAGATTTTGAGTCAAAATTATGCATTTGAATGAAAAATTAAATGAGTTGAAAGTAGTAGTTGCAGTTTTTGAACGGCTTTTCTTTGGACGCTTTCATTATAATTAAAGCGTGATAATTATAACAGAATCTGAAAAAAGCGCAAAACGTCCACTAGCAGCGAAACTATTTTGAAAATATTACCGAAAAAATTCGATTTTTTCACTTTTTGAAGTTTAAAACAATTTTCTAATCATCATAAAATAATACTTCATTTTAAAAGAGAAAAAACCTCATACGATGCTATGCACAAAAATTAAAGGGCAATTAATTTTCAATATTGAAGTCAATTTTTAGGATTTGTATGAGATATTTTGACCCAAAATTCTAACCAGGTGTTTATATAGTATAAGTGGACTGAAAAACCCGAAGTTATAAATAAAAAACTAAAATTTATGTGTACAGATAACAATTTCATATTGTAACCGCTGATAGCCAATTTCATAACGAACATCCTCTTTTTTTTGCTTTTTTCGGACCTACAATGACCGAGATAAACGCATCTAACATTTAAATACATAGAACGACCAAAATGATAAAATTTTCACAAAATGGCCGATAACTTACTGGATTGGTTGCTAGAGCTAGAAAATGGCCATTTCGTATAATATTCGATGTAACTAACATGTTCCAAACAAAATTTTTTAGACTGCAAACAATTCTTTATGTTTTGCTTATCTGACTCCACTATATGTTATTTTTCAGTTTTTTTATTGAAAAGTTTCGATACTTTTACTTTTATCGTTCGCCTTGCGCATTGCTTCCCTTATCCTGAATCTTACGAACCGCCACTGGCAAATATGGCAGATTTTCTCAATTTTATTCCCATTCCAATGAAAGTATCTCATGCACTAAACATTAAACCAATGCTAAAACCGTTCTGTTTGGGCAATATGTATTTGCACCCATCTAGTGGTACACAGACTTAAACCTATTGTGAAACCCCCACTTTAAAAACCACTCTATATTTGTCCCTTCCTGAATCCTGTCCTGGCTACAACCTTGGTTGCATCTGCTCCAGTTACAAGTAGCCTCAATTTGTTAAATTACAATTTTATTGAACCTTTAATAACACCTTTTCTCAAGAGATAATTACAAACAAGGTTGACGTTTTCACACAAATAAATTTTTCATGATATGACAATAATTTTGCTAAGGTAAATATCAATAAAATGGGTTGTTTTAAGCAACAGAAAGTAGTCGTACTGAGCAGTTCTGCGGTAACCGAAGGATTAGGAGAGTGAACAAAAAACCAGTTGCATATTTTTGTCAAACATGGATTTATTAAAAAAGTTTGAACTTCCAACGAATGCTTTGATGTATCAAACACTTTTTCCTCTAAGAATTTGTGGATTAGTAATATACACTAACGACAAACATAAAGTGCTTCATTTACTACGAGGATTGTTTTTCATAGCAATATCTTTTTCTACGACAATCCTGCAGGTGAGTAATGACAGAACTTTATTGTTATAAAAAAAAAATCGCGAAAATAAAAAGAAACATGAGATCTTACGAAAGATAATCAACACTAATGTTT
Organism: Thereva unica; assembly: GCA_949987705.1. Classification (NCBI taxonomy): domain Eukaryota; kingdom Metazoa; phylum Arthropoda; class Insecta; order Diptera; family Therevidae; genus Thereva; species Thereva unica. The sequence goes on from OX465281.1 coordinate 238,531,269, forward strand.
CCGCTTATCCAATAGCCGCGATAGTCATCTACAATGATTTCCTTCCGATTTTTGTATTTAGTAGAAATTTTCATACAAGACCATTTCTGGTGACCTTTATTACTTTAACAAGAGTGGGCCATTAAGTGGAATATAGTACTTAAATACAGTAAGTAGTGGAAAGATCAGTTGGCTCCAACTCTTTATCTATTAGATCTCAGCTGGTTCTACCGTCAGCGTAGTATAGCGTAGTTATCAGTGTTATATCAGTGAATCATTTGAATTAATGAGATATTTCAATCCTGATTCCAGTGGCGGTTCGTAAGGTTTAGGATAAGGGAAGCAATGCGCAAGGCGAACGATAAAAGTAAAAGTATCGAAGGCTTGAACTAAAAAAGCTGAAAAATAACATAGAGTGGAATCAGATAAACAAAACATAAGGAATTGTTATGAAAATAAGGGCTGTTCGTCATAATATTGGCTATCAGCGGTTACAATATGAAATTTTTATCCGTACATAAAAATAACTTAAACAACTTTTAGTTTTTTAGTTATAACTGCGGATTTTTTCAGTGAACTTTTATGGATTTTTCAGAAATTGTACTTTATAATGCGAACAATAACTGGTTAAAATTTCGAGTCAAAATATCTTATTTACATAAGTATGTACATCCGAAAAATTGACTTCCGAATTGATTGCCCAATAAATTTTGTGCATCGCTTCGTATGTGGTTCTTTCTTATTTTTAAATATAGGTTCTTTTATGCTTGAAAAAAGTGAAAAAAAAAAATGGAATCGAAAATCGTGAACTTTTGCACTTTTTCGTCAATTTTTTCGAAATAGTTTCGCTGCTAGAGAGCGTTTTGCGCCTTTTTTCAGGTTCTGTTGATAATTAAAGCTTCAAAAAAAAAAACCGTTGAAAAATTGCAACTACTAATTTGATATCATTTAATTTTTCATAAAAATCCATTATTTTGCTAAGAATTTAAAAAAAGATGGTAATAATAAAACCAACCCCCTATACCACCCCTCAACCATCATTACATTATCTTTGCAAAAAAAACGCTTCAGGTAACCCGTACTCGAAAATAACAATTCATAAAAATATTCTATAAAGGGTTCATTATTAAAGAGAATCTTAAAAAATATAATGGAAGCTACAAAGTTATCAGCTTATATATTATATTCCACCTGCCACCCCATAATAGATAAAGAGAAACTTCACCTATCTTCGATCTCATTTTTCTTGACTCAATATAAAATAAACGAAAATTCAGTTTTTAAGAAGAGTCAAAATAAAATTTCGAAGCAAAATTTTAAGAGCAAATTTAACATTGCTCGAAGCCAGAATAGATACCAGAAAACGAAACCAAGGAAACAAAGAGAATACGGTGGATGCAGAAAATTTCTCTATCTTCGTCTTGTCAATTCCCGTTGTTCGGTTCCAAAGAAGCTGCGTTTACCTCAGCTTCTGAGGGTACCGTATCCCGTATCTACCAAAGCCTGTAACGGTCGGTTTTTATTCACTGAATAAATGATTAACTACTTGACTAAAAATCACTGTCGAGAATGAAAATTCAGGAGTTGTTCGAAACCAGAAAGTAGGCGGGGGAAAATAAAACAAAACTAGGAAAGAAAAATTTATGAGTCAGTCTGGGAAAAAAGTTTTTGACAGATGGATAACTCTGGACGGGAAACATTTTTCGTCGGGAAAATAAATAAGAAAAATTTTTAATAACAAAAGTAGAATTTGAAAAATATTTATATACGTATGTGTATGTAACTAATCAAACGAACCTGGAGGAGCAGAGTCAGAAGGACGTGGCTATACCGGCGATAAGGACGATATTTTGGTGCTAGTGGATAGGAGATAGCAGAGTTGGAAGTCGTGGTTGAAGATCTGAGGTTTTTATTCGGCGAAGAGGACCAAGATTCTCAAATTACTAGCAAATTATAGCAAGGGAAAATAGCAACTCGGAGACAGGTAGTAATTAGGGCTTACAATACCGGGATTCCGGGATCCCGAATACCAGAATCCCGGACGATTTTTGTCCGTTATTAAAAACCGGTATTTATGTAAAAATACCGGTATTTTGGTATTACATTAGTTGATAAAAATTGAATTTATGCACAATATAAATCTAATTTAAAATAATATTAATTAATTACAAGAAATTTTTTTTGAAGATAAACAAACAATTTCACTGTATTGAAATCTATATCAGGCACATTTATTACACATACCGAGCCGAGTATGGCACCATCGAAAAGCGGCGGTGTCGGGAATATAAAGCGATTGTTTATGTTTTACGTCTACTACCCAATGAATAGGGCTCGTTTATACAAATACCACTGACATATAGTAATGGACTGCTAAATGAGCAAAATCCCATACAAAAATATGGCACCAAAAACTATTCCTGCCTCGCTCCCACGTTAAATCCCAATGAACTGTAATCGTCAGCGTCAACATAGAATTTAATATGTACTTTTTTTTACTTTACCGTTTTTTTGTATCTATCTATTCCTACTCTCTATGTAATAAAATAAATAATAAATAGTAAATTTTTTATTAATAATACCGGTTTTAATACCGGTATCCCGATATTTCAAATTTCAAATATCAAATACCGGTATTCAGATTTTAGTTCGGTATTGTAAGCCCTAGTAGTAATTGCTTTGGAAGGCTACGTGTTCAAGAAGTTCAACGTTGCCAAGGGAAATAGATACCGAACTGGCGATTAAGTAAGTCTGTATTATAATTTTGATCTGTGCGAAGGGAACGAAAGTTTTTTTAAGTTCGACTTCCATGAATTCTTTTTGCTCTCGGGAAAAACGACAGTAAAAATTACTATTAAAACTCTCGTTTAAGCCGTACAAAAGATTCATGCGTAAATTATCTCCTGATATAACGACTGGAGAAAATAAAATTTAATTGTTTGTACACCATCAATTGTACTTGCAATTCCATTTTTAACTATATTGCTTCCGGTCTACGGTTCTGTAGAGCAGGGCACAAAAAAACCAAACGGAAACAAAAAAAGGAAAAAATTATTGGCCAGTTTGGAAGCATATCGAGGAGAACAACAAGCAAGTTCGTAATCAACTACTCCTATTGTATTAACGCCAGTAAGTGATCCTAGGGGATTGTTAATTTCTAGTTCATCGAAATATATGGAGATAGTGACAAGCAGTAAACTCTCACACGTTTAATATGGCTGACATCACTGAACAGAAATAATAAATAATAATATTGACATTCACTTTAATTTTTTAAACAATTTGATGACAATTTAACTAATTTATGTTTTACTGATAACAAAAAACAATAACAAAAATTTTCTTTTTGCTTTAATTTTAAAAAAATTTATTACTAAAATAATAATTTTAATGGTAGTTAGTCTTAACTTTATAATCTTATTTATAATTATTGGTGAATTTGTTTTGCTCCAAATATTTTATTCTTTGTTGGTTCCGGTAATTTGTTGTTCCGTTAGGTTACACGGGCTGTTATAACATCGTTTGTACAAAGCGAGGAGTATTGGCCATTACTGCGCGCTTTATTCTTATCTGGAGCTTCATACATATGTACCTAAAAATAAAAATAAAATAATGTAACGTTGATTGAATTGAGTGTGATCAATTAATGCTAACTATTGTCGTGGTTGATAATATTCATTGTATTGTTTGGGTTGATGGTTATTAAATGATTATAAATATTAGAATGTCCAGGTGGTAAATTTTTTTTGTGGAATGGTTGAGGGGGGATCATTCCTTTTCATGGTTTGACGAGGCTCAGGCGATGTCCGGCGAAGGATGGAGGCGGAATTCAAAGTTGCACAGACACAGGTAAGTGGTGAACCAACCGCGGTAAGGCCCGGCCACACACCCCACGACCCCTCCGGCGAGCTAGATAACTCCGTGTGGCCGGCGTAGGAGTTCCGGAATTTTGTTTCCTTTCTTATGTATGGTATTGGCTCCTTGGTCATGCTTTTCCGGGCTTATGGCTAAGGGGGTAATACCTCGCATAAGTGGCGCCCAATATTTTATCGCGCCATTATGCTGGTACAAGCCTTCTACATTTTCAAGCCATGCACTAAGAAATCTCACACTTACATTGAAAGAACCATGGGACTTCAATTTCCCTGTCAAACTTCGGTAAGAAGTGCGGTTATGTGCATTTATTGGGAATGAATTCGGAAAAATTACTGCTGCTTTCATCTTTTTATCAGATTGTTGACCTATTGCGTTCGTAAATTTTGACACTTTTTTCTCCAAAATAAAATTAATTAAAACAATATTTACTTGAAACAATTTTATTTGGTTCTTAAATGAAATCTCGAACATATATCCACATAACTTTTTGTTCAATACAGCAATATTATATTTTAAAATTAAAAATTTCTTAAAAAGAATCTTATTTAAACAAACGAACTAAAAATTGACTTAAGATAGGACAATACAAAACTAACAAAAGAAAAATTTTGTTTTCATTTTGACGATGTTCACTTCATATCCGTTTTACTTCCTTGATATTGTCTCTAATAAGTACTGCACCTGTTTCAAGTATTATTGTACTCAGAAATAGTTTTTATTATAACAGAAAAAGAAAATACCTTACATAGCAACAGACAACATCTTGGTACTTGAATTCTCCAGAGTTTTCCAGATAAGTCGGCGCCTAATCTTAAAAATGCTTATTGTTTTGCCTTAATTCTGCATTTCGGTCTTGCAAAGTTCTGTTAAGGGAACTTTCCTCGAAAAGATCTTTAATTTGTTTATCAAAATCCACTTTAACCACAAGTCTCTTTTAATATATTCCTATTAAATAAGTTAGCTGCAACATATATCATAATACGTTTAGATATATCCTGAGAACAAAACGGTCCGCTATCACTAACATAAATCCCGCAAACAAATCCTATTAGTAGCAAATTATTTTAATTGCTATCTTATCACACTTATCTTGAGCACTTTTTGCACAATTGCACGTTTTTTCTTTAACTGTTATTTTTAATAAAACCTCACTCGTAACATCACTTTCCGCGGCACGAAAACTTTTTTCCCTTGTTTTTAATGGGATTTTGACATTTCACGAATTGAAGTAGGGACTTCATACAACGACATACTAACACCTACAGCATGGCTTGTAAATATAGAAGGCTTTGGTATCTACGCAAACCTTTGCGCGAGTGTGAGTTCAATTCAATTGAATGGATTGGAGTTTTCACATTGAATTTCTGTGGCAAAGAAGCTGACGATATTACAGCTTCCCCATGTGTAAGGCCTCGGCCACGATAAGAGCGGCGAGACTCCACTCTGCCGCTCCCCACTCGTATTGTTGCTAAGGTTTTACTCTTTCTTTACAGTAGGATGATAAATTTGAATTGTATTGTATTTTATATAAAAAAAATCTGTACATTGTATCCTTAGTGTTTCCAGAGGAGGAAAAATATTGAGATTTTAATCTTGATATATTTAAATTTCTTTTTATGAAGTTGCCTATTTGGTTAAGGGAAGCAGTGCTTCCTTTTGCTTCCAAAGAGGAACCGCCACTGCCTGATTCCACAATGCTGTTGGGATGATGATGTCGTTATAAAAGATCAATCAATAATTCAAGCTGAAGAACTTCGAATTGGGTAATTACAAGTGTAACTATGACAGCAATTGGAAAGGATTATCTTTATATCATTAATGGTATCAATGGTGTGCCATGCCAATCAACAGTATAGTTGTCAACAAGTCGATGAATAAAACCGTTCAAATCCTACAGCTTTATTCGATAACAATTTATACGCACAAGTCTTAGACGAAATTTTTTATTTTAAACAACAGCATGGTTTGCCAGCAAGATTGCAAGAGAAGCTGCAATTCCGTAAACCTTTCTTTTACGATTTTCTTTTCTTTTTTTTAGATATATGCTATCCACCAGTCACCCACGTACCACGTACCGCAAATCTCAATACCACTTGCATGTGCAATAATCATACTATCAAACAATTGTCAATTTTTAAAGCTGCTCACCTCTTTCAAAGGTACTTAATTTGATAATAAAAATTGTATTTACTTTTGTTTAAGATTTTTCCAATTTGGTATTATATGTGACGGAAACCCTAAACCATTTTCAAAAGTGTAAAGGATATGCCGAAAAAAAGATTTTTAAGGACTTCTCTTTTTATTCCAAAGCCGTTCTTATTTTTATTATGGGAATTATTGCATTTACTTCACTTTTTATATTTGCGCAATATTCGGTTGCCATTGTTGGCAGACCAGAGATTCTTCATTCAGTATATGTAATTTTTCTCTAAGATATTTGGTAATTAAAATATAGCAAATTTATTTTTTTAGGTGTTTGACTTTGAGGACACACCATTTATACTGTCATTGTACAATTTTAAAAATTTCACAAATAATTTTGTTCTTGTTTATATTTTTCCGTTCATCGCATTATCCGTCCAGGGAATATGCCTTACCGGATGCACAACAATTATTATAAATTTACTGCTGTTTTCAATTTTTGCCTTAAAGTATCTAAACTTGAAATTACAAAGCCTCGGAGTAAGTCTTGTGTAGTTTTTGTGTAATACACATTTTTAATTGAAACACTTTTCAGGACACTCAACCGTCAAAACTCAAGCAGGAATTAATATCTATAATTCAGATGCAAATTGATATAAAAGAGTACAAACTTCATTAAAAATAATATTAATGGAAAACTTCAAAATAAGTTTATTTTCAATTTCAGTTTTATCGAACGGGTCAATTCTTTCATATCAATTCTTATTTTCATTGATTTTATATTATATTCTATTTGCCTTTGCTTGATGCTATTCTACTTTGCTATGGTAGAAAGTATTTGTTATTTATACTGTTTGAAGTAATACAAAATTTATTTCAGAGTAACTTGGAACGAAGCGGCAACTCATTGGTTATGGTAATGGGTGCACTGTTTTCATGTTTCACCCAACTATTATACCATGCAATTGCAACAGAAATTTGCCACCAGGTACACAAATTATCAAAATACAGGTTTTTTAAATTAAATTCGCCCATTTTCAAGAAGAAAGCGATTTTGAGATTCCCAATTGTTTTGGCGCACGCCATACTATTCACTTATGGGTGCAGCGAGACGCACCGGGTTCCAGCCAATAATATAATGTAGAAATGCTTAATTCTCAAACGTGAGTTTGATTTTCAAAAGGATGAATTTAATTTGCCAAAAGATTAATTTGATTTGCAAATGGGCGAATTTAATGTGAAAACACACATTTTCATAAACTTTTATCCAGAGAGAGGTCTGTAGTTTGATTCAACGTAAGGAAATGGTCCCTCGACGAATATACTAAATTTCGCACTCATTTACACGATAGTTTGCCGCAGATTTCTTCGATTCCGTAGCACTTTTTACGAGTCAGATCCCCATTACTTTTTCGTTCTTCTATTATGGCGGAATATCTCAATGTTGCCGCTAGATGACAACTAAGTGTGACAGTTGAAGCGAAGTAGAAACGTGTCGAGATTGACCAGGCCTTGGTTGAGCTTGAAACAATATCGTATTCATCTTTTTGTTATACCTTAACAATGTTTTATCATTCAAAATTTTTTCTTATTGTTTTTCATTCAGTGGGATGCTTTATCAACTTCCTTCTACCTTTCAACTTGGTATGACTTTCCATTACCGGTGAAAAAACTGGGTCTAATAATGATGACATACTCGACAAGACCAATTGAAATGCGAGCTGTGCTCATCAAAATTAATCTTGAAACTTTTATATCGGTGAGTAACAATTCTTATTTGTAAAACTAAAACGTTCCTTGACAAATCTAATTTCAGATAATGCAAGGAGCTTATGGATACTTCACCATGCTTAGGAATATTAATCATACTTGAACCAACGAAATTCACAAAACCACAATTAAATAAAACGATGTTAATTGTTGCACTCTTGCACCTGACGAACTTTTGAAATAATAATTATAATAGATTTAAAACATCTTAGTTAATAGTTGTAAACTTGTAATTTATGTAGTATAAGAATAAAACAAAGTTATTATCGATTTTCCGAGTTTTCCGGGATTTTTCCCAACTTTCCATAGGTGTTCGCGTGCAGAACAATTTTTTTTTCTTAAAGTTCTCTTCAAAAACTGATATTGTCAGATTAACACCCACTGTTCCTGGACTAAAAGATTTTTTTTGGTCCCTTTAGAATTGGCTCCCTAAAAAATTGTATACAAGGAAGAAAACGGGCAATAAGCTAGGTGACTGTGAAGGATGCCAATAGCTTACTCAGTAGACGAATGCGTAGGTCAAGCAGCATTGGACGTGGTTAGTGCTTAGCTGGGGGACTGCGTGGTAAACCAACATACGTGTTTGGAATGGTCTATGCCGATGCGGATGCATTCATAAATGTTCATACTTTTAGCGGGAGCGTGCATTTGTTCGCTATACGTGCTAATTGCAGCGCATTCATACTTTTAAGAAAATTAACCAAATAAATTATATTCACTCGGGTTTGAATAGATCGGCATTATCAGTGCTTTCGCTAAATTTTCAAATGTATTACTTTGTAATGAATATGTAATGTATTAGTTTTATCAGAAACTTGGATGAAAAATGAAGAATATGATCGAGGACTCCGTTAATGTTTCAACATTTAATACAGATATACCAAAAATGCTATCGCGATAAATCACCTTGAAATGTCTGAAGACAGACGTATGGCAGAAAATGGACAAATGAATTTAATGGTGGTTAAAAAAAACTTCACCCGAAATAATGGAATTTGTACATGACAATCTCCACTTCTGAAGGTTCAATTTTACTAGATCGAAATTTTCGAAACAACGTTTCTGGATGAAGAGGAAAGTGGGAATCATAAGCGGTATCATCCCACTTCTCCCTTAATTCATAAAGTTCGTGAGGAACGTTCTTGGGAATATAAACTGACCCAATATTGACAAAAGTACCACGGATGTAAGGAGCCTCATTTGAGGAAACTTTTACGCGATTTTTAGACCAGTTTCAATCAAAAATATTTCAGTTATAAAACCTTTTAGTCCTGAGAAATTAGCATTTTAAAGAGACAAAATTCCAAAACGGCTGAGAATTGGTCCACAGCTTCCTTGTGACATTTTAAGAAAATAATTTCGGAATCCAAAAAAAAAAAAACCAATGCCACCGGAGATAAAACGTTTATTCTGAGGTTTTCATGTATCTCAGTTACTATAGGTCATTCAACTCCGTGCAAAGGCCCAAAATATTGGCGATCAAATTCGCTACAACTTTAGTTCTTACAAAAATGAAAGTTATTCAAGGTCAAAATTTGGAAAAATCACTTTTTGACCCAAAAATCCCTCAAAACCTTTTTTTTTTGTTTCGAAAATTATATTTAGGCAATATTATTTGGTATAAGTAGATGAAAAAAATGTTTTGCCCAAAAGCAAAATGCCGTGGTCAGATCGTACGATATAATTCTTTAAGAAGTACAATTAAGCGAAATTATGGCATGCAGACCGACGACGGCCTGAAACAGTGCACAGAGATCAATACATATAGAACGCAGTGTCACATCTGAATTTAGTACGGTTGTTGTAACTGAACCACCGAGAAGATTGCGAAGAGAGAGAAGGAAAAGTGGAAGGAGGACAAAAGAATGAGGACGTTGTTAAAAAGAAACAAATTGTTCCTATTAATCCCTGACAAATCCGAGAACGCCGGAGAAGAATTACAATATTTTTTATAGGTAACTCCAAATTTTTATAAGGTTTCCAAAATTATTTTTTCCATATTTGTTGTATTTTTCATTATAGTTTTTTCCTACCAACCCTCCACAACTTGAGTAACCGGGAAGATTTTTTTAGAGGTTCATGTAGTGTGACATGGGCTATTATCCATAATACATATGTAAATATAACTTAGGCTATATTATTAGTACCTACTGTGGATGTCAACCATTTTTTCAACGGACTGTTTCGTCGTGGATGGTGAAAAACAGCAGCTGTGAGTATTGAAGACCACACATCTGTTAACAGGTTCGTTCTTAGGGTACTAGATGCGGTGAGGATATTCCTTTTTCCTGTCGAACATCGTCATTGAACTTAATTTTATTTATTTATCAGAAACTGCACTTTGAATTTGCCTTTAAAAAGTCTAAGGTAAGGCAAGAGATAAGTATTTTTCTTCTAGATGGCAGTGGTAAGAGATACAATGCTTTCAGCCTATTCGTATAGGGTGATAGCAGAGATAACATAATACTCCGTTGGGAAAAATCCCGGAAAACTTGGAAAATTGATAATAACTTTGTTTTATTCTTAAACTACATAAATTACAAGTTTACAACTATTTACTATGATGTTTTAAATTTATTATAATTATTATTTCAAAAGTTCGTCAGGTGCAAGAGTGCAACAATTAACATCGTTTTATTTAACTGTGGTTTTGTGAATTTCGTTGGTTCAAGTATGATTAATATTCCTTAGCATGGTGAAGTATCCATAAGCTCCCTGCATTATCTGAAGTTGGATTTGTCAATGAACGTATAAGTTTTCTAAATAAAAATTTTTATTTACCGATACGAAAGTTTCAAGGTGCATTTTGATGAACACAGCTCGCATTTCAATTGGCCTTGTCGAGTAAGTCATCATTATCAGTCCCATTTTTTTCACCGGTAATGGAAAGTCATACCAATTTGAAAGGTAGAAGGAAGTTGATAAAGCATCCCACTGAATGAAAAACAATAAGAAAAAATTATGAATGATGAAACAATGTTAAGGTATAACAAAAAAAAAAAAGATGAATACGATATTGTTTCAAGCTCAACCAAGGCCTGGGGCCAGTTCACGCAATTCGACACTCGACGTCGACGTCGACACTTCATGAAAACGACATTAGTTTCAACGACGTTGAATTTGGGTTCAACATTGATTATAGAGTAAGTAGATATGGACAAACATCTTTCCAGCTGGTTTGTTAGATGGCGATAGTTGTACCGATTTAAATTTTAGTGATAGGAATTTTTGTTTTAAACCTCTAAAATCAATGGGAATGGGTTTTCAACATTAGTCTAATAATATAAATAATAATATTTCTTTATGATTGCATAATAATCATAAAATAGACACATTTTTTAATTTTGTTATTTTTTAGTAAAAATTGAAAAAAGAAGGTTTGCGCCTGAATTTAAAAAAGCATTTCAAAGCCCTTGACGCATGTTAGAAGAAAAGCCAAAAGTTTCGGATCTAAAAATAGATTCCTGCGCGGGTATTCCTTTTGTTTTGCTTTGGAAGGGGGTGGGTGGGCTGAAACTACGATTATTTCTTGGTCGGTGGCTGAAATTTATCAATGAATTAATGAATGGGAAGAGATTAAATAGGAAATTTTGCATCGCGTTTTTTTTAATTTGAGAAAAATGAAATAGGTTTTTTTAGCAAAAATTCATGTTTTTGTGTATTTATCTTATTATTGCTTACAGAGAAAATTTAAGCTATTTAGTTTAGGTCAATTTAAATATATGTGTTTACTTACAATAATAGAATTATAATAAAGAATATCAGAATTATCGTTTAAAGCTCTACTTCATATTTCTCAAGATTAGGTAGTCGTCAATGAAGGAAGAAAGTTTCCGATTTTGAAAGATTTTTTTAAATGTTATTATATAGGGTAATTGTTAACTTTATTAGTCCGCCCGTCCTCTGCTCTGGGAGCAGCAATAAAAGATTGTTCCCAATTCGAGAATGAGGTAGAGGTATTATGTTCATGTATATATCAAACTTATAATACAACTGGAAGCCTGCCGTGAAAACCCATAATTAGTGGCCGGTGCTTCAGCACAAAAACACACTTGTTTTGTGCGACAAAAAGATTGCAAACAAGTAGGAATTCTTGATGTTTAGGTTGTAACGGGAGCCAAAATCAAAAAAGAAATTTGTAGATCTAGAAATATTGTGTAATTATAAACATGATGAGGGATCGCAGGCTCTTGCTTGGGACGACCAGTTTTAATGAAGGTGCTTGGTTTTAGTACTAGAAGAACAGACGAAGAAAAATCGAGAATAAAAAACTCTAGTATGTACCTATAATTTAACCAAAAATTGAAAGGTCTTCGTGATATTCAATATTCATCATACTGTGTTGTTGGGCATGTGAGCCTTATAGTCCATCCACACGACACACACTTTGTTCGCGCGAGCTTATTTTCCATACACTTTTATCCGTAAAACAAAGGAAAGCCGCTGGAAAGGTGCCCACGTCGCGTCGGCCGTTTCATTCAAACATCACGACGGAGTGAGCCACTTTCGTATAGACCCACTATTAAACATCAAATCCACTTCAGCTAGTTTATTAATAAGTTCTATAAATAATTCGACAGTATTTTCATTCATTTTTAATATATTTTTTGGTTCAAGGGTAAATTTATTTTTAAATGCTTGACATTTTCTTAACAAATCAAATCACTGAGTTGATTGAATAGATATAAAAACCGCCCCTCTTCAAAACTACACACATTTTTGCAGAAAATTGAGAGTAGAGTTATGCGGGCAACGGAAAAAGTGAAAAATTCGACGCCTGATGTAAAACATCTCAGTTCTAAAGA